>JAQFVV010000068.1:5389829-6097160 GCA_028023455.1 Epiperipatus broadwayi
AGTATGCTTCGTTCAGTTACGTATTGCTATAAAACAATGGTATGATTTGCGGCAGGGGTAATTCCATGAGACTTTTGCATCTCACTATCCATATGGAATAAAGGACAAAGGTAGAAAGCCTTATTATTGAAAAAAATTCTTTATGAATGGCATTTTCAAGTGAGAAAATCATATCAGGTCTTATGTTGGAATTGATTATAATTATATCTTTCAGAGTTTTAAGTCTTGGGCACTGGTGTATAATATGGTCTATGCTTTCATCTTCACGAGCACACAGACCACTTATAGGGTCAATGCTGGTAAAACCTCTATGGTGATAAAGAAACCAATTCATGGGTAGCACATTAAGATTTATTTTAATGATGAAGTCAAGGAATTTGGGTTCCAGACTCCATCTTTTGAAGTGTGTAATGAGTCTTTGGTTGGTTATTTTTAGGCTGGTTTTAATGGGTTGTTGATTATAGTTGATTATATTGTATGCTTCCCATAAGGTGATTTTTTGGTTAAGGTTAAAGGGTATTATAGGGTTATAAAGTTGTAGGTGTTGTATTAGGGATGCTATCCATGAATTGGAAGAGGGTGGAGGACGATCTGTCAGTGTAATTTTTTTAATAACATTAGAGTATCCACAGAAGAGGATCAGATTATGTAGAGTGTTGTGGGTTTTCTGTAAAATGATTGCTTGTATTGAGTGGAATGACAGTCCATTGAACCTGTGTGGTTGTTGGATACCTCGCAAGCTAATAGCAACTGTCCTTCCTCTCCAGAGAAGTTTGGTGCATAATTGGCTAATTTTATTTTGAAACTGTTTAGACATTTTAACGAATGGAAGATAATATGAGATTTTTGGCATTATGATCATGTTGAGGAGGCCAACCTTTCCATATAATGAAAGGTATACTCTAGAGAGTGAAGTGGTGATGGGTTCAGTTGAATGGAGGATTGCATCTTGAATCTCTCTTGCCATTGCAGTTGGAGTTTTGTAGATTGGGAAACCTAGGTGTCTTTGGGGTTTTGCAGAAAAGGAAGAGGTAATTTGTTTACCAGACATTATCTTCCAGATGGAAGATTTGTTAAAATTTATTTGTAGGCGAAGTTTCACTGTATTTCTGTTTAATATGTTCATGAGATGGGGAAGGTATTTAATGGTGGGAAGCACAACCATGATGTCATCTGTATATGCAAATACATTGAAGTTTTTATTGAGAGAGGGAAGGAAAATTCCAGGGAGGTTTTTTTCTATATCCGTCAGAAGAGGGTTGATGTATGCTGTGAAGAAAAGGGCACTGAGTGGGGATCCTTGAGGGATCAACTTGTATGGCTTGAAGCCTGGTGTGATCTTGCCATCAAGAAAGAGAAAAATCTCTCTGTTATTGAGCAGATTGCTGACCATCTGTACAATCCCAGCTGGAATGTCGCATTCCAACAGAATATCCAGGAGGATGTTTATCTGGACTGAATCAAATGCTGCTGCAACATCCAGCTGGACAGCAATAGGTTTTGATTTACTATGTCCTCTGATGTAATTGTACAGTGCAGTTACATTGGACATAGCATGCGAGGTTGATGATCCCTTTTTTCCGTATTGGTTTGATGAGATATGGCTAAGAATTTAAATTTGGATTTGATCTTTATAATCCAAAAATCTTTTATTCATATTTATGCTAAATTTCAAGTTATAAAACACTAAAATTAATATTTTGGACTTTTGAGACTATCACAACACTAAGACATGGGATTCTCTTAAAATTGTGTATTATGCATATGAGTAAATCCATCCTTGTGTTTATCAAAAAAAAAATTGAAAATTTTCTGACAATGATTTTATTATTAGTGACTTGATTAAAAGGAAACATTGCATTTTTTGTATCACAGAACAATACATTTAATGTGGGATGTATAACAAATATCAGATTTCATAACAAGTAAATAATCATCTTATGTGGGTTTATTAAAGAATGACAATTAATAATAAATGTTTGCCAAAAATACAATATTTATAGGATAGTTATGGGTAGTGTATTTTTAATAAATACAAAACTATTATATGCAATATTTTGTAATTTGTTTGTTTTGGTCTAACTGAAAAAACTGATTGAATCAAAATGCATCTTGAATGCCATTTGTATATTTTTTATGTTTATAATTCATCATAATCATCAACCATTATTAATCCATTGCAGGATAAAGGTCTCTCCAAATTCAATCCATCTTTTCCTATCTTTAGCTTCTCTTCTCCACATTACACCTGCACACTTTCTTATTTCATCCATCTCACATGTGGTCTCTTTCTGGGTCTTTTACAATCTCTTGGAATCCAGTTTAAAATTTCAATTGTCCATCTATCATCATCTCTTCTAGCAATATGTCCAGCCCAACTCCACTTCAGTCTTTTAATTTTTTCAATGAGGTCAGTAATATCTGTTTGTTCTCTTATCCATACATTGCATTTTCTATCTATTCTTGTTACTCCCAACATGTATCTCTCCATACTTTTTTGGGTAGTCTGAAATCTCTGTATTGCTCTTCTATTAAGTGTCCAAGTCTCAGATAAATAAGTAAGAACTGGCAAAACACATTTATTTAAAATCTTCCTTTTCAAACACATAGGCACACACACACACACACACACACACACACATATATATATATAGTAACAGGCACATATGACATTACATTGTTTTTTTATTATTAAATATAAAAAAAATAAAAGTTCGCAAATAAAAACTTCTTTTTTAAGAATTAAAAATTGAAAATTAAAAAAATCTATCTTAAACTCGTATATATATATAAAATCGCACAGATGAAAAAAAATTATTAAAATAAAACTTTATTAAAAATAAAAAAAGTATTTTAAAAGCAAAAACTTAAAAAGATTTAATTGAAGATAAAAATATATCTTCAAGAATGTAGATAAATTAATTAATCTTTTGTAAAATGGAAATGATTATTTTAATTTGTAAGCTAGCCCTTGGGCATTTCAAATGTATAAGCAATGGTCAGATAGGAGAAGAAAAACAATAGGAACAGAATGGCCAATGAAAGAAATCCATCGGGGAAATTGGACCTCAATGGAGGGATCATCATCATCGATGACTTAATGTCAATTGAATCCTTAAAACATATAAAAGAAAAAGTTTGATAATAAAATTTTGTTGTGTAAAAAAAACAGAAGAGATGTGACTATATGTTTTAGTGCGGAGTGAAGGAGAAGGGATTGAAAAGACGCACTCTTCAATCCCTTCAGTCTCGTTAAAAAAGGAAAGAGAAATGACATTGTTTTCCTAGATTGAGGACCATAGGACATCGAGGGAATTAACGCTGGCTCCAAATGGCAAGAAATTGCAAGAAATTAGAAACTACGGACTTGTTAAAACCATAATAACTTTATGAACTCTAAGCTTTAAATCTATTTTTAAAACTCCAGTATACTAAACAGTAAGAACTTTAATTTTAAAACTTGTTCCATCTTTAAAATAAGTGAAATAGAATCCTATCTGACCAACTTTATTTATTAATAAATAATTTTAATTTGATGTATTTTTTTTGTAAAATCATTTCCATTTTTTTTTTTTTTGGTTCTTTTAAGTTTTATTTATGATTTTTGTTTTTCGTTAATTTAATATTATATAAATGTTAAACTTAAGTTGGGCATGAATGGCTATATAGATTTGTAAAGTTATATTAGGGGAGAGTAATCTTAGGTTATTTGTTTTGTAGTTAAATTAGGTCAATGGATTGGATATATTGGTGTAATTAGTAGATGTAGTACGAGGTTCACTATGGGCAGAATCACTTTATACACTGCACACTTCCTTTTTGGCCTATGGAATGCGATTCATAAGTCAGCAAAATGACCGCAGTCCTTTCCTATGGAGTTTTTTTATTGCTCTTCTTGTCAGAGAGATGTAGTATTCCTATCTGACAAGAGGAAATTTCTTCTTTTAACCTTTTGTGCTGCCGTATTTGCATTACATTGAATGCATCGATATATCAGATGAATTGACGTTGGTTTGACTGCAAACTTTTGGCCTAAGGTTAAATAAGAATAGAATATTTTCTTTCAAATGCAAATCTATGTAGTCTATTCATACTCGACACTCTAAATAAAAATGCATTAAATTTAAGTTGGGTATGGACATTGCATGGATTCGTTATCGGTTAATTATGTTTTTGGTTTTCATATTTGATCAAAATATGTAGACATTCGGTAAATAATGATAACTTACGGTGAGTATCTAAAATGTATTTATTCGGATGTCTTTTAAGTTATTGGTGTCAATGCGGTATCTTATGATGAATGCCATTGGGGTTTTTTGTATTCCCTCTGCAATTGACGGTATCAATGACTTTGTATTTTGATCATTTATGTTTATTTTGAAATGTTTTTAACCATGTAATCCATGTAGCCGATCTATACTCAACATTTTAAAACAAACTTTTATAAACCCATCCGTGCAAACTTATAAAAATTAAAATGTAAATTTATAAAAATTAAAAAGGAAATTAAAATCAAAGTTAAAAATGTAAGTTAAATTTTAAAATGTAAACTGATACTAAAACAATTTTAAATATTATATATGTGCGTAAATAAATGTTTGTGTGTATAATTACTGGCAGTGGCTTATTTTATCCTTTTTTTTATATATTCTTAGATAAGAATTTATTATAAAATTTAATCTCTGCTATTCCACTGAGCTAGTGACAATGGGCTAATGACCGGAATCAAAATATATAAAATAATTTTTTTTTTGACTTACATATCTGCCTACTTTATAAATTTTCTAGGTTCAAATGCCTAGTGGCACCCTGTAGTGTAGATTACGTTAAGCTCTCATATATTCGGATCATTATAATATATATATATTAAGAATACTATTATTTACACATATATATATATGATAAACAAAAATGCAAGTTAAAAAACTTGCTAACGCTTGTATTTATGTCCACAGATGGCGTTTCTACCAAAAACACCGATCAAGCGTATTATTCTGTTTACATAAACGTCAGAGTAGCATTCACTATCTCTAACTATAATTCCACTTTCAGATCATGATTTCAAGCTATTTGCTATCGTCAGTGAAAGACAGGAAGTTTCTTTATTCCTGTCTTTCACTGACGATAGCAAATAGCTTGAAATCATGATCTGAAAGTGGAATTATAGTTAGAGATAGTGAATGCTACTCTGACGTTTATGTAAACAGAATAATACGCTTGATCGGTGTTTTTGGTAGAAACGCCATCTGTGGACATAAATACAAGCGTTAGCAAGTTTTTTTAACTTGCATTTTTGTTTATCATAAATGTACCTTTGAGGTCTTTCTTGCAATGATATAGATTGCAGAGGCTTCTACTATGTGGTGATGCTGAACTGAGATCAGACCCATATAGCTATCTGGTTTGCTATGCTGAGTTTGAAGACATTACGTGTCTAAAAAATTCACGCTTGCAAGCTGAATAGAAATTGTTTCATAAACGCTCAGAGTTTGTATTTAGATCTAGTTTCTTTATTCCTGTCTTTCACTGACGATAGCAAATAGCTTGAAATCATGATCTGAAAGTGGAATTATAGTTAGAGATAGTGAATGCTACTCTGACGTTTATGTAAACAGAATATACGCTTGATCGGTGTTTTTGGTAGAAACGCCATCTGTGGACATAAATACAAGCGTTAGCAAGTTTTTTAACTTGCATTTTTGTTTATCATAAATGTACCTTTGAGGTCTTTCTTGCAATGATATAGATTGCAGAGGCTTCTACTATGTGGTGATGCTGAACTGAGATCAGACCCATATAGCTATCTGGTTTGCTATGCTGAGTTTGAAGACATTACGTGTCTAAAAAATTCACGCTTGCAAGCTGAATAGAAATTGTTTCATAAACGCTCAGAGTTTGTATTTAGATCTAGTTTCTTTATTCCTGTCTTTCACTGACGATAGCAAATAGCTTGAAATCATGATCTGAAAGTGGAATTATAGTTAGAGATAGTGAATGCTACTCTGACGTTTATGTAAACAGAATATACGCTTGATCGGTGTTTTTGGTAGAAACGCCATCTGTGGACATAAATACAAGCGTTAGCAAGTTTTTTAACTTGCATTTTTGTTTATCATAAATGTACCTTTGAGGTCTTTCTTGCAATGATATAGATTGCAGAGGCTTCTACTATGTGGTGATGCTGAACTGAGATCAGACCCATATAGCTATCTGGTTTGCTATGCTGAGTTTGAAGACATTACGTGTCTAAAAAATTCACGCTTGCAAGCTGAATAGAAATTGTTTCATAAACGCTCAGAGTTTGTATTTAGATCTAGTTTCTTTATTCCTGTCTTTCACTGACGATAGCAAATAGCTTGAAATCATGATCTGAAAGTGGAATTATAGTTAGAGATAGTGAATGCTACTCTGACGTTTATGTAAACAGAATATACGCTTGATCGGTGTTTTTGGTAGAAACGCCATCTGTGGACATAAATACAAGCGTTAGCAAGTTTTTTAACTTGCATTTTTGTTTATCATAAATGTACCTTTGAGGTCTTTCTTGCAATGATATAGATTGCAGAGGCTTCTACTATGTGGTGATGCTGAACTGAGATCAGACCCATATAGCTATCTGGTTTGCTATGCTGAGTTTGAAGACATTACGTGTCTAAAAAATTCACGCTTGCAAGCTGAATAGAAATTGTTTCATAAACGCTCAGAGTTTGTGTTTAGATCTAGTTTCTTTATTCCTGTCTTTCACTGACGATAGCAAATAGCTTGAAATCATGATCTGAAAGTGGAATTATAGTTAGAGATAGTGAATGCTACTCTGACGTTTATGTAAACAGAATATACGCTTGATCGGTGTTTTTGGTAGAAACGCCATCTGTGGACATAAATACAAGCGTTAGCAAGTTTTTTAACTTGCATTTTTGTTTATCATAAATGTACCTTTGAGGTCTTTCTTGCAATGATATAGATTGCAGAGGCTTCTACTATGTGGTGATGCTGAACTGAGATCAGACCCATATAGCTATCTGGTTTGCTATGCTGAGTTTGAAGACATTACGTGTCTAAAAAATTCACGCTTGCAAGCTGAATAGAAATTGTTTCATAAACGCTCAGAGTTTGTGTTTAGATCTAGTTTCTTTATTCCTGTCTTTCACTGACGATAGCAAATAGCTTGAAATCATGATCTGAAAGTGGAATTATAGTTAGAGATAGTGAATGCTACTCTGACGTTTATGTAAACAGAATATACGCTTGATCGGTGTTTTTGGTAGAAACGCCATCTGTGGACATAAATACAAGCGTTAGCAAGTTTTTTAACTTGCATTTTTGTTTATCATAAATGTACCTTTGAGGTCTTTCTTGCAATGATATAGATTGCAGAGGCTTCTACTATGTGGTGATGCTGAACTGAGATCAGACCCATATAGCTATCTGGTTTGCTATGCTGAGTTTGAAGACATTACGTGTCTAAAAAATTCACGCTTGCAAGCTGAATAGAAATTGTTTCATAAACGCTCAGAGTTTGTATTTAGATCTAGTTTCTTTATTCCTGTCTTTCACTGACGATAGCAAATAGCTTGAAATCATGATCTGAAAGTGGAATTATAGTTAGAGATAGTGAATGCTACTCTGACGTTTATGTAAACAGAATATACGCTTGATCGGTGTTTTTGGTAGAAACGCCATCTGTGGACATAAATACAAGCGTTAGCAAGTTTTTTAACTTGCATTTTTGTTTATCATAAATGTACCTTTGAGGTCTTTCTTGCAATGATATAGATTGCAGAGGCTTCTACTATGTGGTGATGCTGAACTGAGATCAGACCCATATAGCTATCTGGTTTGCTATGCTGAGTTTGAAGACATTACGTGTCTAAAAAATTCACGCTTGCAAGCTGAATAGAAATTGTTTCATAAACGCTCAGAGTTTGTGTTTAGATCTAGTTTCTTTATTCCTGTCTTTCACTGACGATAGCAAATAGCTTGAAATCATGATCTGAAAGTGGAATTATAGTTAGAGATAGTGAATGCTACTCTGACGTTTATGTAAACAGAATATACGCTTTGATCGGTGTTTTTGGTAGAAACGCCATCTGTGGACATAAATACAAGCGTTAGCAAGTTTTTTAACTTGCATTTTTGTTTATCATAAATGTACCTTTGAGGTCTTTCTTGCAATGATATAGATTGCAGAGGCTTCTACTATGTGGTGATGCTGAACTGAGATCAGACCCATATAGCTATCTGGTTTGCTATGCTGAGTTTGAAGACATTACGTGTCTAAAAAATTCACGCTTGCAAGCTGAATAGAAATTGTTTCATAAACGCTCAGAGTTTGTGTTTAGATCTAGTTTCTTTATTCCTGTCTTTCACTGACGATAGCAAATAGCTTGAAATCATGATCTGAAAGTGGAATTATAGTTAGAGATAGTGAATGCTACTCTGACGTTTATGTAAACAGAATATACGCTTGATCGGTGTTTTTGGTAGAAACGCCATCTGTGGACATAAATACAAGCGTTAGCAAGTTTTTTAACTTGCATTTTTGTTTATCATAAATGTACCTTTGAGGTCTTTCTTGCAATGATATAGATTGCAGAGGCTTCTACTATGTGGTGATGCTGAACTGAGATCAGACCCATATAGCTATCTGGTTTGCTATGCTGAGTTTGAAGACATTACGTGTCTAAAAAATTCACGCTTGCAAGCTGAATAGAAATTGTTTCATAAACGCTCAGAGTTTGTGTTTAGATCTAGTTTCTTTATTCCTGTCTTTCACTGACGATAGCAAATAGCTTGAAATCATGATCTGAAAGTGGAATTATAGTTAGAGATAGTGAATGCTACTCTGACGTTTATGTAAACAGAATATACGCTTTGATCGGTGTTTTTGGTAGAAACGCCATCTGTGGACATAAATACAAGCGTTAGCAAGTTTTTTAACTTGCATTTTTGTTTATCATAAATGTACCTTTGAGGTCTTTCTTGCAATGATATAGATTGCAGAGGCTTCTACTATGTGGTGATGCTGAACTGAGATCAGACCCATATAGCTATCTGGTTTGCTATGCTGAGTTTGAAGACATTACGTGTCTAAAAAATTCACGCTTGCAAGCTGAATAGAAATTGTTTCATAAACGCTCAGAGTTTGTGTTTAGATCTAGTTTCTTTATTCCTGTCTTTCACTGACGATAGCAAATAGCTTGAAATCATGATCTGAAAGTGGAATTATAGTTAGAGATAGTGAATGCTACTCTGACGTTTATGTAAACAGAATATACGCTTTGATCGGTGTTTTTGGTAGAAACGCCATCTGTGGACATAAATACAAGCGTTAGCAAGTTTTTTAACTTGCATTTTTGTTTATCATAAATGTACCTTTGAGGTCTTTCTTGCAATGATATAGATTGCAGAGGCTTCTACTATGTGGTGATGCTGAACTGAGATCAGACCCATATAGCTATCTGGTTTGCTATGCTGAGTTTGAAGACATTACGTGTCTAAAAAATTCACGCTTGCAAGCTGAATAGAAATTGTTTCATAAACGCTCAGAGTTTGTGTTTAGATCTAGTTTCTTTATTCCTGTCTTTCACTGACGATAGCAAATAGCTTGAAATCATGATCTGAAAGTGGAATTATAGTTAGAGATAGTGAATGCTACTCTGACGTTTATGTAAACAGAATATACGCTTGATCGGTGTTTTTGGTAGAAACGCCATCTGTGGACATAAATACAAGCGTTAGCAAGTTTTTTAACTTGCATTTTTGTTTATCATAAATGTACCTTTGAGGTCTTTCTTGCAATGATATAGATTGCAGAGGCTTCTACTATGTGGTGATGCTGAACTGAGATCAGACCCATATAGCTATCTGGTTTGCTATGCTGAGTTTGAAGACATTACGTGTCTAAAAAATTCACGCTTGCAAGCTGAATAGAAATTGTTTCATAAATGCTCAGAGTTTGTATTTAGATCTAGTTTCTTTATTCCTGTCTTTCACTGACGATAGCAAATAGCTTGAAATCATGATCTGAAAGTGGAATTATAGTTAGAGATAGTGAATGCTACTCTGACGTTTATGTAAACAGAATATACGCTTGATCGGTGTTTTTGGTAGAAACGCCATCTGTGGACATAAATACAAGCGTTAGCAAGTTTTTTAACTTGCATTTTTGTTTATCATAAATGTACCTTTGAGGTCTTTCTTGCAATGATATAGATTGCAGAGGCTTCTACTATGTGGTGATGCTGAACTGAGATCAGACCCATATAGCTATCTGGTTTGCTATGCTGAGTTTGAAGACATTACGTGTCTAAAAAATTCACGCTTGCAAGCTGAATAGAAATTGTTTCATAAATGCTCAGAGTTTGTATTTAGATCTAGTTTCTTTATTCCTGTCTTTCACTGACGATAGCAAATAGCTTGAAATCATGATCTGAAAGTGGAATTATAGTTAGAGATAGTGAATGCTACTCTGACGTTTATGTAAACAGAATAATACGCTTGATCGGTGTTTTTGGTAGAAACGCCATCTGTGGATATATATATATACATAAGTGACTTGAACTCAGACTTTCAAGCTCCTAAATTTATCTAATCCATCTTATACAATTGATACACATGAATGATCACAAAGATGTGAGATGTTAAATGATCTCCAATATACATATTTCATACTGAACAAGCACCAATTAGTTGATCTAGATCACCATCTCTCACACATATATACAATCAGTGCTCAGTTTATTTTAAAAAAACAAATCTTCAAACTTTAATGGATAGGCTTTAATGTTCTCCACTTTCAAACTTTTCAGCCATCCATTTCATTGAAAATCTGAGGATGAGATGCTCAAAGCCATTGTTTATGCTAATATTAATGTCATACCCATATTGACCTTAAGTCAATCTGATTCCTCATTCATAGAACCTTAAACCTATCCATGTAATTATACCATCCTTGAATTTTCAATGAAATGAATGACTGAAGAGTTAGAGAGTGGAGACGATGGAAGCTTGTCTATTAAAATTTGAAGATTTGCTATCTTAATATAAATTGAGCACTGAAAGTATTTATGTATGGGTGATAGTGATGTGTACCAACTGATGGGTGCTGGTTCAGCATGAAATATGTATATTGGAGAATATTTAACTTTTTACATGTATATGGTAATGTGTAACAGTTGTATAATATGGATTGAATAGATATAGAGAGCTTGAAGTCTGAGTTCAAATCCCTTTTACATTTAGTATAGACAATATATATTTAAATGTTTTCTATATGTATATACATATATGTGCCTGTGTGATTCAAATAAGTACCATATTAATATAAATGTGGGCATTCACTTATTGAAATATTTATTGAATTCTTGAATTTATAAATAGTTTAAATAATACTGGAAATCTTTTTTTTTTTTTTATAAATAGTGTAAGTAATTAATAAATAACATTTTAGCATCAAAAGTGCCCAATATCTACAAGAATTTATCTGAATAGTAAAACCCTAATTAATTATAATTCCCAGAAAATAAAATTGTTCTATATTTTTTGTTTAGTGAATAATATCATGGAATGTTGTAGGAGCAAGAGAGACTGCCATACTGACATCTAGGTTTGAATGCAATTTATATAAAACTGAAAAAAAATGTTGGTTTCCAAACATGATTTTTTCCTGATTATGGTACCACACTCATTCCTGAAATACTCAATATTTATCATTAAATAGATACTTATCCATTATTATCCAGAGTATTGAATAATGATGAAAAATACTAAAGCTTCATTATCCAAAAATTATGTCATGTAATGTCTTTTTCTTACAGTTTATTTATTAGAGAGTGTTAGAAAAATAATTGCACTGGTAGTTGATTATTTAAAGGCTGTTTTACTTTACAATATATTTTTTAAATTTCTATAGTTTATTTTTGTTATTATTATAAAGTCTTTTACTGAAAATCAGCAAAATTAGTAAACAAAAAAGCTAGAAAAGCAAGGGTTGTCAGATTAATAATATAAAATACACAGGATATTATTACTATTAATAATATTGATTAATTATTCAGGACTTAATCACATATGACAATCAAAATTGAGAAGTTGTTCCAAGAAACATTAATTCTCTAGCCCAGCTTTCACTCTGAGCACTTGGTGATCATTATATGTATGCTGAAACCATTGGTTGAACTACAAACTATATAGCAGGAAGTCATAAATGAAATTAATTAATAATATTTATGTACTTCATAAAAATAATATAGTATTTCATAATATATGGTATTTAAAAATAAACTTGAAAATAATATATTTTGAAAATAATATATTTAGAAATTTAACTAATGCACAATAATGTTCAATAAGTGAGATCAATACAAGCATTCTATTAGAAGTTAAATTAACAACAAAGAAAAATGGAATTACCTAATAAATTAAATTCAGGAAGTATATATATATATAAATAAAAAGTATACTAATTAAAAAAAAGTAAGCCATGTAATTCACAAAAAAATAATTGAAATTAAGATCCAAAAACATATATGTGGAAAGTTCCACTTTTGTTAAAGTTTACACAAAATAAAAAACATAGAAGTAAATAATGATTCAATAATGACATAAATTAAACATTTCACCTGTGTAGATAATATTTCTTTAGTGGTGAGAAATGTGTAGTGAAAATTACACAACAGAAATATTGCACATTAAATGGATAATCTCGAGTGTAATGAATGATTAACAAAAATATTAATATATTTTGCCCATGTGGTTTCCACAAAATATAAAAATTTTCATTTTATTCATACATGGATATCTTTTTGGAGTTTAATTAATTATCAATTTATTGCTATCAATAATTTTCATATATAGCTCTTATCTACTTCTTCTTTCTCCCTCTATATTTTGCTTCTGTTTATAGAGATTATTAATTAGATTGATAATCTTATAATAAATAAAAATTATTTGGTTAAAGTGTTAAAGGAATGTTGATGAAGTTTATTTATAGTGAAATAATTTTCATATAGGTTATACGTATAATTTTTTGTATTGTTATTCTTGTTAAATTTTATATTTAGCATTCAATCCATAGATTGTTTTTTTTAATTTAATTTTTCTTGCATCTCATTACAAATTTAATTTCTTAGGAATGCTTCGTGATTTTGTATGAAATGAAACAAAATGATTATGTTATATTAGCATTAATTGTGTATTTAACAATTAAACTTTCTGATCTGGCAACCAATCACAAAAACTTTTATATATTTAATAGAGTTTATGTAAAATAGAACAAAAAAAAAAGATGCAATACGAAGAGCTGATGTTTCTTTTTTTTATTTTACTAAAAAGCATAATTAAAAATAATATTTAGCTATCCAAATTTAAATCAATAATGGGACCACTTAATATAATTATTTAATGGAAGCTTAACTTATAAGCTAGTAAACAGTTTGGCATTGACACATATATGTGTGTGTGTTTAAATTAAAGATCACAAAAAGGTCAATTGGTAAATAAAATAACCTTCCTTAGCATTAACTTTAAGTCTTAATCGAAATTCTTGAAAAAAAAATTTCATCTATTGAAATCTTTATTTAATTGACTATTATTTAGGACATGACCATCTTTCATTTCCTCTAATTAGCTTAACTGGAACAAGACTGAAGTTTCTATTAATACTACCTTCAGGCTTAAAGAAAACGAACTGATAACCAATAGATTTGCAGATTATTCTAAATTAATTTGTAGTAATTCAGTTTAAAATAGATTTAAAATAATAATAATAAAAAGTTAATCACCTGAATAAAATGAGTTCAACTTGAGCTTGACATCTCCAAATCTTGATTAACAAAAACTTTTTTTGTACATCCTCTAGAATTTAAAAAAAAGAAGTGATTAAAGACTATTCACCAGTTGCATATAATTAAATGATAAATTTAATAATAATAAAAAAAATATTTATTTGATCTTATAGTAGCTACATAGTAACACTATATTTTTATGATATCTAAAGTTAACTGAAGTTTATGATACAGCTTTAAAATTACCATGCAAGAACAAATTACATTAAGAAGATGGTAAGTAATAAATAGAAAATAAAAAGTTCATGATATAATGATAGTATATCTGCCAGTCGCTCTCATAATTTGGGATTCAAGTTACGTCGGGGTAATCCTTACTTTTTTTTCAAGTGACCATCAGATTTAGATATATTTTTATTTTCAGATAGATAGCTTATGTATAAAAATGTTAAAGTAATCAACAAATGACTATCTAATTATTTTAGCTACATTAAAGGTTAAATTTTATCATAATTGATCTTATACTATATATATATAATTCTTCGAAAAACAATACAATAATTAATACAGTAAATAATATTTAAAACAAATATTTACTATAATTTAATAGAAGTACTTTCAACTATCTAAGTAATCATTATCAACTATATTCAAATTCAGTTACAAAAAACTGTTATAAATGTCTACAAAAACAATTACGTCATACATCAATTTTCCCACAATTCATTAATTTTTATATTAGCAGCTTGTTTATTTATATATATATATCTTTTCTGGTGTAAGATTAATTAATATTTATAATGTAACTATAAAATACATGTCATAGAAACTTCTGCTACTCCTTACCATTCAGTGCTTATATTTAACTTGCCATTAAAAACAACAGCCTGTCCTTTTATTCATCTAACTCACCTGTTTTAATTTAGTTTATTAGTTACTTATTTATTTATGGTCTCAATTTATCATTTCATTCTCATCAATTACTTTATATTCAATGTTTCATATGAAGTTTTTTTTTTCAGTGGTTGCTCAGAAATGGTTTAAATTTATGAGTCTCATCGTTTTATGGTTGGGTGTATCAATTGGTTGCTAATCAGGTGAATCCATCAGGGTTGTATACCATAGAAAATTTGGCAAAAGAATACGTCAATATATATATATTTCCTTTTTAAAAATATCAAACCAATGGCTAGACCTCCTTAAAAACTCATGTTTCATTCCCCTAAAGTTTGGACACCATATGTAATAGTCTGCCAGAAGAGAGGGAACCCATCTCACTATGATCAAACCTAGGGTTTTGGGGTATGATGCTATGAATAATGCAATGAAGTACCTAACCTATGATTGTATCTATCTCCTATGGGCTTGTTCTAAGTTTACACATTAAATTTAGATACAATTTTGGCTAGTTCATCCATACCTTATCTCTCTTGGATTCCATTATGTCTCAGTATTCAAACTTAGGAAAAATTTGCCTTTGGTTCTCTTCAGGGGTGAATTTATACTATATAGCAACTACTGCACCTCTATACAGGTTCCAATTTATTTAAAGACCTATCCAAACCTATTACTATATTATCAAATAAAAATAAAATGTATATGTGGATAATATATATATATATATGCTTATAAGTTGATGAGTGAATGTATAATTGTTCTGATAAACTAGTGACCAATGTAATTTAAATTAAGTTAACAACATTTATTTAATAAAAATTCAAATTTCTTTAACATGATAAAAAAGATTATAATTGTATGCTCTGGTTTATCCACCAGAAAAGGGGAAATGCTCCTCACTATGGTCAAACCTAGGGTCTTTGAGTAGGATGCTGTGAATGACGCGATGAAGTACCTAACCTACTATCATATCTATTTCCAATGGGCTAGCTCTAAGTTTACACATTAAATTTAGGTACAATTTGGGTTAGTTCATCTCTATCGAAAAAAATCAACAAAAATAATTGTTAGTTAACAATAACAAAAAGTAACACAAACTCTGTCCTGTAATAGTGTTTGTGCTTAATACAGAATAGTATCAAAAAAATCTTCTCATTTCATATCAGTGATGTGACCTAAACTTTATTTAACATAAAAAAATATTTTGTCTAACTTAATAAATTCCCCACCCCCTTTCACTTTGTTGGTTTCAAGCGTAATGGACTCTGCCAAGTTCTAGGCACATTTAAGCTACCAAGCATGGGGATAAAATAAAACTAGAAATTTTTAGAAACAAAGGTAAATATATATATATATAATAAAGCAAAACATTCATTAGTTCTTCTTGATTAGTGTCCATGAGTTTAGCAATATTGACTCATGGATTCAGTCTATCTCTCTTCGAATCATCCTTTCTCGGTAAGTCATTCATCATCCACTAGAATTCCTCGGTAATGTGCTTGAAACGAAAACAAATGACCCCCAGTTGCTTTTCATGTTGAACCAGAATTCATTATGTGTGTGTGTGTGTTTAATTTTAAAAAATCAAATATATTAACGTTTAATTGAGTTTTCAGGTTTATATCTATGCTAAAGTCAATCTCTAGCTTAGTAAATTATTAGTAATAGTCATTACTATGTTTATCTAAAGTGAATGTTGTCAAAGATATGGATTAAGTTAATTTAACACTTGTACAATTATAAAATATTTTTATGTGAATTTATAAAATATACTGACATTTAAACATTACAAAATATTGAATTCAAAAATTTTAAAAATCTGTTGTTTTTTTTTTACTGTATTTTTGAACCCTTATTATGAATAAAAAGAGTTTTTCAGATTAAAATGTCTTTAAATATTTATCTTTGTTTATATGAGTTTAAAAGAATATATGGTAATATTGAGATTATTTAATATATTTATAAAAAATATTTTATTTTTTATTAATTATTTTTGTTGATATCTAAACTTATATAATTTTAGAATTGTTTTGTATCACAACTATATGTATATACAATAAATTCATGTTAACATCTTTTATATATAATGATAATGTATATTACTATTAAATCCATGGATTTTGGTTATCAATAAGAATCATTGACATAAATACATCAAAATCATTGTGCATACAATAACGAATATATTTCTAATCATATAACAGAAAAGTGGAATAAATTCTCACATATTATGAAATATTTTTTTGCTACCATTTTTGTAATTAATATGTTAAGTCTAATCTTAATATTAAGAATATCAGTCCACCTTCTTGTCCACAATACAATGCAATAAATTTTTTAAGTTTTTGAATCCAATTGATTACTTTTACTGTTCAACAGTCTTTTCTCAGAGTTGTGAATATAAATGCATAGGTGCTGTCCGCCTATAATCTATTTTATTATATATAGATTTTTTATATAGTTAATGCAATCTGTAAGAAAATGCATGTAGCCAATTTACATTACATGTGTATAATATTATAACATTATTACTTACATAATTTGGGTATTTTCAGATCTGAGGAAAATTAATGAAAGTTGAAACTGTATATTACTTTAATTTTCAGATACTTACCTTGATTACAAAAGAGCCAAACTACCAGGTTAAGAATTATAAGGTTATGCATGAAATTAATTTACATGCCATCATTAGTTTAAATACAAAAGTGCATACCTATTATGAAAATTCTAATCTTATGATTTGCCACTGGTAAAATATCTTAGGTCAAATATATGTCTTAAGAAAAATAATCATTCAATAAAAAGTCATACTGATGTTCAGCAAGATTAACTTCTTTATTAAAAATACTATATTTTATTTAAATGTAAATATTACACTAATATAAAATGTTTTTCTTCCTACATCAACACAATAAATTAAAATTGTTTTATTATTTTCTTTGAATATTGAAATACAAGTATTAACCTAGATGTAATTAAAACTCATTTGAACCCAGACTTTTAAGCTCTCTGGTACACATGACATCACATGAGCATCCTTTTTTATTCTTAGTCATAACTGTTATTAAAACATGGAAAACTCTCCATACAGTAGTACCACTCAGTGCAAGCCAGAGTAATCAATGGATGCCAGAAGGCTTGTGCATAAAATATCTATCTAGTGCCTACTCATCCATTATTTTAGACTAGTTTTTAGCTTGCGGATTTCATCAGTGAGGAAACATGGATTTGAGAGATCCTAAGATCTAGGTACAGATCTCTTAGATCTAAGCTAATGAAAGCCACAGTTAGAAACTAGTCTGGGGATATTGGATCAGTAGGCACTAGATAGGAATTTTATGCACAAGCCTTCTGGTATGCATTGATTATTCTGGCTTGCACTGAGTGGCACTAATATATGGAGACTTTTGCTGTTTTGGTATATATGACCACATACATGTAAAAAAAATAAATGGTCTCCAATATACGTATTTCCTGCTGAACCAGCAACCAGGACTGATTACATATATATGTGTGAGAGATTATGATTTGGATGAATTGATGAGTGCTGGTTCAGCATGAAATATATATATTGGAGTTTATTTATATTTTTATATGTATGTGATGATGCATGTCAGTTGCTTGAGAAGGAGTGGTTGACTGTAGGGAGCTTGAAAGCATGGGTTCAAATATTTTTCTTTAAATAATTAATTTTCTATACTCACCTTTTCCAAAATTATTTATTTTTCATATATTACAATAAAATATAAAGTGCATATTTTACACTCATTGCTATAACATATATATTTATTTATTTATAAATGCAAGTATTGCTACATTTAATATCTATTTGAAACTATATTTATAAAAATTATGCAAGACACATATATAACAGTTAAAATTTATTTTAATAATTTTATGTTCTAAATAATTTCTATAAATTTTTCTTATTATAGATTATATTTTCTTATTTAAATATATTTTTTTATGTTTTTTTTCAAATGCAGATCAAATGATAATAGTCAATTATTACTGATAGTTGCTTGTTCCTAACCAAGCTTCTTTTAATATTCTAGCTATCTCACAAAATACTGATGTTCAATGTATCACAAATACACAAATTCTAGCACACTTTATTCTACACAATTTTTCATTTCATAATATATATATATATATTTTGCCCTCCTCCTCCGTGCACGTCCTCTCCATAAAATTTTGTATAGTGTTTAAAATATATTCCGGGTTCTAGCTCAGTCTAACAAATAAATAAATGAAATATCCAGCATTAATTAAAATGATTATTAGCTCTAATTTTTTAAAATACAAATACGGTTATATTTTTAAAAAATAAATTAACAAATATTTATTATTTTCATGAGACATGGAGTGACGACACGGAGAATGAGATAGACTACATTGAGATATTTTCCACATGATACTATCTCAGTGGCATAAGAACACTATTCCCCTTTTACTATACTAAATAACTAACTTATAGTATTCTTACGATTTTCTAAGCTCTTTTCACTATGATTAATATAATAATCATGTCTTAATATTCTTTGTAATAATAATCTAGCTCAATTAAATAAGATTAAGTAAATAAATAGAACAAATAAAATAAAATAAAATCTCAGGTTCATAAATTGTATTCTAACTGATTTAAAATTACGGTAGTAAACTATGAAAAGGGAATTTTATGTCATAAATTCACTACGCAGCAACTAACAATAATAAATAATAATAATAATAATAATAATAATAATAATAGTATAATATAATCTTATTACTTCCTAAATGAAATAAATAATTACGTACGTGGCAGTATTTTAATAATCCGACAACAAAATACTTGTGGCAACATTAGCATATAATTTATTTTAATATTGTGGCAACCAACTTGTGACCAATAAATGATATAATTATGATCTTTTAATTTTATCATCCAAATAAATTTTCAAAATTATTATAACACTTTTATGTTTACCTATTTTGTGCAAAACTATATGTCTGTTTCAATTATAAATGTGTATTGTGATATCATGCATCCATGTGGAGAAATAATAACGAAGACACAAAGCTTTATAATAAATTTACAACAAAGTTTATTAATAACATAAACAAATAACACTATTTTACATTATGTACATTGGATATCCTTACTCTCCTATCACAAAATTATTTTACTACTTTATACAATAAAACCAAACTTCTACTTATTTTTCTAGTTAATTCTCATCTTTTAAATACTTAAGAAAGTACAGTATTTTTATTATTGGATTTCTTATTTTAGTTTAGCTTGTTACAAAATGTATTTATTTATAATTATCACTAATACTTTATATCCCTACTATTTTTTAAAATTATATTTTTATAAAATTACATTCGTAGTAAACATTCTACAAAATCATAAAACTCTAATTTTATATTAGTTATATGGAATCCTACAGATTCAAAAAAACATTCTTTTACATTTGATATTACGTTTTACTATTCACTATACAATGCTTATTAATCTAACATACTCATTCAAGCCTTGCTTCGGATGGTAATTACAATTATTAACACACCATGCACAAATATATGTGTCTATTACACATTATTGAATTATTTTCTTAACAAACATGCAATATTTATTTTCTAAATATTATTATAAAAATATTCAAATTTTAATATCACTTAAAAAAAAAACTTTGTTTTAGATTTCTCTTTTAAAAATCTTATATTCGTTTCCAAATTGGTTTTAAACTGTATTATATGATTCTTTCTCTCTTTATGACTTTTGTACTTTCACTTTTAAAATTACACAGTTCTAACACATTCCAGTAAATAAACTATTCTTACTTAAACTATAACATACCCTCAGTTCTATTTTATTCATTATTTCTGTAAAATATATCTTTCTGACGATGCAGATTCACGAAAACAACGATAGCGAAAATAGATGCACATGATCAAAATAACTAGAATATTATCCGTCATAAACCTTGACAATAATGGCACAGTGAATTCAAAGACATTATAGAGGAGCGACCTTTGTCTGTCTACCCACCTCTATTATAGGAGTGATGCTAAAGCTATTTCTTCAGCTTTATATAACATCAAAGAGTTTAAAAGATACGTAAAGACACTGTCCAAAATATATGTGTTCAGTGATAGGACTTAGTTAGCTATACTGAAATCACACAAACTAACTATGATCCAAATACTTTATTTTTCTTATTTCTTAACAAAACATCATCTTGGTTTCCTCTACACTAGTACTACCAAGTCATTATCCGATCTTATTTCTCTAGATTTTTCTATACAGTACATCGACAAATTCTTATCTACATTTCTAACAATAATAAAATTCATTTTATTTCAAAACTATACAGCTGTTCTCTAAGAAAATCTTTTACTACTTTTCTCGTATATTTATCATATACAAACTATTTTAAAATATCTAATACTTTGTTACATGAAAGTTCAAAAGAATCACACAATTATTTTGACAACTTATACTATTAATTATACTTGAAATAACTTATTGCATGCATATCTAAAATTATTCTTATCTCAGAATATGTTTTAATGTTGTATAAAATGTGTACTTATAATTTTAAAACTTTCACACATCATTCTTACTCAATAGATGATCTGAAAAAAATACATTATGCATTATGAATAAATACCAAAATTACCAAAACGACTTGATCTTCTCGATCGTGTTCTGTAGGCTTCACCATTCCATTAATTCTTGTAGATATTAAAACTTCCATACATACTTTTTATTTTTAAAACAATATTTCTATCATTCTATTAAGCTATTATATTTAAATCTCATTATTATTAAATTTATGTTTATATGTTTTCCCTAATCTAATATAGCATTTTATATTTAAAAATAAATTAATAAAACATTTAAATTATATTTACGATACTTCTTCACCAGACTTTCTTGAACTGTTCATATTTAAGCTAAAAAAAAAATATTTTATTTCTTCTTCAGTCACTTAATGTTCTATTTTAAAGTAAAACAATAGCTCTGTTTAATAAATCTTCATAAACGACAATCCTTGGTTTTCACAATATTGTATATAATTATTAATTCATGGCATTCTCTTTTACCATTGTCTGCTAATATTTTCCCACGCGACTTTTCTCCGATGCATCTTGTACGTACTCTTATTTAAAGATTCAGTAAAATTTTTTGGTTTCCATGGATACATTTTCATTTAGTAATTTAATTTTATATTTTCTAAATTAAGCATTTCTTCCATTTAATACTTTATAATATTTCTTAATTAGATAAAGTTTTCGGCTCCTTTCCATAAAATCCATAATAGCACTTTCATATTCTTCTTTACTTTCTTTATTTTAAATTCTGGTACCATATTTTTAATAATGTTTTCCTTTAAAAGATAAACATTCTTTCTTCATCATTATTTTTCTTTATAATAAAACGCATATTAAATTTTTTCATAGAGAAGAATAAAATAACTTTAAAGTAGCCTTATGAAATTTTGCGTCATAATTTTTTCCTGACGGCATGTAACTTCTCTTTTAAATTTTCATATAATGTCCCATTTATATTTCTTTGAGTTATAACAATCAGTTTCTGGTTGAGCATAAATAAAGCTGTATTAAGACATTTTCCAAATATTTCTCCTTTAGTAATAAATTTAGGTATGTTCCCTTGTACTTCCATCTCTACTGTAGGTTTTTGGTTAAATTCGAATAAATTCCCTGGTAAGATAACTTTTAAAATTAGCAATTCATATCGATACAGTCAAAATATATTATATGTTACAGAAGAACTTTTTTAAAATAAATACCAAATTTTAAATTTATATCACTTTTCCAGCTACGGTGTTATCAGCTACAAAAATGTGTTACTTTCCCTTTCACTTACACATTCCTTCTCCTCGCTCTGTATAATTCCTATATTTTTGTCTGCTAATTTACCTCCGTTGATTGGTTAATAACTTTTTAGTGCGAACAAATTTTACACATTTAGTTATATAACAGATTAGACTTTTTAAATAAAGAATTGATGACGTAATGTCTCAAATATTATTTAGACTAATATTTTTAAATTCAATTATAGTTTTATAAAAAATCATCTAAGCTTTTAAAATAATTATTAAAACAATATTTAATATTTTAGCTTTTACTTTAATGATCGATGGCAATTATATCTAGTTTTAAATTCACAAACTTTATTATTATTTTAACAAGCGTGTGTGTAAAGGTATATAATATACAGTCACGTGTTTACTAATTTTATCAAATGATTTTTTATTTACGTCTCGGTCTAAATTACCAAAACTGATATATTTTATAAAAAATTTGGAAAATAATTGAAACTTGTAGAACTAAATATAATTCTCACCATCATAAAGTTTATTTTAAAATATACTCTATTAAATTTGACTATTAAATATAATTATACACTACAGATAGTATTTATTTAATTTATTAGTTTTAAAAATATTATATTCAAATTATTAATATACTTTTAACTATTTATAGCTGTGTTATTTTATATGGCCAGCTTTTACAACCATAAGCAAGGATATTATTAAGCTTTATTTAACTGTTTTCTTTTAAAATAATCTATTACATTTTTAGATACCAGGTATTTTCAGCTTTAAATTGTACTATAAAACATAATTATCCTACTATTATTTATATATCATACAAATATAACTTAAAATTTAAATTTTTTTTAATAATTGACCTATCTACCTTATTATGACCTACAGACAAGGGCACAATATATATATATATATATATATATATATATATATATATATATATATATATATATATATATATATTAATTCAAACAATAAAATAATTATCCATGAAAATATATTTTTCCTGTCAATATCCATTATTTTTCTGAATGATTATTGTATTTGTTTGATAGCATATTTATTTTGATGATTATTTATTTTTATGATTATAAAATCATTTTCTCTAAAAATGATTTTGATACAATATTACTGGAAGTCTTAAGCATATGATTCATAGGTATATGGTGTTTTCTTCCCCAATTTTTTTAATTTTATGTAAAAATGCTGAACAAATTCAAAATAGCACCATACCAATCATTAATATCATCTGTCTATATTCTACAGAGATCTTTTTTTTTTATCTATGGTTTCTTTAATGCCAAAATTTAAGGTTTTAGTTTCTAATCATCATTTGCTTTACATAATATAACTTTTTCTTTATAACTGTTTTTAACAAAATTTCACTTCAATTCACTCTTTTCTGAAATTCTTTATTAGGAATTTTTTGTATTCTTACAATTGTCAGTATTTTTATGTATTATGCTATTTTTTTAAATGTCAAGATTAGTACATAATATTTTACAACCTTACATTGTTTCTAGATTTATTACCTCATATCTCCATTGTTTGTAGATATGTTCTTTCTTCTGGCTATTGTTATTACTATTTTTACTTTGACAATCAAGATAACTGGATATTTAGTTCAAGATATACAAAATTTTTTATATACTGCCTAGTTTAATTCCTTCAATTTTGTATTATTTCTTTATTTTCTCTTTTGAAATATCAGCATCTTTGATTTTTCATTAATGTGTATTTTACATTTTCTTCAGTATCTTCAATTATTATTATATTATCTTCATAACTTAAATTATTTACATGCATTAATGTTTTTTATCCACTTCTTTGATATTATCTGTTACTTTTACCAAATATGGAAAAAATATTTTTGGTGATATCAAATCTTGTTTTATGCCTTTTCCAATTTTAAGACAGTTTTAAATGTCTCCACACATTAATTGATTTTGAATTATCATAAACATTTTAAAATGAGTATAATTTAGCAAATCGTTAATTTTTTGATACTTATTAGTTCAAATACAACATAAAAACAACTACCATCACATGGTGTTTATTTATGTTTTAGAGATATCTATAAGCAAAGTCTTAAACCTCATATTAGGTCCAACTGAATATATATATATATATATATATATATATATATTCAGTTATATTTATATATATATATATATATATATTAAACAACTAAACATCACATGATCACCATTTCTTATGCTTGCTCAGAATTGTTATGCACAAGACTTCTGACATCCATTGATTACTTTGACTTGCACTGAGTGGGACTACTGTATGGAGAGGTTTTCCTGTTTTGAATATATATGTATGTACATACCAAAGACATTGATAAAGTAAACCTATATATTTTTATGACTTCTAATAAAACTTTTATATAAATAGTATAAATAATTTATTTTATGTAGAGTAAAATGCTCTTTAAACACCATCAACCAGTTAAAAAAAAACCTGCAATTGAAATTAATAATTACTAAATTAGCCAATTCTTAAGTGAAAAAGATTATATATATTTTTTACATTTCTATATGAGAAACATTATGTACTCATTTACTCAAAATTTTTGGATAACTATTTGATTGAGTAAAGGTTGGTTGTCTAAAAGTAAAATCATTAACTAGTGTAAAATCTGCAAAATTTTGCGCAACTTATCTGGTTTGAATTCAAATCATAAATAATTTGTATGAAAGATAAATATACTAGCCATTATACTATACTTTTCTATTATATAGTGTTACACATTTTCACACAAATAAGCGTGTGTATATATATATATATATAAATAAATAAAGTTTAGCCCTAAGACTTACCTTGCAAACTAAAGTATATGACAATGGAAATCGAAGCATTAAATGTCTTCAAAATTTATGGTTGTTGTTCTTGAGAATGAAGGATTTGATGCTTGGATTGACATTTCGAATTACACATAAGTTTCGTTTACAGCTTAGTACAATACATTATTTATCTCGTTTGTTAGTTTAGCTGTATCAACCTTTTGGTTTGTATAAATATGCAGAAGTCAGAATCGCTTTCAGAATGATTTCAATTTTTAAGTAAGTAAGCGCATTTCATCTACGTGAAATTTATTGAAACATTTTGAAAACTGAATTCTTCTAAATATATATATTTAAAATTTTCAGCTGAATTTCTGTCAAGCATGAAATAGAACCTACAGTTCAGGACTTTTTAAATCGTGTATTGTTTAAAAAAAAAAAAAGATAATAAATAGAAAAAATTATATTAAGCTTTTTCGATCTATAATTATTAAATTACATCTTTTTGAAAAATAGTATGGGATAAAAACTTTCACATTGAAAATTAATATTCTTGCGTATCATTTAAAGCATTTCCTATTAATCTTCATAAAAATTTCGAAACAATTCAACATTTTCTTATTATATAAGACTTTATAAATATTCTTATTAATTTTACACAGATAATCACTTATTTGATAAGCGAATGGATTTTTTTTATTATTTTAAATGAAAAAATTAATATATTTTACCATCAGTTTAATCAATTTTCCAGTCAAATGCTTCTATTCATTAAAATTTTTAAGACTCTGAAAGTCTTTTCATAATAGCTATTTAGCCTACTTAATTGTTATTGATGTATTTCAAACCTAATATAATTTTCTAGCAATTATTTTAAATAGAATTAAAATAGATGTAAAAAAAATATTTATTAGAATGTCTAATTTAAAAAACGTTGATCACAAATTGTTTTTCTAAAAATAATAAATAAATAAATGTGGGTTGGATGAAAAGCAGCATATAACCCACTGCAAGATAAAACTTTTCCACACAGTTCACTAGAGAAAAGTAAAAGGGAACACTTTTAGTAGGTTTAATAATAACTTAGTAATGAAGATTTGAACAAAGTTGCCATCCTGTTTTAATTTTTGTCTTATAATAACTAAAATACTTATTTTCAACTCAATGATATAGTTATTTGGGTTGCTAGATAGTGGCTACTTGAAAAAAATATTCTAAGTCTGATGTAAGATCAGAAAAAAAATTAAGTTTGACCCAAATGAATCTTACATCCAAAGTGTGGGTATGAAATGTCAATGTGCTATCATAGCCCCAGGAAGTAATTAAGTCTGTGACAAAGATATTTTTCCAAAAAAATATTTTCAAAGTTTTATGCCAGGGCATATTTACTTTCATATTGAGCAAATCAATTCAATTTGTTTTTGATTATTCAGAAGTTTTAGATTTATGACATGAAAAAAAGTAAGTATAGCTAAAAGGGAATAGCTAAATATAAGTGTTACGTGATTGTAAAAAAAGTGGTTTTATTTTCAGTTACATTGGTGAAGATTGTAGTAAATTTCTAGAAATTGAACTAGTATTATGAAATTTATCTTAGTGTTAGAGTCTCAACTCAAGAGCTAAAGAGTTTTGTATTGATATTTTGTTGAGTAAAGTATAAATGTCCCAATTCAACTGGTTTAATAGAGAAAGTGCTGTGTTCAACTTTTCATTTTGGTAATTGAATAAAAAATAAAGTATTTGATGATGAGAATGGTAGTGATGATGTTGATGATGATGATGATTATTATTATTATATTAATTATAAGTAAAGATCTAAAAAGCCTCAACTACAAGTTAAGTCCTGAATCTTCTATACAATAACAATAAAGTTAAAGATTACTTACAACTATTGACTGATGAAAATTTTTAAAGTGTGTTTTCTTTTTCCTTTGCTCTATCTAAGATCATCTAAAATACCAATTTACAAACCAATAAGTGTATAATTGTCTAATATAGATATGAGAGAATATAATATTTTTAAATTAATTTTACATACATAGTTGCTTACAGATTTATTCCAGGTTTGAGCCCTAGTATGCATCACAAATTGATATCCTAACCATTCTACTATGAACCATTCTATTGATAATATTATTTATTAAATACAATATTTGAAGAATTAAATTTTATAAAATTTAATGAAATCTGTAAATAATTATAATAAAGTAAAAATAGATTATCATTTACTTTGTGAAAAAATTTAAAGAGTTTTTTCTCAGCTACTAATTGATACATATTATAGTGTTATATGCGTTTTAAAATGTATAACTTATCATTCTGTCAACGCAAGTCTTTCACAACAAAATTTATCAAGAAAATGCCAAAGATTTCTTTTTATCTCACAGAAAGCCTTAGAATATCTATTAATCACTTCCAAGTGATTTGAAATGTTTATGTGTATATTTATCTTTCTTAATAAAATGAATAGTGCCATATATATAGTTAATGACTATAATCTTAAAGCTATTTAATATTTGAAATACCGGCCTCTTCATATACCTAAAGTTTACATGTAAATATAGAGGATTTGAACACAGACTTTCAAGTGCCCTTCAACTATCCACACCATCTCATACCACTAATACACATGTCTATGATCATATGTAACAATGGTATGAGATAGTGTTAGTTGAAGGGTGTTTGAAGGTCTGGGTTCAAATCCCCTATATTCATAATTAAGCTCCAGGTATAAGAAGAATTCCTGTATTTTAAATATTATAGATTAAGACTGCATCCAGAACATTTCTCTTCTATGCATTTAAATGGAGAAGATCCTATACATGAGGGTTCATAATGACTTGAAATCAACATGAGCATAATAATACTGACACCAGTGTAAGATTTGGGCATTCCATCATCAGATTTTTAATGGTATAAATGGCTGAAGAGTTGGAGGTTGAAGCAAATTGAAGCATGTCCATTACTGTAAAAAGATTTTGCAATATTAATATAAACTGAGCACTGATTATATATGTGTGTGGGAGAGTATGATCTGGACCAACTAATGAGTGCTGGTTCAGCATAAAATATGTATATTGTGATTATTTATCTTTTCTTCATGAGTGTGGTCATGTGTATCTGTGGTATTATATAATGTGGATAGTTGAAGGATGCTTGAATATCTGTGTTCAAACCCCCTATATTCTTAAAGCTATTTGTAAATTTTGTCAATGTTTATTAGAAGAGTTTATCTGAAAACAAGTATTATTTCTATTATTTAGCACTTGATTTTATTAATCATGTAAATGCCGTTTCTGCATGATTTAATATAGAGTGACAAATTTTAAAGCATAACATCCATGCATCCATTATTTTTTTGCTCAAACATTTAATAAACTATCAAGCAAAAAAACTATTAAAACTTTACTGAAAAATGGTATATAATTAAATTTAAAAAGGTTTGTGTAGTTAACTGAAGTAGTAAAGGGATGACATGATGTCATATATTCCTGAATCAGTTTTTAATTGATTAAAATAAAAATAAAATTCAGTTGTATAACAGAATAAAATGATATAATAAGCTCAGTGATTATTATTTGGATACTAAAATGCAGGGCTGGAGGAAGGTGGTAAGCAAGATATGAGGGTGTCAATACAAAAATGGCATTGGAAAGTGTGCAGAATTAAGAATACATTTATTTTTGTTCTGTTATGAATATTAATTACTGTGACTTCATTTTTTATGATTTGTTTTTTTCTTATGGTATTCTCAGCTATGTCTTCTTATGCTGGGTTACATGATGTGCATTTTAAATGAAGTTGCTTTGCTATGTGATGCAAAAATGGAACAGACTGTTTTATTATTAATATCCATGTCACACACACACACACACATATATATATATATATATTGTGATGGTTATTTGGTATTTGTAAAATGATAATAATAATAAACATAACTTCAAAATTTTTTATTGATGTATTATAAAAATAGTATATTAAATTTACTGTATCAAACAAATTTAAAAAAAAAATCCAAGATATCTGCTTATATTTTTATAACATTTGAAATTCTTGTAGCAATTTTGGTTTAGTTTTAAAAACACAACAACATGAAAAAAAAACGAAAATACACTAATAAAATGCATAGTATTGTATATACGTGAAAAAATTAATTAAAATAAAATCAATTAAAGCAATATTGATATTAGTGTACATATAATGGTAAAGCTAAATAGTGGCAAAACTTTTAATGTAATAATTAAATGTGTCAATGTGTGTATGAATGTTTATATTTCTCTGATATATTTATGCAATTAGAGAAAGTTATTTTAAATCAGAAATACATTTTTAAATTAAATCAATTACTCTATAAACAATTAAGTAAAAAATGACTAAAACTAGCGAATTTCATTTCATAGAAAATCACTAATTACCTTCTACACATTTTTAAAAGTGAAAAAAAAAACTGTTGTGAATTACTTAAAGTTTACCATGTTAATGGATTGATTCAAAAGATAAAATTTCATCATCATTTATTGTTCTAACAGAAATTTGTCTTCTAACTTCTTTGTGATTTTACAATTAAAGTGTCTAAAGTTTTCAATCATTCTTTATTTAAAAAAAAAAAAAAACATTGCTAAAGATTTTACTGGCATAAAAGAGGTTCTACAGATAATATAATTTAAATTATATATATTATCATTATTTCAATATTGATGACATTATGTATGTAATTCATTTTGGAGAGATATTGTTAATTAATATTAATATAGGTACATTAAAGAGTTATGATGATATGTTATATAATTAATTAATTACTTTTGTCAACTATAAATAAACTCAGTGAAACTTAAACAGGCAAAACTCTCCATACAGTAGTGCCACTCAGTGCCAACCAGAGTAATCAATAAATGTCAGAAGGCTTGTGCATAAAATCCCTATTTAGTGCCTATTCATCCAATATCCCTAGACTAGTTTCTGACTTGTGGCCTTCATCAGTCTGGAGCTTTGGATCTGAGTGCACTGCACCTAGATCGTAGGATCTAATACAACCCACCAACAGCCACCTTTTATCTCTACTTAATTACAATACTATGAGAATAAAATTGAAAACACAATAATATTTTCAATCTAAGCTCAATAGCTTATATAGTCATATGGGTCTGAAACCAGTTCTGTACCCATACATTTTAGTGTCTTTGGCTCTTTAACAACCATAGCCACCACTATCCTATTAGGCAGGATTGACATTAAACCACTAAACATCACATGATCACTATTTCTTAAGCTAGCACATTACTGTTATTAAAACAGGAAAAACTCTCTATATAATAGTGCCACTCAGTGCCAACCAGAGTAATCAATGGATGCCAGAAGGCTTGTGCATAAAATCCCTATCTAGTGCTACTCAACCAATATCCCCAAACTAGTTTCTGGCTTGTGGCTTTCATCAGTGAGGAGCTTTGGATCTGAAAGCACTGCACCTAGATCTTAGAATCTAATGTGCTAGCATAAGAAATGGTGATAATGTGATGCTGAGTGAAAGTTATTAAAAAAAATTTTTTTTAAATGTTTTAATCTAAAACTTCATTTTAAGTGACATTGATAATAATAAAGGACATAAATGGAGAGGAATTATATAAAGAACTATGTCTGTTTAAAAACTTATTTTGAAGTGAATTATCTTAATTCAAAAATTCATTGGATGTTCTAAGTTATATTCATGAAAATAATTTGACCATTTCATTCCTAAATTTAAGCATATCATTAACAATATTATTAATTCTTCCTACAAGTATAGCTAATGGAGAAAGATTTTTTTTTTTAAAGTTAGGAATCATAAAAAAATATCTACATTCAACACTGACATGAGATCAATTGGTAAATTTTTCAATGATAGATACAGAGAATGACATATGCAATACTCTAAATGCTGTTGATACTGTAGAGTGATTTGAAACACAAACCTTCAAGTTCTTTTCAGATATCCACTCCATCTTCTATAACCAATACCCATGACCACATATATGTGAAAAAGATAAATAATCACCAATTTACATATTTTGTGCTGAACTAGAACTTATCAGTTGGTCCAGATCATCATCCCCACATATATATGCATTCAATCAGTGCTCAGTTTATATTAAAATAACAAATCTTTAAACTTTAATGGACATGTTTCAATCTTTTCCACCCTCCAAACCTGGCATTGATTATATAAGATGGAGTAAATAGCTGAAGGGAACTCTGAAGTTTGTGTTCAAATTCCTTTTAATAGCATCTAAAGTTCAGTATATATAATATACTTGTATTTAAAATATTACTAATTCAGCCTGAATTCTGCACACCATCCTTTTGTGTATTTAAATTGACATTTTAATGTACTATATATGAGGTTTCAGAGTGGCTTAAAGTCAACATGGGTATAATAGTGGCATCAATAAAGGCTTTGAGCAATCTGTCATGTGGAGCTAATAATTGGAGGTGGGAAAGACTGAAGCCTGTTTATTAAAATTTGAAGATTTTCTATCTTAAAATAATCTGAGCACTGATTATAGATATATGTGTGAGATGATGGTCTAAACTAACTGATGAGTACAAGCTCAGCACAAATTATGTATATTGGAGATCATTTATCTTTTTACATGTATGTAGTCATATGTATCGGTTATATAAAATGGAGTGGATAACTTAATGGAGGTTGAAAGTCTTTGTTGAAATTCCTTCTAATCACATCTAAAGTTCAGTATATAATATATACTTGTATTTAAATTATGTAATAGTAATTGTTTTCGTTATATTTAATAAAACATTAAAACGTTTTTCGAAGGAGGCGGGGGGGGGCAATCACTGTTTTGCATATGGGCGTTGATGACCCTTCCTCCGATCATATACAGGGAACATCACTAAATTACGAATAATAACTTTTATAAAGAGAATTTTATTATAACTTATATATGCACACCCTCAAACAATCATGAAAAACATTAATTGCTTAAGCATTTTATTATAACGAAAAGCGCATTTGCTGATTTCATAGGATCTTTGAAACATTGGCCCTATGATCAATCAATAAAAACTCTTTAACATTACAATGAGTATAGAGAGCTTATATTAGTAACTTGCGAGATGTAAATTTAACACAATAGTATCATTCAATTAATTTAGTAGTTTTTGTATTTTTCTCATCTGTGAAATAATCTGGAAATGTTAGATTTTGAATCTATTTCTTCACATCTGCTTTAAATTACACATGACATAAAGATTCTTACTCTTACTTTCAAAATTAAAACTTTATTTATATCTTAGAGTAGATACAAGAGAAATCAATGATAGCATAAAATTATGTCGATAAAAAAGTTTCAATGAATACATATAAATATGGTATGCAAACCATGTATATAGAAAAATCAAAGGTTGTATTAGATCAATAACATAGTCTCAAGAGCTGCTTAAGAAAATTATGATAGGCAAAGTAATGCAAGTATGAAAGAAACATAAATAAATAAATAAAATTAAAATCAAAGATTACACTAATGTCTTATGGCAATGTGTCATATTCATAATTTTTTAGGAATATAAAGTAAATCAAACCTATATATAAGGTTTAGAAATTCCATTGATTAATTACTATCTTATCCCAAAGGCCAAGGAGGAACTATAACAATATTTACAAGTTGATATAGGTAATTACACAGTATGGAACTAATGCAAAATTTATGTATTAAATATATAGGGTGTATGAAAGATCTACATAGTTAAAGTTTAAATTATTCTTAGGTGAAAGATGTGATATATTATTAATTCAGTGGATGGGAGAAAGTTCAAGTTTTAGGCCTAAGAAATACATAAATTAAGTCTCTAGCCTCATCTGGCTCCAAGTTTGGTCAGTTAGCCAAAGCTGACAAGTTTGTTTATCCTCATCTTTTATATTGTAGAGGGACTTGAAAAATCGATTAATGAGTGAGTCATCACAGCCATGATCAAATATCATTCTATATCTGGTGGTCCAAATTGAGAAGTTAATGAGAGTGGCCAGTCTTATTGTTGTTCTGAATTGATTCTTTTTAATTGTGGCCTTAAGAGAAGTGTTAGCTGGATCATTGCCATTTATCAGATCTAATGCTATATTATGGAGGTAAGCCCATAAATCACATTAATCCAGAATGTGATCAATGAACTCCTCCTGTTTGTTACATAGGGGACAAAGGGGGTTGATGTTGTAGCCCCTTTAGTAGTGGAGAAAGATTTTTATTAAAAAATCGACAAATTTTGCACTCAATTTGATGAATTTTGTTAATTTGGAAAATCGAAAGATTCCTATTGGGAGTATATTAATGGATTTAGTTTTTTCAGGAAACATTAATCGATAAACTTTCCAATATGACTCCTTATATCAATAAAATCTACATTTTATGGGTTACTATACTAAATAGAAAAATTTGAAATTAGGATTTTCAGTCTATATCCTCCATCCTCCACTCCATTTCAAATAACCGATACACATGATCATATACTTGAAAAAAATTAAATGATCTCCAATATATATATATATATATATATATATATTGTGCAGAAACAGCATTTATCAGTTGGGCCAGATTATAATATCCCACACCTATATACAATCTGCGCTAAGCCTATATTAAGATAGCAATTCGTTAAACTTTGATAGACAGGCTTCAATCTTTTCACTCTTCTAACAATTCAATCGTCCACTTCAATGAAAAATCAACGGTAGAACGTATGTATAGTGGGGATCATTTATTTTTTTCACATGTGTGTGGTCATGTGTATCGATTGTTTGAGATGGAGCAGAGGATGAATATAAACTGAAAATCCTAAGTTCAAATCCCTCTATTTACTATAGTAGTCATTCAGTATACTATATGAATAAGTTAATTACGGATTATTATATTTTAAAATCTGTATGTTTTTATTATGCTTGTGCATATTTTTAAATATTGAAATAAATCTTGAAACTTAAACTAATAATTTTATTATTTATGCTTATTCATATCATTTCATTGTGTCAGTTTGTAAATTTGATGTTTTATAATTTTAAAATTATTATTATGCATCATGCTTTAATTAATTATCTTAACGATATTCAATTAAAATCATTTAAATCTTGGATTATATAAATATTGATTTATATTTTTAAGATTTATCTCCAATATTTATATCCAAAGCATTTAATTACATATCAGTTAATTAAATTATAGAAATAAGGGAGGGGGTTGTAAGAGGTTATTAATTTTGTTTTCGAAAGTTAAATAAATCTTTATTTAAGAATTTACTATTTGTATTTCGATATTTGTAATTAGTCAAATTGTTGCTTAGATCATTGAAATAAATAATATACAAAAATATATATTTAGATGTTAAAAAGTTTTAATAAAAAAAAATGGGGCGAAGTGTTTATAATAAATGAAACTGATGATTGTTTCTCTTTGAATACTAAAATAAAAATCATCAGGTTATTTTTTTACTAGATAAAGTGTTGTTTTCTGCCAAGATAAATTCTTGTACCAAAATCATATCTTGACATATTAAAATGTTATTTTCAAATTATATCTTTTAAAGATGGACTAATCAACATGATGTAAACATCAGAATTATTAATAACTTTTTTTAGAATAAAAAAAAAAGTTTATCATTGTATATATATATATATTCAAGTATACATGTAATAAAACATTAATAATACTTTATCTACATCCTTTTCAAATTATACATAAGATAATACTTTATTGCTAATTGATATTTTAAAAATGAGATATCATAGTTAAGTGTAGGCTTATCATTTCTTGATTATCCTTTTCATTTAAAAATCCTTCATAAGTAGTTTCAATTTTTTTTCTTTGTTTGTTCTTCTTGTATTTTATGTATTTTGTTTATTTTTAATGTAATTATTATATATATCAATATTAGATAGTAGAGAGACAGAAAAGTACTAATGATCATTTCCAATTTTGAATCCAAAGTCGTTACTGATAAAGACAAAAGTCAGAAACTTATCTGGAGTTGTAGATATTATATACTATCTAAAATCTATTGTTTATTCAGGTTTACAATAAATGGCTTTAGAGGACTTTGAAGAGACACCAAATCCACATGACTTTCACAATTTACTTATGTACTTTCAAAATCAGTTCTCTTCAAAATACTCTAAAGACATTTATTGTAAATCTGAGTAAAAACAATAGACTTTAGATAGAATAATATCTACAACCCCAGATAAGTTTCTGACTTTTGTAAGGACTTTGGATTCAAAGTTGGAAATGATTAGACTTTGTGTATTAATTCTTCTTTGAAGGAATAACAAATATAATTTTATATGACATAAAAAATTTCACAAAAATGTAGAATATCTTTCATATAATTTCTAGAGACCAAGAACGACTTGATAGTTTCTAAAAATAACATATTTGGTGAACATTTTCAACATCCTCATATAAATTGATTTATCTATCAATATATTCTGCATTAGAAATTAAAACGGAGAAATTTTAAAAATATTTATTTATTAAATCTTTTTAAATAATAATGTCATACTTTATGCTAACACAACATTTTTTCTTTCTAAAATTCTATTTTTCCAAATAAAAAAGTTAAAATAAAAACAATTTTTCTTTTCTTCATTATTCTAGAATCATCTATAGTAATTTGAATAATCAGTGTTTACCAGGCGGTAGTTCAATTTAATCCTCATCCCAGGTTGTTTCTTAATAATCACTGATTTTTTTGAGTTTACAGTAGGAGGTGCTACAATAGTAGAAAATAGAAACTATTTTTATTTGTACTGTAGCAAGCTAAAACATTCAAGTGATGTTGAGTGAAAGTGATGTGTTTTTTTTTTTACATTTTGCAAATGACTTTTAGCATTATATTGAAAATAATCTTGAATACTTTAGAAATGCCTTAAAAACCTTCAGGGTCTATAACAATATTTTGAGATATGATATTGTAAAAAAAAATTTTCAATTTTACTTTCATTTTTAGATAGCTATTTTTTATTAGTACAAAGTTGGTTTTTTTCATTATCGTTTAAAAAACAATGCAGTTGTCACAGATATTTGTACATATGAATGCCTGTGGAAGGTTACATTCCTCATAATAATGCAACTCTATATAAAAATGTATTTATTTATTTACTTTTAACGTTTTAATTCTAAGAATTGACTTTATGCTTTTATGTTTTCGATGTGAAATGTATTGCTATCAGTAATTTATATATATATTAATAAAAATAAAAGTTTATTTCATTTAGCAATGATTAGTTATAAATCACCTGTTATGTTGACTCCTGCACTCAAGATGTTAGTGTGATAATGATAAGGAAATGATCTTCAAATATGAAAGTTAAGAGTAGATGCCAATAAGCAGTGATAAATATTGTTTTTTTTTTTTGCAGTAATATTATGGTTAATCAAAATCTAGCTATTGTTTAACATAGTTTTTATTTTGTTCTGGGAATGTTACATAGGTCCAATTTGTTGAGTCAATTATATCACCAGCCACATCTCTGCATTAAATGTGATAATGAATTTGGCTATTTGTAGAATCACATTTTTACAAATTAATTGTAAGTAGAACACATTTTGACATTTATTATGCATCAGCCTTTAATGCTGAAAAAAAAAAAAAATTTTTTTTCAGTTATGACCTATGCTCAAAATAGCATAATCAATAACCGCTCATCTTGAGGCTGAATTGAGGCAGGAGTTTCCATTTGACAAAGATTTTTGTTTAATGGAATCTATTTAAAAATTCCTCTAACTACAGTGAATGTGGTGAGATAGAAATGATAAAGTAATAGTATGAATACTGAACCCTATCGTTTGATGGTGCTCTCTTTCACCCAATGCACATCAATATACCAATTCACAGACCATCGATTTCTTTATAGAATACTACGCACAAAATTTTTTTTTTGACTTTCTCTACATAAAACACATATGATTTTTTTTGACCTTTTAATAAACAAACACTTTGTTTTTATATAGTATATCTTTAAATTATCAACGTTTTTTTTTGATTTTGAGCTTTTTTTTTGATTTTGAATTACCAGTTTCTTTACATAATACTACTATGGTAAAAAATTTTTTTTGTGTTACCCCTTTCAATCCATAAAACTCAAACTTTTTCCCTCTTTAATAAACAAACACCACTTTGTTTTTAGATGGTAGAGGGGGGGGTTGGTTTGCTTTTAAATTATCACCTTTTTTGGATTTTGAGCTTCTTTTTTAATTAAAGCTGTAAACAATCAGTTTTAATTAATAAACCAACAGTTAGTTCTTAGAGGGTGAAAGGGGGTTGGTTTCAATTTTAATTCTCGTCTTTTAGTATCTTTTGCCAATGTACTGGAAACTTCGCGTATTAATTTTAAATGTGTACGAATATAGACTATATATAAAGAGATAGATTAACAAAATATATGAATTATTGGAGGGGGTTTGGTTTGCTTTTAAATTATTGACTTTTTTCCTTATCAACTTTTTATTAATTTTGAGCTTTTTTTTGTTGGAAAGCCTTATTAATCAATTTATTTTTAATAAACCAACAGTTGGATTTTAGAGGGTGAAGGGGGGTTGGTTTGATTTTTAATTATCGTCTTTTATTTTTTTATTATGAGGTGTTTTTTTTATTAAAAAAATATTTACACCATCTAAACTTTTGCCTTTTTCAAAAAACCTTAATTAAAAATTTGTCTTTTTTAAAAAAAACATTTTTAGGGGGGTAGGGAGTTATGGTTTGTTTGACTTCAATAGGAGATGAATCTCAAAGCTGTAAGTAACAGGATTTTGGAGTTTTCCAACCTTAACTTCCCTTATGCAAACCCCAGGTATGCTTGTAGGAGTGGTGATGGAATTCCTCAGATACTGTAGTTGACTAAAATCATTCTTCTCCCACAAACACATAGCTTCACATCTGGCAGAATGTTTGTTCTCTTTCTGGAAAAACACAACTTCTGTGGCCAGCAATTTACACCCCTTTAATCAATTTTGAACAGTTGCCATGGCGACATTTTATTGGTCTTGTATAGATTTACAGGTAATCGTGCATTTGTGCATGAACTCTGCAGAACTCTACTGGAAACCCTAACCTTTTTATGTTGTGTGCAGTTCAAAATCTCCAGGAAGCATGTGTGACGGCTTGACAATTCTTAATATGTAATACTAAATCCCCTATGCTTTTTCAAAATTTTTCCACAATGAATTTTTTGATAGTTTCACATCCTTCAACTACAGCCATCATCAAATCAGACCATAGCAAGAGTTCAATTGTGCTCACTTGAGGACTACTGTCACAAGTCAATGGACATAATATTCTGTTACATAATCGTAGGATACATCACCCTCTAGATGGCCTGTTACAGCTCTAAACAATACTGTTGTAGTGTTAGCTGTAAGTTAGACCGCTAAAATGATATATTGATATGTGTTGTGTGAAAAACAATGCCATCAAGAGGTATGGTTCAGTATTCATACTATTACCAAATGATGATCTACATACACATGTCTCACACAATTTGACTAGAGCACCATGACTGTTGGATCATACACATAATAATTATCATGACTGTAATAAAGGTCATAATAGTAGTAATAAAAATAAATATTTTGTTTTTTGTTTTATTTTAAATTATGGATACATAATTATAGATGTGTAGGAAAGACAAACACTTTTAATGTGTATTTTTAAAAATATGTATAGAAAACTGCATTTGCAATAAATAAAGAAGCTGTCAAGATTTAAATATTGATATAGGTGCAAGAAGTTTAATTGAATAAGTAGCTAGTTATAAGATTTTTTTAAGAAAATGGAAGATCATTGGATCAATGATAATAACTAATTTATGACTTGCTGTGAGGTTGTTATGTTTTTTTTTTGGAATTCCTGGATATATCAAATAAAAAGTTAATGATATTAAAACTACTTTCTCTAGAGCAGTGGTTTTCAACCACCGGGCCACAGAAAATTTTCTGTCAGTCTGCAGCTAGACAAGCAAGAAAGTTTGTTATAACAAAATAATAAGATTTTAAACTTTTAATTAATATGAACAATTTTTATTTATTTTTTCATCACATTTTTTCCTGATTTAAAAAAAAAGAAACAGAACAAAAACAAAATCTAATCAATCATACATAAATTAATTTATTTTTCTATTTATCACAAATGTTTATGGGGGGGGGGGTAGAAAAAGTTTTTTATTATACAAACTCCAGTTGTCTTTTGATAGCCAATCATGGCTGCTTATCAGCATTGTTAAAACAATAAAATGTAAGGTGACATTTTTTGATCTCTTAAATTTTTTCTATGGCGATTTTTTTTTTTTTGGCTTTAAATCAATTTTTATTACCTTTTTTAAAAAAGAAAAACCAAAAAATAAGTTCTGTCTCTAACTTTTACAAAGTATTTCTCAATACACCCCCAACCATCCCAAAATAAAGTAAGATCACAAGTTTTGACTTTTTCAAGTTTCGTTTTTTTTTTTTTTGTTTAAAAATATGCCCACTTTTTTTTGGCTTTATTTGTATACCGCTAAAACGCTAAAACTTTGATTTTTAAAACCAATTTCTGTTACCTTTTTTTAAAAAATAAAAACAAACAAAAAATAACTTTGGTGTCTATCTTTTGTCTCAGTATTTCTCACCCCCCACCCAGAAATAAAATAAAATAAGATCAAAACTTTTGACTTTTTCAACATTCAGGTGAATAACATTTTATTCTTGCACATTTTAATAATGAAATAATAAATGTAAAATGCAAGCACATTAATGAGAACGATTGTTATTGTATGTTTTCTGTAGCAGTATGACTGCGCAACTTGAGAGTGTTTTGCATGTGAAGGTAAGTAACACCATTACAATACACAGTAACTAGTGTGCTGTTTTGGTCAGTTAAAAAAATATGCTTATCTAAGGCTAAGCAGGTTACATCTTTAAGAAAATTTATCTAAACTTCTGCCAGTCTGCAAAATCTTATCCTTATTTTTACTGGACCGCAGGTGTGAAAAGGTTGAAGACTACTGCTCTAGAGACATACCCTATAAGTTTTAATAGTTAATTGACAAACAGACAGTATTATGCTACAAAATCCACAACTCCACACCAGTCAGTTTTTGGTTTTATCCTTTACTAAAGCAAAATAGATTTCAAAGAAAGTATTGATTGACTCATGCTTCTAGCTGACTTCTATTACTCTTTTATATTATTGAAGTTGTTTTTTTTAAATGTTAAAGTTTTAAACCAAGGCTAATCCACTTACATAATAAAGTAGAATAACAGAGTTTGTCTGGGTTTGAATCTTTCAGGTTTTGGTTAAATTTTAGGTTATTAGGCTGAATAATATAAAAAAAGTAATGGCTGAATGCTGGACATATAAGTGCATTAGTTCCAGCTTTGAAATAAGATTGTCAATGGCAAAGGCAGATGTTAGAAAACAATTGTTCTGAAAATGAAGACTTTATAGCACTATGTGATTTGGTGCCATTTAAATAATCAAGTAAATAGTAGATGGTTTTAGAATAATGTGAAGTTATTTGCTCTTGAAAAGATAAGAGTAGGCATTTGGGAGGTGATGTGATATTGCTAATATGAATATTTGTTGATTATGCCCTAATATTATATGCAGAGGAAAAAAGCTTTTATTTAATGTTGATTAATATCATTGAAGACCCTAAATATTTGGAGATTTTAATACCTGTGCTAATAAAAACAATAAATCTCAGCTTGAAGTTTTTGGAAGTGATGATCTACTCTTCGTGAATTTTTAATAATACATGGAATAATTATCATGAACACCTTTATAGGCAGCAAAATCTCTACAAATACCTTGAGGCATCCATGCTTAAACATTGTTAGAGAAATGGCATCTAATGAATTATGTTATAGACAGCTACGAAAATAAAAAAAAAGTTTAAATTAAGTAATACAAGTAGAGATTATTATATAAATGATAGTGTAATCCATGACAAGTTGTATTAAAAAAATAGTCCTATTACAATTATATTGGCATGAAATACGTTTTTTTACAAGTATATACTATTCATATAAAATTTGGTGATTATTAAACACCAATGATACAAATTTGTATTTTTAAGATTATCTTATTTATTGACACATGAAATTATCTTAAAAAGTATATTGTGGATACAGATAAACCTAATCTTGGATTTTCTAATAGGAGTTTATTTTACTATTCCTCTGATAATGATTTTATTATTATTGATTTGATTAAATAGAAGTATTTTTCATTTGGCAAAATATTCAGTTAAATATGATGCTTCATAAACAATTTACAAATTTGAAAACAAAATTCATCAACTGAAAAAAAGCCTTAAAATAATGTGAAGTTTAAAACTACAAAGAAAAGACATTCTCTGACTGTAATCATTTAAATCTTTTTTTGATGCGCTAAAAGTAATGTATGAACTGAGAAATGATATCAGAATGTATATTCATCATCATCATCATTATCAACCATTATCAATCCACTGCAGGATAAAGGTCTCTCCAAGTTTAATCCATCTTCTCCGATCTTTAGCTTCTCTTCTCCACATCACCCCTGCACACTTTCTTATTTCATCCACCCATCTCACATGTGGTCTCTTTCTGGGTCTTTTACAATCTCTTGGAATCCAGTTTAAAATTTCAATTGTCCATCTATTATCATCTCTTTTAACAATATGTCCAGCCCAACTCCACTTCAATCTTTTAATTTTTTCAATGAGGTCAGTAACACCTGTTTGTTCTCTTACCCTTACATTGCATTTACGATCTCTTCTTGTTACTCCCAACATACATCTCTCCATACTTCTTTGAGTGGTCTGAAGTCTCTTAATTGCTCTTCTATTAAGTATCCAAGTCTCAGATCCATAAGTAAGAACTGGTAAAACACATTTGTTAAAAAACTTCCTTAAGTCCATAAATATTCTCCATTTATTTCATAATAATAAAAAAATAAAAAGAAAGGATATACTTGTACTATTAATATTTTAGTATCTGAGTTAACGATATTGTGAGGGTTTTCTCTGATATTTAAAATGATTGATATTGGTGTGTATATACTTATATGTAGATTTTGTGAAGTAGTTTTTGCTGTAATTGGTCAATTTGTTCAATAAAAGAAACTATAGTTGGGAAGAAAATTTTGTAGAAGTTTTGTAATTTCCTAGTATCATTATTATTATATGTTTATTTCATTTTGATAATGCTAATCTCCATTTTGTTTCAAATCTTCACACAAATGCTGAAAATCATGATATTAATAAATACTATATAATTCAGACACATCCATTAGTTCATATGTTTAAGAGTTAATTAAAAATTTACTTGAGATGTGAAGAAAGTATAAGCTGTTATGGAAACTGTCCATGATTTATATGAAAAAAAAGAGTATATAAATTTTATTTGGGAAATAGTGTTGGAAAATGCTGACAAACCAGAATTTAACATTTTGATTATAGTAGAGAGGGTAATATAACCTATGAGTAAAAATAAACATACTATATAGTGTTATCAATTGGATGGACAGTTAGAGTGTATAGTGGATTGAAGCATGTTCATTTAAGTATAAAGATTGGCTATCTTAATATATATCTGAACACTTATTGCATATATGTGTGGAGATGATAATCGGAACCAACTGATGATTGCTGGTTTAGCATGAAATATGTGTATTGGTGATTATTTATTTTTCTGACATATATGTGTTCAAGTGTTTCAGTGTTATGAGATAGAGTGGAGAGTGGTGGGTCATGTGAAAGTCTGTACTCATATACCTATATATTATATAGAGTTATGTTTACTTTAATAATAGTATACTCATAAACATCAAACATATATTACTGTAGTAGGATTTCATGTAAAATCATAAAGTATGTATTGAATTTATATGTTAAAGGTATACTGCAGATAATTATAAAAAAATATGTTTTGTAAAAAATATTGTTAACCATAAAAAAAAAATAAAAACAATTTTCTTTATGATAACAAGTAGTAAAGCTTGTTATTTTTTAAAAATGGCATAATTAACTCATTTAATAAAAAAGTCAAAGTTAAAATATTTTTTGAACAACACTCTGGGTAGGTAAAAATGTCAGCTTATAGTTTCTGAAAGAAGGTTTATGATGAATAAATAGCTTATCTATAAATGACAAATGAAATCATTTTTATGTAAATGAAGTTTAATTGTAATTCATTTAAAATTAATGACTTAGTAGAATTCAGACGTAGAAGATTTACATAGCAGTTATAATTACAAAATTGGCAGTTATCATCAATGCATTCTAACACTGAACATCAATCATTGAAAGAAAATAATCTAGATTTGGAAAAAGCAATTCCTAGTTTATACTTCAAACCAAATTAATGATTTTCCACAGTGATGCCATTTTGATCTATAGAATGTCTGGCTAAAGACCAATAGAAATACATCAATTAGCACTTTCATGATTTGCAGCTCCTTGGGGGTGAAAGAATTGCCTTGCCGAAGAAACTTAGCAAGACAAACCTTAAATAGTAATGTGGTACTTTAGGAGTGACTAATATCTTAATCTAAATTCTAAGTCTTGCTTGCCTAAAAATAACTGGAAAACTAAGAATTATGGAGGATTTATGAAATAGTATATGCAATCTAAGGATTTGGCTATTCAAGAATCACATGTAATCTTATGAAAATTTAGGCATTATAAAACTTAGAAATGAGGACAGCTCTTTCAGTATATTACAAAAAACATTAATAACACAGCTATATAAAATACCTATGAAATTAATAAGTTCAGAAACTAAAATTAATTTACTGGTAGAAAATTATTTTTATTTTATCTACCAATCACCATCATCATCATCATTATTATTACCATCATCATTATAATTATTATCACTATTGTTATTTCTTTGATTCTTTAACATATGTTTTTCTAATGGTGGATAAAATTTATTCCTGTTTTCAAACTTCTCATAATGTGCAGAAAATATAAAGGTTAATGAAAAAAAAATCTCATTTTTCTTTTCTCTCTTTCCCAGAAAATCAGTGTATATTTGATTTGCTGTGTATTACATAATACTAATATTTTTTAAATTAATTAATTGATAATTTTAAAATAAATTAATGAACACTTCATAACAAATATTACATAATCTTTTATGAAAGAAGATTGAATAAATTTGCAGCAAATATATTAATGTAATATGGATTTAACATCAATGACTTGTTGATATTAATATCAAGAGTATTCTTTAATAAAATTGTTATTGTTATTAAAAAATCCTATTCTAATAAATTTCCTAGTAAATATTTTAAAGAGTCTTATCTCCATGGTATACATTTGTTTAATTAAGGATTATGTGTTTCCAATTATTATTGTAGAATTATTTGTGATTTATATTTAGCTAGTAATTAGATATAATAACAGTTTAATCTAGAAAGGTTCATATATATATATATATATATATGAACCTTTCTATATATATTTAGCTTTATATATATATTATATATATATATATATATATATATATATATATATAAACATTACAAGCATAAAGCTAAACTAGTCAATATAAAATCAAAACTACCCCAAATCCAAAATTAAACCAGACCAGCATAAAAATAATATTAAAACACAACCTAAGGTTTCACTGCTACAAGAAGACATCTCAAGTGTAAAGAACTACAAAAACTACACAATATATATAATATTAAAAACTACCCACAAATCCATTCACTTCCCATCCACTCTTAATATTAAAAGAACTCTTAAATAAGTTAATTGCTTCAGAATAATAAATTTTCAATAATAAAGACTCTTTAATATATATATATATATATATATATATATATATATATATATATATATATATATATATATATATATATATATATATATATATATATATATATATTGTGACCTTTGGCTTGATCAAAGAGAACAATTGTTTGTTGTGGATGTACTATTAACTAGAGAGAAAAAACTTTTTTTTTTCTTAGAAATTTAGTAAATCAAACTTATATGTAATTGACCTTGTTTTTATAGCTCTAATTAACTAATGATCAAAATATTCCTGTCAGGGATCTATAATATCATAATTTAATCCATAGTGTTGCTAAAGTACTTAAATCTAGTTTAAATCTTATGTTAATGAATAAATTCTAGTGTGGCTGATTATGTTGAGTAGAGATTAATGATCTAAGTTAAAAGGATGGAGTGCTAGAGTAAATAGCTAATATTAACTAAATAAAATAGTAGGTTATATTTTAGGTAAAAGTTATTATAAATTTAATAGAATATTTAATTTATAACCAGTCATAATAAGTCATCAGTCAATTTATTAAATCAGCCAATTTGTTAAATTAGATTATTAAATTAGAAACATAAAATAAATTAAATCAGTTTTGTTAGAAACATATGAATAGGTTTATATTGGTTAAAGAAAACTTTAAATTCAATAGCTAAAAGAGAATGATTTTAAGTGTGTGTGTGTGTGTGAGCTTAGTTGCAAGAATGAATGTAAAATTTTATTTATTGGGGGAAGTGTTAATTTTTATGTATAGTATTTAGTACCATTTGATATCAAATTATTTGTTTAAAGATTTTTAATCAAGTTTAAAGTAAATTTTATAAAATATTCATTCATAAAATTAATTTAAATTGAATCATTTATTTGATATTTTATATTAGTCTCATATTATCATTTTTTTTATTTATTTAATCATATAATTTAAAATTTTGGGAAATTCCAAAAATATCACATGACTGTCTGGCCAGTTGTGAATAATTAATATCAGATCACAATAAACAACCAATAAAATATCAATTCAAAGGAGGGGCAAGTAAGAAAAAAGATATTTCTTGTCCAACAGAGTTATTGACAACAGGAGGTTATAAAAGGACCTGCATACACATATTTGAAGATAATCACATATTTAGAAGAATCATATTTGTTAAAATCATATTTAGAGAATCATATTTTAGAAGAAATATCTTAAGATTTGTGCTTGGAGAGTCATATTTAAAGAAATTGTTGTTGCAGGCAAGCTTAGACTACAAATCTAAATAAATGTAAAATTTTTATAATTTTTTAAGTAAAAATGTCAACGTAATTCTATGATCAGGCACTTAATCTCATTCTTAAATTAATCAAGATATTTGGACCCAATGATAAAGAATTGATCAGTAATATGTCAAGGGGTGATACATTAAGAACAAACTATTTGCTGCCTAAGCTTGAAAGATTACAGGTATTATTTTTAAAGTATCCTGATTTATCTAGAACTTTTATTCAATACAAATTGTTTATATGTTTGTTTGAAAAAAAAAAGAGACTTTGAACTTAGCGCTAGCTGTAATTTTGATTTTATGCTATAATTTAATCAGAAAAGATAATTAAAAAAAACTTAAATATTTATTATCTTTGATAATAAAAAGAAATTCTTAAGGTAACTGACTGATGATGAAAGAGAAACTGGTGAATGATAAAGTTATGAAATAATAAATAAAGAATGCGTCTTGACTGGAAAATGAAAATTTTAACGAACAAAGTAATTAAAACTTAATCATGAAATGAAGAATTATCATTATGAATCCATATCTATGAAAGTATCACAAAACGAATTAAAAGTAGTTTTGATAACGGTATGGAAGAAGTATGGAGTATACTTAAAATTCTAGTTGTATCTCAACTGCTACTTAAAATGAATAAAGGAATAATACTGTGTATTTAGAGTATTATCTATTACACTTATTGAATGCTGTTGTGATAAATATGTGAGGACCCTGTGCCATTAAAAGGAAATATTTTAACTAACTACAAATAATATTAAGGAAAATGCATGAATTAAAATAATCTTTTACAGGGTAATAAATAAAGTATTGCGTCATCTTAAAAACCAATTGGACTAATATAGTGCAGAAAAAAATGTGAACTAATTACATTTTGCGAAATATGGCCATTTATTTGTCTTCGTGTAATGATATTTGTTACATGTGCGTTTACAATGTGTGTGAAGAAATAACTGTCGATGCAATTGTTGGGATTATGATAACAGTATGGAGATAATCGCAATATTTGGATTACTTAACAGTGGACTATGAACTTGCTGGCTAAGGACTTGAGTATATATATATATCTTATTTTATTATTAAAAAAAAGTTAATAATAATATTAATTTGGTAAATTTACGAGTAAACTAAGTTATATTTCACTTATAGTTAATATGCCTTCTTATTAGTATATATGAAATTTAATATTGATGCTATTTATAATATTAATAATTTGATAATTATGAGTTATGGTTGAGAGCATTTCCTTAAACGTATTATTTTTGTTGTTAGAACTTTAGCTATAACGATACTATGCTATTTTAATAATTTGTTACTAAGATCTTTAAATATTAATATGTCCTTGATTATGAGCGGTTTACTGATGAAATGCATATGTTTTGTGAAAATATATATATTTCTTGTTTTATTAATTATTTAAGGCAATATATTATCTTCATTCATATTTGACAATTATTCTTTAAGGTTTTATAGATCAATGTCATTTTAGATTTAGTAAGAGTTTAAAATTCAGTTTTTTTAGAATAAGTGATATTTGATATATGACCATTGTATGTCCAAGATATGCAAATTTATTTTTTTCTTGAGGGTTGAGATCGAGCATAACTCTCCCTCTTTCCCATAATCATTAGTATGAAATATTTTAGCTTGTTTATTTGAAGATTGTAGGCAACTCTGTCTCTAGTTGATATATTCCTTGAGAGATATTTTTCATATTTATAGTCGTAATGGTGATTGGTTCATTACCATATTATATGTGTTGAGACTAAGTCTTAACATATTTTCTTGCCCTCAGATAGTAGGAGCATTCTCTGCATTCATCCTGTCACATGTTTATTGCTTTTATAGTGTTAAGTTCCTCTTGGAAATATCATCATCGTAATATTTTGCCACGGTATAAGGTGTTGTTAACTTAATTTGTTGGTCATTGTTTGAGTTTAATATTTAAAGTGTGTCTACAATTTCAGGAACAACTTTTAATTCACAAGTGTAGGTTTAATGTTTGATGTATAATGTATTTTGCTGAGCTTTGCTAGCAGTCATTAATAAAACCGATAAGTATTCCAAATTTTAAATTATTATTAGTCTAAATAAGCAGCGTACATCATGATCATCATCCTACCAAAACAAATCACCACTGTACTGGTAAGAGTTAAATATGATTTATTTTACTCATTGTTGGGACATACATAATATCTAGTGTGTGGATGTATAAATGAACCTCTGGAATGATTCAACACTTATTATAGCTCGAAAGATAAAAATGTAAAATTAATAAACGTGGTATAGTTAATAAAAGGTGATAAAAAAAACATAACATCAAATAAAAAATAATTAATCAGAAAGATTTTCTTATGAAAAATTTATGAAAGAAGTAATTAATATGTAGATCGTAACGCTAGAATTATAAGAATAGCATTAGAAGGCATATGTTTATTTAAAAGATAAAATGTTATTGGATTATATTACTTGTAAGATTGCCTAAAACTATTATTTGTAATTCAATGAAATAGGTAACTGATTTAGAAAGGTAAATTTGTATAATAATTGGAACTATTCAAATATTATGTCCATGTAAAACTACAATGCAATACAGATATGTAATTCATTTATGTAATGTTTTTAGTGTAAAGAAAGTCTGTAACGATTGTCAAATTTATTGCAAATATATATATTTTTGTTCTTGAATTTTGTTAATGGACTTCTATGATATGTTATATTAAATCTGTTTCCCTTATTAATAAATGTTATTTTGTTATTTAAATTTGGGGTAGTGTCTTAATATTATTGGTACTCATTAAATCCAGAAATCTAAATATTATACAATTTTATGATGAAAATATTTTAATATTCTTCTAGATACAGACACATAATTAAATATTGGATTTTTTAAACTAATAGTTATTGACAATACTGAGCTGCAACTTTAAAATCTTAATCATTAGCATCCCCTATTCTATCACTACACTAAATTATTCAAGACTAAAAAAAATATGTGATGCTTAATTCATAAATTTTGCCTTTATAAGTAGTAAGTCCATCTTCTGGGGAAGTTGTCATAAAACTTAACAGAAGTTGTATTGTGAATATTCTAAATTGCCATGTTATTCTGACAACAATTTTACCACATGTAAATGGAGTCATGAAGTGTTTCATATTGAACATTGCATTGATTTCCCCAAATTTGCACAATCATTCTTTACTTGCTAGTAATTGTCCCATCATTTTTTCAGTGAATCCTTTGCTAAAATATTCATATAGAATCAAAATGAAACATGTTACAATGAACTAAAGGCTTGATTTTAATCTTATCTTTTATTTGTAAATTTTATGTTTCCTCAGTTTTCACTATATATTTGTTACATATTATGCATGTAATTTTAGCAATTAAAGAGCAATGAGTAATTCTAGTATGAATTTTATTTGCTACTTTACTATTTTCTGATGTTCTTTTTATTGAATATCCAACCAGAGAGCTTCAACATGCCATTTTTGTTACTTAAAAATTAAACCCATTCATGGCATTTTACTTTACAAACAGTCATTTTGCCATCTTTTTAAGTTTGTCAGAATTTCTATGCATCATTATCTTTGTGCTTTCAGACTTTTAAAACAATTTTTTTTTAAAAATTTGAAAATATTTTTGAGTGTAAAAAAAATGATTACAGCTATAGTATATATGATACGTTTAAGAATTACTAACTTTTTTAGTTTTATTACTTTTTTTTAATAATCAGATAGTGAATTTATGTCTTTTAAGAAAATGGATGCATGAGTCTATATGTACTTTTTAATGTTGCAGCAATAAACTACCAACTTATTTAGGTGTTGACTAAGATATCCTGCTTAATAAGCTAAAATATTAATATTGGAAAAATTTACCCAGATAAATTTTTATTTAAATGTAATAATGATATGTTACGTTTTTACAAAAAAAAAAAAACCTATGACAACTAAGCTAATATACAAACTTTATTTTATCACATATGTAATCTTCAGTCCTAATAGAGTTTATGACAACATTAAACTATTTTTAAACTTAATCATTATTAAAATTAATGTGAACATGTATTCATTTTGTGCAACTTGAGTTCTGATATAAGTCCATGAATTATAAAGTTTCCCTGTCTACTTATAACTTCCAGATATAATTTTCAGTGCATAGACCATTTAAATGCTATCCAAGCAACATTATGACTGACAAAATTTGACAGGCAATATTATTTCAAAAAGGCATGGAAGTGACTGAGAAAAAAATAATTTCAAAATTTTTGGACTTTCTTAAGAATATATGAACTCATTAAGTTCTGCACACTCTCAGATCTAATTGCTTCAGCTTTATCTATTCATATAGAAAGTAGGTTGAAGTAAAGAAGGGTTCCCCTTTTTTCTTCCAAAGCATAAGCTTGTGGTTAAGACCTGTAGAAGTCCCTATCGTCACACTTTCATGCACACATTCTTGAGGTTTAAAACTTTAATAAATATTACTTAACTTATAATGTAAAATTTAATATCACAGTAACTAACATGAAATATTATTATCAGCTGCTATGGTAAAAGAATGTTCAAGTATTTTATTGAGTAGTTTTATTTTCAGTTTTATGTAATCACCAGCAATTCAATGTGGTCTTAGAAATCAAAAAAATATAATACACATTATTGTTATCAGAAAAATGCAAGAAAAAATTCAGATATGAAATTATGATTTATATACTGTTTTTATTGATTTTGTTAAAAACATTTGATTTAATGAAGCAAGTTTGTGATAAAGTTGATATTATATGTCAGTCAACCAAATATGTTTTATATAGTAAAATGTTGAAGAGAAAAATTGTACTGATGGTGTCCAATATGAAGTATTGAATAAAAATTGATGTTTAAAAAAGTATATACAACCCTTACTTTGTTTCTATTTTTAAGATGTCTTTGGAACCATTTATAGTTTGTAAAACATCAAACAGAAATGATATGACAATTAGTAAAGTTTTAAATATAATTATTATAATGGTCAAATATCCAATATAATTTATTTGTCCATAATATTATCACAAATATATAAATAAATAATCAATCAAAACAAGAGTGAAACAAACAACTATTAATAACTATATTATTATATTTATCCAATCGGTTTCATCTCTATTGAGATCTTCTCAACATATTATACTATACAATTCAAATAACCAATTAACTATATCTCCTATATCTACTGGACATTATTAACATTAAATTGCAATTTTTTTAAACATATACTTATACATTATAATCAAATAAATAAATAAATTTAACATATTTTATATCTTAAGTATACATACAGTTCACAATATTCATATAAATAAATTAAAACTAATAAATGTTTAAATCTATAATCCAAAATTTTTTTTTTACAAATTTTTTCAATAATATTAATTAAATATATATTTTATATCTTTTAAAAACTTTATTTACATATTTATAATCATTTCCTACATTTTCCAAGTATTATAATAAAGCTCATTTTAACTTAGACAAATGTGTAAATATGGTAAAAAGTCCAGCAAAATTAGAAGGAAAATGGGCTTTATTAAATAATAGGAAAGTGTAGGAAATGATTGTAAATATGTAAATAACATTTTTAAAAGATATAAAATATGTATTTAATTATTATTATTGAAACAATTTGTAAAAAACATTTTTTGAATAAACATAAGCTTGTGGTTAAGACCTGTAGAGGTCCCTACTATCACATTTTTACACGCATATTCTTGAGCTTACAACCTTAGTAAATATTACTTAAATGAACATTGTAAATTGTATGTATGTGTAAGATGTAAAATATGTTAAATTTATTTATTTATTTGATTATCTAAGTATATGTTAAAAAAGAATTCAATTTAATGTAAATAAGGTCCACTAGATGAAGAAGATATAGTTAATTGGTTATTTGAATTGTATAGTATAATATCTTGAAATGATCTCAATGGATATGAAAACTGGTTCAATAAATATTATAATATAGCTACTAATAGTGGTTTATTTGAATCTTGTTTTGATTGATTGATTATTTATTTATTTTAAATTTAAATTGATTAAAAACTAAAGAAAAACCTTCAACTTTTTGGCTTTTAGTTTTATAATTTGTGGAAGATTGTACCACTGTGCCTATTCAAAGATAATGGAAAAAGTATTTGATGTTTTGAAAACAACTCTAAAAACTGATTTAATAACGAATATTAAAAAAAAAAAAAACTCGTCTTTTTATTCAACCAATAATGGAAAAAAAATATTCAGCAATATTTATCTTGAATAATTATTATCTTAAGAATATGAATTAAATTAATTTTTTTGGTTACACTTTAAGTAGAAAGTCAGTCTTAGATGTTGAGATGCTACACAAGTTACAAGAGCTGTTTGCATTTAATTAATTAAAAAAAGGGATATTTTAATATGATGATATAGCAATTAAATTAGTTGTATTTAGAGTTATTATTAGATACAATTTAATGTATTGAAGTTAGACCTGCCCATTGTATCTGTGTAACATAAAACATTATTTTTTATTATTCAAGAATTGTCAATGAAATTGTGAAAACATGATGGCAGGTGTATATAGACATTAAATCATGTGGTCAAACATTAAAATGTGGACAAACACTATCTAGTTACTGATAATATTATTGTTCATCTTCCAAATTACTAGAAGGCTTGCCCAAATTTTCTAGTAACCCCAGTTTTATTTGAAATTTATATTACTTTATAGTGACTTTTATACAAAGGATGTGGTCTCAAACTCCAGCCAAGAAAACATAAATTTTCTTTTAATATGCTGGGAATTTTTCTTTCAATTATCAATCCCATAGATAATCTGGCTAACATTTCAAATATAGAGAAAATAAATGTGTATTTAATTATTTTAAGTGTAAAATAAAGCAGAATAACTATTCAAATGCTTATTAAAAATTGGCACTGAAGTGAATGAATGCTTAATTTTGATCACTATTTCCATTTAAAGGGTCTTAGCATTTGGCCTGCAATGGCATTTTTAAAACCTATCTTACCATTATCTTTTAAACTTCTAAGAGAAATCTTATGCCCCTAGAATTAATCTTTTACCTTTAGGTGAAACTATATTAATGCCTTATGCAGATGAATATATTAATCATTTCAGGAAACAAGGCAAAACTCTCCATACAGCAATGCCACTCTGTGCCAACCAGAGTAATCAATGGATTCCAGAAGGCTTGTGCATAAAATCCCTATCTAGTGCACATTCATTCAATATCCCCAGACTAGTTTCTGGCTTGTGGCCTTCATCAGGGAGGAGTCTTGGATCTGAGAGCACTGCACCTAGATCTTAGGATGTAATGCAACCCTCCAGCAGCCACCTTTTATCTCTACTTAACTACAAAGCTATGAGAATGAAATTGAAAACACAATAATATTTTCAATCTAAGCTCAATAGCTTATATAGTCATCTGGGTCTGACCTCAGGTCAGCACCCATACATTTTGGTGTCTTTGGCTCTTTAACAACCATAGCCACCACCATCCTATTAGGCAGGATTGGTGTTAAATCATTGTATATCACATGATCACTATCTCTTTTACTAGCACATAATTGTTATTAAACAAGGCAAAATAGTCTGGGGATATTGGATGAGTAGGCAATAGATAGGGATTTTATGCACAAGCCTTCTGACATCCATTGATTACTCTGGTTGGCACAGGATGGCACTGCTGTATGGAGAGTTTTGCTTGGTTTAATAACCATTATGTGCTAGTATAAGAGATGGTGATCATGTGATGTTTAGTAATTTCAGAAAACATTATAAGCCTCTTTATTTTGAGAGAATGACTGATTATTTTTTTAAAATTTAATATCTATTTTTAATTGTATTTTGTTTATATATTCATAATAAATGCATTGCATTATTTAATATATATATATATATATATATATATATATATTAAATAATGCATATTTAAATATTATGAATATATATATATATATATATATATATATTTTAAATTTAAATAAATTTATTTTCTTATAAATTTATGTAATTTATTAATAAATTAACTAAATTTATATTAAAAAATTGTTAAAAAAACTATAGAACTTTTTTTTATATTCCTAACAGAAAAAAAAAAAAAAAAAAGCAAAATAAAATAAATTATGAATTCAAAATTAATAAAACTTTTAGAAATTACTTCACAATTACATATAATATATAAATAAATTTTAGAAATATAATTCTTAAAATATAATGAAATTAATCATTAAATTATTTCATTAGATTTATTTATATGTTAAAATTAATATTTTAAAGCTTTGTGATGTTGCAATTTGTGCCTCTGCTTGCTCTGTTATAACCTGACTTTAAGTTCAAGCTGGTTACATCTTAGATTTTTTTCCAGTCAATTGATTCATAAAACAATTTATATAATCACTCAAATGTGTTCGATAAATGAGAGTCTAAAAGTTATTAGCTTGAGAGTAAAGGATCATTGATAAATATGTGTTGGTCAGGCATCTGCTAATAAAAAAAATACAATGATGATTTGATGTTGCTAACTGCTTATAAAAGGGTTGTCATGCACTTATAGTGACAGGTACATAGATACCTTTTTAAGAGTACCAAACTCTCTATACAGTAGTGCCACCAAGTGCAACCTTTCATAATCAATAGATGCAGGAAGATTTGTGCATATGATCCATATCTAGTGCCTACTCGTCTAAAATTTTCAGACTAGTTTCTAGCTTGTGGCTTTTATCAATGAGGAGTGTTGTATTTGAGAGCATCCAATTGATTATGAAAGCTTGCACTTGGTGGCACTACTGTGTGGAGAGTTTGGTACTCTTATTAACAGAATGTGTGAGCATATGAAATGGTGAGAATGTAATATTTTTTTTACTTTCATAATAATGTTCATTTTTTAAAATTAGCTTTGCATAAAATCCTCATAGATTTTCTGAATGTCAGTATTTATTATTATAGATAATATATTATTATAGAAAGACTCAAATTTAGACAGCTGCTTTAATAACCCTTATATATGGTATGATAATGGATAATACTATTAAAAGATAAGTATTAATCATATTTTAGTATGTATACATTTTAATAGCTTACTTATTATGGAGGTGGATTTTTTTTATGATGACCATGGTAGAAAGAATAAAGACTTCTTTTAAAAGTGTAAATTACAATCAAATATTGATGCCTCAAAATTTTCTATCAATTAATCTTAGGATATTTTTAAAAGTATTTGTAACAGTAACTATACTGATATTTAATAAAAGAACATGTGGAATTCAGAAATTTTTATTTATATTTTTAATATAAATAGTAACAATAAAAAAGCTTATAAATATATAACAGTAGCAAACACTCCATGGAGTAGTTCCACACAGCACAAGCCATAGTTATCAATGCATGCTAGAAGGATTGTTCACTGGGTAGCACAACACTATTGTATAGAAAGTTTTCTACTGTTTTAACTGCTTATGTAAGCATAGGAAATGGTGATCACATTATATATATATATATATATATATATATATATATATATATATATGTGTGGAGTAATTATATATATATATATATATATATATATATATAATTACTCCACACAGAATTTTTATACCAGAAATTTTTGGGTTTTGATACTACAAGTTTATCCATAATTTTATGATAATCCCACAGTCAAATAACAGTTATTCTCATTAATATTATTCATAAATTATTTGAATGATTTTGATTAAGAGTATTTCTTAGATAATTTTTTGTCCATTTTAAAATTGAAATAGATTAATCAGCACTTGTATGCATTATTTTGCACTATATTTCTGGAAAATGAGTTTAATGTATCTTTATCAACAGACAAACAGCTTGTCTTGCATAACTTGAGATTGTTTAGTTTTTTAAAGAAGGTAAAATTTATAACCAACTACACAAGTATTCATAAAGTCTTCCAACTTTTCTATTTCAAAGGACAATTATAATTAATAATGCATACCTACTTCAATTTAATTTACTCAAAATATACACCACAAATTAAATCATTAAAACAATTGGAAAATAATTTGTGATTCTTAGAATCTATGATATTAGGCCAATTTGTACACTTTCAGTATAAATTAGAATTACATCAGGAGTAAAATATTATCGAAGTGATGTAGATATAAAAGATCACATCACAACGCAAAGAATTGAAGTTATAATATATAAAACATAATGTGGTATTATATAAGCCCAAATATACCATGGTACTAAATTTGTCATTGCATTGTTTTTATAAATATCAAATTTTCGATACTTCCCTCTAAGATTTCTGCCATTGTGAAAACTCTGTTAATGCTTACTGAAACTGTGAATTGCATTGTATTACAAAAAGATATAACTATTGAATAAATATCCACAGTCTTTGATTTTGTCTTTAATCACTGATTGTAATATATTAATACCAAGTGGACTCATTGATATTGGTCTAAGACTTGTAAGTGTGAATATGGTTTTTTTTTTAATAATGACAACAGATATATAGAATATAGAACAGAAAATTAGATAAATTGAATAAGTATTTTGAAATAAATTGACTCAAATGATTATATAGAAACAGGGTATTCCATGTATTCAAAAATGGCAGGAGTTTGGTGTTGATGCTTCTCAGCAAATTCTTCAAGTATAAAATATATTATTTTCTGTTGTCAAAGAAAGTATTGTTTAAGGCTTAATATTTATCCCCCTTTTTGACAATGTAATAATAATGGTTGTAGGATATTATTATATCAAGGATTTCATTATTTATTTTTATTGATATGGAATTCAATTTAAAGAAGCAATACTCATCAAATGTACTGTCTGGAACATGTGTGGCGATGATTCAAATATACTTTTTTATATATCCTATGAGTGAGTTTTAGGCTGAGTGATAGATTTTCTCAGACTTATCATATTTATGCATTTTTCTATCAATATTGTATTCAATAAATTTTCTTATAAAAATTATCTACAAGAGTTTGATTATTTGTTGTAATGCCAATTGTATATGAAATAATATTCATAAATATAATTAATTTTCTGAACTAGGTTCATTTCAAGGTATTAAATTATATATATATATATATATATATATATCAAATTTATAAATAAATATTTAAAAATACAGTATTTAAAAGCTTATAAAAATATATGTATATATATATATATTGTGGCCTGTCTATAGGTGGTACAACCCTAAGCAGAGTTTCCAAGTTCCTTATATTAGGCCCTACTTGGATTCGGGTTAGGTTCTATTAATAAACTTATTATATCCCGACCATTTTCTTTAACTATAACAATTGAATTTAGATAAGATTAGTATCTATCCCATGTTACTTTGACATGAGTAAATATTTCTAAAATAAGATATGTTTTAAATCTAATCAATATGAGACTCGTTTACCTATAAACAGATCACATCCCCTTAACATTAAACAAATGCAAAATACTTGTTCAATGGCATAAGAATACCCAGATACTCCTCCTTATTAAGTATCTACATACTCTCATGACTAACAATAATATCTAATATATTATTTTATATTTATAACTATTAAGTTTTAATTCAATCACTCATTAAATTAATCTGTTAGATAATTACAGATAAACTTTGATTCATATTATGTTTAATAATTAAGATTGGCAATAATCACAAGAATAACTTTAAAATAAGGAGATCTCAGGAAAATCATTGATTTATTAATTCTTCATACTACCTATGGAATATCAAGAGGGATTTTACAGATTTCCATGGATAGTGTACAAATTAAGAAAGGCTTATAATTTAAATTCATAGTCAAGCTTTATATGTATGTTCTTCAATACTGAATATTAAAATAATATTATTAACTAAACTGTGATTAACACTAATACTTTCACTAATAACTAATGTATCATTTAATTTTATATTAATAAATACATTTTAATAATTGGCAATGTCATCAATGACCTATGGGATCAAGGCAGCATGTAACAAGTAAAAAAAAAATCTTTACTAAGAGATTTATGCTTATTAAACTGTTAGATTTGCTTTAAATTGAATTGACTTTTCATTTTAATTTTGACTGTACATTTTAAGTTGTGTGATGTGGTGAAAATGAGCCCAGAAAAGACATGCAGCAATTGGAATTTAATAAAACTTTTAAAACAATCATTTTAATAATATTCATTACAAATGATAATAAACATTTCCATTAATATCAAATTTAAAATAACATAACAAAATAATACATATATATTATAATAATAATAACAACAGAAAATTAATCTTTAGAGTATTATTATCAAACAAAACTAATGATTTCCCATTATATGTTGAGATATTTATCCCTATGTATGTGAACTATATATCACATATTTAGTTTATTAAACAATCATTTTTTTTCCATTCATGGTTCATTAGTTTAACCTCTACATAATAGTAGTACTTGATGATTAAGTAACAATACAAAAAATAAATGAGAATATAGGGTTATAATTCTGGAGGTTGGTAAGCAAACAAAATTACTACTTTTATCTTTCACATAAGAACAAAATCATTGTTTTTTTTTTAGTTTATCCATTTGTACATGTATATATAACCTGCTCTTTGGAGTATGTATATATCATTTTAAATACCCTTTCATACTAAAATATCGAGTATATTTATTTATTTAAAGGATTCATAATCTTTAAACTTAACCGAATTATTAAATAACTATTAATATAACAACACTTGAATTAATTCCTTATTAAATTAGTTTTCTCTTCCCCCCCCCCCCCATTATACTAACAAATCATCGATTAAAAATATAAATACTAACATTAGAAAGAAGTTCTGTTTTAACTCTCAGCTAAAGTATAAGAACAATTTTAAATCTTCTAGTTGTTCCACACTCCATAAACTTATCATAATGTTTTTATTTTTCCTTATTTTTTGAAGATTCTGCTTATCCTAAGATTCGCTAGGTATTTGAGTTACTACAACAATAATCCTTGTTTTGTTCTTTGTTTAGTAATAAAAATTTATTTGTGGCTTGCTTTATTTACTTTATATGATATATATTTCTCTCCATAGTAAAAAGCACACTTATTATTTCAATTAAAAATGCGTCGTGCAACGTTTTTTTTTTTTTTTTTTTTCAGCTAAAACTTTATAAAACTGACATCCATGCTGGTATGGCTCAAAATAAATAATATATCCAGAATAATAATGAACACTTTTATTTATTACTAATTTAGTTCCATTGAATTTTAAATATATATACTTAACTGTTTCCAAGAGATATACTATTTTTTTATCTATCCTTACTGGATATTTACGGTGTTTATTTATTTCCTTTTGTGTATTACTGCAGTTCATTTTCCCTATGGCACAATTATTGTTATTTTTCCGTGAATATATTCGTTGACTATTCATCTCCAATTATTTCTTCAATACTTATTAATTTTCAAGAGATTATTGGGAATTCCGATTATTGACTTGCCCAGTAGAAAAACGATTAATTTATTCCATTATTTTAACAACAGAGCTTATAATTATCCATGTATATTAATATAGAGTTGTAAATCATAAGGTTTTAGGAATTTTAATCCAACTTTGTTTTTTTTTTTAAAAAAAAATATCACCAAGAAAAAAAAAACTTAGTTACTTCAACTTTACGATCAAGAAGCTCTTTTTTTTTTCTCCTCTCTTGAATTTCATATTCCAAGATTGTTTGAAACTCTTTGATTGGCTAATATTTTCCCACTTTTTTCTATGAAACAATTATTTATTTTGAAAGTTTTTGGTTTATTATTTTAAAATGACCGATTTTCCTTTTTTTTTAAAAAAATATTAAAATACAATATTTTTTAGAATTTAAATAAAGATAGAATTTACTGTTTTAATTTTAAATCAGTATTTTTAAAATTAAACTTTATTTATTTACTTTTAAATATAGTAAGATTTGAAGATAACTAATTTCTATGTTTAAAATCAAATGCGCACCCACAATAATTATTAGTCCCTACTACGCATTATGTTTACAAAATTACAATTTAAACTTCACTGGTTTTAAACTCCAAATAATATTAATTGTTCATCCATCTGCACATATATGACTCTGTAGGTTATTTTCTATATGTATTTTGAGTTAAAATCATTTATAAATTTCCATTAGCTAAAACCGAGTTTAAATCTTATGATCTAATACGTCATTATTGTCTTCTTTTAATAAGTAAATATTATTGGATTTGTAAAATTTAAAATTATACACTAAAATTTTATTTTAGAATAGCCTGAGCTAATAAAAAGTGCACAATATATACTATTAATTTGAAATCTTGAACTTTTCAGACATGTAAATGTCTTCAAATACAGCCTTACAAACCAGATAGCTAGCTATATGGGTTTGATTTCAGCTCAGTTTTACCATATAGTACTAGCCTCTGCAATATAGCATTGCAAAAGCCTTCAAAGGTACACATATAATAATTAATAAAACAGGTCATAAATTTTATAACTTGCTTTTAAGCTTGCATTTAATGATCACTAGATGGAGCTTACCAATAGCTCTAATCAAGCTTTATTTTATAAGTGCTAAAAGTGAAAGAATTCAAAATCTCTATCAGAAAGTCCCTAACTCCAGACCAATCATTTTTGAGCTTATGGCTCACCTCAGTGGAGTGTTGGGTTCTAAAAACTAGATCTAAAATACTAACTCAAAAGTCAGCACTTATAAAACATGTTACTATCAATTTGAAAGCCTGAACTTTTCAGATATGCAAATGTCTTCAAATCCAGCCTTACAAACCAGATATATATATATATGTGTGTGTGTGTGTGTGTGTGTAACAAGATATTCTGATGTACTACTTGGGTGTATTTGAATAGTATTTCCTGCTGTTATAAGACATCTGTGCATAAAATCATTTTTAAGGGTAACTATGATTGGATTAAATTTAAAAATGATTGATTTTTAAGGGAGATAATCATCTATATGATGCAGTACTGGACAGTAAAACACCATATCATTAAGTGATGGTTATCGACCAATATTAAATGAGATGAAGCTCTGAAGAAGTAACCTTTCTCAAATCATAAGTAGGAAAGTAAGTTAGTATAACCATTCTGTTATAAATTTGTTACATATCCTATTGCTATAACCAATCAAGATTATAGGATGGGCAGAAGGTGTAAATTTAGAATTTAATGTATGAGTTAATGACTGCATTATAGATAAATTTAGTGAAATATTAAAGTTTTTGATATAATGCAACATTATTTGTGTATCTATGTGTATTATTTTAAATTATCTAATTGGTCAGATTTTATTTATCATAATTCCCATCCCTGCTAAAAGTGTAAATGCTGCTTCAGGTAGATGAATACAATTGTAATCCATTGTATATTTTTGTTTTCATTAATCTATATAATAACAAACCATTTTTAAATTGATAATTTTTGCTCATGAATTTAATCCTTTGATTGTAAGTTCTATTTTACTATTTTTATAATTGTGTTTGAATCAGTGTTTAAAGCAAAAATTTATTACTTGATTTCTTAATTATTTTTATTTATTTGGTGCACTGTCAGAAGATAAAAGTCCCCATGTGACAATATCACTAGTAAGCAAGTTTGAACTTTGCACACATCTTCTTTATGATGACAGGCCCAATCTGTTCTGACTCCTGTATTTGAATCTGTGGTGTTTTGAAAAGTTTTTTTAAACTATTTTGTCATAATAAAAGATTCTTTAGTAAATCATCTTTACTCAAATCAGGGTTTTGCAATGTACATTTTCTACCATGTTTACACATGGTGATCATTGAGATTTTTGCTCAATTGTAATTATACATCTTTTATCTGCTTGAGAACGTTTAGATATTAGTGAATTCAAAATGTCTTTTGAGGTTTCATTAATGATTAAAGTTGGAGTATAATTTTAAATATGTTTGTTGATATTACTTACAAGTCTTTGATATAGAAAAATTTTCAATTGCCCATTAAGGATGTGCTGTGGCTGATTGATTTACTTATTTATTTAAATTTGAGCATTAACATCAATTGATACACCTCTCACAGTTATTGCAAAGCATTTATTGCATTCAAATTGTTTTTACACTGATAAATGACAGTAACTACCAATTTACAATGCTGATATTAGAGTTTTTAACACATTTATTTTTTGTAATTAAAACAATGAGACTTAATCCAGTAAATTATTAATAAGAGGATGGTTTTCAGATGATATATTGTTTGGATTTATATTTTTATTTAAGCACATGTTAAACTGCTAGCTATTGAAAATTACAAGTAGTGGACTGTTTTTTTTAAGTTCATGGGTTAAAATTTAACAACTTCTCTAAAATGCCCCACTAGTTGTTTTAAATCATTAATATTTTTAGTTAAAATAACGCATTTTCATTGTCTCATTAATCCTATTTTCTATGTCAGATTTGTTTTGATTAAAGTATATTTATGTAACTTTTTTTTCAACTCTCTCTTTTTTTTTCTTCATTGAAAAATTCTATTGTAACATATCCAGGATTTGGATGATCAGCAATATAAAGTATAAAATCTTAAAGATTATTTGCATTTATTGCTTCAAAAAGTAGATTTTTTGAACATTTATAAAATGTACAGTTTAAATGTGAGGAATACATTTCTTGATATAAATAAATAAAACTGGTCTGCTTTGGTTAAGCTTTCTTCTGTAAAGTTCTCCTGCATTACATTGATCTGTGTTTATGGTGTCCATACTTTAATTAGACCATTGATTGTTGATCTATGAAATCTTGCAGTCTAAGATAAATTTTTAATATTGTTTCCTAGATTATTTACATTTTTATCCTATTTCTTCTCTTACATTTGTATTTTATTTACTCCTGCATATGAGCATTACATATGTTTTTTATGCTGTTGGACATATCTTAGAAAAAAGAAAATCATCTTCAGTTAAATTTCAAGTACATGTAAATTGGATTTTTTTTAGATCACTTACTTATTATAAAGATATGTTTGATTTATGAATAATCTGATGGATTAATTAGTGAAATTGGCTAAAGTAAAATGGAACATAAAAGTTGTCTTGCTTAGTTGGTAGTGCATGTACACTATTCTATTTATTGTTGTTGATGTTGTTGTTGTTATTATTATTATTATTATTATTATTATTATTATTATTATTATTATTATTATTATTATTATTATTATTATTATTATTATTATTATTATTATTATTATTATTATTATTATTATTATTATTACTGTTGTTGTTGTTATTCTTATTAATAATAATAATAATAATCATCATCATCATCATTGTCAAACATTAATAAAACCTTCAATGTTTTTGAATCCACCAAAAATATATATTTTTTCTCTTTTTGGTTCTTCCTATCATGGAATTTGGACCAGTGTTACATAAACCACATTCAAAAGAGATAAATAAAAGCATTTAGTTTTTAAAAAATATTTAAAATTTTGTTACGTGAAAAGTAATTGTAATATATCTTTTTTATTGTCTAGAAGATCTAGAAATATGTTTGTTTTTATACAAAGTCATTACCAAAAATGTAATTTCTTATAATATGCTCTCAAACTTTTATTTTAATTTTTGTGATTATAAAAGTCGTGCACATAATATTTTTTAAATTGAAACTTGTGATATTTTTAATTTTTTTCTATTTTTCTTCTATTCAGTATTTACCATTTAGATTCTGTTGGTGGAAATCGTTTTCTTCTTAATATTAATGAATTTTCAAATGTCTTAATATATATATATATATATATATATATATATATATATATATATATATATATATATATATATATAAATCATTAGAAACCAATTAACACTTGGACAATTCCAATATAGATACCAATCAACAATCTCAAACGATTGTCAAGACAATCTCCTTTTAACAATAAAGATGAAATCCCCCCACATTTATTTATGGTCACATATATATAATATCGGACCCATATTATTAGTGATCTTTTTTCATTTCTTTAATCTATCTTCTTTAGATATTTCTGTTAGATTGCATACCTCATACATGCAATATGTAATTGATCTATGGCTATAGACATGTATATTAAATAAATGAATTATTATTATTATTATTATTATTATTATTATTATTATTATTATTATTATTATTATTATTATTATTATTATTATTATTATTATTATTATTATTATTATTATTATTATTATTATTATTATTATTATTATTATTATTATTATTATTATTATTATTATGACTATATATTATGCATATAATAAGAAGACATACTTTATTTCCAACTACACATTACACACTAAACATGTTTTCAACTTTGTCTGTCAGATTCATAGTGCCCAACTATTATGCAACTTCAATTCTTATTTTTATAAATTCGAACTCATTTACATATTGCATTTTTTGATAATGAAATGCTTGCTTCTTTTTTCTTTCAAAAGGAAAATTTATTCACAAACTATAAGAACTTCTTTTTTATTAATTGAATAGGAGTATATATAGCAATAGATGAAATAAAAATAATATTGGAAAAGTTTTATATGTCAGGAGTTCTTAAAAAGTTTAAACATCACAAGTAATAGGGTTGTGCCATAATCTGTAAATCTTGATTTCCAGAATACATCAGTTTACCACTGTAACAAATTGTAAAGGATATTACAGAGATATGTTTTTACAACTTATGTAAATTTCATAGACAAAATGAATACTGATAAACGGTAACAGAATTTGTAAAATTCCAGTAGAATTATACAGAGCTCTAAAAATATAGATAATCTTCTTTTTATGCCTTATTTTCCAGATGTCAACAGCTATAATTGTTTTTAAGAAAAAAATCTCTAATGTCTTTATATTTGATAATTTTAAAACAATGAATGCATTTTTTTACATGCAGTAAATAATGGTGTTTAATACTATATATTCTTTTTACATTTTATTTTAAATAAAATATTAAATTACATACATAAAAAATGATATATATAAATTACATACATTCTTCTCCACTTCTACCAGAACATTTTATTAAGATATTGCTGGAAAGTTTTCATTTCCAGAAGTATTTTTTAATGACTGCATGATCATCCAAGGTATTAGAAGCTGATTAATAAGAACACTGTTAAATTTTCAAGAGAAAGTACATAATTTAACAACTTTTTAAAAATGATTGAACAAACGTTTTTCTAATAGGCAGACAAAATGATACCTTAAAAGTATTTTGCATTAAAAGAAATAGATGCAATTGTAGTAATATTGACTATTTTATGAAAGTTATATAGAAAATATTAGATGATTAACAATTGTTTCATTGATTTTGAAAGACGCTTAAAATGTGAACTGTTATGTGCAAACATAGTTAAAAAGAAAATGTGTATATGAATTCAATGTTATTTATATGATTAAATAGAAGTTACAAAGGTAATGTCACAGAGAGTAATAATATGCATTATTTTGATAATGAAGTAGGAATTTGGATAGTAAGATTGCTTTCAAAGTATTAATTGATAATAATCTTCGCAAGTATTGAAAATAATTTTAATTCGAAAATAATTTTAATAAAACTATTAAAAAAATGTAGAAAATTTGGGATAAATTTAAACTTTAAAAATGACTATCGATAGCCAGAATGTATATTCAAAGTTACTGCTTTTAAAAAAATATTAGAATTTTTAATTATTTGTAAATGGTTAGACGCACTTTTAATAAGAGTGGAATGTTATTTTGTAGCTTATGAAATTAGTATTAAAAAAGAAATTTTTTAAATGTTTCATTTGGAGAGTAGCTTTATAAAGAGCAAAGGGTTAGCCAATTGTGAAAAACAATGGTTGAAAAATTAACGCCTTTTGAAAATGGATTTGACGAAAGCAAAGTAGATAATTTTACAAACACTGTTTAAAAATTTGAAGTATTCGAAATATAATGGTAAAAAAAAAGTAAAAAAAAAAAGACTAAAACAGTGCATATAGTTTAAAGATAAAGGAATTATAAAAATATTTTGGCGTTTATGAAAGTTGAATGGAAAAGCAGTTACTGAAAAATGAATAAATGACTAATTATTAACATTTGAAAAATAGATCGATTGAAAAATTTTGAGATGATTTCTTATCATGATGACTATTGTAATACGATATTAGATGTTTTCTGATTTTGATTAACTTTTAATTAATATTAATCTTAATTAGAGATATATTATCATTTTAAGAAACTAATATCGGTTTAGTGCTTGATATTAAAATCATTTTCAGACAAAATCAATATCATTGCAAAGCAAAATTAAAAATATAATTTCAAATAATTTTTTTATAATTTTTCAATAATTAAATTACATACATTCATGCATGGAATGAGATTCTTAAAAAAAATTTTTTTTAAAACAAATTGGCAAACAAAACCCATTTTCTCATGCCAATGCTAATTTATCAGATTTTTAGAAAACTGGTAATTTTTAACTGATCCCACATTGTTTTATGGTAAATAAATCAAATAATACGATTTGTAAAGCTAAGCTTTTATAATAACAGTCATTTTTTGCCACTTTTTAAAATAATAAGTTAAAATTATAATAGACCTATAACTCAATTACAGCTACTAAATATTTTATCATTTCGGCTGTTATTTTAAACTGTAAACTGATTTGTTTGTCCTCAAAGGTTTATATGAATTTAAATACCTAAGTGACAAATTTAATGAAATAGTTCAATTTAATTGCTCAAACTAAAACATTTTTTAATTAAGTTATGCAGCTGAGAAACAGCCCAGAAACACTAATGCCACCTTTTCTATGTTGTGAAATTTATACTTTTGATCTCTATTATTTCATAAAAAATATTAATTATTGAACCATTTGTTTTGTAATTATTCCCAATCTTTAATAAAAATTTATTGACTTAACTATTTTAGAAATTCAGAAATCTTATATCTTACACTTTCAGATCCCTAAAATATTACAAAATCCTTGCCTAAATAGTTATTTCCATAATAAATATTAATTATCTATTTACATATCTATTAATTGTATATGTCAACGCTGATAAGATCACACATACACATATCCACTTGATATTTTTATCATAGTTTTTATTAATAAGCTCTTGTTAATTTAAAGAAAATGTTCTTCGTTATAAGCATATGAATTATTCTCAACATCAAATTTATCATTCATTAAGATAAATTAAATTTTTAACTTCACCATATTATTCTGAACACAAAAATACTACATCTTTAAATATCATTAAAGCCAAGAAATTCCTACATTTTATTTATATACCACAACCTTGTAAAATAAAAATTTACACATCTGATCTAAATATCCAAATTTCACTATTTTAATCCATAACTTAAAAGCTTTCTAAAGATATAATGATCACAAACAAATAATGCAACAGGACAGCATTAAAGATAAATATACTATAATTATATTATAAATGAGATAAAAATGAAATAGCATAATTAATACTTTGAAATTATATTTTTTTACAAACACATACTTTCATCCCAACCAATATTAGAGTATTTCAATAATGCTACCTGCATTTGAAATAACACAGTCTAAATCAAGCAATATAGGTAAATAAATAATATAAACACTCTGTCAGTTAATGAAAATTATTCTACATGAATAAAGTGTGATAAACAGAGTGACCAAAATGCAAAAAACATTAATTATAAACAACAACATATTTATCAGTACAAAAAATCTAAAAGTGATTTACAGATTAATTCTGTTTTTTCAAATCATGAAAGTAATTGTGGTCATGAGCTTTATCTTCAAAATATTACTATTGTGTGCAATGAGTCAAATGATCAGAAAAGAAAGTTGAAAGAGGCTTGGTTTATTGTGAGGTCTAAAAGCATTATTATTCAGTGTAACACTAGTGTTCCATTAAGCATGCACTGGAATATTAACCATTCAGTTCCAATATGTCACCATGATTCTGGTATACAGTACTGAAAGTGTTTTGGCAAATTGTTGTTTATAATTAATATTTTTTGCATTTTGATTGCTCTGTTTATCATGCTTTATTCATGTGGAATAATTTTCCATATAGGTTCAATGAATTCTCTTAATTATGAACTTGCAAGTTGATACATATATTGTTTTTCCACACCATTCTAAGCACAGGCACACCTTTAAATAAGTTTAGATCTTAAAGCTAATAGATAAATATATTTCACACTCTATATATGAAGCTCAATTAATAAATAAGCAATTTATGCTTTGAATAATTTCCAAATATAACTATATAAGAATTAATCAATGAATGCATAATACTAGATAAAAGTCAAATGTAGTAAATTAATATAAACCAATGCTAAAATATTTCAACAGTATTGACTGTATATAGAAACCCAAAATCTGAATCAAGCAAGTTAAGTAATAGCCATCATCTTAGGTTAAAAGTTGACAAGTACATTAATTTCAATATCATTCCTGATTTATTCTTATATAGTTATTGGAGTTTTTTCAAAGCATGAATAGATTATTTACTAATTGTGATTGATATTTAGAATATGAAATAGTTTGTGTATTAGCTTGTGAGATCTAAGCTTATTTAAATTTCCACTTGTATTTACAATAGTCTTGAAATCAATATATTTATTAATTTGCAACTTAATAGATAAGAGTTTTCTTTGTTGTAAGTTGCTAGATTCTTATTTTATGTTTTTAGATATAGGTAGTGCTGTTGAAATATTATAGCATTGGATTGTATTTATTTGATATATATAATATTACAAATCGATGTCTGTATTTCTTCAAAATAATATACATAAATTTATAAACAAAGCTTCTGTTTTTTATGACCATAATAAATTATGTATATATGGTTTTGATTTTAATTATAGTAATATAAAAATATTGAAAACTGAAAGAAATAATAACAAAAGAAAAATTAAAGAAGCAATGTTAATATATAAATACAAGAAAGATTTAATTAATAGGCAAGCAGCAAACATTAAGATCACAGAATTATGGGAAAGTTGATATCATGGAATTATGGGAAAGCTGACATTTTAAAGTATTAGTTTACAAAAACTACAAAGATAGTTGAAAGTGTTTCTAAGTGCCGGTTATAGATATATTTTTATAAACTTTTAAATACTGTATTTTCTAATATTTATTTATAAATTTACATATATGTATATATGTTAATTCTAATATTCTCATGGATAAATGTCCTGAAATATCAGCTATTTAACTATTATATTTGTACTACATGGAAACTCCCAGAAATTATATATATATATATATATTGCTGGTGGGAAAGGTTCAACTTAATCAATATATATATTGTAATGTTGCTGGTGGAAAAGGTTCAACTTAATCAATACACACTGTGAATTTCCCCAAATTGAAATGGTAACATAAAATAAAAAATGCTCTATTAACAAATGCACATCACAAATAAAAGCTAAATTAAAATAGAGGATAGGATAATAATGATAAAATCTTTATTATCTTCCAATGATTTCTTCAGCAAATTATAATGGGTCAACAGGTTTGCTAATGCCCAATTATAATAATATAAAAATAAGGAAGCCAATATCTCAACATAAAATAATGTTTAACTAGGAATAAGAGAGAATGAAATAGCTCTTTAAATCCCACACAAAAGTTTCTTACTTCAAATACATTTTAAATTTTACACATCTAGATCAACATTATAGAAAACTGGCCTTTTAATTATTTAATAAACAAATAAAGTCAACATACCGATAAGAGTTATTTTAAAAAATTATTTGTAGAGTCCCACATCTAGAATTTTTTATGATAAAATTATTGAAGGCAAGAGAGGTTCTAAATATATTTTAAATAACTTGAAATTATATAACTTAGTGATTGTGAGAGATCTTGCAGTTATTTATTTATATGACAGTAGAGAGCCCATAAGATTCTATAAATGTATTTAAAGCCTGTTATGATTTAATAACAATTCATCCAAATGATTTATAAGACCTATACAATTATAAAGTAAATTTAACATAAAGTGACATGACAGAAATCAGAAACAGTCATTTTTAAAACCCAAAAATATATTCTAAACAAATACCTTTCATAACTAAACTACTAAGTATAATATCAATTCCATAAATAAAATAAACTAGCAGAAAAACTTCAAGATTATAAGTGATAATAGCACAAACGCATAAGAAAATAAAACTTTTAGGTATCAAAATTAAAAATTCCAATAAAACCTTTTATAATTAGCAAACTCACAGAGCAGGATAAACTTTTGGTGATCAAAATATGAATACCAATAGATATATAAACAGAATATATGTAATGACATTAACTACTTATACTTCTATACAAAATGTAATAATTGTAATGTGTTCTTATATACAATTCTAGAGAAACTTATTTTTATAAATTAAATATGGCTTATCACTTTTCAAAACTTATTGCATTCTCATATTTATATCAAGATAGAGTAGAATTGTAAAGAAGATGCCAGTATTCTTGTATCTATTTGAAGAGATTTAAAATTTAAATGTTAAATATTTAAATTAGATCATCCATTTTTTGGAGAAACGAAAGTATGAGTCTCTATGGCTGATAGCACTCATATAGGCTATAGAGTAAGCCACCCTTATTTTACTCTTTGAATCATTTTTTTCAATGTATTGGGTGATTACTTAGGAGAGGATAAATTACAGTTCTGTCCATTAAAAGTAGTAGACTTAAACATGGATAAAACATTAGTAGTTTTTCAATTTACAAATAAGCCTAAGAGTATTTCAGATAGATAATTTACAATCATTTATTTGATCATTTAATTATTGATTAGTAAATAATTATACATTTTAATTAGAGTACTATTTGCAGTTGACAAATTTGCTGAGTACTCTTTTATTCAATCTCTAAGGATTTTAAAAAAAGAGTCTGCAATGGGATATTTAAGGGCAGTTTTATCTTTTATATATAGATGGAAAATGATTAATTTTATTATGTTTTTTTTTTTATATATATATATATATATATATATATATATATATATATATATATATATATATATATATATATATATATATATATATAATGCTTGGATTATTTGCAATTTGATGAAATCTTATGAATTTAAATAATTATTCAATTATTATAAAGATTAGGTTTCTTTTTGTGAAAATAGTTATGTTTATTTCACTAGATATATTATAAATTTACTACTGATGATTGTTGAAAAAGGGAAGCAAAAATAAAATATAAAAAAAAAAAACACAACAAAGAATTAATTTAAATGAAAAAATCAAGATAAGGAAACAATATAAATTTCATTATTCATAGAAATTGAAATGTTAGCAATTGAATGTAATAAATCAAACTGCTCTTGAAATTGAGTAGATTTTGAGTAATCAATCTTATGTAATCAATCAAATGTTTGTTTTCATTATGAATAGTTAACATCAGAAAATCTATAGAAATAAGTTTGATAGAACAAGCAATATTTAGTCTTTGTAAATTAATCAAAGTTGGCTTGTAAAACCCAGAAATAAATAGCAAATGTTTATTAACTGTAAAGGTTGATGATTCAGATGATGGATATCTAAAAATATTGTTCTGATAAATAAATGGACCCTTAATTACATATTATGAGATTTAACTTTTTATAATTTGAAATAAATAAGGCCAATTTTTTTATTTGAAAAATATGTGTTTACTTATCATCCAATGTAAGATAAAGGTTTCTCCAATTAAATGCATTCTTTCATTTATTTATTATCTTCTGATCATCACTTCAGCATATTTCCTTATTTCATCCATCTATCTCACATACATCTCTGTTATCACCCTCATTTTCAATTATTATTAATTTACCATAGGATAAAGATCTCTCATATTAAAATCACTCCTCCTATTTATATCACTCCAGCAAATTTCTTTATTTCATCCAGTCATATCACATGTGTTATCTTTCTAGGTTTTTAACAATATCATGAGATTCAGTTTATGACTATAAATGTCCATTTAATTTTTTTTTTCTAGAAAATATATTTGGCCCAGTTTCATTTCAGTTTCTTCTCTAATGTTGTCAATGGTATTTTTTTATTATTATTGATATGTCAGTTAGATGTGAGGTTAATAATATATCATTATTAAAACAGGCAATAACTCACTATATGTATTGCCACACTGCAAGCTAGAGTAATCAATGGATGACAGAAGGCTTGTGCATAAATTCTCCATCTCTTGGCTACTTATCCAGTACCCCCAGACTAGTTTCTGGCTTGGGGCATTCATCAGTGAGGAGCCTTGGATCTGAGAGCACTGCACCTAGATCTTAGGATCTATTGCAACCCTCCAGTAGCCACCTTTTATCACTATTTAAGTACAAAACTATGAGTCTTAAATTGAAAACACCTTAATATTTTCAATCCAATCCCACAAGCTTATATATTCATATAGGTCTGAACTCAATGCAGTACCCATACATTTTGGTGTCTTTGTTTCTTTAATAACCATAGAACCAATATCCTATTAGGAAGGATTGGTTCTAAGCCAATATATAAATCACATGATCTCCATTTTATGCTTGATTATACTGTTATTAAAACAGGCAAAAACTCACCATACATATTGCCACACGGCAAGCTAGAGTAATCAATGGATGCCAGAAGGCTTGTGCATAAAATCCCCATTTAGTTCCTAGTCATCCAATATCCGCAGACTAGTTTCTGGCTTGTGCCCTTCATCAGTGAGGAGCCTTGGATCTGACAGAACTGCACCTAGATCTTAGAATCTAATGTAACTCTCTAGCAGCCACCTTTTATCTGTACTTAAATACAAAATATGAGTCTTAAATTGAAACACCAATTAATTTTCTTATTCACATTTGAAGAATAGTGGTTTTTTTAAATAAATGTCCATTTAAAATCAGCTCTATTACTTTAACTAAATCCTTGAATTTATCATAATTGTTTTTGTTTAAATATTCCTCATAGTTTCTTACAATTTGCTTTACAACAATCCTGCAAATAATTTCAAGTGTTCAAATAATCTGTCCACTTTTTTGACCATTCCATTTTCCAATATTGTATTATATAGCTTTTGCCTTATTTTAAAATAGCTGGAAGATGAAGTAAATGAATTATGTTTGTTTTTATACTGCACTCAATTTCCATTGTCCAGAATACTAACATCTTATTTCCTGTTTCCATTGTTGTGTGAACTCTATTGTTGCATGTATCAAATTAATCATAACGAAAATAAAATTATATAGTAGAATGATGTTTTTCATCTTCCATATTTGGTTACCTAGAAAGTGGTTTAATATTAGGTTATACCATGCTTACTTAGTCCATGACTTTTAAAATAATGTACAATACACTGATATTGAATGCAAAATTTACAATATACTGATATTAAATGCAATATTTACATACGTATATAATAGTACAATGATTTTTAATTGAGATTTTCACCTCTTTAGTATATAGATAAAATTGATTTATTCTGATACTCCCTCAATATAGTTAAAAATACATGTATGTTGCATATCTCTCTCTCTCTCTCTATATATATATATATATATATATATATATATATATATATATATATATATATATATATATATATGGGTTTAGTTACTTTGTAAGTGAAACATATACTTAATCATTGATTAATTAAAGTTACATTAAAAAAAATTGAACTGTGTTTGGTGGTGAGGCAAATGTTAGATTGTAAGCCACCATTACAATTACCCTACTCTTATGAGGTTAAAATTTTAAGTTATTAAAATTTTAACACTTTTTCAGAGTGCATGCCTTAAGTTGAGCATTGAAATGTTGGTGCAAAATGAAGGGTTATAAAACCAATTTCTCTAATTTATATCTTTTCCTTATTCTACCACTACTGCTTTTCAACTTTTTGTTTCATAACTTGTGTCCTAGTGAAACAAGATTTATATATGAATTTTTCTTTTTTATTATTATTGTTATTATTATTATTATTATTATTATTATTATTATTATTATTATTATTATTATTATTATTATTATTATTATTATTATTATTATTATTATTATTATTATTATTATTATTATTATTATTATTATTATTATTATTATTATTATTATTATTATTATTATTATTATTATTATTATTATTATTATTATTATTATTATTATTATTATTATGGTTGTATGGTATGAGATCAACCAGCAATGTGTCTCTATTATAGATGGCACATAGTCAAACATATTAGCCTTTTATCTTGCTCCTTTTTGAAGCTTATTTGATTTCTATAAGGACTAATTAAACATTAGAGTGTTCATCATTCTATATGAATCAGCTCCTAAGTTTCAGTTGACTCTAAAACATTCCAGTAATTGTCTTTATGATTATCTGGGTCTACACTCATCATATGTTATCTAACCCCATATTTTTGGCATAATCTCACTTTCTTTTCTAATTCTAATTGAGACTTATGTCTATATTTTCTTACTTATCAATCAAACATATCTACTCAGTAGTAATTGTATTCAATTCTACTCAGTAGTAATTCTGTTCAATCAAAATAAGGTATCAATCTATGTTACAAGTCTCCTTCACTTTTCCATTTACCTCTATTTAAAATGCATTTGGAATGGACTGTTTACAATCATGAAAGGTCCCTTGTATATTCCTTGTAAAACTTTTGGTATTTCCCCTCCAATGGTTTACTTTCTTGGAGTGTTTTGATGAACACTTTGTCTCCTATTTTGAAATTATGGACATTTCCTTTCTTGTATTAGTTTCTTCTCAGATTTGTTTTTTAGTTGCACATATGCTTTTACTATATTCTTTTCTGGATCAAATTCAGTATATTTAACTGGGGGTTGATATTTGTGAAACAATATGGGAACATGTTGGTTGAATTGTTGTTGAATGGGTGTGAATCTAGTCAACTCATTTATGATCCAATTGATGTAGTTCACTATGTGCTCTGTTTTATTTACCTATCCTTTATGCTCATCAATTAGGTAAGTCCTGAAAAACAGCCAAGCTCCTGCATTACATATTTGGATTCATAATGGATGTGATTATGTCTGATTAGAGATTTTTACACACATATTTTCCATTCTTTGGATACAAAAAGTGTACCATGGTCTGTTAATATGGTCTTGGGCTTCCTTTTCTTTATGAATTGAAGGGTGTCTAATATGTTGATTGTGTTCCTGGTATTAGCTTGGGTTATTGGGTAAGCTGAATTATATTTTAAAAAGAGATCATACATGACCAATAAATAATTTTTTTGTTAAGTGGGGGCCATGGCCCATAATAGTCTATCTTATTTGGTCTTTTTGGTAAAATTGATTTTAAAGTATTGCTGTAATTTTGTTTTACTGGCTTGGCTAGTAATCATACAAAACAATCTCAGAGTGACTTTAAGATGTCTATATACATTCTTGATCAGTAAAACCACATTTTAAAAGTATGTTCAGCTTTATAGGCACTAAAGTGTCCATACAAACAGTGAATACATTTTATGAGGAAAGCATGCAATATTTTAGGTATCACTACCCTCCATGCATCATTATCTACATTTACTCTGTAAAATAAGACCTGACTCTCTACTTTATATTATATACAATTTCTTGGTTCATTCAAAACATTCTCTTTTTTAGAAATTTTATGATTGGTTTTTAATTTCTTGGTTCATTCAAAACATTCTCTTTTTTAGAAATTTTATGATTGGTTTTAAATCAGTGTCTGCAAATTGCAATTGAGGTAGGTTTTCTAAATCTTTCTCTACATTATGACTAACCATTACACTGACATTTGTAACATAGACATACTCTATTGACAAATGATTCTGTTCTGACCTACATGGGTTTTAACTAAGAATGTCAGTCATGAGATTTTAGGGATCTCTTACAATATTGTATGGTATATTTGAATTCCTGTAGCAACAAACTCCATCTGACTAGATGACTATTGGTCAGGTTGTTCTGATTCAGGAATTTGAGTCTTGTAGTCTGTGATCATTATCATCCCTGATGCAAGTAGCTTCTCTTGAAATGTTTGGAAGTTCCACACTATTGCCAGTAATTCTTTTTCAGCAGACATGTAATTTATTTTTTGATCCTTCAGGTGCTGGATGCTAAAATAGAGGACACAAGGCTGGCTGTCCTCCTAGATTTGGAATAGTATTAACCCTAATCTGAAACCACTACCTGTTTGGTCAATAAATGATTATTAAAATTAGGGAAGGTTAACATGATTTGTTCTAAGAACCCTGTTTTAATATTGAAATGCCTTGTCCTGTTCCTTGGTCCAGTTCCATTGTTCATCTTTTCTGATTAGTTTTAATAACAGTTCCATATGGTCTGAGACTTTCTAGTAGAAATGATTATAAAAGTTACACATGCCTAAAAATGATCAAATTTGTGTCTTATTGTTCATCTTTTCTGACTAGTTTTAATAACAGTTCCATATGGTCTGAGACTTTCTAGTAGAAATGATTATAAAAGTTACACATGCCTAAAAATGATCAAATTTGTGTTTTATTGGTTGGTTTAGGAAAGTCTCAAATGATACTGATCTATGACATGACCTAGGAAGACTAACTGGTTGGAGACTAGGGTACTCTTCTTGAAGTTGAAGTTGATTCTTTTTAGAAGGACCTCTTAAAAACATATTTAAGTGTTGAAGGTGTTTTTCAATTGTAGCAGATATAATTATTGCATCATCTGCATAAATAGGCACAATCTGTTTAATCTTAGGAGTAATATTTACTAAGACTGTAAACCTCAAGAATATGCACATGAAAAGGTGAAGATAGGGAATTCCACAGGTCTTAACCACATGCTTACACTTTTCTTCCAAAGTGTAAGCTTGTGGTTATGACCTGTAGAGGTCCTTACATTCATATTTTCATGCACATATTCTTGAGGTTACAGTCTTAGTAAATATTACTTACATAATCAATGTGCATTTAAATAAATTTACAATCAATCTTAGGAGATAAAGACTTATCTAAGCACATTATCAAACTAGCACTACTATTTATCAATCCTAAAGGCAGTCTATTAACCTGATCTATAAACCCTCATATTGGTAGGCATTGTATTGGCAATAATTTGAGTGGAGTTCAATCTGCCAATAGTTGGATGTTACATTGAAAGTTCCAAATCTTATAAATAATTCATGTATGGATGGTGGAACATTCTGTCAGGGAAAGTAATTTTGCTTAGTTACCTTGCATGCAAACAATATCTCATTAATCCATCTTTCTTCTTCACAGTTATAACTGGATTACAGTAAAATGAAAAGGCTTTGAAAATGATCCCCCAATCCAGCATTTTATTAACCTGTTTGAATATTTCTTCATGATACTGGTAAGGTATAAGGTACAATTTGGATTGAAATGGCTGATTATGTCTTAAACTAATTCTCTGATATAATCCATCAAAAATCAGGATAAATTTATTAATAGATTGTAATTTCAATGCATCATCACTCCCAAGTAAGTTGAACTCTGGATGTTACTATCCATGACTGCCTTTGGAATATTGTGTATAATACAGTCAACTCTGTATAGACCATATCTTGGAAATAATGTTATCTCCAATACTTCATCATCTATTCTGTTTTGTCAGAGAAATCAGTAATGCATATGTTCAAGTGTAGGAAGTATGCCTCTAAAATAACATTATTGATTGTCACTCAGTATTAAAACACATGATAGAATGTTGTTTGGCCTACTTTGATCTTGACCCAGATTTGGTTTTGCACTAGTCTAACTTTCCTGTTGTTAGCCAAGGTTACCTGGATGAATTTCAGTGGAAGGTTTAGATTTTTAGGCAGAATCTCATGATATAATTTGACTGACACCACTAAAATCTGACTATCAGAATCTAACAGTGATTTAACCAGCAAGCCATCAAACAAAATCTCTATCATGGGAAACACTGCAAAGTGAACTCATAAACACATCATCTTAGTGATCTCTCAAACAGGGATCTGACTTATGTTCCTCAAGGTCATTTTGTGCCCTAGAGGTGGAAAACCTAACCTCAAGTAATTTTCTAGTTTATGTTTTCTACTATGGTATATAATTGCTATATACTGGTTTTGGAGACCTCCCTGGACTATGAGGTGTGCTTATCACTGATTTATCCATATTTGTTCAGTTTGTTTTGAGTGACCATTGGTATGGAAGAGTTTTTTTTGTAAGGAGTTTTTATTCCAATGGCTGGCATCATTGTTATTTTTCATTTTCTTGTAGAATATTGCATTAATAGTGGCCTCCTCTTTCCTTTTCTCAGGTGTCATTATCAATAAGTTGATATTAATTATCGCTGTACTATTAGGAAATTCAGCTACCCACTAAATAATCTTAATGCTGGTACACAATAGCAATTATTCAAATTTAATAGGTAGGTTTTTTTTATTATCTTTATAATTTTATTCTCTCTCAGGTGTTAGGTGTTAAGTGTCCTCAGCTTTGTATCCTGACAGTGAAATAATTTTGACAAAGTCTCTCCTTGTGTTGATCTATATTTCTCCTGGAATAACTGGTACAATAGGGCTTCTTGCCTATCCCTATTCCAGAAATTTTTAACAACTTTCTGTAATAATTGAATGTGGCTAGGGCTTAAATAATGATTCCCAACACATAAATGCATTTCTTCAAAAGGGGCTATATTCTATGATCACCTTTATCCCTTTGATAAGTTTCAATTCAACAAAAAATAAAAATTGAGGCTTCTAAGGTCTTCTATGGAGGTTTTGTTAGTGGCTCCCTTAAATATTTTTAGCCTCACAAACTGGTTAATTGTGCTGACTTGGATTGGGTGGCTCTGCATCCTATTCACCTCTGGGGTATTTGTGTGTTCATCATCTGGTTTTTGGGGTTGGCCTGATATACATTCAGGAGTAACCCTTCAAAATGAAAGGTTCAGAAAGTAATTTTCTCCTTGGGGCACCATATTATATGAGAGAGTTCCTAACAAGGCTTACTCATTCTCTGATGGTTCTTGAGAGCAATCTCCAAGTGACTTTCCCTATCACTCCATTCTCTCCTATCCTTCAGGGTTATTGAACCAATCCCTGTTTGCTGAATTTCCAAGGTTGATGTCCTTTGGCACAGTTGAGACTCAATGATTTGCATTCTTTCTTTGAGATTTTTATCCAATTTGTCAATTCAGTCTTGTGTTATGGTGGCACTATTTACTAGTTTATCAAGAGTGGTTCTATCTAAGATAGTTTCAGTTGCTTACAAGGCTATATTGTTCTCAAGTTGTTTGATGTGATGGTTAAGAACTCCTAGTGTCCTGTCTTGTGACTCTGCTTCAAGGTTCTTCAGTGTGGAGAGTTAGTCCATCCTTGCATGTGCATATTGTAATTCCCTTTGCAGGCTATGTTGTCTTACAACTTTTCCTGGTTTGTGCATATCTCATCTTTAAAGACCCCTTGTTTTTTGTGCATTTCATTGTTCTTGACATTTAATTATCCAATGATGCTATCTTTGAATTCTACAAACTGTTACTGACATTTTAAATCTATATTAATTTCATTCTTTAGGTTGCAAAGTGTATGTTTTATTTTGGAGTTGTCTTTCTGAATGCCATCCAAGTTGAGTGACAATTTTTCTATATTTGTAGAGAACCTAGTTTTTATATCTTCTATATTTCTTTTCAGATTAGATCTGCAACTATCAACATACACTTTCAAATTTTCTTTTATATTGTCCCATCCTGCTACTGAAGTCTTCTTTCATCTCCACTTTCATATTATTCATATTGTGAGTCATTTTTGCTTCTATATTATTCATATCTCCCTTCATATTATTTACATTCCTAGTCATTTTTGATTCCTTATGTTCATATCTGCCTTCTTGCTATTTATATTACTGTTTATCTGCTTCAAGTTGCTCATTTTTATTTGGTACATCCATGTCAGGGTCATTACACCTTCTTCAATCTGCACTATTCCAGTTTCAGTTGCTGGAGTCATTTACTAGTCAAGTATTTCTTGTACTTGTGTCAGTACCTGATCTATAGTCCATGCCTGTGGAGGGTAATCAGTCTTGGTCATAGATCCACAGGTATTTGGACCTGCAAAGATCCTTCCCCAACATTCTCAGAATCACTTTCCATTTCACCATTGCTAATATCTGTAGCCTTCAATGTGTTCAATATTTCTGTGTGTTAATAATATACCAATTTTCTTCAGTAGGAAAAAAAAACATTATTTATCTTTATATATATATATATATATATATATTATATATATATATATATATATATATATATATATATATATATATATTGTGTGTGTGTGTGTGTGTGTGTGTGTGTGTGTGTGTGAGTACAGATACGTCATAGAGCTTCATGTTATCTCTTTACCATTTAGCATGTTTGTTCAACTTTTCACTACATTTTTATGTTGGTGTGCTGGTTTTAAAGCCTAACTTTTAGCCTGTCTGTTTACATGGCTAACTTACCTATTTTAAATTATTTGTAATTAATTAGTTATTTATTCATGGTCTTAGTTTATCATTTTTATTCCCTTCTATCAATTCATATACCTAAGCAAATCCATAAAGATGAATAAGTTCCAAGAAAATAAATTATATACCAATCCAATGGCTGTTCCTCCTTGGAAACTTATGTTTCATGCCCCTAAAGTCTGGGCACCAAAATATGTGATGCTCCAAGTTTTCCCTTAGAAGAGGGGAACACATCTCACTATGGTCAGACCTAGAGTCTTCAGTTAGTATGACAAGAATGACATGATGAAATCACTAAATCAGTGATCATGCCTACTTACAAGGGGCTAGCTCTTGGTTTACACATTAAATTTAGATACAATTTAGGCTAGTTCATCCATTTTCACCCATCTGTTGGATTCCACACATGCTTCAGAATTCAAACCCAGGGAGAATTTTGCAATCAGCTCTCTTCAGCAATGAATTTACCTTAGATGGAAATTACAGTGCTTTCATATGGGTTTTAAATCAATTAGAAGACTCGTTTAATTTTACTACTGTATTATACTGTATAATAAGATGTGTATGTGCATACATATTATGTATGATGGTCAAATTGATGAGCAGGTGGAGAAATAACTTTAATAAACTAGAGACCATTTAATGAGAATCAAATTGACAATGTTTATTTTCAAATGAAATAAAAAATTGAAAAACTTTGACAAAAACAACAAAAAATAATTATATACATGTGTGTATTGTCAAGTATTTATCCCTATCATATTACATTCCTTACATCAATCCTTCCCATGATAGACATAGATGAATAGACACATACAAAGTAGGTAAAAGTAACAAGAAAAAAAAGAAGACAAAAACATTAATCTAATGTTGCATTGATTGTGAATTTAACTGGCTATTTAACAAAGAATATGAAGACATATTGAATAGCTTCTTGGTTTAAATCCAGCTGTAGTGGTTTTCTCTCTTGAAGACCCTCATTATCTATGTACCAGTTTAATAAAAAATACCATTCACATGAGAGTGATAGTCAATCATACTGAATAAACAAATATGAATAATGGTTAGTCAACAACAACAAAAAAACAACATAAACTCTATCCTGTAACAAGTGTATGTTTTTTTTTTAATACGGAGTGGTAATAAATAAAATCTTACCTTTATTCCATATTGTAATAAGGATTCTGACAGTAATATCTAATGTTAGTCACTATGTAGAGAGGATTACTTAAATTTTATTTAAAAAAATATTTAACTTAACAACCGTATTTCTCGGGCTTTCTTGACTTTAGCTATATTGGACTCTTCCAAGTAACATAAATCTCGGTTTCCAAATACAGAAGTGAAATAAAAAAAATACAAAATTCTAACAATGTACACATAAATAAAAAAAATATTACACAACAAATTAATACTTCATGATAAATGTTTTGACATTTGTGGATTAGGCTAGTAATCTCTCTAACAGATACAGTATGTCATTGTTTCAGTCAGGCTGAATGGTAGATCATGCATTCTTCATGAATACTCCTCAATTGACATATTTAGAATGTATTTCATGTTGTTATTCTTCTTTCTGTTTCCACCAGGATATTATAGACAAGATAATTGATGTGTTGGTTGGTGTTATACCTATGAGTACTGAACCATAATGCTTCCTATGGTCAGCACAGACAACATTGAACCCTACAATACTATTGAATTAGCTGGAGAGTATTGTTTTTCAGCACATATTCCATTGTTAATATATATAAATACTCTGAGGACATTCCAATTCTTTTTCTTATTTGCATTTGAAGAGTAGCATGTTTTTTTTATAAATGCCTATTTAAAAACAGTCTATTATTTTAACTAAATGCTTGAATTTATTAAAATTGATTTTGTTTAAATATTAGTTGCAGTTTGTTGCAATTTGCTTTGCAACAATCCAGCAAATAATTTGAAGTGTTGGAATAAGCCATCCATTTTCATTAAAATTTGAACATTCGACTTTCCAATATAGTACTATATGGCTTATGCCTTATTTTAAAATAGCAGAAAAATGAAGGAAATGAATTAGGTTTGTTTATACTGCCTTCAGCTTCCATTGTCCAGTATACTAAAATATTAATCCTGGTTCTATTGCTGTGTGAACTCTATTGTTGTGTGTATCACATTAATCATATATAATATAATAAATTTCGTAGTAGAATTATGTTTTCAACTTCCATATTTGGCTATCTAATGACTCGTTTGTCATTACCATGGTTACTTATTCCAAGACTTTTAAAATAATGTACAATACACTGATATTAAACTCATTATTTACATACATATATATTAGTATGATTATTTTTTAATAGAATTTTGGTCTTTCAAGTAGATATGTACAATTGATTTATATATATATATATATTATATATATATATATATATATATGGTTTTAGTTAGTTTATAAGTGAAAACATACACTTAATCATTGATTAATTAAAGTTACATTTAAAAAATTGATTTGGGTTTCAGATTAGGAAGAAATGACATACCTGACAAAGGAGAAGTCCATATCTTTCTTAAGCTTTTCATATTATAAGCTTTCACTTGCAACATTAATGGAGATAATAGCAACCTCTCTATACAGTAATGCCACTCAGCACAATACTTAGTCATCAATAGATTCAAAATGTTTGTGCAAAAAATTCCCATCTAGTGCTTTTTCATCCAATATTTCCTGATTAGTTTGTAGTTTTTAACAGTGAAGATTTTTGCATCTCAAAGCACTACACCTTCATGCAACTCTGCAGTAACCATTTTTTACATATTTAATTGACTATAAATGGAGCAATAACGTTTTCAACATAAGTTTGACCATGTGTATAGTCATATAGATCTGAAGCCAATTCAGTATCTGAACATTTTGGTGCTTTTGATTTTTAAAAACTTATTTCACCTTCATTCTATGAGTAGAATTGATAAAAATTCACTAAAACTTCACATGAACCCCATTTTCTATGCTTACACAAGCTATTATAACTATAGCAAACTCTCCTTATAGTAATGCCACCCAGTGCCACAAGCTAGAAAATAGTTAAGGGAGATTGAATAAGTAGTCACAAGATAGGAATTTTATTCACAAACATTTGTCAATCCATTGATTATTAAGGCTTGTATTGGGTGACACTAATGTATGAAGAGTTTGCTAGTCTTTGATTGCCTTGCTTTGCTAGAGTGGTTGATTTGTTACAGAAGAAAAGTTAAAGTTTTATATATTTTTAAGATCATCTGGAAATTTTTTTGTTGCTGGAGAATATTTGCTTAGTGAGAGGATAAAAAAAGAAGGTGGGAGTGCAGAGACATATATTTAATTGGATTTGTAAAGATTGAAAAAATTATTGCTAATGTTTGGGAAGTCATAAAAGGGAGAAATATTTTGTATGTGTTTACTGTAAGGAGTCTTTAAAACTATGCCATACATAAAATTAATTAGTTTTTAGTAAGTTTGCTATTAAAACATTTTTAAATTTAAGAAAGAGAGTAATATATGAGATATAAGGTTAGGGGAGCACATGTTTATTGTTCACCATTAAAAAAGTTTTTTTTTTCTTTGGTATAAAAAGATATTAAAAGTAGTGGAAAAATCATTAGTTTAAATATACAGTAGGGGAATTGAAAAAATAATGATATAAGGATTGCATTTATATCTCACATTATATATATATATATATATATATATATATATATATATATATATATACCATATATATATATATATATATATATATATATATGATGGTCAGAAAAAATAGACATGCTTTGGTAGAGTGTACCAGATGTGATAAGATTTTCCATTTGAAATTCTTAGATAAGACTAGGAAAAATGTAAAAGGTGTATGGTTGTGTAGTTTATGTATAAATCTGATAAAAAAAGGTCAAAATGGTTTCTTAGTATAGTTAGTTTAAAGAAACAGTTAGGAAAAATAGAGGAAAATATAGTAAAGGAAGATAAAATATATATTTACTGGATGACAAAATAAATAGTGCAATAGAGATAGTTAGGCAAAGGATAAAGAAGATAGAGGAAGAGGTAAAGAATGTATACATAAAATTAAAAGCATTAGACATGAAGTGTAAATAGATAAAAATTAATGAACAGAAATGATAAGAAAAATGTATAAGGAAGTCCAGGAGATGGAAGAAAATATTACAGGTAATATAGGGAAAGTAAAATATGAGACAGTCATGGTAGGGTATTCACTAATTAGAGGATGTGGAAATGTAATTGCAAGAAAAAATAGAAATAGATATGTAAGAGTATGTTTCCATGGAGCTAGAATTAGGGATATTACAGATAAGGTAAAGATACAAAAGAATAGAAATGTTTATGTTATGGTAGGGTGAATAATTTCTCAGAATATTAAGGGAGAGTAATGGATAAGTATAAAGAATTGATTAGTAATTTGAATAATGTTAGAGGAAAAGTAGAATAGTTCAATTATTGCTAAGATTTGACAATAGATATATGTTAGACAGGTCATGTTCTATAAATGTGAGATTGAACAAATTATGTGAGAGAAATAATCTTATACTTGTGGATGTATGGGATTTTTTAATTAGTAAGAAAGATTTATATAATAAAGATGGATTTCAATAAGCAAAACAAGTAATTGAAGCCTTAGTGGGTTTGATTCATAAAAAAAAAATTATAGTTTGGGAAACTTATAAAGGGGGGGGGGGTAGAATTTTAAATAACAGTATTATCAATAAAAAGGTTAAGAATGGAAAGGATGTAAAATTAAACAAAGAGTATTTTAGTTAGATATAAATGTAGATGTGGATAGAGAATGGACTTGTAAAACTAATAATAAACAAATTGAGAAGAAAGAGCATCAAAATAGATCTAAACATAAAAAGAATAAATAAATCTTATATGCCCATTGCTAAAATAAATTGCAGCCTCTCCAAAAACAATCAGCACCTTAAGTATTTATTTGCCTACCTTATGGTTGTATATGTTATGTGCAGTATATACATATATTTATAACTACCATATTTTTTTAGGAAGCCATTATTGATGATAACAATAAATATTTAATGATTATTAATTCTTCTTTACTATACTGAAAATTATTATATTTCATTTAATATTAGGCACAAACTAAATTTATTACAATTTAAATATATGCAATACTATTTTAATATTTATTCTGAATGTTTCTGATAATTGCATTTTACTTTTAGTTAGTTAAATATTGGAGAGTTTCCATCATGTGTTTAGAAAAAAATCAGTTATAGTTTTCCAACTACATTTAATAGTTAATAATAACACACAGATTAGTATAGACCACACTTCAAATAATATTACACCCCAGTCTTATTTTATGCAGATTTATTTAATGCAATTTTGAAGTTATGCAATTCATGTTTCTTCTTAATATCTTTGTATGCAGTTTTTTTTATGTGATAAAAATTATTAGATCAGAAGTTGAGCTCCGATAATGCCCTATTACTTTAAATATTATAAATATCACACACTCATGTCATATTCAAAGTAATAGCGTATTATCGTACTTCGACTTCCATATAATAATTTCAATATTTTCAGCACTTTATAATAGTACTGTAATAGATTTTATGCAATAAAGAAGTTCATAATTCACTTAAAATCAGGATTTTCCCCATTTTATATACACACATTAAATTTTACAAGATTATAATGTAAATCTGTTCAAATGTTATAGATGCCTATATTATGTATGTTGCTGTTTTTGCATTTTAAATCACTTTTTTTTTTCTTTTTTTAAAAAGTACGTAATCAATTAATCATTTAGTGTCTGCAAGTATTAAATTTTACAAGATTATAATGTAAATCTGTTCAAATGTTATAGATGCCTATACTACGTATGTTTGTTGTTTTTGCATTTTAAATCACATTCTATTTTTGCTTTTTTAAAAAAGAGTATGTAAACAATAATGTAAATCTGTTCAAACTTTATAGAGGCCTATACTATGTATGTTGTTGTTTTTGCATTTTAAATCATATTCTATTTTTGCTTTTTTAAAAAAAAGTACATAATCAATTAATCATTTAATGTTCGCAAGTTTATTTTTAAAAGGTGATTAACAGCAGTGGGAACAATTAAATTTGACAATTAAAATCTGATTTTTAATTGTAATTAACAATTTAAAAATTATGTAACGTGATCTGAAATTAATGTGATGTGAACCAATGAAATTTGATTTTTAAACAGAATTGAAAATTAAAAAATTAAAGACAAAAATAAGAATTTAATTTTTAATTGTTAGTTTTAACCTTTGTGCCAAACTTATGAGACTTTTTGTCGATGATTGACGTCACTCTAATTCCGTTATTTTTAATGCTAGGATAGTCATTTTATAGTCAATAGTTAGATTTTTAAAAGTTCTGTAAGATGCTGCCCTCTTTTGAATTACTTTACGAGTAAAAAATCAATATAAATGACCAAATATGTCAAAGAATAGCAAAGCTTCGCCTTCTCTTGAATCTTATTGGCTGTGTAAATTTTGACAGCAAAGGAAATGGCTGCCAAAAAGTAAAGAGTTACGTTCGTATTTTGTTTTATTTTGAAAATGATAAATGAATGTTTTTTTGAGTAATTTTGATGAATTATAAACAATTTTGATAAAACAGGTTAAAAATACAACTACTTCAGAAAAATATTTAAGATTTTAGCAAAAAAAAAATATTTACTTTTCCATAACGTAAAAGTGAAAAAAAAAAAAAATGTCAGCAACTCTTCTTAATTGGATTACTATATTTCATGTTACATTTGCTGCTACAAAATATTTCTACAATAAATAAATAGAAATTTATTTTTGAAAACACTTTCGTTCACTTTCATAACCTGACAAATTATTAATATACTTTTTACAAATGAAACTAAAGTAAATATCATATTAAAAGATAAATATATTTTAACAATTGACTGTCTTCAGTTTGTGAGTTGGCCAATTAAAAGCTTTGATTTTTACCTCAGACAACCAGTAATATAATTATCAGTCAAAAGGTTAATTAAATTTTGTCCAACAGTGGTGAGTTGGTGTCTTTTTATTATCGTAAGTCTAAGTTCTTATTTTTATTTTAAACTTTTAGTTTACCCTAATGGAGAGGAAAAAATGCCCAAGAAAATGAATTTCTTTGGAAACAAAAATTTCAATTTTAGATCACTTAGCAAAATAGGAAGGATCAACAGTGATTGCAAAATGTTTTACTTTGGGTGAATCCACTATAAGAACAATTTAAAAAAATGAAGTTGGCCCTAGTTGTATTTTGTCTTGTGATGAATCTGATATCTCAAATAGTGATAATGATTAAAATACTGTACACGTATAAAAAAATGTAAATTATGCATAAAATATATATTGTTTTGAATAAAATTAAATACTGTAGTTAATAAAAAAAAGTTTGTCTTGTATCAATTTTTTTCAAATTTTAAATTTTTTATTAGTCATATTTTATTTTCTTATTTTTTTATGTGAATTTTAAAGTAATTTTATGTTGTTGCTTTGCTTTTATGCAATTTTTGAAAAATTACAGTACGTATCCCCCATGAAGTCTATTTTTGTGCATTTTTTTGTGTGCATTTTCTGAGGAACCTATCTACTGCATAAAATTAGACCCAGATGTATTCTTTTCTTCAGGTTTTACTAGTCTGATCATTGACACATTAACACAGGAATAGAATTAGTAAACTATAAATACATGAATAATAAATATAAGGTGATCCTCTAATCAACATTAGTTATTCAACCAAAAACAGATAGACACCATTTTGTGCATTTAGTCATAAGAATTATCTAATTTTTTTAAGAATAAGGTTTTATGAATGTTTTACAAACATTATACATATTCATATTAGTGTAGATTACAGAATTATTTGATATTATTAGTGTGTGGTTTTTCTAAGATTTTCTCCCCCCCCCCTTTTTTTTTTGTCTCTTGCTCATTATGCTATTCTAGACACATCTATTTTTGTTTTTTTAAATCATTTTCTTTATAGTTCCATGATAGTCTTATTTATTTATAATCTGACTTCATACTAATAGCTTCCGAGATCCATTTTAACCAACCAATTCTCTTCAGTTTGTGCCAAGATCTACTTAGCTCTTCAAATGCTGCAAAGCATTGAATAATGAATGATTCTACATACATATGGGTCGATGTATTAATATTTTCAAAGTTTTACTTCAGTTAAATGATGTATCACATACTGCTAGATATAAAACTTAATTTTTAAAAATTTAATTTATTTAAAAAAAGCTCTTGTTGTTTCAGTTTCTATTAAAATAAATCAAAAGACATATTGATTGCGTTTATGACCGAATATTAAGATCAAATCTACAATTTGTTATATCTTTTATTGTTTCACTTTTTATTAAAATGTAGCACAAACTACAAAAAGAAAATATTGATTTAAATATGCGGTTTCACAAAAAAAAAAAAAAAATGATTCATTAGATTGAGAAGGTTAAAAAGAAAACTCAAACTTTTATTCCTTTTTTACAACCATACATTTAAAGTATCATGAACACTCATCTATCATCGATGACTAAAAACTAATTTTCGAAAAGAAAGCAAAATAAAAAAGGAAAGAAAACCTATTTTCAATTTTCTTGGAAAAATTCCAAACACAATTTAAATGGTTTCACAAGATAATCAAAGTTTATAAAGACAAGGATTTTATGACGAGCAGTCATTTCAAAACATAAGGCATACATACAATTACTTAATATATATAAGATGCTTATTCTTAAAATACTTAACTTTTAAATAGCTTAAAGCCAGAGCAATAGTCTGTCCAACAGATCTCCACAAAAATAGTGCTCAGAATGGTTAATGTAGCTGAACCCATCACTTCTAGTGCTTCAACATCTTATCATTTTCTAAGCATTAAATTATTCAATTATTTAAAATAACAGTAAATGAGAGACGTTTAATGTCCAAGTTTACCAATAATTAGTAATGGTTTCAGTTACCATTCACAGTCTTACTTGTAGCTAAAGATATTACTAGATTTATATCTTTCTACACTATTTATTTTTATTGCTATGAATACGAGGCAATTCGCCTTGAAACTGCTAAGCAGCTGATTATTTTATAGTCTTATAATTTATACTCATTATAGCTTCTCTCTCCAGCACTTCACATGCTCTTAATTTTATTTTATTATAATAACCAATAATAAAATAACTATATAGTTTAGCGATACACTTTCTATTTAAAAGAAAAAATTCTAAACCTGTTTGTAGCTTTGAAAATCTTTTTCAGTCTGAATACGAACCTTAAAGTTGTAGGTATATAGTGATTGACGTTTTTGATAGCAAAAGATTGTTATACATCAGCATGATACAATGTAACACAATCAAATTATAAGATGAATACCTAATGTATGATATATTACAATTCATAAATTGTTGTAAATAACTATTAGAAAATTTACCTTATACCTTAAAATTTTTATTTTTTTGCCTTTTATGGTATTTTGTTTTTCTGAAGTTATATTATTCATATACATTTACTAACAATAGTAAAGTAGCTTTGTGTTGTTTAACATAATAATACAAGATATATTTAATAAACAAATATTTATGAATGAATGCTCAATCTTGTCACTTCTGTATTCAAATGCCACATGATCAACCATTAATTTATTTATAATGATAAACTACATTTTGTAATAGTATACAACTCCATTTAATGATGATTATGATCAGAGAATCAATGTTCTCTTGTTGGCAAAAAATATACTTCAAGAACCAAATGAGTTATTAATATTGCAAAGAAATGTATAATATAATTTAGTTTTTTAGAAAGTTATAATCACTATGACTCATTAATAGTGGTAGTAACCCTTTCAATATTATACATGAAATTATTTTTTAATATATTTTAAAAAGGGTTTAAATATAAAGGCTACATGATCAAGTTTAGAAATGTGATAGAGATATGAAATGGGAGAGAAAAACAAACAGTTGATATATTTGTAAGACTAAATATTTTTGGATGTCACAATTGATGAAAATAAAAGAGGAGGTAAAGAGAAAGAAGGTAAATAAATTATGAATGAGGATTATAAAATATATGCAAAAAAGTGAAATGTGATATAATAACAAAAATGGATAATCAATTGAGAGGTAATATATGATATTAAAATATGAAAAGAAACATGTTGAGCTTTCATGGAATAACCTTAAATTTTTTTGTTTACTATATTAAACAACAGAGGTTTGTGGTGTAAGTTAAAAGTCTGTTATAAATAAATTAAAAGAAATAAAACTCTTGATTATTGATATATATTTTTAATGAAAGAGATATATTTGAAGAGAAGATATCTCCACATGACTATTTATTTACTTTTTACAATAAAATTAATCATGTGATATATATATATATATATATATATATATATATATATATATAATGAGAAATAATATTTAAATATTAAATAAATATGATATTATGTGAAGTTTATCAAAATTTATTTTAAGTAATAATTGAACTATCTTCTAGCTGCTAGGTTCAATTATTTTTTACAGTAAAAGGATACAGTTAGAGACGGTTACAATCCATTTTTTATTGTAAAGTTTTATTGAATATAGCAGATAGAGGACAGTTTAATTATTATTTTAAAAGATTTTTAATATAGATAATACATACAACACATATACTAAAAAAAGCTTGTTTAATACTTTAAAATAACAATGGTAAATACACTAGCATAGTATGCTAAGCTTGCTTTTGACTAACTGCTAGTCATACTCATGGCTATAATTATCCAAGAGGATTGTGAGATGTATATAAGCATCACAAAATTGGTGATTTACGTAAAATTTGATTATTAAATGTAAATGTTCAAATGAGCCTTTTTTGACAGGGGGCCACAGGATTCTTTCTTATGACGGCATGTGTATTGTTGGCAAAATACTTTGTATTCTTTTTGCATTGCTTATATTAAATAAATCTATAAACAATTCTCTTTTTGCTCTTTTGATAAAAAAATATGCAATACAATTGTATTTTTTAGCTCTGAAAAGTATGTTTGTTATTTGAAACTGTCAGAAAGTTTAATAACCACTGTGAAATGTGCAAGAAATGACACTTTTCTTATTTTATCATGTTATATAAGCATCAAAACAGAAGTCAAATTGCAGAACATTCATATTAGACACAGTCTATTTATAATATTTTAGATTCCTATTTCATTTAATTAATGATACCTTACATTTTATTATAAAAAGCAGTAAAAAAAAGATTAAATAAAAGAAAAATTTAAAAAAATATTAAAGATTGCATAATGACTAATTGGTAGCATATGTAATCATCTAAAATGATAATCGATTTTCTAATGATAAATCTATATAAAATTAGAGAATAATGTTATTACTGATTTTGTTATATACTGTATTCATGGCTCAACAGAAAACATTGTTATAATTACATTATAATATATATATATATATATATATATATATATATATATATATATATATATAATGGCAATCTTTGTTTATGTAAAATAGCTAGACATATGTGATTTTCACCTTTCAACATACTAAAAACATTTCACTACTTAGATTTCTAATTTATTTTTAATATTGTTCATGTCCCAAAATTCTATTTGCAGAAATACAAAAAGCTAATAAAAATCAATGTAAGTATTTTCAACTTCATCTATTTGCCCATTTATATCAAAATATGCATCACATGACTCATTCAGTTAGATTAATATCTGTATTCAAAGTTATAGAATTTGTTGCTAATTTTTTTTTATAAGTTTGGGCTATCTGTGAATACTATGCTTTTATTCTCTATCAAGTTCATAGAGTAGTTCAGGAATAATCTTCATTGATAAGAAGTTTTGGATTTGAACATGTAAGGTTTTGAATTCAAAATAATTTATTTGTATAATTATATGGCTGAGTTCATAACTGTCTATTTTAGAGATTTCAGATTTATGTTAATTGTATGCAATTTTGATATTTTACTAAATGTTAGTAATTAGCAAGTCAATTATCACATAACTTTTGCTTGTTTTTAGTATCTGCAATAGTTTATATAGTATGGTTATTACTTCCTATAATGCAAATGCCTACATTTACTTTTTATTTTTTATTATATATATATATATATATATATATATATATATATATATATATATATATATATATATATATATATATATGATCAGTAAATGGAGCTTACCAATAGCTCTAATCAAGCTTTATTTTATATGTACTGAAAGAAAAACAATTCAAAATGTCTATTGAAAAGTCCCTATCTCCAGACCAAATGGTTTTGAGATTATGGCTCACCTCAGTGGAGTGCTGGGACTCCAAAAAGTAGATCAAAAATACTAACTCAAAAATCAGCACTTATAAAACATGTTACTATCAATTTGAAAGCCTGAACTTTTCAGACACATAAAGGTCTTCAAATCCAGCCTTACAAAACATAGAGCTATATGAGTCTCAGCCTCTGCAATATAGCATCACAAAAACCTTCAAAGGTACACTTATAATAATTAATAAAACAAGTCATAAATTTTGTAACATGCTAAAGCTTGCATTTAAATGATCACTAGATGGAGCTTACCAATAGCTCTAACCAAACTTTATTTTATAAGTGCTGAAAGAGAAAGAATTCAAAATCTCTATCAGAAAGTCCCTATCTACAAACCAATTGTTTTTGAGTTTATGGCTCACATTTGTAAGGTTGGATTTGAAAACATTTACATATCTGAAAAGTTTAGGCTTTCAAATTGATAGTAACATGTTTTATAAGTGCTGACTTTTGAGTTAGTATTTTAGATACAGTTTCTGGTGTCCCAGCACTCCACTGAGGTGAGCCAAAAGCTCAAACCAATTGGTCTGGATATAGGGACTTTCCGATAGAGATTTTGAATTCTTTCTCTTTTGGCACTTATAAAATAAAGCTTGATTAGAGCTATTGGTAAGCTCCATCTAATGTTCATTTAAATGCAAGCTTAAAAGCAAGTTACGAAATTTATGACTTGTTTTATTAATATATATATATATATATATAAAGTGATTTGAACCCAGATATTTAAGTTTTTTATAGCCATTTATTCTATGCTAACTAACAAATATATCCAAAAATTAGGATTCTAATTAATATTTCAACAAAGACCATACTTCCATATTAAATCATAATAAAGTGATTTTTTTGTTTTTTATAGCCATTTATTCTATGCTAACTAACAAATATATCCAAAAATTAGGATTCTAATTAATATTTCAATAAAGACCATACTTCCATATTAAATCATAATAAAGTGATTTTTTTTTTTTTACTTATATAAGATTATTCAAACTAAGAATGTTTTTGCTGTAGACTTGTGATTACATATCATTAATTGTCTAAAAACTTTTAGACTTTGATTGATTTGGAGTAACAATTCAGAGATATGTATTATTATTTAATCGTTAAGACTATGCTGACAGAAATGTAAACAAACAAATTAATTTACTATGTTTTTGAATTACTCTCCATAATTTCATATATTATTAATCTTATTAAACAGATAATGAGATAAATTACTTTGTCATCTTTATCTTTAAAATGTCAGAATATGATATTAAGATCTGCAATTTAGGAATGCTGCAAATTAATTTGATTGGTTATATTGTAATTAATACTATTATTATTTTTAGATATGAGCACATGGAACTGCAGATTAAGAAAAGTTGGAAAATGAATTAATAGGAAGTGAGGTTAATGAACTTTCTTGAGATGGAGTTTTATATACTTAGTATAATATGCTACCATGCTTTCAATATCTTCTTCTGATATAATAATCATAGCAATGCATCTACACAGTGAAGGCGAGTATTACTTCATCATTCATATTAAATAAAATTCATTTGTAATCATTTACATGATATGATGAAGAGGAGAATTTTTTTACAAAAAAAATAGACAATTATACTTGACATGCAATTCAGTATTCAATATCAGATGCATTCTCTGCAATACTATAAATATTATATTCATATGAGCCTAATCAAATGCTAATAAAAATATAAATATTTTTGAGGGTTTCTTACCCCCCCCCCCCATGTTTAATTATTTGTGTTCTCTAAAATTACACTCCAAACAAAATATATAATAAGTTCTTAATTCCAACATAAAAAGGAAACATATATAATATTGCTTTTTGTAGATTTCTATACTGCAATGTATAAACAGAACAAGGGAAAGTGAAACAAATGTACTATTGCCATTAAAATCTATCACTTGAGTTACAGTTACAATTGCCATACAAACTTACATTAGAAATGCTAATGATAAAAAAATAAAAAGCAAAAAATGAATCTGTTAAAAATTTATAGGAAAAATTTAGATGAGTAAATTTGATTTTAACAAAATGTCAAAATGTTGAATGTGAAAAAGTTTTAATTTGCATTGCAACTTCTTTTCTAGACTAACTTCCTTTCATCTAATTATCAGTTTTCTCTATAGAGAAAAGCTGATAATTAGATAAAAAAAAAGCTCTAGAGTTTGTGTGAAAGTTTGCTATGATGATATTTTAATTGTAATTATTTGTTGGACTATTTCCATCTTCTAATAGTAATTAAATGTTTTTATAAAACTTTATTTAAACTTTGCAAATAAGTTCAACTATTATTAATAGCATTCAAATTAGTATCTAACATGATATTTTAAGTAGTAGTATTCTCTTAGCTTTTCAGGTGCCAAGGCTTGACAATGATAGTACTAGCATGTGATTTAAATTAGGGACATATAGGTTTATAAAAATTGTATTTAAGGTGATGCTATAATCAAACTGGGTATTTAATGAAGGGCAACAGTCAGTAACTTATTTATAAGAGCCCTCTTTATTTCTTCACTTTTTTCTCAAGCCTGAGTTGCTTCAAACTATATGAATCGTTGAACTAGGTTGATTTAATTGATTATTTGTCAATATCATGTGAGCAGCTTTTTTAAACTTTTTTCTTTATAGTTTTTAATTTCTATCCAATATTGTTGTATTTTCTCAATTAAAGATATGCCCATTAGTACATATATGATCTGTTATATTACATTCATTAGTGTTTTTTTAATCATTACTCATTTGTTCTCTTTCACTTACAATTTTATTGGAGTAACTGGTTTCACTAATGTACATCCTTACACTTTCACATGGTATTTTATAGATATAGTTTTTGTTTTTCAGCAGTTCAAATTTAAGTTTTATAGAGATTAGGATTTCTTGTTGTGCAGTATGGCTTTGGAAAGCTATTTTGATGATATATTGCTTGCAGAATCTTTTTAGTTTGTCTGTTTTCTTTGGTAATCATGGATACATTACAATAGTTAAATTTATTTTTTCTTTTGAAGTTTTTTTTTATTGTTGTCTATTTAAGATTTTTTTAATGGCAGCCAATGGATAATCATTAATCATGAGAGTTTATTCTATGTAGGTCTTTTCTTTTTCAAAATCAGTGGTCTCTGAATAAACTTCTTTTTCTTACTCCAGATGTTTTGTGCTTCTGTTATGATTTGGTATATATTTTAAATATTTTCCTTTGTGAATTGTTTTTTGTAAAATGTAGTTTTATTTAGGCATGGGGAAATCTTGTCATAAAAAGATTTAAAAATGCCAATTTTTGTGCTGAAGGAGATATGTTATTGATATGGATTCAGAATGATTAAGCATTGTATATTGTAAAAAAGTGATTAAATAATAATGACAGTTTAAAAGCCAGAACAACTCTTTCTATTGATAGTATAATAAAACTTTTAACATTGTTGTTAATAACAACATACTTTTATTCACCACAGTAAAATTAAGGAATGGCTGTGAGTCTATTGTCATCCCTAATTAGCAACATATAGATGAAATAATACAGTCACAAATACTATTTGATCTCCATCACAAACCTAGATTCAATACATGGATCAAAAAATTGTTGTATGATCACATGATCATACACGATTACAGCAATTCTGGAAATATCAGTAACATATCCCTTTCAAATAAATTCATAATAAAATCATAATAAGAATAATATTTAGCATTCCAATATGTCTTGCAAAATGACTCCCTTATGGAAAAATCAAATTACAGTTACTGAAAATCTATGCAAACAGAAAAATACTTATCATATACATCCAATCATGAAATAAATGCAAAACATGGAGGTATACTCAATAGAACAGAGGAAAATAAGTTTGTTCAGAATCAGGTGAATGGGAAAAAGAAAACATTTACATAGAACAAACACTCAAGAAATGATTGTCCATCAGCTATTATTAGGGTAATTTTGAATAGACAATAAAAAGAAACATTAATAAAAAAACAATTAAATACTATAGTGTATCTATACATACTAAGAATGGTAGACAAATTTTAAAAAAATGTAATCAGTATAGAATAAAAACAGTTTTTCACAGCCATGGTATTTATGAGAAATAACAACCTTTACAAAACTTCAACTTGAAATGCTAATAAGGACAATCTCCATATAGCCAATATAAAAATATGAAATGATGAATATTGGTGAAATGTTGACAAAGTAAATTAAAAGAAAAACATAAATTGATGATTAGGAAAAAATAGATGTATTTCAAATAGCAGGACATGTAGGTAGCAGTGGACATATGTTCACTCAGGAAAAGACAAAAATATTTAACATATACATAAAAGTAAAAACCCATAAATCAATATAGAGTGAAAATTCATATTTAAAAATACTCATCAATGGTATCCTTAAGAAAAAAATTAATGATTCAGAAGAATCATTATTAATAAGTTTATAAAATTTCTACTGATTATTGCCTTTGACAGAATAGCCTAGTTGGTCAGGGCATAACAGTAAATTCAATAAATCACTATTTGATTCCCATACTAGGATTATCACTGATGACATCAGCAACATCTGAAGAAGAGTGACAAATAATAACTCAAAATCTTATGCTATGTACTAAACTATACACTATTATTACAAGGATGAATGCGTTAGAAAGGCTTAAATAAAATTTGAATATTTCTAAAAAGAGTTAACAATTACCATTAGTTGATAAAATTAATCTAACATATAATTACAATTAAAAAATGTTTACTTACATATGCACGTATATTAAATTCCCTGCTTGAAAAGAGATTGAATTATCAAGTGATATTTGCTATTATCAAAGGTACCTTGCCAAATTATTTATTACTCTGTTAATACAATATTTTCTATTATTTTAATAAGCAACTTACATTATAAATAAAGTTTAAGGGTAACATTATAAGCAAAAAAAATTGTAAATATATTCGGATTAAAAATATAATTTCAAATCACAAATTATAAGTTATCATCAGTCCTCTGACAAAATACAATTTCACTTTTAAATCCAATTGATTTTCTCTGAATATCTCATATTATTTCAACTATATTTCAAAAACTCCCGTTTAACTTCTTTCTTAACACTATCTATATTTTTCATAGATCTTTTATTTTTTAAAAGACTTTTGTTCTATAATTTTTACATATTTACTTTCTCTATTTTTTTTTCAAAAATAATGAATCAAATGAATTTATTAAAATTATAAAATAACTCTTTAGCATTTATGTATATATAATATAAACTCATATAACATTACAATAATAACCATAAAATTAAATTTTACTAAAATTCTTCCAGAAACATAATTTCATCAACAAACAACTAGAACTTTTCAAGTGAAATCTAACAAGATATATATATATATATATATATATATATTTATTATATTTATTATTATATATATATATATATATATATATATATAACAATAAAAATAATAAATATAACAGCAATTAATTATTATATATAGTCTTTCAATCTGTAGAAGAACTTTTGTTTAGTTTCTGAAACCTTTTCAACTGCCATTAAATTTAACAGCAGTTGAAGAGGGTTAAGAAATTAACCGAAAGTACTTCTGCCAATTGAAAGAGTGTATATGACAATTAATTATCATTACAATTATTATTTTTATTACAATAGTTTATAATTAACAAACATTAAATTTGTATATATATATAATGATAAATAATATTTTAATAATGAATAACTATAATGACATGTGAAAATTTTACAAATCTATTTAAATAATAATTGAAATGCCCTCTAGCTTCCAAGTTCGATAACTTTTTGCAATAAGAGAGTGGACCACCTCTTAATGACTTTTATATCTTTTTATGTGTTAATTTATTGTAAAGTTTTAGAAGTGAGTGAAAGATCTCCACTCTATACATTTAATATCAGTGAGTTAAAGATCAATTTACATTAAAAGATACAAAGTCTGATTTATATTGGCACTCTAGCTGTTATTGTTTTGGATGGCTGTACATAAAAAGATCTAAAAGTCATTAAAAGGTGGTCTACCTTCTTATCATAAAAAGTTATCAAACTTGGCAGCTAGAGGGCAGTTCAATTATTATTTAAATAGATTTGTAAAATTTTCACATGTTGTTATATATATATATATATATATATTGAAGCATTATATTTTGATACAAATGCTACAAAGTATATATTGTTAAAAAAAATTGATTATATATTTCACAATAGATAGGAAGATCCAGTGGTAAGGTAAACTTCCAAACATGCCATGTGCAAGAGGATAATCATTTTTATTTTTTCTTAGACCTCAAATATTAGTTTTTGAATATTTTCAAATATTAAATGTTGCATTTCTTTATAACAATTTAACAAACAGTTAGTGAATTGTTTTAGTCTTGGTTATAAATTCAGGTGTACATAGAATAGTGTTTGTGAATGAACAGTAGGTGAATCATAAGTAGTCAAACATTGTTCAATAATTTGGAATATTTACAACAAATTCAAAATAAATAAATCATCGACCAAATCAGCAGATGTATTAGTAATTAGAAATATATAAAATTTTGTACATTTGCTATAAATGTGCAGGTTCATGTGTAAATAATATTAAAATATTGGTGAAACGTGTTAGAAAGACTAAAAAAAACAATTACTGAAATTTTAGATAATTAAAAGTTTAGATTTAATAAATATTTCTAAAATAATAGAATACGAAACATAACAAATCTATTGACATTAAAAGATTAATAAAATTGTATTGATCTAATAATGTTCCTTGACAATATTTATTGCACTAATAAGGATTGTTAATAAATAGATAAAAGCCTTTCATTTATTTGTTTATACTAAATTGATGTTAAGCTTTTTTTATTATTATTATTATTATTATTATTATTATTATTATTATTATTATTATTATTATTATTATTATTATTATTATTATTATTATTATTATTATTATTATTATTATTATTATTATTATTATTATTATTATTATTATTATTATTATTATTATTATTATTATTATTATTATTATTATTATTATTATTATTATTATTATTTTGTTTTGTATACACATTCTTGCCAATTGAGAGAAAAAAACATAGAATCTCATCTGATTATTTACATTATTATAGAGATGCCCAAGAAATTAACTACAAAAAGGTGCATTGTGGGACATTTTGATGACATAAGAGAAAATCTATAAATACACGGAAATTAAAATGAAAAGTCAATCTATAAATACTTCAGTGTAGTGCAAGAGCAGTTGTATTTTTATCCAAATCACCATTTTTGTACCTACCTACTGGAAAATGATGGGGTAAAAAAATATTATTTAGGACTCTGCCCTAAACAGGGTCAAGTCTCTACTTTATTTCAATAGCTGTTATGGATATATGTTAATTTAAACTATAAAAGGAAAAACAACACATTTTTAAAATAGAAATTTCACTTAAGAAAATTTGAATTTTGCGATATTGAAATTCTAGAATATCCGATTAAGATTTGTACTTGTTTTGACAAAGAGTTACTTCAAATTTTATGTGTTAAGGAGGTTGATAAAAAAGTGGTAGAAGTACATGAAGAAATAAAAGTTGACTTAAATAACAAAGAAATTTATGTTAGAAGTTATTCTTGGTGAAATAAGAATAGAAACAAAAGATGATAAAGTAGAGTATATAGGGATTGATAAAAACAGCAGTAAGAATGCTGAAAATACATTGTTTAGATAATAAAAATGAAAATATTGTTATGAATAATACAGAATATATTTTTAGAATACTTAGAGATAATGTTAGTAAAAATAATAAATATTTATATTCAAATAAAATTTTTGAATTATTTATTAAAAGTTATTTCCCTCAAATAGGTATATGTTCTAAAAAACAAATATTTCATAATATTGGTAATAAGATAAAAAATACTTCAAATTCAATAAATGGAATAAAGATCGTAATAAAATAATTGTATATGTCAAGCATTGTTAGCCGAGAGGTAATCGCAGCTGCCTTGCAAGCAAGTAGTTGGTTGCAGACGGTTGTGGGTTCGCATCCCGGCCAATGCTATGACACCTTAAAAAATAAAATAAAATAATTGTATATACTTTACTAAGTGACAGCTTAAAACATTATGGATTTATTATAAATGAAAGATATTTAGATTCTAGATAACATGACCTGTGGAAAGTATTTGAAGTTAGATATAATAATATGAGTAAGTTTGATTCATTTTATTCTGTAATCCATGACTGCCTAATGAATAATTCATGTTTTCTACATAATCATAATAATTTACAAATTAATTTAGTTGATCCAAAAATATATGATTTTATTTATGATAATTTAAACAATAATGTGTTTTTGTTTAGATATAATTATCAATATAAAACAATTATATGAATAAATTCTGAGACATGAGATTTTTTTGTTGTTTTATTGATAAATATTGAAAGTAGTTGAAGAGTATACATACAGAGGCAAAACTTAATATCAATTTGATACTGGGATAAATTGGGATGACATTATTTCTTCAAAAACCCATGATTTGATTAATGAAATAATGATCTTTTTGAATGGAAAATAAAAGATAATTTTACAAAAACATTCAATGACCACTCTTTGAAAATTGTCAATGAGAACTTAATTAGTGATAGTGGGTGGTTGGTCTGATAAGTTAAAGATATAGGATGTAAGATTTTTAATATGTGTGCAAATTGTGGATTGAAATTATTAGTATGTTTAAGCCTTTTCTTTGAGGAGTAGGTTGAATTGTAGATGTGTGCTAGTGCTCAAAACTCCAAGTGAATTGATAGTGAAACACCAGTTGAAATATATCCTGGGATCACTGCAGAGTAGCTGGAAGAAATGAATTCCCAGTGAAATGTCAAATACTTCATCATAAATTGTAAGTTAGATTAGGATGTTTAGTAGAGTTTTCCTGACAGTCACAAAAAACACCATTCAACCACGTAGTACACAACATGGCTCATAATGTAGTTGCAACATCCTTAAGAAATTAAAATTGGGTTTAATTAACAGATAGTCAGTTTACTTTAGTATTAAAAGTGAATTTAACCTTAGTATGTCTACTGTTTTGATCTTCAGCTTGTTAGTGAGATTAATTTTCATTAAGTTAACTGCTTATATCATATGGAAACGTGTTTTAAATGTGGTATCTTCAAAAGCCTTACTTAATTTAAAAAATGTGGGCAATAAAATAATTTCCCAAGCAAAATTAACAAGTCATTTTTTTAGAATTGGTGATAGAGTAATGATACTCAACCTTCATGTTTGTAACCACAGAAACATAAATTCAAAAAATTTATGAACTTATGAGGAGGGCCTTTTCCAATCAAAAAACCGATTTGTAATAATGCTTTTCTGCTTGACATGCTAGCAGGTGTATGAGAAACATATAGCACATGAAGTCTCAAGCCCATGCCAGTACAAATAACGTAAAATATTTTTTTAGCTAAGTATTAATAAAAGAAATTTACTCCTAAAAAGAGGATTGTTGTAGCATGATATTTCAGTACTGTTGGTATCATTGTCAACAAAGTATGAATTGTTAAAAATGTTTTTTGATTATATATTTCACAATAGATAGGAAGATCAAGTGATAGATGTAAAACCAAGGGTAAACTTTCATAAGAGCAATGTGCAAGTGGGTAATCGTTTTTATTTTTTTTACACTTCAAATATTAGGTTTTGAATATTTTCAAATATTAAAAATTGCATTTCTTTATAGCAATTTAGCAAAAAATTAGTGAATTGTTTTATTGATGATTGTAAATCCAGGTACATGTAGAATAGTGTTTGTAAATAAATAGTGAGATCATAAGTAGTCAAACTTTGCTAAATTGGAATATTTAGAACAAATTCAAAATCAATACTTATCGATTAAATCAGCAGATGTGCTAGTGATTAGAAATATATAAAATTTTGTTTATTTATTATGCAGGTGAATATGTAAATAATATTCACAAAATTAGAGAAATGTGTTAGAAAGATTAACAAAACAATTATTGAAATTTAGCTAATTAAATGTTTAGATGTAATAAATATTTCTAAAATAATAGAATATGAAACATAATAAAATTATTGATTAAAAAAGATTAATAAAATTGTATTGATCTAATAATATTCATTGACAACTATGTATTGCTCTAATAAGGATTGTTAATAAATAGATAAATGCATTTCATTTATTTGTTTACAATAAATTGATGTTAAACTTTTTTTTAATTACTATTTTGTTTTGTACTTCAAAATGAATACACATTCTCACCAATTGAGAGAAAAAGACATAATATATCATCTAATTATTTATGGTAATATGGAAATGCCCCTGAAATCAATTATAAGGAAAGATACATTGTGGAAAAATTTGACATCATAGGAAAAAAAAACATATAAATACAAGCAAATTAAAATGATAGGTCGATTTATAAATTATTCACTCTAGTGTAAGATCAGTCATGTTTTTTTTTATCCAAAATCACCATTTTTGTACCTACCTATCTAGGAGTCTGCCCTAGACAAGGTCAGGTCTCTACTCCATTTTAGCAGCAGTGATGGATATATGTTAAATTAAAATACAAAAAGAAGACCACCACATTAAAAAAAAAAATTCAGTTAAAAAAATTTGAAATTTGCAATATTGAAATTTTAGAATCCAGCTACGATTTGTTTCAAGAAATAAACTACTAAATTGTGTTTCTCCAAACTTCAAAGGAATATGCTTTTAGTATGTGTTTCATTAAAATGTTGAATAATTATTCCATGAACTTATCCAGTAAAGTAATCATTTACCTAAGAATTATGAAAGTGCTTCATGTATAAAAGATTAATAATATACTATTATTAAATAGAAATGATCAAAATAATTTTCGGTAAAAGATCTTATGCATGTAAGCAGTATAACAATTGAAGTATTGTTTTGGCAAAAAGTTAGTTTAAAGTTTTATCTGTTTATACTATAACTATTACAAGAATTAAGGAGATTAAAGGAATTCAAAATATACATTTAATATTTGAGATAAATATTTTCCAAAATGAATTAATTTGATTGTGAAGATTTTAATCTTCAGTAAATGTGAATAATTTTATTAAATGTGCGATTGTTGGTGAGTCTTATTATTGATAAATTTGGGAATGTTCAACGTTTGAATGCCATGCAAACTTTATACGAATATTTTAGTTATTTATGTTTTAATTGATAGATTAATAAATTATTAGAATAATAAATATACCATGCCTTACTATAAAACTCTGTTGGAAATCCAGATAATATATTTTATATTCAATATTAAGGATATAGTGATTCGATAAGTGAGAATTAATACATATTAAATCTTTGTTGGTGGAGAGAGATTGCATTTTTAATCATCATTTTAAATTTATTTAAAATATAAATATTAAGTTATATGTCATCATTTGTGATTTTTTAAAAATGTTTCTTTCTCAATCTATGTTTAAGTAACCTATCTAAAAAAAATACATTTTTCAGAATAAAGATAATTTATATTTGGTTCACCAAATACTTATTAGGGTGTGTTAAAATATATGGTAGAAATTAATTTAAAATTACAAGTTTATATTTGCTGTTGTGATATAATTCATATACCACTTCTACTAGCATAGTAAAGACGTATTAAATACTCGATTGTATAGGTGTTTGTAAAATAAACCTTACAATAATAAAATTTGAATTCAAACTCAAGTGGATAAAGAAAGTAACAAATGTATAAGTATTAAATTTATTGTTTGAGAAACTTAATTCGATTATATGTTCAAAGTAAAATTGGGATAAAACATTGCAATCCATGTTCTACAATATGCATATTGTATTGCCACACATAATCAATACTTCTCATACACCTTTAAAGAACTGAAAACATTTATCTTTAAAATTTGTTATCCTACAGAGATAATTCATATTGTAAATATTTATCTTTAATATTTGCTGTCATATATTGATGATTCATATTTCATTATTATTATATTGGGTACCTAAATTGAATAATTACATAGTATCAGCATTAAATAAATAAGAATATAATTTATTTTTATCACAATAAAATTTACAGTTTTTTTATTAATTAAATAACATTTTGAATTAACATGTAATATAAAATATTTTTCTTCTTTAATTTATATTCATGGATTATATTTTATAAATTATAAAATTCAACTTAAGGTATTTTTGAATTTCTTTGGTTTCAACCATCTTGATATTAAACCACTAAACATCACATGATCGCCATCTCTTATGTTAGCACATAACTGTTATTAAACAGGCAAAACTCTCCATACAGTAGTGCCACACTGTGCCAAACAGAGTAATTAATAGATGCGAGAAGGCTTGTGAATAAAATCCCCATCTAGTGCATACTCATACAATATCTCCAGACTAGTTTCTGGCTTGTGGCAATCATCAGTGAGGAGCCTTGGATCTGAGAGTACTGCACCTAGATCTTAGGATCTAATGCAACCCTCCAGCAGCTATCTTTTATCTTTACTTAACTATAAAACTATGAGAATGAAATTGAAAACACAATATTTTCAATCTAAGCTCAATAGTGTATATAGTCATATGGGTCTGGACTCAGTTCAGCACTCATATATTTTGGTGTCCTTGGCTCTTTAACAACCATAGCCACCACTATCCTATTAGGCTGGATTGGTTATAAACCACTAAACATCACATGATCATCATCTTTCTATGCTAGCACATAACTGTTATTAAACAGGCAAAACTATCCCAACAGTAGTGCCACCTTGTGCCAAACACAGTAATCAATGGATACCAGAAGGCTTGTGCTTGATATTACTAGAATTTAATATAGATTGATTTTTGAAACTTGTAAATATGTCATAAAAGTATTAATATTTATTTTTTTAACTTTAAAGGAAACTTTTTTAATAAAACATTATTTATTTAAACCACTATTTTCTTTACAAATAAAAAAATAATAAAAAAAACACATATGGCTTTATTCCACAATTCAAAACAAAGCAAAACTCTCCATACAGTAGTGTTATATTGTGCCAACAAGAGCAATCAATGGATGCCAGAAACTAGTCTGGGGATATTGTATGAGTAGGCATTAGATAGGGATTTTATGCACAATCCTTCTGGCATCCATTGATTGCTCTTGTTGGCACAAGATGGCATTACTGTGGGGAGAGTTTTGCTTTGTTTTGAATTGTTTAATAACAATTATGTGCTAGTATGAGATAGTGATCATGTGATGGCTTTATTCCTTGGGACATTCTAAAAAGTTTGAGTGACAAAACTGTGAGCACCAGAATTAATCCTGGGATGACCCAATCCCAAGTCTGGCACTCTATCAACTGTACCAATCTGCAAAATAGCAGAAGCAAAAATGAAAAACAGTATATTGATTTAATACCATATTAAAGGCAATTGATACAAAACTATTAAATGTAAAATTACAATAAAAATATAATTATTGTTAAAGTCCAGTTTGAGCATCTAATTTCCAGGCAGTTGCTCTGACATAACTATATACCATATAGTAAGAAAATAAAGTTATACACTACATGATTTAAATTAATAAACTTGCATTTACAAATGTAAATATAATGAACATGCCAATAGCTCTAAACAAGCTATTTGTTTTTTCCATAAATGCTGAAAGAGAAAACATTTAAAAGCTTTATCTAGAATTATCCATATCCCCAAAATGATTTTCAACTGATGGATTTCATCAGTGAGGTGTTAGAACATTTATGGAAAAAAAGCTTGTTTAGAGCTATTATCACACTCATATTCTATATACCCTATATAAATGTAATTTTATTCAAACTATTGAGAAAAATAATAGTCCACTCCATTTTTTGATTTATCTACAATTATGGATTAAGCATTACTTATGCACTAAATTGTCTCATGACAGAATAATTAACACAACAATTTTCCAAATCCAAAGTCTAGAGTTTAAATCTTAAACAAGTAGTAATTTTTGTTTAAGGAGCTGGACTCTAGTCCATCAAACTGTAGGTGTAGTAAAAAAGCATCTGTCTCAGTGCTCTAACATTATTTGCTCTTTTGCACAAGTAATTATATGATTATAATGGCTAAAATATTGATCTTTACTCAAGATTCTAAATTAAATTCCTAAAATTTAAAAAAAAAAATTTCCCTGTACAATCGAGCACAATGGCAAAGTAGAAGTCTCAAGACATAAATAATTTCATATGAATTTCTAGCTTATGAAAAATCCCTCAGTTTAATCAAGTGAGACAAATTGTGCTGAAGACAGCTCTTTGGTAATCAAACATCATATAGTCTCCTAATGATATATTTGTTGTTGTTACTTATATACTAAATATTTACTAATTCACAAAATATATAAAGTGACTATCTCTTAGTAACTATTAATGGTATAAGAAAAAAATACTTGAATTATTAAAAACTAACTTTAAATTAAATCTCACAATCTGTAGCATAGCTACTAAAGCAAACCAAGGTAATGCTTCTGAGCTCTTTCTGCTTTATACATGTGTATATCCAAAAAAAAAAAAGCATTGCAGTATATGTTATAAATACTTCAAAGTGTTTTTGTTTAAAATTGTGCATAGAAGCTAAAAATTCTAGCTATGCCACTATATCTATTTCTACTTATTCAAATTTGCATACGTTTGTTTATCTGTGTAACAAAATGATTTCTTTTTTCTTTATAACTTAAAGCTCTGAACTTTCAGTGAAGTCTAAAAAATGCATTCTTTCCAAAAGTGTATTCATCTACGGTTATAAAGAAGAAAGAAATCTTTTTGTTATCCTGGTGAATAAAAATATATGCAAATTTGAATTACAAATACAAACGAAGGAAGAAATCATTATTAAATATCTGCTTATAAACATTTTATGTAAATTTGGTTACAGTGTATACATGGAGTGATGTGAAATAGAACTTTACTTCCATAGAGCTAATTTGTTGAAACTAGATAAGTCATTATTTTACTTTGCTTTGATATATATATAAAACAACAATTAAAACTAAATTCTAATATCTAGACAAAATATTTTATCATAAAATAATTAATTTGTTATCATGTTTTAAAAATTATGTTTTAGAGATGCCAGTTTTGATTTGACTAATCTTTTTATTTTAGTGTTAGTGTTAAATGGAGAGAGGCGAATGAGTATGTAAAGAGTTTTTTTTTAATTCTCAGTTGAGTAAATAGAATATCTGTTTGTCATCAACTGACAAGAGTTGTTATGCTCAACTTATCAATTGAGGCACAGTGAGTTTGCTATTAACTGAAAGGAGACCCTTTGATTCTTCTTGGAGGCCTTAAAGGAATGGAGCAGGGCAAATTCCTAATGTCTACTCCATACGTTCTTGTCGTTGCAGCTGTTATTACTATGTGATTATTCATATAGTATACGAACATGGATGGGCTGCTCACCAACACACATTAGCCAGCATGGTGAGTTTATTGGCTTTTTACCTCTGAGTTTAAGATCAAGAAACACCATGGTCTTTCTTCTCAGTGCCTGATAAGGCAGAATGAATGTTTGTGTAAATGATAAATATTTTTCCAATACATATATACAATTATGACAGACAAAAATAAAGCATGGCCCTTATTCCCAGGAGGCTATAAAGTCACCAACCAAGGCAGCGGTTGGTGGCCGAAGGTGGAGGGTGCTAAGAATCCCCTGATTGTGGACCCAGGCTGCCATTTGATGATGACTTTTTATTTAGGTACTTACAACTGCAGATCACTTTCAAGTGAAGGAAGATTGCAAGAATTAGAAGAAGAATTGTCTTATATTAAATGGGACATTATTGGACTTTGTGAAGTTAGAAGAAAAGGTGAAGAAACAATTGATTTAAAAAGTGGACATATACTCTATTATAAAGGCACACATATTGGAAATACAAGTGGAGTAGGATTCATTATAAATAAAAAGTGGAAGAACAATATTGTGGAGATTGATGGTGTATTGGACAGAGTTGCAAGATTAGTTATACAACTTAATAGCAGATACCAAATGCAGATAATTCAGGTTTATGCCCCAACAAGTTCTCATAGTGATGAAGTAGTAGAAGATTTTTATATGGATGTACAAAAGGCTTTTGATCAGAGTAAACAACATTTTAAAATTGTTATGGGAGACTTTAATGCTAGAATTGGTAGACAAATGAAAGATGAAATTGCTGTAGGTAATTTTGGTTATGGTAATAGAAATGAGAGAGGACATAGACTTGTGGAGTTTGCAGAAAAAAAAAACTTTATATTATGAATTCATTTTTTGAGAAAAATGTTAAAAGGAAATGGACATGGAAGCATCCAAATGAAGGTACAGCAGAATTGGATTATATTTTGACTAACAGGAAATACATATTTCAAGATTGTAATGTTCTTAATAAATTTAACACAGGAAGTGATCATCGATTAGTAAGGTGTAAGTTACGTGTTAATGTAAAACTAGAGAGACAAAAATTATTGAGAAAAACAATATTTACAGTTGATATTCCTAATCTTCAGAAACATTCTAATGAATTTAAATTAGAACTTACAAATAGGTTTCAAGTGTTAGGAGATTTTGAACATGATTCAGATTTGAATGAAATTAATATGAAAATAACTGATACACTTTTAAAAACTGCAACAAAGATAGCTGGTAGAAAAAAGCAGCAATTGACTAATAAAATTTCTACTGAGACTAGAGAATTTATGAAGAAAAGAAGGAATATGAAGATATACAAAAAATGATGTATTAAAAAGAATTGAATATCTCGAATTTTGTAAAATGGTACGGAAAAGAGTTGAAAATGATATAAGAAAGTATAACTGTGAAATAGCAAGGAAAGCTGTAGAAGAAAATAAAAGTCTCAAGAATGTTAAACAACATTTTGGTATTGGTAGGAAATTTATATCTGCAATAAGAAAAAAAGATGGAATTATTACTAAAAAGAGAGATGACATCATGAAATTGGTAGAAGATTTTTATCAAGAATTATATAGTAATAAAGAACAAGTACCTCCTATATCTATTACATCTTCCGAATTGCCCAGAATTTTAAATGAAGAAGTGAGACATGCAATTAAATGTATGAAGAAAGGAAAGGCTCCAGGAAATGATGGAATTATAATTGATATATTAAAAGAAGGAGGTGAAGAAATAGAAACAATTTTAGCAAAGTTATATACCAAATGTCTAAATGATAAAGATGTACCGGAAGATTGGAAGAATGCAGTAATAATATTAATATTTAAAAAAGGTGATAAAGAAGATATTAGAAATTACAGACCTATCAGCCTTTTATCAGTTTTATATAAAATTTTTACCAAGATAATTACAACTCGTCTACAGAGAACTTTGGATTTCCACCAACCAAGAGAACAAGCTGGATTTAAAAGTGGTTTTAGTACAATAGATCATATCCAGGTATTGAGAGAAGTCATAGAAAGGACAAATGAATATGAGTTGTCATTATGTTTTGGATTTGTAGATTATGAAAAGGCATTCGATTCTATACACATTTCTTCAGTGATTAAAGCATTGGATCATCAAGGTATAGATCCAGGATATTGTCATATTTTAAAGAATATTTATAAAAATGCAACAGCAACAATTAGATTACATAATGATACTGGAAAAATCAACATTGAGAAAGGTGTAAGGCAAGGTGACTCCATATCTCCAAAACTTTTTACAGCAGTGCTGCAAGAAGTATTTTGTGGATTAAAATGGGAAACTAAAGGAATGAAAGTAAATGGAGAGTATTTAAGTCATTTAGATTTTGCAGATGATGTAGTTGTTTTTGAAAATAATGCTTCAGAGCTGCAGGAAATGTTGCAGGAGTTAGCAGATGAAAGTAGAAAAGTAGGACTAAAGATAAATGTTAAAAAGACTAAAGTAATGTTTAATCGATTTGCTCAAAATATGAAAATAAAGATTGATTATGAAGAATTAGAAGAAGTTAACAGTTACAAATACCTAGGTCAGATTATTAATACAGATGGAAACATAATGGAGGAAATTAATCATAAAATTAAACTTGGTTGGAGTGCTTTTGGTAGAAATAACTTGATACTAAAAGGAAATATGCCTATGTGTTTGAAAAGAATGGTTTTTAACAAATGTGTTTTACCAGTTCTTACTTATGGATCTGAGACTTGGACACTTAATAGAAGAGCAATACAGAGACTTCAGACCACTCAAAGGAGTATGGAGAGATGTATGTTGGGAGTAACAAGAAGAGATCGAAAACGCAATGTATGGGTAAGACAACAAACAGGTGTTACTGACCTTATTGAAAAAATTAAAAGATTGAAATGGAGTTGGGCTGGACATATTGCTAGAAGAAATGATAATAGATGGACAATTGAAATTTTAAACGGGATTCCAAGAGATTGTAAAAGACCCAGAAAGAGACCACATGTGAGATGGATGGATGAAATAAGAAAGTGTACAGGGATGTTGTGGAAAAGGAAGGCTAAAGATTGGAGAAGATGGATTAAACTTGGAGAGACCTTCATCCTGCAGTTGATTGATAATGGTTGATGATGATGATGAATTATATATCCTACTTAATAATTAGTCGTACATTTATGATACATATATACTTGGAGTATAATAATTTTTCTTGATCCCCCAAGCAACTGGCCCGGGTTCGCTTCACGGTTAACGCTTTGACATATAAAAAAAATAGTATATGTATTTTTATATGTTATAATATTGATATGTTTTGCCCAAATTTTTTTGGTATATATATCTAGTCAATGATAGCATATTGCTAAACAAATTAAAGATTCACATTTCACTTTAAAAAAATAATGAATAAGTAATCAATTATAATTCAGGTAAAATTAAAATAGTAATATTTGATATTTCTACCTTATATAATAAAACCTTGAGCACTTACTTCAAAATTAAATTTGTAATAAAACTTAAAAATCAATACAAAAAACATTAATGACTTTCTACTAACATTCATGTTTATTTTTCTTAATAAATTAATTATTTATGAAGTTAAAAGCTTTTTGTTTTTAAAAAAACAAACCCAAACAAAAATATATTGATAAATGAAAAAAAAAAGGGGGAGGGGAGAGACAGAAACTCTGAAGTGTATTGTTTAAATTAAATATAATAATGCAACATTGTTTAAATAAATATAAATTAATATATTCAAAATACAATCAATTTTCTTTAGTCAAAAGTATTTTGATCATCAGTCGCTGTTACAATTTTTAAAATATTTTAAATGATTTCTGCCAAAGTAAGCAAATTATTATTAGTATTATTATATTTATTTAATATATAGATTTTTTTAATTAGGTAACTTTACTACTAATAAATATCATGAAGTAATTTCCTAGAGATTCAAATCAAAAGAGAGAATCACTAATAGATGTACTAAAACTTCAATTCTCCCACTGCAGTCAAAGAGTTGATAATCATAAACTATGGAGATACGGTAGGTGTTTTTCCATAATTACATAGATCAGTGACAGATAAATTATTTTTATGAAGCATTATATTGTGATCGTCCTAAATTTGTTGATGAAACACCAGTAATGTCTGGAAAGATCAAATACAGCAAGCTTTATTATTAGACAAGGAAAAAGATTTTTTTTTTTTTTAAATTTATAAGAAATTCACTTTTATATATCATTTTTTAATTGTAGATTTTTGTTTGAATATCCAAAAATAAAACAGGCAAAACTCTCCATACAGTAGTACCATTCAGTACCAACCAGGGTAATCAATTCATGCCAGAAGACATGTGCATAAAATACTTATCTAGTGCCTAGTCATCCAATATCGCCAGACTAGTTTAATAACAGTAATGTGCTAGCATAAGAAATGGTGATCATGGGATATTCAAAAATAATTTTGATGTGAGAAAAATCTTAGGTGGTGAAACTATATTCTGAGGTAATAATTTACCTTATGTATCAACAGCATTTTAAAAAAATGTCATAAAAATTTGTGATTTCTAAACCAATTTGTTGTTCAAGCACCAAATTAATCAGCTTAACACAAAGTTCCATATACTTAATCAATGTGAGTTTTTTTAATGTCAGATTAAATTGTTTTAAAATCTTATAGCTTTATGATTATTACATAAGTATGAATAATATTAATATGATTAAGTGGTTTATTGATCTGGAGGTCATCTGATGTTTGAGCACTGGAAATAACAGTTGAGGACTTTTAACTCTTAAATCTATCATTGTAGCATTAAATTAAACTTCATAAACATAATTTTTATATTAATAATTTTTCAAACAAATTAACTATTTAAATTAAACATTATACAAACAGACAATCTATTTAAATAAATTTACTGATTAGATTAAAAATTATCAGATTTTGTTATATGATGTCAATTAATTGAAAAAATATCTTTAGTAGTATAGACATACTAAAGTTTTAAGTACTTATTTATTTTTATGATGTATTTTTAAAACTCATTAAAGTTTAGGTGTACATCTAATATTAAGATAATAAAATAATATATGATAGAAAGGTAGCAGTGACTAAACACACTTAAATTAATAGACATATAGATAATTGCTCAATAGATTATAGAAAACTTGTAGTAGGTTAAGCATTTTACAATTATATTTACATAAACTGAAATGTTTGTCTTTTTTATTTGCACAAATCAACTAAGAATTTGGACTGAAAACTTTCACTTCACATTTTACATTCTGGCTCTGTATTAAAGCTATATATCACTGATGACAAACAAATGAGATTACTGATACATCATTACTCTAATGGAAAAATCTTAATAGGAAAAATAATCAAATAGTGCCTTGGTTTTGACATATCTTTCTATATAAAATTAAAATATAATTAGATAATTAAAAGACTTTTAAAATTATGTGTTACTAAAATTTAAAAAAAGCTTAGAGAGAAATGAAATTAAGAATACACAATGGTTCAAGCATTTTTATAATTCTCAAATTCTTCAATGCAATTATTAATTAGACCATCCTCAAGATTAAAGCAGATATGCAATGAAAAAAATAAAAATCTCTTCCAATGGTAATATTAGAAAATTATGAATCATGTGACAACCTAAAACAAAAAAAAGTTTAAAAGAATGCCATTAATTAATTCTACTCACTATGCATAAAAATTAATCAATAGGTTTTCCACATTTTTCAATCATAATTTAGATGCTTCTATAATTTATAATAAAGTTACAGAGGTATAACAAGTAAAAGTTTTTTAAAGAGGCTTAGGGATTTATCTGAAATAACTCAACCATAAGCAACCCAGATAAACTATCAAACATTGGTGAATAAATATATATCTAGATGTGCACAAACAGGATGAAAATCTTTTCAAACCTTCACCATCCAGCAATTGAAAAGCCTGAGTAATGTCACATCCTTCACATCCTTAACTGTTTCATTATTTGGAGCTGTTGAAGAAGCCATACCTCTATAGTGGACTATTTATTACAAAGACTATTGTGTCTTATATATTAATATTTGTGTATATAGTAAAACTGACTGTTTTTGTTGTATTTATTTACTACTGTTTGAAATTGATAAAAATATTTGTTTATAGACAAAAAGTAACAATGAAATATAATGTTTTAATTTCTTCAATATTTTCATCTAATTAACTCGTATTAATTCATTAATTTTTTATCAAATATAACAGAATGGTGGGGGTGGAAATTCATTCATTCATGATTTTTATAGTCATAATATGATTCATAAAGTGCACAATTGTTTGAATGCTAGCTATATTTGAATCAAAAGACATGGTTCATTAGATGTTATATAACTCAACTGCATTATTTTCTCCTGCTAAATAAAACTAATTTTTGTAGTGAATTTTATTTGTATAGGAGAGTTCAATTTTTTCAATTTTTTTTTTTAGAATTGGTTTTACTGCTAATATCTTGACAGCATTATTAAGCAATGACAGAATTATATTTTGTATCTCATCTTGATTGGTATCATCGATTCTATGATTAATTATCAGTCAATTTATGTGCTGATAGTTACGAAACCATTAGTTTTAATGATAAAATTTTTCATTGTCATATATATTTGATTAAAACTATTATAATAGGAATATGCATGTATCAAAAAGTTTAATAGTGTCATTCGCTACCTATTCAGTGATGTTATTTTTCCTGTTCTGATTTGGTGGGATATCTTGTAGGTTAATTCTCCTAAATAGTTAAATCATTTTACTTGCTATTTAATTAAGAAAAATCTAGTACTTTTTGTTTCTTGCATTATTTTTTTAGTTTCTAGAGTAGTGCTATAAAAATCTGCTATTATTATTGTTTAAAAGATTTCAAACTAAGCATATGTAAATATTGTCTCAATTTCTAAATATCACTGTTCCATTAATAAAATGAGTACCAACCAGTTGGCACAAAGGTTTATTGATGAGATGGGATAGGGTATCAAACATATTCAACAATTTAGAAAAGGATCAGCAATAATTAGAAAAAAACATCATGTCAAAGATATGAAAAATTAATGTTAAATCATGATAAAAGTATTTCAGATTTTATGACAATGGTTGTTTTATTGCTAAATGATATGTTTTGCAAAGTTAAGTCTGTTGAGGTCGATTATAATTTTGAACTACCAATGCGCAGCTTGCGGAACACTTTATTATGGTCTCATATGGCTATAACATCTTCAAAAACTCATATAATGCAGTATGTCAAAACCCAATGTAGAAAGCTGTGTTGGGGGGCTCCTGTCATCAGCCTGCACCTCCTACAAAAACCTAAACAGATGAATGGCATAGGACTACACTCAGGCAAAATATTATTAATACAGTGTTTTCTTAATGTACTTACCAGACTATTTACGAAAAACCCAGATATGGAAGGGCCAATATTTCCAGAAGAAATAACTCCTACCGATAGGCCACCTCCCAAAAGTGGATGGCTTTGGATTCAAAAGCAAATCTCCATAGTATTTAACCATCTAAAAATGAAGCCAGGAACAATGTTTAATAGCAAACTAAACTACTGGAACACATATGATCTTATGAATCCAGAAGAAACTAAAATTGACAATATTCTTTCAATTGGGATATCGATGTTCTCCAGGTTGACCAAATGTCTAAAATTGGAACTGAGGTTTGTTGATTTTTTAATCAAGGGGCCTTGCCTATCGCTGACTTCCTACATAGTAAAAGGAATTATAATCTGGACCCTATATGCACACTATGTAGGCATAATGATGAGACAATGGCACATATATTGAAGGAGTGTCAAATTTGGAATAGCATAAGAAACATTTTTAAATCTCACATTAAAAACAAAGAATCAGTTTGTGTAAATTTGACTAAGCCCTTCAAGAGTGGACATTTTGGGGTCATAAGATTGGCAACATTTATAAATTTTTCCATTTGGTCACTGAGAAATAAGACTATCTTCAAAAGTGGAGAAGAATATGACATGATTAAAATGTTTTTACACTTACTAAAAGAAATTAAAGAATTAGACCAAAAAATTTCTCAGAATTGGATGTTCAACTAAACCTGGTCCCTAATAAACCTAAAACAAAGTGTAGTATCGATGATGAAAAGAATATAAAGTTGTAAATCCACAGATACTGAGAAAATTTGAATGAACCATTTAACTAAAACCTATATAAATTTTATATGGAAGAGATCCAAGAACTAGAAAATACCATTATAAAGTTATTCACCTAATTTATGAATAATAGGAAAGGGCTTTCATTTAATTAACAGATCAGTTTTAATCAATGACCCAATAAATATATTAAGACTGCTTTAATAATGCTTAATGGTAACCGATTTTTTTACTGTAAAGAATCTATGATATATTTCATGTAATTTTCAGTCTTATGTATTCTATGAAAACCTGCTTTTAAGTAATTTTTATCAATGTAATCCCTATATTGAACCTCATGATCTACAAGTAAAGTGTATGGTTTTCATATATGTTTTATAATGATTAATCTCTCGATATTTAAAATGTTAAATTAATACACACAGAAACACTGGAAATGCTCTTCACTTGATAAGATAAAGCTCTATAGACTAAATGGCCAAAATATGGTTTTAATCATTGTCCACATGTTCATAAATTAAACAAACGTATATGTATTTGAATTGACTAACACTATCACATATGTGATGAACATGATCAGATTAATGTAAATGGGCCACTACTATGATTTCTGGAATGGGAAGTAATATGTCTTCAATTTATGGTGATAACTAATGTCTTAATGTAATTGATATGAAATTAATTGTTTTTTTTGTTTATGTAACCTCTGATTTTGTTGACTGGTCTCCTTTGAGATTGATATGTAAATGTCCTTCTTTTTGTAAATGATTCTTGTGGTTTGTGAATAAAATTTCTTTTGAAAGATAAATCAGTTCTGCAAGAAAGAAAAAAAAGAAAAGGAAATTCAATGATGCGGTTGTTGACTTAAAGAATTATTTTCAATTAATTACTATTTTTATCACGTTTAAAATCAAAAATAGTAAAAAAAAATTATTATTATACAAATAAGACTAGAGATAATAGGAAAATATATATATATATGTTTTAAAAAGATATATATGTAAAAAGAGAAAATTAAGTTGAAAGATTTTATATGTTTATGTGTAATTTTAAAAAAAAGTTATATTAATCTTCGGTTGAAGTTTAAAGTTTATATCTAGAATAGAGATAACTATAGTTTAATAAATGATTAATAATAATTATTAATGTATTTGTCTGAAGAATTGGTAACAAAGTTGTGAGTTCAGAAAATGTGTCTCTTGCAAATCAAAGTATAATTAATAATTTGCCATTGTTGAATCCTGAACAAATAATAGAGATGTGTGTAAGACAGTGTAACTTAGACTAAATGATGAGTGCAGGTTCAATATAAAATATGCATTTTGGAAGACATCAGACTTTTCCATAAGAATGTATTCTTATGTTTCAAAAGTATGTGTTGGAGAAAAGTTTTAAGTGTATCTTTAAAAAAAATGTATACATGGAGAAAAAGAGATGAAATAGAGATATTCTATGTAATAAGGCACAATTAATAAGAGAAATATTTAATCTTTAACTAAAGTTTAAAGTTTATATCAAAGCTAGGAATAATCTCTAGTTAGAAACGTAATTAATAATAATCATTAATATTTTTATCTGAAGTGATTGGTGTCAAATTGTGAGTGCAAAAAAGATTGACACTTTAAAATCAAAATGAAATAAAAAAAGTGTACAGTATTCATATTTGTAATAGCTGTAATATAAACAAGAACTATGAATACATTTATTTAACAATATCATTTTCAGAAAATAATTGAAATTTATTCAGATTGGAATTAGAATGTGTTACTCTAAATTAAGATATTTTGATGTTTATTATTTTGATGTTTATTGTAAATTAAGATATTAATTAGAGAATTTTAAAGATAACAACCTTGTCTCAAAATTAGTTTTGTTGATTTTGATTTCACAAAACCAGAGGAATAATAATAGTAATTATATTGTTTGTTTGTTTTTTTTTTGCTTTCCAATTTACAAAAAAATTGAGCACTGAAAGTGAAAGAATTGAATTTGATCATGAAGTTTCTGAAAATCAGAGTTGGCCACTCAACAACTCATCATGTAAAAAAAACAAAAAACAGAAGAATGATCAATGTATTTAAAGACAAAAAATATAATAAATTAACATTATTACTGATGGTAATTTTACTATTAAAATAATACTAACTTGCTAATAACAAAAACATAACTTAGAAACTAACTTATACTAATAATATAATAATACTTTATATAATAGACAGGGTAAGAGCACAGACTTTTACATGACCCACCACTCTCCACACTATCTCATAACACTGATACACCTCTTTTTGACATATGTGTGTTCAGGTGTATCAGTGTTATGAGATAGTGTGGAGAGTGGTGGGTCATGTGAAAGTCTGTGCTCATACCCTGTCTATTACATATATAGACACAGGTATATATAAGCCTGTGTATTTCATCTAATACTTTATATATCAAATTTATTAAGCATAAACAGATAATATTGTAATAACAAGAAAGCTAAAACCTTCAACAGATATGCCTTAACATGCTTTCATGACAGCCAATAAGGTGGAATAATGACATCACATGGACCTCTCAATTTTCAAACACAAGTTAGAACTATAAGAAAAAGATGGGACCCATCTTAATCTATGCCTCAAGATTAAGATGGGTCCCATCTTTTTTTATAGTTCTGACTTGTGTTTGAGAATTGAGAGGTCCATGTGATGTCATTATTCCATCTTATTGGCTGTCACGAAAGCATGTTAAGGCATATATGTTGAAGGTTTTAGCAAACACATTATTACAATAATACTTTATGAAATATTATAACTTTATCTTTCTTATTGCAATGCCAAATTCATATAATATTAATATTATCTATGTTCTTTATTATATTTAATAAAATTTTTGATATATTGGTTGAGTATGATGGTAGTATCATGAACTTTAGAGCAAAAGATTTTTAGATGCCGTTCAATACATACAAAGGCTTTGATATTCAAATATTACATTACTTCTCTAGCAAAATCATTCAATCATTGTTTTATTATTTAAAAGAAATGTAAAAGCATAAATGTTATGTACTTGGAAAAAAAGATATATTTTAATGCCAAACATAAATCAAAATGTTTATTAAAAGATAACCTGTAGTTAGACAAAAAATAGCAGATGAATACAGTAAAGAATGATAAGAAGTCAAAACTGTAAGAGTAAAGTTTTGGTGTAAAAAATAGTATTGTTAAGTGTATAAGAAAGTTGACAATGGTATCATAAGAAATAAAGGCTTAAGACTGGATAATAATAAGAAAATAGTATTTATCTTCAAATATAATTTATCGTAGTACTGAAAGAAAAAATTTTTTAATTGTTATATATTATAAATAATAGCAATAAATTTATGATTGCTAAATTAAAAAAAAATGATAATGGTAAAATCATAAGTTTATGGCCCATTGTTGCATGGCATATATTCCATCAGTCATGAAGTATACATAATAGATTTAAGAAGCCAATCAAACCACTTACATTCATAGTGATCTCCTCACAAGCTCCTTATTAAATCATGAGATATCATTTTGTGCAAAAATTCCAAAAATATTTTTTTCACACTATATACTGTATATATAAAATCAGCATATATCCAAATACCCATTTTTCAAAAATCTCTTTTATTCAAAAAAATATCAAACATAACCTTTAATGTTTTATAATAAACAAATTAGTTTGTCCATATATGAAAATTAAAAAAAAAAAAAAAACAGTCAGTAAATTTTACAAATTAATAAACCTAATTGCAATGAGCTGTCTTTGGTCTGATGTGAGTCACAAGTTTCATATTAATGATGTTTTACCTATATTTCATATTAATAATCTTTATTTAGCAGGTCTTCCAGATGCTTTAAATATCTGAACATCAACACAGATTTAAATAGTTTCAGGAACATTGAAAAATTATTACACACTTCCATCAAAACTACCCCAAATCCAAAATTAAACCAGACCAGCATAAAAATAATATTAAAACACAACCTAAGGTTTCACTGCTACAAGGAGACTTCTCAAGTATAAAGAACTACCAAAAACTACACAATATATACAATATTAAAAACTACCCATAAATCCATTCACTTCCCATCCACCCTTAATATTAAAAGAACTCTTAAATAAGTTAATTGCTTCAGAATAATAAATTTTCAATAATAAAGACTCTTTAATTCTTCTTTTGATTTCATTTCTCTCAAAGAAGACAACCTTAGCTTCATCAAAATCAATAGTGTGGCCTGTATCTTTTTCATGGACATACAAAGCAGAACTAAAATATGTATATTTAACCCTACTTTTATCAACCTTTATTCTTTTATTTAAACTCAAACTACTCTGACCTATATAAACCTTCTTATAAAATAAACAAGGTCAAAGTAGTTTGAGTTTAAATGAAAGAATAAAGGTTCATAAAAGGAGAGTTAAAAATAGATATCTTAGTTCTGCTTTGTATGTCCATGAAAAAGATACAGGCCACACTATTGATTTTGATGAAGCTAAGGTTATCTTCTTTGAGAGAAATGAAATCAAAAGAAAAATTAAAGAGTCTTTATTATTGAAAATTTATTATTCTGAAACAATTAACTTATTTAAGAGTTCTTTTAATATTAAGGGTGGATGGAAAGTGAATGAATTTGTGGGTAATTTTTAATGTTGTATGTATTGTGTAGTTTTTGGTAGTTCTTTACACTTGAGAAGTCTGCTTGTAGCAGTGAAACCTTAGGTTGTGTTTTAATATTATTTTTATGCTGGTCTGGTTTAATTTTGGATTTGGGGTAGTTTTGATTTTATATTGACTAGTTTAGCTTTATGCTTGTAATGTTTTATATATATATATATATATATATATATATATATATATATATATATATATATATATATATATATATATATATATATATATATATATATATATATATATATATATATATATATATATATATATCAACAGATGGCGTTCTACCAAAAACACCATCAAGCATATGTTTACATAAACATCAGAGCAAGCATTCACTATCTCTAACTTTAATTCCACTTTCAATAAATGCTCAGAGTTTGTGTGAAAGTGGAATTAAAGTTAGAGATAGTGAATGCTTGCTCTGATGTTTATGTAAACATACGCTTGATGGTCTTTTTGGTAGAATGCCATCTGTTGACATAAATACAAGTGCTAGCAAGTTTTTAACTTGTATTTTGTTTTTCATATATATATATTCAACCATTATCAGACCACTGCAGGATGAAGGTCTCTCCAAGTTCAATCCATCTGTCCCTATCTTTAGATTTTTTTCCACATCACCCCTACACACTTTCTTATTTCATCCATACATCTCACATGTGGTCTCTTGCTGGGTCTTTTACAATCTCTTGGAATCCAACTTAAAATTTCAATTGTCTATCTATTATTATTTCTTCTAGCAATATATCCAGCCCAACTCCACTTCAGTCTTTTAATTTTTTTAATGAGGTCAGTAACATATGTTTGTTCTTCTACCCATACATTGCATTTTCAATTTCTTCTTGTTACTCCCAACATGCATCTCTCCATACTTCTTTGAGTGGTCTGAAGTCTCTGTATTGTTGCTCTTCTATTAAGTGTCCAAATCTCAGATGCATAAGTAAAAACTGGAAAAACACATTTATTAAAAACCTTCCTTTTCACACACATAGGCATATGTCCTTTGATTATTAAGTTATTTCTACCAAAAGCACTCCAACCACATTTAATTCTATGATTAATTTCATCCATTATGTTTCAATCTGTATTAGTAATCTGAACAAGGTATCTGTAACTGTTAATTTCTTCTAACTCATCATAATCAATCTTTATTTTCATATTTTGAGAAAATCTATTAATCATTATTTTAGCCTTTTTAACATTTATCTTTAGTCCTACTTTCCTACTTTCATCTGATAACTCCTGCAACATTTCCTGTAGCTCTAAAGCATTATTTGCAAAAACAACTACAACATCTGCAAAATCTAAATGACTTAAATAATCTCCACTTACTTTCACTCCTTTAGCTTTTCATTTTAATCCACAAAATAATTCTTGCAGCACTGCTGTAAAAAGTTTTGGATATATGGAGTCACCCTGTATTGCACCCTTTTCAATGTTGATTTTCCTACTATCATTATGTAATCTAATTGTTGCTGTTGCATTTTTATAAATATTCTTTAAAATGTAAAAAAATATCCTGGATCTACACCTTGATGATCCAATGCTTTAATCACTGAAGAAATGTTTATATAATCAAATGTCTTTTCATAATCTACAAATCCTAAACATAATGGCAACATGGTACCACATATTCATTTGTCTTTTCTATAACTTCTCTCAATACCTGGATATGATCTACTGTACTAAAACCACTTTTCAATCCAGCTTGTTCTTTTGGTTGGTGGCAATCCAGTGTTTTCTGTAGCTGAGTTGTAATTATCTTAGTAAAAATTTTGTATAAAACTGATAAAAGACTGATAGGTCTGTAATTCCTAATATCTTCTTTATCACCTTTTTTAAATATTAATATTAATACTGCATTCTTTCAATCTTCTGGTACACCTTTATCATTTAGACATTTGGTATATAACTTTTCTAAAAAAATATATATTTCTTCACCTGCTTCTTTTAATATATCAATTACAATTCCATCTCTACCTGGAGCCTTCCCTTTCTTCATAAATTTAATTGCATGTCTCACTTCCTCATTCAAAATTCTAAGCAATTCAGAGGATATAATAGGTATAGGAGGCACTTGTTCTTTACTACTATATAATTCTTGATAGAAGTCTTCTACACATTTCATGATATCAACTGTCTTTTTAGTAATAGTGCCATCTTTTTTTATTGCAGATATAAATATTCTACCAATACCAAAATGTTGTTTTACACTCTTTAGACTTTTATTCTCTTCTACAGCTTTTCTTGCTAGTTCACAATTATACTTTCTTATATTATTTTCAACTCTTTTCCACACCATTTTACAAAATTTGAGATATTCAATCTTTTTTAATACATCATTGTTGTATATCTTCATTTTCCTTCTTTTCTTTATAAATTCTCTAGTCTCAGTAGAAATTTTATTGGTCAATTGCTGCCTTTTTTTACCAGCTATCTTTGTTGCAGTTTTTAAAAGTGTATCAGTTATTTTTCTATTAATGTCATTCAAACCTGAATCATGTTCAAAATCTACTAATACTTGAAACCAATTTGTATGTTCTAATTTAAATTCATTAGACTGTTTCTGAAGATTAGCAATATCAACTGTAAATATTGTTTTTCTTAATAATTTTTGTCTCTCTAGTTTTGCGTTAACATGTATCATACATCTTACTAATCGATGATCACTTCCTGTGTTAAATTTATTAAGAACATTATAATCTTGAAATATATATTTTCTGTTAGTCAAAATATAATCCAATTCTGCTGTACCTTCATTTGGATGCTTTCATGTCCATTTTCTTTTAACATTTTTCTCAAAAAAAAAAACTCATAATATATTTTTTTTTTTTCTGCAAACTCCACAAGTCTATGTTCTCTCTCATTTCTATTACCATAAACAAAATTACCTACAGCATTTTCATCTTTCATTTGTTTACCAATTCTAGCATTAAAGTCTCCCATAACAATTTTAAAATGATGTTTGCTCTGATCAAAAGCCTTTTGTACATCCATATAAAAATCTTCTATAACATCATCATTATGAGAACTTGTTGGGGCATAAACCTGAATTATCTGGATTTGATAACTGCTATTAAGTCGTAAAACTAATATTGCCACTCTGTCTGATACACCATCAATCTCCACAATGTTATTCTTCCATTTTTTATTTGTAGTGTATTCTACTCCACTTGTATTTCCAATATTTGTGCCTTTATAGTAGAGTATATGCCCACTTTTTAAGTCAATTGTTTTTTCACCTTTTCTTCTAACTTCACAAAGTCCAATAATGTCCCATTCAATATAAGACAGTTCTTTTTCTAACTCTTGCAATGTTATTTTACTTGAAAGTGACCTGCAGTTGTAAGTTACTAAATAAAAAGTCATCATCAAATGGCAGCCTGTGTCCACAATCAGGGGATTCTTAGCACCCTCCACCTTTGGCCACCAACCACTGCCTTGGTTGGTGACTTTACAGCCTCCTGTAAATAAGGACCATGATTTATTTTTGTCTGTCATGATTGTATATATTGGAAAAAATATTCTCAAACTCAGAGGTAAAAAGCCATAACAGTGCCAACGACAAGAACGTATGGAGTGGACATTAGTAATTTACTCTGCTCAGTTCCTTTAAGCCCTCCAAGAGGAATCAAAGGGTCTCTTTTCAGTTAATAGCAAACTCCTTTCTGCATAGATATATCAGATATATATGTCAGATAAATGTCATATATATATATATATATATATATATATATATATATACTGACATTTATCTGATGACTGCAATAACAATTTTAAACCTGTTTGGAATCTACAAAAAATAATAAAATTAAACAGCTTAAACTTGAACTCAGGTTGTAGTTTTAAAGATGGATGCTAAAATAAAATAAAAACATTATACTTTGACTAGCAATAAAAAGTAAATAATAAAATAAAATGATTTTTAAGTCAGGAAATCATATGATTTTTTAGCAGTAGAAGTGACAAAATTGAAATGCAAGTCTTAGGATTTGAACTCGTGAATCTACTATACTACTATTTTATTAAATTACATAATACAATTAAAATAATGTTTGGTTAAGATTATAAAATATTCAGCAAAAGCAATTATAGTTTAAATAGAAATGAAGTTGTAATTGGCATTCATTACAAGAAAAGGTAATTGATGGTCTTATATTACGTCGATATAATTTTTAGACAAACAACAAAAATAAATGAAAATTAGAAATTACACAGACAAATGAAATTATTGTAAATATTATAATAAGATAAGGGAAAAAGAATAATTAGAGATGAATAGAAAACAACTGTGTTTAAAGAGAAAACAGATGCATTAGCGATCATATAATAAACAATATGTTTGACACATATTTCTAAATGAATATAAATTCTAGGCATGATTGCAGTCGTAAAATTCAATTATAAATGTTATAACACATTCAAAAAGAAAATAAAAGATTAGGTTTCATTAACGCATACCAAATGTATATAGAACGGAATTGATAATATTGATTTACTTTAAAATAAATATTAAAATACCGTATATATTTGATTTAGTTAAATTTCATTTATTAAAACTATGCAATATTTAATTAGAGAAATAATTAAGACAAGTCATATGCAATAATTAATTAAAGGAATATTTTAAGATATATGATTTAATAATTAATTAAAATCTCAAGGATAAGCAAATACTATGTGTTTTTAAAGATTTTTTTTAGATCTGGAGAAGCAGTTACTCTATTCTCTAGAATATTAATTAATAGTGATTGTAATTCAATTATGATCTATAATTAAAATGACTTTAATCGAATTTACAGTAATACTTTTTATAAAATAGATTTAATATTTAAAAAGAAATCAAATAAATGAGTGGTGATTAATTATACATGATTTAAATGATTTATAAAGTTTAATTTATTTCAAAAGATTCTAAAAAGTGAAAGAACAATTATTTTTAGCAGCTACAAGACAGATCAATTTAAAATCCAAAAATAATTGGGTAAACAAAAAAAACTAACCTAATAAACAATAAAATTTAAAAAAACCTTCGGACTTAATAAAGTTAGTCAGTAGAGAAAAATAAAATATTGTCCAATAAATTATGAAGATTTGCTACTTAATATAAACCGAGCATTGATTTCATATATTTGTGTAAGATGATGATCTGGACCAACTGATGAGTGCTGGTTAAGCACAAAATATTTCTATTGGATATCTTTTTTTTCACATGTGTGTTGTCTGTGATTCGAGTGTATGAGATAGAGTGGTTGGCTAAAAAGAGCTTGAAAGACTGTGTTCTAATTTCCGATATTACATCTAGACTCCAGGCATATAAAATATACTTGTTATTAAAAATATTACAAAACTATTAATATAAAATAAAAACCAATCATAAAACAGTAGTAAGTAAAATGCTATATTGGGGAATTCGAGCATTCATTCAAAGCCTTCAAATACAACTAAACTTGAAATGAAGGAAAAGGTAACATTAAAATAAAAATCAAACTTATTATTGATAACAAATATTAAAGATATAATTTATCTATAAATATTAAGGTGTCATCATACAGAATTAATAGAATCTGTGTTTGAATGTGGACTGAATAAATTAAGTTTCATATTTTCTTTTGGATATGTTGCTTATATCCAATTAACTTATTAATTGAGTATTGATCAATAAATGAGTAGGCAAAGTTAAAAACCTGTTCAAACCTTCAACTCAGATAATCCCAATGACTTCTTTGTTCCCCTTTGCTGTTTGAGAGACCTTTAATTATGCTCGGATTATTTAAATGTAGTTTTACTTTATCTTCTACCTATCTGCAGTGCAAAAATTTATTTAACATTTTTTTCTAAATCAACAAGAACAAAAAATAAAAATAGTGAATAAGAAATATCCAAAAAGACACAAATTAATGTTTAAACATGTCCCAACAGATAAAAACTATATTGCAAAAAAGAAAAGAGAGTCATTTAAATACCTGTGATATTTCTGAAAATGAAAACATCATATAAAAATAATATGATAGACAACAATAACATATTTCATTTTTTATAAAGCCATTGCCAAAAATAATATAAGTGGAAGAAATAATGACAAAAGGAACTAACTAGAAGAAATCTCACATGATCACTATTTCCTATGCTTGCTCTTAACTGTTATTAAAATAGGCAAAACTCTCTATTCATATTGCCACTCAATGCAAGCCAGAATAATCAATGGATTCCAGAAGGCTAGTGCACAAAATGCCCATCTAGTGCCTACTCATCTAATATTCCTAGACTAGTTTAGCGTAAAAAATAGTGATCATGTGATGTACTTGCCAGCATCATACTTCCTAAGATACAGACATTTGTATGCAAAAATAGATTCCTTCTGCACATTATGTCACCAAACAGAAGAAACTAACAACATATGTTTTATAATTACTCAGCATTAAATAATATTTGGCATAAAATAACTAACACATATAGACAACCAAACATCTACCTGCATGGTATCATTAGAGCATTTCGCAGAATATCTACCCCTACAGTCTGCACAGCAACTTTTGGGCTCTATGCATTTTGGTGCACATGATGCACATTTACTTTTGGCAATAATACAAGGTCACATACATCAATATTTCACAACAAATTAGCACAATTAAAAAACAGACAAAAAAATAGAACAACCAGACATTATTGTGTTCACATGTTCACTCACAAAACAATTCTCAAATCTCTAATAGTTCTGCCACTCCTCAAATCACTTAATATACACATGGGTCTCTTTTTGTGTAAATTTTTTTATGTTATTTTGAAGTTATGTGATCCATGTTTTTTCTTATCTTTTTTATGATGTTTTTTTTTATGTGATAAAGAAGTTCATCTTTCTCTTAAAATTGGGATTTCTTTATTTTATACACATGTATTAAATTTTACTTACTTTAAATGCCTGTTGGAAAAAGGTTTGACAATAAATTTATATATCTTAGAAGATTTAGATAAAAGATAATGAAAGAAAAGTGGAACCTGTTTGTTTCACAGCAAAAATGATTTGAGAAAGTCTTCAACTTTCTAATCAATTGGAAAATCATTTTCTTGTTAATGACACAAATTATGAACTAAATTCCAACAAAATCTTAATAGTTGTATGTCTGTGTTATGTAGGTGTATGTTTAGATTTTCTTTTATATACATATATACATGGAGAAACTTTTAGATGGAAAAAAGTTACAAGTAAAAATATTTAAGAATTTTAATTTCTATATATTTTTACTTGTAACTTTTTTTGTCTAAAAGTTTCTTCATGTATATATGTGTATAAAAAAACTTCATCATTAGTCATTATTAACACACTCATGGAAGCATATTATATATATATATATATATATATATATATATATATATATAATATATATATATATATATATATATATATATATATATATATATATATATAGTTGCACTTATGGAAGTACATTCTCTAACAGCTAGACATAGCAGTCTGGATATCATGAGCTTCATAAACAATTAGTAAAATCAGCATCTCAAAGTTTAATTGCCAAATACATTGTCGACAGAAAACCATTAACACAGCATGAGACTGAAGTTGGCGCTAATTATATTTCATCTTGTGACAAATCTGATGACTTACCATTTTACAAATGAACTACATATTGGTAAATAGTGATAATGTTAAAATATGTATGAAAAAATGTAAAATAAATTACACCTAAAAACATATTGTTTAGAATAAAATTAAATAGTTGATAAAAAGAAATAAAAAAAGTTTGTCTTGTATCAATTTTTTTTCAAATATTTGAAATTTTTTACTAGTCATACTTTATTTTCTTATTTTTTTAATGTGAATTTTAAAGTACTTTTACCTGTTTGCTTTGGTTTTATGCGATTTTCAAAAATTGCAGAAAGTATCCCACATTTTTCAAGGTAAGTTAAGTATATTTTTGTGTGATTTTTTAATGCAGGTTTTCTGTGGAACCTATCTACTGCATAAAAAGAGATACAGGTGTATTCAAATAGAGAGTGCAAGAAAATGAAAATCACAAAATCCAAAAAACGATAGATGATAATAAAACATACAAAATATTGCCAGCAGAAAATATGCCATATATATATAATGTCCCTTAATTACAACAAAATTGTAATTATAATAAAAATAATAAATGTAATGGTAACAAACTGTTATAAACAATCCTTAAATCTGCAGAAGTACTTTCAGTTACTTTCTTAAACCTGCCTCAACTGCCATTAAATTAAAAAAAAAAAAACACACAAAAAAAAACAAAGCAGAAGCAAACATCATCAATTCTAATCCCATGAATCTCTTCTTTTAATGTTAGCAGAGTGTCTATTTATTAAATGCATTTTATTCCTATTTATAAAAATTGCCTCCTTAACTTTTCTTTAATTATAGTTTCACTCTTCATGAATAATTTTCACATTTTCAAAATCAAATTTAAATTTATATTTACTTGTTTTTTCATGATCAAAGAAAACTGAAGGAGTCATTAAATCACCATTATTTTTACTTTTTACACACTAATATAACTTTTTTTTTAAAATTGACATAAAGTATTGCTTATTTGTTACATTTTATAACTAACATCAAGAATTCTCTTAGCAAATATCTCAATATTTTTCAATTTATCACTTTGGTAATGACATAATTTTTCATTCCAAAACAAAAAAGTTCTAAAACTTGCCATCTTATGTATAATTGGTAGTTTTGATTTACAATTTATATATTGCCTTTTTTGCAGTGGCTTAATTATTAATTTATAATTTAATATACTGTTATCTCTTGTAATAATTAAATCTAAATATTTAATATTTTTGTCCTGTTCCTTTTCAATAGTCCATTTCAAGCCATTCAACTTATTTAATTATTCTACAAGCAAATTTATAGTATTAATATTTCCACAAACAAAAACATCATCCACATATCTTTTGTAAATTCTCCAAAAGTACACATATTTAAAGTACTACTCTCATATGTAGATAAAACAAAATTGCAAACTTGTGCAACCACAGGCAGACTCATAGGCCAACCTTTAGATATTTTATAATATTGACCTTCAAAAGATGCAACAATGTTATCATTAAAAAATGTTAAAGAATCAACAATAAACTTTATCACATATTTACAAATACTTTTACTTTTTAATGCATGTTCAATTATTTTTATGGAATTCATTCTATCAATAGATCCATACATTTCTGTAACATCCAATGAAGCAATAACATCATTCTCATCAATCACATAATTTTTAATGCTATTTACAAAGTCAAACGATGAAGCAATAGTATTTTCCCCAAATCCTAAAAAGTCTTGTAAAAGCTTACCAATATATTTAGAAGTCTGATACATGAATGAATCATCAAAATCTATCATAACTCACAAAAAATTATCTTCTTTATGTAATTTTATATTTGCAAAAATATGAGGACATATAGCACAAGAAGGATATATCATAGAGTATGCATTATTACTTAAAGCTTTATTTTTTTTTTTGAAATGGACTATTGAAAAGGAACAGGATAAAAATATTAAATATTTAGATTTATTTATTACAAGAGATAACAGTATATTAAATTATAAATTAATAATTAAGCTACTGCAAAAAAGAGGATATTTAAATTGTAAATCAAAAGTACCAATTATGCAAAAGATGGAAAGTTTTGGATGTTTTTTGTTTCAGAATGAAAAATTAAGTCATTAGCAAAGTGATAAACTGAAAAATATTGAAATATTTGCCAAGGAATTGCTTGATGTTGGTTATAAAATGGAACAAATAAGCAATATTTTATGTCAATTTAAAAAAAGTTATAATGGTTTAAAGGAAATAAAGATTAATAGTAAACAATGGATATCTATTCCATTTATTTCAAATCCACAAGTGAAATTTTTTAATATAAAAATGTGTTTAATGTTTCATTATATGTTTTAAACAATATTAATAAATTGGTCAATAATTTTAAGGATGTCATAGTTGTCAAGCAGAAAAGTAATGTCATATATCAATTTTTTGTGATTTTATGCTATCATATATAGGTGAATCTAGGTGCAGTCTTGAGAAGAGATTGAAGGAGCATGAATTGTTATATAAGCATGTAAAAAGTAAAAATAATGGTGATTTAATGTCTCCTTTAGTATTCTTTGATCATGAAAAAGCATGTAAATATAAATTTAAATTTGATTTTGAAAATGTGAAATTTCTTCATGAAGAGAAAAACTATAAAAGAAAAATTAAGAAGGCAATTTTTATAAATAGGAATAAAATGCATTTAATAAATAGACAAGCTGCTAACATTAAAATACGAGTGGGATTTGAATTGATGATGTTTGCTTCTGCTTTGATTTTTTTTTTAATTTAATGGCAGTTGTGTCAGGTTTAAGAAATTAACCAAAAATACTTCTGCAGATTTAAGGATTGTTTATAATAGTTTTTACTATTAAATTTATTATTTTTATTATACTTATATATATACCATATACATGTGTCTTAATTATCCAAATGTAAATAAGATAACTTTGAAAAACAATTTAAAGAAAACCAATGGAATTAAAAAAAAACAGAGGCCATATAAATTTAGTATTATAACTTAGAACAAACTATCCATCACTCATCCAGTTTATATCTGTAAAAACTTATAAAAATCCTGATAGACACAATATACATAATCCTCAGAAACATCAATTTAAACACATATAAACTGAGACTATTTATGTAATGCACTCTTCTAGTCTGCATAAAGTTCTTTTTGAACAATAATAATAATAATGATGATGATGATGATGTTGATGTTGATGATAATAATAATAATAATAATAATAATAATAATAATAATAATAATAATAATAATAATAATAATAATAATAATAATAATAATAATAATAATAATAATAATAAATTCACTTGCACAGAACACTTTCTAACTCTATTTTATATAGTCTCAAAGCACTTTAAATACCATGTTGACAAGGCAAAATTCTTACCTATATACAGTTCTTAATAATTTTTAATCACTCAATTACTTTTTTTAAAAAAATTTGCTGATTTTTTATTGTTATGAATTTGATAAAATATATTGCATTTAATCCTTTAATTAAGGCAAATATGGTGATGGATCTATCACATGACTAGATATCTTGGCAATATTATGAACTCCTAAGTTCCAATTCCAGATTTTAAGCAAACATATCAGAACCATATTAGCAACAATGTGAAAATTCTCTACAGCAAAAAAACATCATTTCTAATAATATCAACAGCTTCAGAAAAAAAATCCAAATCATAAATAAAAATACAGAAATGTCATCAACAGTGATGCACAAATTCCCCATGAAAAATCAAAGTGTAGATTTAAATAATACTATTTTCTCCAAAGATCAAATTACACATTTTTTATATTCTCATAGCATCAAGAATATAAGCTCATATAATATCAACAGTTTGAGAAACCAAAGTCCAAATCCTAACCAAAAAATTGAAAATGTCAACAGTGATGCACACGTTTTTCAGGTTAAGCAGGATATGGATTTAAATGATATTACTTGCTTCAAAGGCAAAGTATAAGTTCTAAAAAAGCATATGACACCAGCAATGATGTGCAAAAATTACATAGCAACAACACTGTAATTCCAAGCACTCCAAGATCAATTTCATATTTTTCACAAATATTACACATTTGGACTTAAATATACAACAGCTTTCAAATGGTATTACTTGTTCAAAAAGTCAAAATAAAAGTTCTGAAGAGGCATATAACAACATAAATATTGTTTAGATAGAATCATCACTGTAATTACAAGCACTCCAAGGTCAATTTTGTATTTTTCACAAATATCATGTATTTGGACATAAATATACAACAGTTGTCACACCAATAAATGGACGTTAAAAACCCTAGCAAATATTAGTAATATATTTCTTTGCAGTATCACGAGGGTCTTTATACAATATTTTAAGAGATTTATTTACCCCCAAGCTCTGTTGCTATTAGTCACTGATATGAAATAAAAGTTTCCTTGGCAACATCTTTATGATGCTATTACAACACATTGAATGTTGGATTTAATCAGTCAGATAGCTGATTATCTAAATCCTAGTTACTTAGTGTCTGAAAATTTCTAGGTTACCCAAAGTGAGCACTTCCAAAGTCAAAACACTTGAAAACTAAGTGCTGATAGCAGTTGATCCAAATTGGAACAACTGCATCGCGAGGGTGTTGAAGAATACTTATTTCAGATTCATTCCAAAATATTTCCAACAAATGATGCAGCCTTTCACAAAATCACCTTTTTTCAAGCAATTATTCTCAAAGATATTCCTACATCTATTCTAAACAACAATTATGAATGCAAAATTCAAGTACATCCAGAGACTGATCTGAATCAGATACCTATCCAAATTTTTGACCAAGAGGCAACTTTATACATTTCTGGTCTAAAACCTCAATGTATGCCTGTGGACATTGGGATCATATTGTAACTCACTGCTTTAACCTACCAGTCCCACTTTCATCAACAATTATCCCTAAAACAAATTTGCAAACAACCATATACCAATTATAATCTGGCCACTAGTCAACTGGAACCTGCAAGAACAGCCAGTCTGGCGGTGAAGAACTAACTGTAAAACTAATTTGCAACAACCAGCCATCAATTAAATTCTGGCCACTCTCAGGCTGAAGCCTGCATCAACAGCCAGCCTGATGACTCAACAACCTACTGCTTAGCCATTCATCTCACATTAAATGTACACTTTATGTCAATGGATTTGACTTTCGCATCAGAACAAATGCTTCAATATATCCTCATTTTGTACACACAGACAACTTCACATCCAGAATCTAGATTACTCCCTTCTCTGATGCAATAAAAATGCCAGGCTATAGCATAAATGTCTAGCCTCCTCACGATATGGTCCCATCTTAAAATTCAGAACAGAATCAATTTATCATAGGAAATAAAATTGCAACAAATATGATGAAAACAATTCTACCATGCCTATCACTCATAACATTTCTCCCTCCATGTGCAAGCCCTAAGGAAAGCTGAGAAAACCTGGTTGACCTAAAAAAACACTACCAACAACTAATGATATAGACCATATATCACTTATCATTGAGATGTCTGACAACTTCTGCAAGATCATGCAAACCACCATCTCATTGTACCACTCTCATCACTCTCATTGCTTACCCTTCTAAAACAGAACCAATATTATTTAAACCTCTAACCATACTCATCAATTACTGCAATTGATTAATAAACAATTACTCTCACTGATGCTCTACATTATCAGAATTAAATGCCATTTCACAGTTTCTTAATTTCAAAACCCCCCTCCGGCATCATTAACCCTCTTTGTGCTCCATAAAACTAAAAATAATAGGTTCATTGTCTGTGATCTCAATTCGCTATTAAAGCTATACCAATTACAGAATGGATTTCAAACCTCATCTCCTCAGATTACTGGAAATTGATGTTTATAGAGGATCTCAAATTGAATTTATTGATTACTTTCATAGATATGGTTTCTGCACTTTTTATCATCTTCAATTGCCCATTCAAGCCATTTAAAAATTTTATATATTGATTGGTATTTACTAATTACCACTTTTTACCACAATAGAAGATAGTATTTATCAATATTTCTCCAGGCCCTATAGTCACCACATTTACCATCCAAACCAAAGGGTTTACTATACAGAAACAAAAAACTGTGTATGCTGATAGAAAATATAAGATTGAAGAATACATTAAAGATCTTACAGATATTGGCTTCAATCATTCTACATTAATCAATATAGTAAAAAATATATGAATTATCCTCATTTATATTCGTAATATTTCAAGACTTCAGCAAATTTGTGCAGATAAGCATGATTTCCAAATAGTTTACAAAAATTCATGCTCTTCTTCAGCTTGCAGTGTAGTGTACTATGGGAAATCTTGAGCCAATAGATCTATGAAAGTCATTCAGCACATCTATCTTTATAAAAAATGCAAAACAAACAGTAAAAATAAGGTAATTTTTCTGAATCATGAGCTTTCTACAGAACACATATTTCCCTCATCTAATGTCAAGATAATATGCATAGAGAAAAATGTTCAAAAGAAAAAATTCAAGGATGCATGGGTTATTGCAGGAGATCCACATTCAATCAACAGAAAAGTTTCTTTGTATACCTCTATCAAAAATGGAACATCTAACATCTTAAATATAAATTTATATTTCAATCTGCATTAATTTGCATATTTTCTAACCTTTTATTTTGTTCTGGTTAACAACATTGTTTATTTCTTCTGCACTATGATTCTGTCAAAAATTTCTGAATGTTGGCTTAGTGCTATTAAGTTATACTGTATCTATCTTTATACCTTTTCATAATGGCTTGAGTCATCTGAAGTATTTGGAGCAATTGAGTTCTTGCAACTAGTTATAATAGATTATTTCAATCTGGATTAACCAAATTTAAACTTCCTATTATGGAGTGCCCAGATTTCCTACCACCTGGTTCAATAACTTTTTTCACAACAACAGGCATGCCACTCTCATCAACTTACATTTTTTTACTCTCCATTATTGCATTATGTAATAGAACTTAACATTAACCCATTCCATTCTTAGACCACAAAGTAAAAGATAAGCAGCAATTGTGATTTTTCTGATATTTCCAGCAATAAATCTTGTGTAGGAAGTTCTTTGATTTAAAAAAAATTTGAGTAATGAATTGTAATGAATCAATGTTTAGAATTTGATCAAATCAAAATGTTTCAATAAGGTTTTATGAAAAGTTTAAAAGATTTATTTGCTTACATAAATTAAATAAAAGATTTTAAAATGAATTAGATAAGAAGTTTTTGATTAAGTTGAAAGTATATAATAATTAAATTTAAGAAAAAAGTTTATATAAAGAATTGGAAAGGAAAAATTAAAATTTAGGAAGTATTTTTTGTATAATGGATTTATGATAGAGGTTAAAGTAATTTCTTTAAAAAAATTGATCCATGTTTTTAAGGTTGCAAAAATGATGAAATAGAAACTTTGAAGTGAAATGCTGACAAAATTTTTGATATATAATTCTTTAAATGTTACTATAGGTAATTTAATAAAATTTATTTATAAATTATTGGTTTAGTAATAATATAAATATGAATTTTTTAAAAATATTTAAATGTTAAATGTATAGTAATTATTCTTATAAAAATTCTTAAGTATTCAGCTATAAAGATCATAGCAAATCTTCCTCTTTTACATTCAGTATTAAATCCTGAACTTCCCAAGCAATCACACTTAATCTTAATGATCTCTAGGCAACATCCATTCAATTATGCAAAATAATCCCTGTGATTTTGCCCTCATCTACTGCTGAGTTCATGTTTTCTAATTCCTGTATCATGTTAAGCAAGCTATGGAAAATGGATGTAAATCCAGTTTAGAAGTATCTTGCTTTTATACAAATATTATCATTTAATATGCAACACTTAATATGATAATCCCCTCACATCTACATCTAACATTAACTAATAAGTTACATAAGCAATTTGCCACTACTAAGCCTACCCACTAAACACATGAAAAGTTAATGTCTTACTCAAACTTATCATCATGTCTGCAAACTGTTGAAGGATTACATTGCAATTAAAAAATGCCTAATCCAGCATCACAAATAGACAAAAGCATATATATGTTGAGCAGTAAGTCATCCATCCTTATCAAAGGTTCCTATGGAACTTCAGACTGACATAATATATGTACTGGACATAATGTGACTAACGCTATATTCACACCCTTTAAATATAAACTTCAGCCACACAAGGTTCTCACTCCATCAGAATACTATTTTGGACCTTAAACTAGACAATTTGCTGCCAAACTTGCCACTATTAAAAACCCTTGTCACCCTGGACCTCATGAAATTCCTACATTCATTTTCAGTCATCATAGTCATTTCTCTAGGGTGCACATTTGTAATCTGGCAAACTTTTTTCCACAAAAGATATATGGTATAAAAGAGTTGTATCCCACTGACATAGTGCCTTTTAAGCTGCATCTGATTTATCCAACCTTTGACCTATCTCCATGGGTTCACTAGCCTTTAAAATACTTGAAATCAAGGACCAAATTGAGCCACCCAAACTTCCATTATTATTTTATTTACAGTTTGCCAAAAAAGGCTGCTCCCCCAGCCAAGCAGCATTCATATTTATGAGAATTCTAAGCTCAGTTCAAAAAAAGTAAAAAACACAGTCCCATTGCAATCTACCCTGACATACAAGTAGCTTTTAATTCTCTCTCAATTAACCTAACACCATCATCTCATCTACTCTGTTATACCTAATCACCAACATTCTGAATTGTGAGTTGCACATCACTCTTAATGGTAGAAATTCTGCATTCCTCAACCCCACACAGTCAACCTCACAAGGGTCACTCCTGAGCTCATTACATTTTACAATCTACATAAATTCACTTTAACAACAAATATAGAATAAAATTACTGGAAATTCAAATTGCACACATCCAGCAATTCATCATTGCATAACCTAAAGTATGACATCACTATCTTTCTGCCTTATCATAAACAACTTCCCATGTTGCAAACAATTCTTGAAGACAATTCAGCAGCCTACAAACTGCACTCTAATCATAAAATCTGCTGTATGGATTCTATTCATAAAGAAATCTTGTTCCTATGTTTTTAAAAAACTCACTCCATTATTAGGCTTAGCCTTTTACAAAGGCTTCCATACTATAAGACTCACTATACAAACCAAGTTAGAAGATTCTGTATAGCAAATTATTAACTTTCTTTGTAATGCATATCTATCCATTTACTCCAATGTATACCTGTTTAATACTCTTGCTATGACAAAAATCACTTATTATGCACCCATTACCAAATTTTAAAGATGTTCATTTTTTCCATCAACTTCATGTGCAATAAATTGCTCTGGAGCTGCAAGATCCTGTCAATATCCAGAAAATGACTCAACTGCCAACCCTTGTACAACATTCTGTGCTTGCACAGCATTAATATGTTCTATACACAAAAGCCATTAACTTACCAGAGGTTATTACCAACAATTTCCAAAACCTCCAGTGCCTGTTGAAAGTAACTTCTACAGATAATCCTGCTCCTTCAATGCCAAATCATTCAAATGTTATTCTCACATCTAGGTACCAACAACCAGATCAGCCTCTGCCACATATTACTGGTAAACATATAATCTGCTTTATTCAGACCCTATCAATTGTTACAGTTCCCCATATTTAAAATAAATAATCATCACCTTATTTACCAATTTTAAAAATGGGCACTAAAACTGATGTTTTTGACTTCCTAATAAGACTCAACCTGTATGCACTTTTAACATATTTTTTTCTGTAATATTATCATCTGTATAAAACTATCTACCCATTTTGTGGGATATGCCAAAACGCTGAGGAGTCTCAACAACAGCTTCCCAATGACTGCCATGCACTAAACTCCACACAGAAAATTATATTAAATGCATACAAGCAGCCCAAAATTTCCACTCATTACATAACTCAGTCCTTTTAGAGGTTACACACTCCTGCTGCATGTGTAACCATGTTTATCTTGTTTGTCTTCTGGCGTAAGTATCATACTTTTTGTTGAAACAACTACTGCAGAAAACCTCCATTCACAAGCACAGAGTAATAACATAGCTCTTCCCCCACTAAACATTTTTGAGACCACTTGTTCACCAATTAGAGAACAATCAAACTATAAGCTGACACAACCATAGTAGATGAGTACTAACAAACTTCTTGGGCATTGCATCTGCTTCATAATAGAAACAGCTACATAAAAATATGCTCAAGACATTCATTAGAATACTTCAACACCACAGAAAGCTATATAAACAGATCAGTCAAGCTCAAAGCAAATGAAATTTAATTCAAAGGTTATGACAATTTATTTTTTATATATCCAATATTTATTATGTTGTCTAAAAAAGAGTAACATTAATAGTAACTATGTACAATTACCAAACAGTCATTATACTTGAAATGCCTTTGTAATCCTGGAAAAAACCTATGTAACAATATTTTGGTCAATAAAATATATTATTGAAACATCATCATCATCACCACCACCATCATCATAATAATAATAATAATAGTAGTATTAATAATAATAATAATAATAATAATAATAATATTGATGATGATGATAATAAAAATAATAATAATAATAATAATAATAATAATAATAATAATTATTATTATTATTATTATTATTATTATTACATTCAAATATCAGCCTTTCAAGCTAAAAATAAATGCTTATTTACATATTATTATTACTATTATTATTATTATTATTATTATTATTATTATTATTATTATTATTATTATTATTATTATTATTATTATTATTATTATTATTATTATTATTATTATTTAAAATATATAATTGTTAATTAGATAAGATATTAATTAGTATTAAAGTTTATCGGCTTAATGTTTTCGAGGATCCATGCCTCATATTCATAGCCTTCATAAAATGTATAATAAAATATGCAAATACAAATATTCAAATAAGCTAGTGTTATGTAGCCCATTTCTTCGAGATCTCGAAGAAATGGGCTACGTAACACTAGCTTATTTGAATATTTGTATTTGCATATTTTATTATACATTTTATGAAGGCTATGAATATGAGGCATGGATCCTCGAAAATGTTAAGCCGATAAACTTTAATACTAATTAATATCTTCTCTAATTAACAATTATATATTTTACATATAGTGAGAAGTAAAGCTATATTTATTATTATTATTATTATTATTATTATTATTATTATTATTATTATTATTATTATTATTATTATTGTTGTTGTCGTTGTTGTTGTTGTTATTATTATTATTATTATTATTAATATTATTATTGGATTCAATCTTAATTCTGTTTTCAAAAATGGATTAATCCAACTACAGAACGTCAATTGGCTAATAAAACTACATTGTAAACAAAAAGCCAGTAATGCATACAGGCTAATAACATGGCTAGTTCTAATTAGTAATAAAGTGATTTATATATCTAGAACGGAACTATTCTTTTCACATATGCTAGATCTGACACCTATCCCATTAATAATTGTTTTAAAACCACACAATTGACAGGAAAATGCATATTATTTTCAACACAGTTGTAAAAAATAGCTCCTTCCACAATATTACAGATATAACTAGGTCAGTAACTGAAGTTATTCACAGTATACTGGGAGCTTACATAAAAAAAAGACTCATTTAAGAGGTCATCACACAAAGTTTACAAACATCACATTTAGAACAATAATTGATAGTTTTAAATTCTTCTGACATTATGTTATTTGTATTTCCTTTATTTATCTGCTAGAAAATGCTACTTTCCAGCAGAAAAATATAAACTAATAATAATAATAACAACAGAAATAACAATAGTAATGATAATTACAATGATGATGATGATAATAATAATATTGCCACTGCAATCCTTCCAATCAAACCTGTGTAATTGTTGTAAACAAAGTTAAATAAAATTATTGCTATTGAAACAATAATAATATTAGTAGTAGTGAGAGTGATAGTGGTAGTAGTAGTAGTGGTAGTAGTAGGAGTAGGAGGAGAGAAGAAGTAGTAGGAGGAGGTGGAGGAGGAGGAATAGCAGTAATAGCAGTAGTATCAGTAGTAGTAGTAGTAGTAGTAGTAGTAGTAGTGCCAGTGGTAGCAGTAGTAGTAGGAGGAGGTGGAGGAGAAAGAGCAGGGGAAAAAGCAATAGTAATAATAGTAATAAAAACTATAATAATTAGAGATTAATAATTCAGGGGTTATTTGATGCTCAAACACTAAAGTGAAGTTCAAAATTTCATCACGGCACTAATTCACACAAAATAGACTAGTATACATGTTGATGAAATCTTCATTCACCGAAAGATTTGCGGTCAATGTAAAACCCATCTTCATTTTATTGTTGTTCTTTGTCTTGCCTTGTCTTTTTATTATTTTTAAAGTTAAAATGATAATCCTTTTTTTAAAAAAAAATGCTTCCGAATGTAAATCTTTGATGATATTATAGATAGTATAGAGGTAAATTGTGAATAAATAAAACAGAAAATTTATTTATATCCAGTTTTTAAAATTAAAAACAAAAGTTAAATTTGACCTGCTTTTAAAAGATAGAATTTTTATTACAGTGTAATAAAATTTTAATCTCTGACAAAATGTTTATAATTTGTAATATCTTTTTTTGTAAACCGATGATGATATTTGAAATCTAGAGCCAATCGGAACTTTGAAGTAAAATGCTTTTATAAGTATTATATTCTAATTATTTATTCTACAAATTATAGTAGTCAAAAATTAAATGACATTTCCAAAGTGTTATCATACTATATATATATAATTTTTGATCGTTGTTAAAAAAATAATAATCGAATGAGTTATTGCTCGAAAATTCATAACAAGCTTGAGCATTGGAAGTGTTAAGAGATGGAGTCGCGATTCATAAATCTTGAGCTCCGGATACGGAGGGAATTTGTTTGTTATAAGATGGATCATTTTCTTTTTATTACTAATATCTATATTTGATAGCAATAATGTAGGACAATGTTAGTGACAGCTAATTACAATTAAATCATAACAAAACATTTTGAACAGTGTGAAAGAAAGCAATCAAACAGCTCTCTACATTGACAAATTTACGATAAAACGTCATTTGTGTAACTGTCAACATCTGACATCTCCATATCACTTGATAAATATTACAAAATAAAAAAAACTAAATAGTTTATCAAAATATTAAGATGGAAAGTTTTTAAAAAAAGTTTAAAGTCTGAAAACTTCATATTAGCGTTTTTCCAATGAAAGACTTGTCATAGATGCATATATATATATATATATTACGATCATCATTTTCAACTATTATTGAGTCATTGCATAACGAAGGTCTCTTCAAGTTTAATCTAGTTTTTTTTATGCCAGGCACTTCACCTTCACAACTCACTTGTGAATTTCCTTATTTTATTTATCCATATTATATGTGGTCTATTTCTAAGTGCTTGACAATTTATTAGATTCCAGTTTAAAACTTTAACTGTCCATCTATTATAATGTCTTCTAACAATATGTATGTCAATCGTTGTTCCATTTCATTTTCTTAATTCTTTCTTTGACATCACTTCATGCGTTTGTATCTACTAAAGATCATATCTACACTTTATTGATTGATCTGAAGACTGAGAACTACATAGGGAAGAGCTGATAAAACACACTATTAACAATCTTTTTTTAAAAATACAAAGGCCATTTAGTTTTAATATTTAATTATTTATAGATAAAGCTCTCCATCCAATTTAATTCTATGATTAATTGAATCTATTACATTTCCATCTATAGCAGTAATCTGACCAATGTATTTATAGCTGTTAACTTCTTAATATCAATCTATTTTTAAAATCTATTGAATTTTATTTTAGAGCTTTTTGGCATTTATCTTTAGCTCAAATTTCTTACTTTTATCAGATAACTCTTTCAACATTTCCTGAAGCTCTGTGGAATTATTTGCAGAAACAACCACATAATCTGTAAAATTTAGAAGACAAACAATTTCCATTTAGTTTTCTCAAACTTCTGGTAAAACTGCTGTAGAAAGTTTTGCACATATGGAATCCTTTGTCATGCACCCATTCGGATAATTTAATCACAGCTGTAGCATGTTTATATCTTCAATTATGATAATATCCCAGGTCTATATTTTGATAATGGAATAATCACTGTAGAAATCTTATTATTATCAAATTCTTTTTCATAATCTACAAATCCAAAGCACACTGGTAACCAATTCTATGAGTCTTTGTATAACAACTTACAATATTTGGATATGATCCACTGTGATAAAACCATTTTTAAATACAGCTTTTTTAGGCTGTCAAGAGTACAAGTTTTCTGTGGATAGATTGTAATTATCTAGGCAAGAGTTGATAAAGAATTGGTAGAATGCATACAGATCTGTAATTTTTAACATCTTCTTTATATTCTTTCTTAAATATTAATAATATGACTGCATCATTCCATTCCTATAATACAACTTTTAAAATAATACACATTTAAAATACAGTTTTGTGAACAATTTTTCTATTTCTTTACCCACTTCTTGTAAAATGTTCACAAGAATTCCATCACTTTTTGGAACTTTTTTCTTTATTTATTTAATGTATTGTCTCATTTGTGAAAAATACTGGAAAATTTGAAAGTTGTAATAACAGTAGAGAATATTATGTTTTTTTTTTTATTACTAAATAATTCTTTTCTGAACTCTTCAATATGCGTTATAATGCATTTTGCCTTTGTAGTAGTAGTTACATTTTTTTCTTATTACAGAAATGAATTTTTGATTTTGTTCACACTTTTAAAACTTTAATTTTTTCTACAGCTTTTCTTGCCAATTCACAATTATATTTTCTCATATCATTATTAATTTTTTTAACACTATTTTACAAAACTCTAAACATTCAATTTATCTTAGTGCATAATTTAATAAAATAATATTCATTTATATTCCTTTTTAGCTTCACACATTGTTTTGTCTCAGCAAAAAATTTATTTGATAGGTTGCTGTTTATTTACGCAAGCTATCTTTGTTGTAGGACTTAATAAAATAGAAGTTGTATTCTTATTAATATCATTAAAATATAAACCACTTTCAAAATCTATTAATAATTAAAACAATTTGCAATTTCTAATTCAAATTCATTGAAGTATTTCTGAAATTTAGAAATAACCACTGTTGTTTTTGTCTCCTAATTTTGCATTAGTGTGTATCTTACATCTCACTAATTGATCATAAACTTCCTGTGTTTAATCTATTAAGAATATTGCATTTTTGAATTATATATTTTATGTTAATCAAAATGTAATTTAAGTCTGCTATACTTTCATTTGATAGCTTTCATGTTTATTTCCAATTAATTTTTGCTTTAAAAAAATCCACAATATACAGGATTTTTTTTGAATAACCTAAGTATTATGGTCTTTCTCATTTCTATCACCATAATCAAATTAATCTTTCAATAATTTACCTAGTCTAACACATAAAGTCTCTTATAATGGTTTTAAAATATTATTTTGTTTATCCATATAAAAAAGTCTTCTACTTTTTTATTACAATGAGAATATGTTAGGGCATATATCTGAAGGATTTGCATTTGGTATCTTCCATTAATTTCTATAATCAATCTTGCAATTCTGTTTTATATACCAGAATCTTCACCAAATTGTTTTTCCACATTTTATTTGTAATAAATCTCACTTCACTTATGCTTTCAATATTTATGTCTTTGAATTAAACTACACTCTCTCTTTATCCTTCTTACCAACTTATAAACTTCCATTAGATACATTTTTTCATTTTGTGAATTTTTTTTGACTTGAAAGTGATCTGAAATTCTAATTATCTAAATAAAATTTCACCCCTGAAAGACAGCCTGGGTCCACAGTCTGAGAATTATAACTGACCTTTGTCATTGGATACAAACAAATGTTGTGAATGCTTACATCATCCTTGATATAAACAATAATTTACTTATTTTTATATGTGGAATGCATTGACTGGGAAGCAAACCTGGGCCAGCTGCTTGGAAAGCTGATATGTTAACCAATGGTCCACCAATGCTCAACATTTTCTGTCATAAATGTCAATATGTTTAAAATGAAATAATTCACACATGCAGACCATCTTTATAAAAACTAAATTAATAATTCAGTTTAGAATTATTAGGCAACTGAGAAGAAAATTTTTAGAATATTTTGATATCAAAGTCCAGGGTAAAAATCGAATAAACTTATATTACTGGATAATGTGTGTTGGTCAACACACTATCCATATTCATTTACTTCATGAATAATCACATAACAATAATGGATGTGATGAAAAAAAGCATATGGAGTGAACATAAGGAGTTTGCTCTGTTTAGTTTGGCAAGCTTAATGAGGAATCAAATGGTCTAATTTCTGTTAACAACAAATTCCTTTCTACAGCCACTACACACCTAGGTAAAATATATATAGATAACTCACTGCAAAACAATATCTTCATTATATATATATATTGAATAAGGTGAATTTATGGAACACAGTTGCTAAGGTTTACAGCCTTGTTAAAACTATTACTGAAATAATAGTGAGCGTTTAATAAAATTTATAATTACAACTTTAAATTATCGTAATATATTTCTTACTATAAGATCTTTTCATTAACTCGTAGTAAATCGTAAGATTTCGCGAGTATTAATGTATTATAAGAATTGTGGACTTAATTAGTGAAGTATTTAATAGCTTCACACTCTTAGATCAAAACACTTCTGCTTCACCTATTTATATATAAAAGTAGGTCGAAGTAAAGAAGGGATTCTCTCTTTTCTTCATAGCGTAAGCATGTGTTTTAAAGACCTACAGAGGTCCCTAGTGACGATTTTTTCAGACGCTCATTGCTAAGGTTTACAGCCTTGTTACAACTATTACTGGAACACAGTGTAGTAAGTGAACCATATATTTTTAAAGCTTGATTAACACTTTAAGATAAAAATTTCTCCTATCTATTTTGAATGGGACTTAATAAATCTTTCATTAATATTCTTTTATATCTGAACATTTTATTTTTATAACTAAACCTTTTTATATTTAATATATTAGTAATTTCAACATTTTAAATATTAATATTTGACATTTTAAAAATATAAAATAATTTTTTCAGTAAATTTACTTACAAAAGTGGAGCACGACATCATTTGATAAACTTATTTATTCAAAAAGTAAATAATAGATGTCTTAATTTTATGTTGTTAAAATAATGATAAATTTATGATTAGTTATTATCAAAGATTGAGAAAAAGTTAAAAATGTAAATAATATTTATTATTATTAAATTTTTTAAAAATAATTATTTTACTATTTGATAAAGGAGATTCTGTATTTGAAATATAGAGGCTGCTTCTACTATGCAATAGAGAAAACTTTTTAAGAATTGTCTTTTAAAAAATAAATGTTTTCAAAGAAAATCTCTTTGTGGTGATATCATTTTTTGATTTAAAACACGTCTTTCACAAAAATAATGCATAAATAATCTTTAATTTGTAAAAAAAAATATTGATAATTACAATGTTTTTTTGTAAATAGCATTGAACTAAAACTATCAGTTAATCAGAGATTCTCATTTCAACATACATATAAATGAGACAACTAACTCATGTCATTATTATTCAAATAGGCTGCTACCAGTCATGCCAAAGATTATTGTCATTGCCTAAACGATCTGTATAATACTGACATCTTCACACTTTTTAAAAAAAAAATAATACATTTAAACTGAAACTGCATAAACAAAGAACGACAAATGATGATATAATGTTATAGATAGGTTTAAAACAACATAGAGAAGATATAGTGATTTGCAGCACTATTGTAATCCATAAAATCTACATGAAGATTACTGTTGTTCTGACTCAGGCATTTAAAAATATAGAAATGAAAAAACATATAAAATTTATATGCAATTATTTAAAATAAAATGTAAAATGATTCAAATATTGTTTATGCAAAAATATTATTTAATATTTTTAAAGTACTACAAACTAACTATTGAATGCTTTTTATTTTTTTTCTCATTTACCCAAGACAACTGCTTGTAAAGCAGCCATTGCTGACCTATCAGCCACCAACGCTTTTTATTGAAGTTGAAAAATCTGTTTATTTGTTAACTTGATGGAGGACAGTATTTTTTACTTTTAAAATTAATATTTAATATATTCAAGTTCAATATAACTTGAAAATTTGGACATCTGTCTAAAAATACACCTTGATTTTTCCCCTTTTATTTAAAATGTCTATAAAATTAATAAGGCATATTAATTTTTTTACTAGGTGAGTTAGTTTCTTAGATATATACATAAAGAGTATACATAATAATTACAGAAATATCTGGTAATATATATTCACTATATGTGCAAAATTGATTTAAAGAAAATTATATTTATTAAGTGAAGTTCATTTACAATATAGTTTTGGTAAGCATTTTTTTTTTTTAAAAAAATCCAGTCAAAGTAAAAATTTTAAACACTTTTCATTTAAAAGAATATTTCATATTTTTAATCATTATATACACATATATTATTATGTGCACATACTAAATATGTAATATTCATAAGAGATAGATCTGGATTTAGTTCAGCCCATATAGCTATTTAAGTTAGATGGCTGGAGTTGATGTTTGAAAATTTTAGAGTTTCTAATTAAATGTGATGTATCAAATAATTGCTGGTTTTGTGTTGATGATTTAGATCTAATGTCTGGTTGTTTTAGCTCCTCATTTGGGCATAGGAATGCTCCTATTTAATATATATATATATATATATATATATATATATATATATATATATATATATATATATATATATATATATATATATATATATTATAATTGTCCAGTCAATTTAAAGCATGATATAGTTTTACTGTTCATTTACCATGCTGATACTACAAACTTAAAAATAATAAAAATGAATTTTTATATATATTAAATACTTTATTGATTGTTCTCTAAAAATAAATAACATTGTTTCTTCAACCATAATAAAAGCGTGAAAGAGGGAAGTTCAAAAATTAATTAAGTCAATCCCTATTTTTATAATAAGTAATTGACTTAATTAATTTCTTGATTTCCCCCATGTATTTATTTCAAGTTTAGTCTAAAAATCCCAATTATGATTACAGAAACATTTTTTTCTTTTTAATACATTATCAATAAAAGCTTTTAATAAAAAATGATCTGTATTATTTAAAATTAAATATAGAAAAGGAAATATATTTAATATAAGTATTTTTATTAATTTTATTTTTGATTTTGAAGAAAATGTGAGTAAACAAAAAGAAAAATGCTTTTGGATAAAAGAAAGATGATTATGTTTATAATTTACATAAATTGTAAATATGTTTTCAGTTAAAGAATTTAATGTGTTTTAAATTTATTAGTTTTAATGAAAGTACAAAAAAACCAGAACAATGATAATTATCTTGTTTTTATTAATCAAGATAAAAATAACTTATTATAATTGCTTATTTTTAAATTCCACTGTATACTACAAATAATGGATTCAGATTAACCTATCACTAGTTAGAAATTAGATTGGAAAAGTTAGAGAAAAAAACCAGTTAATAATCTTTATATTGGTTAACCATTTGATGTTCCTTCAAATTTCAACATTTTTTTTTGTTCTCACACTTAATGTAAAATTTAAGATTTAAACATTATTACTTATCAGAAAATAATAAATTTGACTTTATTTGATAAATAATTTTGTTTATTACTGAAATTAATTTTAAATATTCACATTTTTTTAAAAAATATTAAAAAATAAGACAGTAATCAAAACAAAAAGATTATATGGTATAATTTCTAGAAAGATTATTTCCATTTTATAAAATCAATAAAATCTTCATTCTTTTTGATTTTTTAAAAGAAATCTGAAAAAAAAAATTATTTATTTCTGATATATCTAATAAAATATGCTTTAAAAGTTTAATATTTTTAATATTTATTACAAAATTATAATATTTTCATACTCATTATTATAATTAGATTACGTATCCTTGAATGCTAAGCTTTTAAATAGCTTTAGACCATATTTGCATTGTCTGCTAATATAACATTCTACTTTTGAAAATAAAGTATTTCCATTCAAAATAAGTTATTAATAATTTATATTTTTGATATCTAATAAATATCGTGTAATTATTGTTTAAAAATGATCTAAAATTGTAATAAATTCACAAATAAACATGTTTTTGGTTATTCAAATCATTTTCTTTAAACAATGTCATAAAAATAGTGTTGTTGATGACCCTATCATATTACAATAGATATACTTGTCAGGGCAAGCTTAGCACTTTTTGTTTAGAGGAATTTTTTGATTTTATCACCATTTATCAAGTTTTTTTAAACTAAAATTTTATAATATATATAAAAATACACAATTACAATACAATGCTTACAGAAATTCTCACTAGGAGTAAAAAATGAAGATTTTTGTCCAGAAATGCTGTTTAGTTAAATTTAAATTCACATAGAAGTGATAGTTCTTCTGTAATTTGTAGCTTAATGTGTGAGAAGCAGACCACTTGCCTGTCTTCAAACCATCAAATTATAAAAGTAAAATATAGTTGAGGATTATCAAGATGTATTTTATATAAGCATTATATGAACATGACCATAAGAAAACAGCTTACTGATGTTGAGATTCCAGTACTATATTTTATTTTTTATATGCTATTTAATGTATGCATGAAAACAAAAATGAAAAAAAAAATACTGTTGGCCATATATATATATATATTGTATATGCAGGAAATCTATTTAATGAATGAATGTATGAAGCACAATAAAAAAATGTGCTGCTAATTTAATATATATATACAATGATCATAATATATTATTTGAAGCATTAGAATGAAAATCTATTTCTACTTACTATCCAATATAAAAGGATTATATCTTAACTGTATTGATTTTAGTGGCAATAAAATTTGAATCAAATTAACATAAGTAAATGATGAAAATAAATTTGAAAAAACTTTTTTAAAGTTAGATGGCAAAAGTTAAAACAAAAGTACCTCAAAAAATTAGAGTAATGTTTGTTTATTCCAAAAAAAAGTTGTTTACATTTTAAGAGTGGTTTGAATTAAAAATACTATCAAGAAATTTTTGAAGAAGTTAAATAATGTTTTTTTTTATTTTTTAAAAAACTTTTGTTTGCAATGATTTATAAGGTAAATATAATTAAAATTGATATCTGAAATGTTTCATAGTTATATTAGATACTTAATTGTGTGTGTGCATGTATTTTATATACATTATTATTTAATTGTTTATATTTTGTTAAAATAAAATATATTTTGGTTTATTAATAGTAGAAATATTTATATATTATTAGATGTGCACGCACGTGCATATAGATATGTATTTTTTTAATACTGCTTACAATTAATTACATAATGAATAATACTATTTACAATTTACAAATAAATCAAGTCATATGTCACATGACCTTATCACAAACTACAATTTAAATAACATTACATATATGGTTTAGTTTGTAACTCTATGAAATATCATCTGTTATTTATAACTCAAAATCTAAATAATTTATTTCTATGGTAGATTAAATTAGCAGATCTTTTATTTTTATTATTATTACTTCTAATCTATAAATTTATTGATCATTAATTTAAGCGCAAACAATGAAAACGTTTAATACTAAAATAAATTTAGGTTTTATAAAGTTTTTCTTTTGCTTGTAGTCTCTATGATCTTTACAATTTCAAAGATAGTTCAAACATAATAGTATGTATGTAAATATATGTTTTATACATCCATATGGTTCTCTTTAGAATTATTTGAATGGTACTAAGGTAATAAAATTCACTTTTAAAGTTCACTCACTTTATAAATTTTATGATGATAGCTAGTTTATCAGTGGCCAATACATAATGATGACAGCATTTTCTTCTATTATAATATTAGTTATTTTAGCATATAAGTAAGTGTATGCAGATGAATGCCTTTAAATTGGATGTTGGTTAGATGTTGTACCTTTTTTAAATTCAGTCACAAAAGATGATTATTGACTATTGATGATTATTGCAGATGATGCTATATGTTGCATATTATTTACAACCAGTGCTGATTCTTTGCTCAGTCAAAACAGAGATGCACTTTTTAATGATGGTACTTTGCAGTATCATTTTCTCCATATCATTACACACACACACACACACACACATATATATATATATATATATATCAAACTTATTCATAAGAATTCTACAAATACTCTGATCTCATTTTTCCATCTGAAGTTGGACTTGTTGAATAATTTCTTGGTATTCAAATATTTTATTCTATTACCTTTCCTTGTCAAAACCCCCTCCCTCAATTAAATACAAAATGATTGTTAAACCAATCGAATCCCGAAGCTCCCCCCCTCTTTATACTACACCCCCCCCCCCCCATTCCCGGGTTCCCACACTCTTTTTGTTTAAAATTTATCATATTTCAAAATGTGAAACATATAAAAAAAAAAATAAAAACAATTATAATAAAAATTTTAAACCCAAATTTTCATATAAAACAAAACTAATAAAAGGAAAGAAATAAAAAACAACACCACAAAACAAATTAAATTTTCTCTCCCCTCTTCCTCCTCTACAAATCCCCCACCTCCCCCACAAACCCACCCAAAACAACAAACAAACTTTACAAAAACAACCCCCCCCAACCCTACTCCGCCCCCCAACCCCCCCCAATGCTTAATTCCTCCCTCCCCCCCCCCACCTCGTGCCTCCCCTCTCCCTCCCCCCACCCCCCGCCCCCTCCCCCTCTGCGGGGGCAAGTGAATGTTCCCCACAAAACAACATACACCCTAACCCCCCATCCACTCCACCTCGGCACCCCTTCTCCACAGCCTCACTACATCTCCAATAATTTTTCCAACTTTTTCACAAATTCCCCCCCTTTCCCCCACCCCCCTCCCCTTTTTCTCCCCACCCTACCCCTGCGTTTTAAACAAAAAAAAAACGAAAACACAAGAAAAAATAAAGACAAACTATCAAATCAAAACAAACGACATTTCATAAAAAAAAAGGTAATTGGGATCTTTTACAAAAAATAATTCTCTTTAATATATTTAATTATTTTTATTTACATATTTTTTAATAATAAATAAATTCTAAGAAAAAATCTTAAAAAAAATTCAAAATTATTATACTTTTCAAAAATATTTTAAAATAAATAAATAAGGAGAAATTAAAATTTTATTCTATTACTTAATTTATATTTAACTAATTCACATTAATTTTTAAAGTAATTTTAATAATATGAGTTTTTGTCAAAAATATTTCTAAAAATAACTATAATTTATGTGAATTTTACTGTATTTTGATATATACATTAATTTGAATATTACATATATTTTGGAAGAATAGAGACATCAAATTTATATATATATATATATATATATATATATATATATATATATATATATATATATATATATATATATATATATATATTTGCTACATGTGTATGTTTATAGAATACATACAATGTATATATAAATATCTCCAATATGGTATTTGAATCAAAGTAAAACACAAATACTAAATTGTAATTGTGTGTTGGACTATTTCTATCATCTAATATTAATTAATTGTTAAATCTTTGTAGAAAAATTCAAACTTTATTTAAATCTTTTTAAATATATTCAACTGTTAATAATAGCACATAGATTAATATGTAAAATAATGTTTCAAGTGATATTATTACACTTTTATTAATAATGTATGTCTGATTGACCAGCAACAGTACTAGCATAGGAATGAAACTCAGGATATTAAATTTAAGGTGATTTTCTAACAAACTATGGTATTTGGTCAAAGGCAATACTCAGTAGAAATTTTATATATTTATATGTAAGAGTCATTCTGATTTCTCCACATTTTCTTAAGGACAGGGTTAATGAATTGCTTCCAAACATAACAACATCATTATAAATTCAATATTCATGGAATCTGAAGATCTCTGGTTTAATTTTCATGTTAGTACTATCACTGGACAAGCAACAACATTTGATAAGAAAAAAAAAGCAATATCACTTAAAATGATTTGTTACATATTAACCTGTATGTTATTGCTAATGGTTGAATATATTTGAAAATTTTAAATAGAAAATTTCATTTTTTCTAAAATCATTTAGCAATTAATATTAAAGGATGCAAATAGTCCAATATACAAGTACAGCTAAAATATCATCATAACAATCTTTCAGACAAATACACAAAAATATTAAATTTTTTAGATAGTGGAGGATTTTTTTATATAATGAGAAATTTTTAGATTAGTAGCTTAGAGTCAATTTGATTAGACATTGAATTATTACGAGGTCAATTAGTGAAATACAAAACAAAAAACCTCTCCAGCAGCCATTCACAGATAAGCAGTGAAGGAAAAGAAATTATGTTTTCTAAATGTAGGTAATAAAATCTCAATGGTTTTTCTTTTCACTATCTGATGTTTATCCTGGTTGAATGTAGCTCATGTATCTGAAAAAAAAATTAAACCTGTTAAAAATATTTTATTTCATTTAGCTTCATTCAAAACTAATTGATGATTCATTAGTATTTATCTATTTTAACAGGGAAAAAAAACTTTGGAAATATTATCTCACAGTTGACCAATTTAATCAGTTTGTCTTCCCTTTCAATGAGTGCTTAGAAAAGACTTTGTCTTTAAGACTAATTTAATTTAACGCTATTTTATTATATATATTTACACTTTTTCTCCTATAAAGTAAAACACAATTTATTTAATAACTTATAGTTATATAAAATTCAGAATGTACTTAATTGTCGATAATAAACAAAAGTAATATAATATTTAGGATATAATTTTTATCTGTCTCTTTTTCAGAAGATGCCAGCATGACAAATGATAGTCGTAATATGGATACTTAATTAATAAACTTTAAATTTATGTGTATTGAACTTAAAGATGTGATATAATCAATTAAGATAATCTGAATAGCTTAATTAATTTATATTGTTATTTTAAATTTATTATTTTATCATTATTATTTTTTTTATTTGTCAAATGCGTTGACCGGGAAGCGAACCCAGGCCAGCTGCTTGGAAGGCAACTATGCTAACCACTAGGCCATCAACGAAGTTAATGATTACAGTCCCTACATATTCAACTGTTACTTGATCAGACTACCAAAACATAAAACAAAATGCATCATTCAAAATGAAATTAAATACTGATTACATCCCATATTAAATTATAAGTTATTATTAGCAATTACATTGGAAAAATGTTTTTTTTTTTAAATGATAATAATCAAACGAGATGAAAGAAATAGACCAACAAACAATTACAAGACTCATTATCACAAATCTTCAGGAAAAATTAATACACTCAATAAGTTCTTTTGTAGAAAACAAAATGTGTAATTTACATCACATTTGGTTCATCCAGTCATTTTTATTTGCAGAAATCATCTTGAGGTATACTAAGGGAATAGGAAAAAAATAAAATATCCCTCTTCCATATCTTATATATTGAATAAGTATTGGTTTGGTACAGTTAAAACTAGTATAATTATTAAAAAGAGAAGTCATTGCATTGACTCACAGACATGTAAACGTTTTCCAGTAATGAAAATAGAGTAAGATAACATTAATAAACTAATGCAATAGTACAGCTAAAGATGTGAAGTTTGATTTTTTGAAGAATGTTAATAAGTAATTTATGATTTTAAATAACTGTGAAGATGATTAAATAATTATTAAAATAGCATAGTTGTTTGAGCACTGAAGTGATAGGTAGAGCTTCATTGCAGGTTTTTGGCCTAGAATTTATTACTCTATTGCTCTACTAAACTACATAGGATAAACTAATAAATGATGCTAAATGGCAATTTAAGTTTTGATTCAAGTACCTTTAACTCTTGAGTCTATCACTAGTCTACTGCAATTTGGCACAATGAAAGAATAACAAGCTCAGAGCCAAAAACCTCCAAATAAAAGCTCAACTTGCTGCTTGAATGTCGGATGTTTTATGCATACAAGCAAGTGACAAATTAATTATACAACAAGCTTAGAGTAATCCTACTTTAGATCCAAAAAACAAGATACTTTATCTGGAAATATCGATACTTGGAATTAAATTTAAAATAAACTGAAAAGATTTGGTCATTATTTTGGTGCATATATCAACTAATGATCATGATATATTAGAGATCTTATAAAAAATAATAATTGAATAATTTTATTACAATGATAGGAAAGAAAGAAGATAACAAAATTGTAACCATTAGTCTAGTCTAATGAAAAAGAGGGTGAGAAATTGAATTGTTTTATACATAGATTCAGAAAAATTTAAAAACGTGTGTTGAAACTGTACTCTGTAAATGATGACAGGAAAAGACAACAGTGTTTAAAATGACTAACAGAAATTGCTTTGAAAAACTGTTTTTAGGATAAACACTCATTGACTTGTTAGACAATGGATAATGTTTTTTTTTTAATGTGATAAATGCTGAACAAACTATTCTGAAGCAAAGTCTATTCTTTTTTAAAAACTCATTGTAAAGTGACTGAATAGCGTATTTTAAACGTGTGAAATCAAAAGAAATACTTAAAGACTATTTCATTGTTTATTTTTACTCTATCCAGTAAATGCTACACTTCTTCAAAGGATGTGACAATATATTATTTGAAAAATTATTAAAATATAAAATGTTTTATAAGCCGTGAATAACCTACACGATTTTTAAAAACATTTATTCAAAAAATAAATAATAAACACGCACGGATATTCACACACACACATATATATAAATATTTACAATAAATACAAATGCTCCCATCAAAGTCAAATGACTAACTGAACATGATTTTGGCGCTGCACATCGCAAACATGGTTTTTAGCTATTATGTTAGCTTGCAGATAGATCACTTTGATAATTGACATTTTATTTGTATACTTCCAAAATCATTTAATTGTTAGTAATAACACGCAGGTTAATAAAAAAAAATCACTTCAAAAGTTTATCTTTAAACTTTATAAAGACTGAAATCAAAATGGTGCTCGAACCAATTAGACTACTATGCTGAAGTCAATAATCAATAGAAATTTCGTAAGTTTATTTATGAGGATCCTTCTGATTTCTCCATCTACTGACTTTAGTTAGCTCTTGGCAGAATAGCTTAGCTAGTTAGAATATGACTTTATATTTAGTATCCATAAAGCTAAAGATTTCGGTCCTTTTTCGATTATAGATTGTTTGTTAGATCAATAATCGTCGGAAGTCAAAAGAAAAATACATTTGAAAATAATATATTTCCTGTAATGCTATATGTCATTACCAATAACTGAATGTATTTTTAAAATATAATTTTTTAAAATATTTTTTTATGATGTCAAAACCAATAATTACATTTATTTCTAATATATACATATATAATTTTTTTATCAATTTAATTAGATGAGAAAAATAATCTAGCTTAAACATTATCTCATAAAACTTCAGATAAATATTATGTTCGTTGCTATACAAAACTGTATTTATATATAAAATTTAAGTATTTACAGTATTTACTAAGATGTGCACTATTTGATATTCAATTAATAATTATTTTATGTCATTCAGTATAAAATATATCTCCTTTCTCTTTAGGTTTCTGGAATCATGTTTTTCACAAACAATTTTCATTTTTGTGGATATTAGCTTTTCCTAATTAAGAATATTGGTTTCTGTAATAGATTTTCTTAGGTGTATCATGTTGCTATAAAATAACGATTATTCACTGTATTAAAGTTACATTCGTTAAACGATAATATGCTAAGTTCCAAACTTTTAAATAAGAATATAAATATTTATAATTTGTTAGATGTAGTTATAAGAGAGATAAAAGTGTATTAAAAAGATCTAAAATAAACATAAAGTTTCTTTTGATTTTGTCCTTGTCAGCATATTCTTTTGTATTCCATTACTATTACAAAAAAAAAACAAAAACAAACAAACAAATATGAATTTTTTAAGATAACATTTCATAAAATAAGCCTCATATCACCTTCTCTTTATGCAACTTTCTATTATTACCTAATTAATAACCATAATCTACCTTTCTTTAAACACAACTGTCTCAATATCTGACTTTATTTGTCTGGCCTAATTTATTTTCCCATGCTTTATTCCTCACTTCTATCTTGCTCATGCATATGTAACTGATTTCTATACACATAATAATAATAATAATAATAATAATAATAATAATAATAATAATAATAATAATAATAATAATAATAATAATAATAATAATGATGATGATGATGATGATGAGATAAAAATAATAATAATAATAATAATAATAATAATAATAATAATAATAATAATAATAATAATAATAATAATAATTATTATTATTATTATTATTATTATTATTATTATTATTATTATTATTATTATTATTATTATTATTATTATTTAGTACATGTGCATACATAAAATGAAGTGCATATAACAAACCATTGTCCAAAATCTTTTCCAGAGATCTGACCCACATCTGATGGCAAAAGAATAAATAGTATTCTGCAATTTTGAAATCGATGCAGAATCTGATAATAAGAATTGTAAATACACAATGCAGCATAAACAACAGAAAGGCTATCTCATTTTAAACACCACAAACAACTTTCAACCTTAAATATAAAATAAATCTTTACAAAGCCTGATTGCTTTCAGTCTTAAAGGCTGGTAAATAAAAAGTTTAATATTCTATCATCTTGTTATTCCATAAAATTAAAAAAAAAATACCTATGTATATATTTTGATATAAAAATAAATTATTCCTCTCCCATCTTTTCCCAAAAAATTAGAATGCAAAACATAAGATGAGAGTCAATAATAAAATATAATTTGTTAACCCAACCACAAGTAAATTGCAAAATATAAACACATAATAAGCTGTGATTTGTAGTCAATGAAGAAATAAGTTCAGTTTTTTTTCTAGATATCCATGACACCAAAAATATTTAAGGGATATAATCATTGGAAGTCATTATCATATAAAAAATTGATTATATCATAATCAAGGTCCAATAACAGTCAAATATGTTTGGGATGTTAGTTTCAACAAATCACAAGAACTTCTTACTAAGAGACTGGCACAACTTAGCATATCACATATATTAATGCTATGAATAAAGTTAATATGCTAATACAAGAAAAGATTACATTCTCTAGACAATTAATCAATAACTTTCTGAGCAATGCTTTTGACCTGGGGAGGGGGCATCAGAATCATAGCACTTCAATTTGTCTTTCCATCTGGTGTTAATAGTGGGGAAAACATGATCTTGTTATTTGCTGGTTAATATGTAAATACATAATTTACTGGTTGATATGTATATACTTAATTTATATATTCCACTCCCGGGACAAGCCTATGCAGTAGTATTTTTTGTTTATCACATGAGTATTTTTAGTGATAAACCAGACTTCTTTCAATTTTATTTTTTTGTTGTTGTGTTCAGCACTAACTATTTTGATGTTATGTGGATCGAAATAATGGTCATAATTCAATTGGAGCTCAAGAAATATTAACATTACATTGGGATCTTTTTTGCACAAGAGTATGTATACTGATGTTGTTAATAGTTATTAAAAACAAATTCACAAGCTTCAGCATAAACATTGACAAACAGTATTAATGTCAACATATGACAAATTAGATAATAATACAAACTCCCAGAGACAGGTGTGAAATTTTAAATATCTTTATAGTATTTCAAAACAATATATTAAAAATATTATTGTTTCAAAAATGCATTTATGTGGTTTTTATATACACATTATATCTTCAGCAAATATGTTTTTAATCAACACGTTTACCTTTGTCAAAGATAATATTCTAGACTCATTCAGATATTTACTTAAGGAACAAGTGTTTTTCTATCATGTATTCTTTAATGGAATGCCAGCATAAATATAAAAAATAATTTTTAATATATACTAATTAAGACATTGATGATAGTATACAGTATATATAATTGAAATATTATCTGGGTACATCCATATATATATATATCTATATATATGGTCAAAACATATATATATATATATATATATATATATAACAATGTTTTGACCAGTTCACACAGATTGTCAACTGGGTAACAGATATAAAATAATTCAAAAGGCACTGCTATAACAATAATAAACGTTCTATTAATAAAAAAAATAGAAATAATAATTACGAGCTCTTATTTAAATATTTAATTTTTTTTATCTCATCATCATCCAGCTCAAGTCTTTTCTGTTGCAAAAACTCTTTTCACTAAAGCTATTAATCTTCTATCAGATAAATCAAACCTCGAAGATGAAATAAATCATATAAGCAATGTTTTATCAATGCATTACTATAATAATAAAATAGTACACTAAACCTTAATTCAAACCATAAACAATAAAAAAAAAACAAAATGAACAACTATTAGAGTTGGACATATTCTAAGACATTATATTATAAGACAACAAATATTACTTATCAAAAAATTAATAACATTATAACAAAGACTAAAGACTCAATCCCTATTGAAAGATATGGAATTTATTAAGTTCCATGTAACATATGAAAAGCTTCCTATATAGGTATGGGTAATCATTATATCAATGTTAGAAGAGATGAAGATATTAATGCAGTAAAAATACTCATTATCATTAGCACTATCTCTCCATGCTATAGATACAAAACAGTATTGATTTTTCTAATAAGAGATTACTTTTCAGATGTGACATTCTCCAACAATGTAAGATGAGAGACCCATTGAGGTCATTAAAAGACCCAATTGTATTAACAAATGTGATGATACTTTTACTTGGTATTTTTTAAAAAACTCATTAATCTAAATAATTTATCATAATTATTATTTCTATTTGCTATTAATAGAATGTTTATTATTGTTATACATCAATGTTTACAGTACCTTTACAATTATTTTATAATATTTGTGACCCAGAACATGACCAGTGTGACCTAAGTGAGCATTGGTTTATATATATATTCTATAAATTATACATGTTTGTACCCGGATAATATTATTTCATTTATATCTGTAGCCTGCGTTTAATATATATATATATATATATATATATATATATATATATATTATATATATATATATATATATATATATATATATATAATAAAATACATTATATATATATATATATATAAGAAAATAAATTCTACAAGAGTATGGTACAAAACAATATGTATTACGGTGTTAAACAAGGCTTTCAATACAGTGTATCTTTGTCAAAACACCATTAAAGTGAGTACTAGCAAACACATTAGCATATCCATGTGCATATAAACCTACATTAAATTAGTTAATGTATGTTTATATTAGATTTGCATATTTGCATGCATTACAATGCTATAAAGCTAACACATAATCATATTATGCCAACAACTTCCAATAATGTCTATAAAAGATCCAGTTGTTATTTTAGTCCTTTCTGATTTTGGATTTCACTTCCAGTAAGCATGTAAAACTTTATTGGTTAATGCTTTATTTTTTGAGTAATTTATGACGCATAAATACATTAGAATAAAATAAACATTAAATATGTATACAACTATTAATTATTATATATTTTCATTCATCAGGTAGTATTTTTTAACAATGTTCATTACATGCTGTTCTACATAACATATAAATGAAACTAATCAATCTATTAATTATTACCTTGTTTGCATAATTGTTTTGGTCTATAATTTTAGTAATGAGTCATGATTGTGTGTTTGTGAGAGTATTTACTTATATTTAAAAAATATAATAAGATTTACATAATCTATTACAAACCAAATGTTTTCCCACTGTCTTTCCAGAAAGAAACAAAGATGAAATTATTTTTTACTGGGCTTGCAGCTGATAGATGATGAGAACTTGAAGTTTTTTTTTCTTTATCTAAAAGATTTTAGATACCCATTTAACAGCTAATAATTTAATTAATTGGTCATAACTTGACTAAATAAAATAAAGCCTGGACTGACAAAAGTCAGTCTTTTTAGCTGCATCAATTAGCTGCATCAATTGACCTTTTGAACAACCACTATACTACCAATAATGAATGTTTATATATATTTTTTAAATTGTGAATCAATCTATTAATAATTCTTGGACAAATTTGAAATTAATACAATTTTCCTCACCACAATTTAAAGTAAATTATGAAGGTCCAAAAGTCCAAAGATGCAATACGTTTTAAAAATTTAAAGTTGTGACAACAATAAGTATTTTATTGTAGTAAGAGAGTAACATATTCAAAAACTACAAATTCCCAGATTAAAACTTAGCCTGATGAAACGTCTGGTATTCAAATATCACATGAAATATCAAATTATTAACCTTTCAATAATTTTTTTTATATTTAAAATTAGGACAAAGAAATCAAAATTCATTATTTATATCAATAATAATATATTGTAATAAATAATTAAAAACATAATTCATGCTTTATTTTTTGAAAAAAAAAAAAAACTCAGCATATTTTATAAAAAAATATCTGAGGTAAGAGAAAATTTATGTTTTATAATTTTGACTATTGCAAGAATATATAATCAAAGACATTTTAGGAGAGGAAAAATAAAAATAAGTTAGAGAAAAAATAAGATAACTTATGATCTAATAATAATGAATGCCTGTTTGTGTTTGGAAACTAAGCAAGCAATGAAGAAAAATTTAAGAGGGTTGTACAGTTGATCATGATCATATTTTTGGAAGATTACATGATACATATGTGTGTGTGCGTGGGTGTATGTGTGTACACTTGGCAAATATAGATAATTATATCATAGCGTGTAGGATCTTTTAATGTTAACAGCAGCATATCTGTTTGTCATTCTATTATATAAAATTGAACCCGGGTTGGGTAACCTTACAATTTTTTTAGCAGACATAGAAATATTTTTTTTAGATAAACATCCCATACACGATTGAGATAAACACTTAATATTAGTTAATAAATGGGAATCTAGCTATTCTTAGCTAGAAAAAGAATCTAATATAGAAAAAAAACTATCAAAATCTCACTAACTAGCAATTGATAAAGCATATTATTTCACTATTTCACTATGACCAATGCTGAAGTCTAAGCTATAATAAATTCTAAGCAAAAATCAGTTTATTAAAATATGATTTTTAAAATGAACTCACAAACTATATAATTAAATTGTACCAAGCCGTCGTAATCAATCAAACAATCAGAAATGCAAAACTTTATAGCATTTTTAAAAAATCCCTTTTGATTTTCTCATCCTCATTTTGCACTCTTGATGACATGTTCAAGACTGTTGCTAATTCTTCAACATTTTTTAAGCAATTCATTCTTACAAATCAACCAGACTTTTTGCTTCTAAAGCAGAAAAAAAAATCTTTGTCACAGTAATCTGTCAAATCTTCGGTTTATTTTTAGAACTTAAATCAAAACTTTATTTCTTATCAACAAACTTAACTTTAGCTTTTAAAAAATGAAACTTTGCAATCATTATTAAATTTATAATCATCTTGAAGCTGTATTTATTTTTTAAATATTAAAATACTAATGTAGGAATTTTGTTTTTAGCTATCAAGCGCTGAATAAAAGGAAAAGCCAACGTTTGTTTAATTTATAACCCAAAAGTATTTCACACCATTTACTTTTCTACAACGTCATTCATTTCAACCTTGAATAATTAACTGATATACGATAATAACGTATGAGTAAAAAAAAATATGTCCATTGATCACATAAGTACATGGCAACGGAGGAATAAATAAAATAAATTACTGCTTCTGATGCAGATGTTTAAAAAAGCACAATAAATCAAATATTGTTTTTTTTTAAAAATATATATAATTCTAACATTGCATTATGAACTAATATTATTTGATGATAACCCGTATTATTTTTTTGGAATGAACTCCCAAGTGTAATTACGATATTCCAAATACTATCACGTGTAAACAACTTTAAGTACACTGTTTTAAATTTGTTTTACATTTAAACAGGGTTACATAATTTAAAAATTATAGGGAAAAAACAGAGTCAAAAGCTATATATATATTGCAGAAGAGTAAGTTATCCCAAAAAAATAAACATGTGAAAGTGAACAAAAATGGCACTGTGCCTAAATACAGTATATATAAAATTTATCTAAAAATTATATTCACAAATTTCATTAAACTTGCTAAGATTTACATCCAATAATTCATAAAAATTTCATAATTAATATGTATAACTTCCTACTTTCTTGTATAAGGGTTTAGGAAGTTGTGATAGAAGTTATTAATATCTAATTCATTTCTCTTAATTAAAGCTAGTTAATAAACTTAAAGCTTTTGGTTTGAAAGTCGATCAGATAAATCTCAATATTAGATGATGCAATTTTAGTTTAAGGGACCAGATTTTAATTGTATACTTGGTATATTTAGTTATATCATAGCTGAAAATTATCTCAAAATTGATAAAAAAAATCCTACTAAAATTTTTATAAATATATATAGTGTAACCTTACCTTCTGGTTCTTCCAACATACCTCTCTACCTTACCCTACCTTCTTTATTGTGCCCCTACTATACTAGCTTGATAATAAACCATCAAGTATAACAACAATAATGTATAAGACTCTTTATGGGGTTTGAAACTTGCTAAATATTAAAACATGAGATAGATTTCAGGGATAATTATAAGAGACTGGTTTTAACATTGAGAAGTATATAAAATACACTCCACAATGGCAATGTTATTGAACAATTCTCCTACTACCATCTTATTATAATCATTAGGAAAACTCCCACAACAAGCAATGACTAACTTGATATTTCATTTAAATAATAAAATAACTACTCTTCTACAATTTAAGAATCCTAAAAATAAAAACATTAACCAAATTACAATAACTTAAAATAACTGATACTATCCTATGGCTATCTCGAGGATCAGATTGATAATTAAATAATTGAATTGCAAAAGGGATTTTACTGGGATCCAACCATTTAATAAAAACACACTTACTATTACAAATCTTGATTAACCTCCTATTGGAAATGTAATCTAACTATAATAATAAGACATGGAAATTAACATTCATGATCTATTCATTACCTTCCTTTAAATAATTTAATCTACTTTTCCTAAGATTTATTCTTATACTTATGTCAACAACAATTACTCTAGTCAAGCATTGGTGGTCAAGAAGTCAGTGATGTCTGCTTTACAAGCAGTTGTCCTGGGTTAGTGGGTTCGCTGCCCAGATGATGCTATGACACATGAGAAAAAATGACAATTACTCTAGTATTATTACATCAACTTTGTTAGAAAAGTGAATCTTTTTTATTGGAGATTTTAATGCATTTGATATTAAGAATAGTACATCTTGGTTAAATGTTATTAATAATAATAGTAGAGACAATGCAAAATTAAATGTTATGCCATTATTAATTTTTGCACAATGCATGGATTGATTATTATGAGCATTTTAAAAAGAAATATTTCTGTAAAAATGTATATGCTTTCACTAAAACAATGGCATTTTATGAATTGAATTATGATTAGATGTTAGAGTGCCAGGTAATCAATATTGTATAAAAGCTTATAGTGACATATTGTTGCAAACATCATATATTAGCATGTGTTAAATTCCAGTATTGGTAAAGAAAAATTAGATGATTGTTTTTTTAGAAGCAACTAGTAATTATGTTAAATTTCAAAATGTATTGACTATTAATATATACTTTTGTCAATTTACTAAGGCAGAAAATTTTATTTTAAAGGGTATGATATGGATATAAGTAACAGAGTTATAGCTTTACAAAAATGTAAATCTTATTTGGTCTTTTAACATTTATTATATTATTAATACCAAATTAAAAAGAAAGATAAAAACGATTTATTTGAATGAATAATGAATAGAATGTTTGTCTTTATAAGCAATATAAATATTTAAAGATATAATTCAATAACTGAAAAAACGTGGAAAAATGTCTGATAGATCAAAACCCAAAAGATGTTATAAGCATCTTCTGATTAAGATTGCTTTAAGTGTGGTAAACATTGAATATAGCTTATTGAACTAAAATAATATTACAATAATATTAAATTTATGGATGCATTCTTTTATATAATAATGATATTATTTTAACTGGTAGAAAAACTGTTATGAAGACTTTTTGAATAATGAGCCAAAAATTCAGGTGTTGGTTTTAATATTTTTATTCACATTTAAATAAATTATAGACTTGTTCATTTAATTCTAGATTAAATAATCAGCTTAAATAAATTAAGTCAGTTCTTCATAATATTATATATGGAAAATCACTTACTGTAATGAAATATCTTGGGAAATTTTCCAATGTAATGGCAATATGTTAGTTTCTAAGCAATTGATCATTTTAATGGATAATTGGACAAAGAAATTGTGTAATCTGATTTAAAAGATTCTGCTACTTTTCAGTCTAAATAAATAAAAGGGATAGAAGTTATAGTAACTATTATTGAAATTATTTTTATTCATGACAGAAAAAATACTCTTAAGAATTTTATTGAGTAGATTATTTTCAATCATTCAAACATGGTTGAAAATTAATATGTTTTTAGAGAAGTATTATATACATAGCTTTTGTTATTATAGCTTATCTCTGAAATGTATTATTAGCAGCCATATACATTTTATTAATTTGGACAAGGTATTTGACTCAGCTAATTAAAAAGCTTTGTGGTAATATTTGAAATTGGCCACATGACTTTTACATAAAAAAAAATAAAAGAATGCATTATTACAGATAACACAAATATGAAGTATTTAAAATAAAATTAGTATTAAGCAGGCATATGCACTAATTTCAATGTTGGTTTGGAATTTTGTGATAGGAATTATTAGAACAATTTATAGGTGTTTTCATGATGTTGGTGTAATCATGAAGTTGTAGTCTGACCTGATTAAAAGAAAAATAGAAATTTCATTTTTATAGATTTTAGATTTATAATATATTGATGACTATACTATTTTTGTCAGTTCAAAGAATTAACTACAGAAATTTAGTTTTAATATTGAATCAGAAAGTCATGTGACTTTTTACTGTCCAGTTAGTAACATAGTAACATTCTAATTATTTAACAAGCACACATGCAATATGTAATTATAAAAAGAAAGGCTTTAATCTTTTTCTATATACACCTTAAACATTTGTATAATAGTCAAACAATGTAGTTTTTGACTATACATAAATCTATCAAACCTTAGCACAAGATAGGAACTTTATGGAGATAAGAATGGATGTCTTATCTTTGACCTAAATTCTTATTTATATGGGCCAATCTGTAGCATCTTCATTTGAGAGCATGAAGAGAGTAACCCAGTCTTTCCTTTTTACAAATTAACTTATGTGAAATCTATTTTGTGTAAGTTAATTTGTAAAAGGAAATAGTGGAGTTAAATGTGAAAAAAGTAATCTCTTCATGCTCTCAAATCACAATGTTATAAATTGGCCTATATAAGTAAAAATTTAGGTTAAAGATAAGACAGTTGTTCTCAACTTTATAAAGTGATTGAGATTTTCCTCTGTAATCACAAACTATATTATTTGGCTATTGTACAAATGTTTAAACCATATGTGAAAAAGGTTAAGTCTTTCTTTTTCTATCCAAGTAGTAGAAATAGTATTTCAATTTAAAATATCAAACAGATTTTTTTTTAACTTTATGCAGTTGAGATTCAATCCAAGAAACTTTAGCTCTTGAGATTTTCTTATTGCAACATAGGACATGAAAAATAATAATATTAATGAAATACATAAAATTATTTTTTAATAAGATTGCACAGTAAATTGGTTAAAAGGATATAAAATACATTTTGTCATATGTCAAGTGTGTTTATGTATAATTTATATATATATATATATATATATAAATTATACATATACATACATCTATATATATATATATATATATAAAATAGATGTATTATAATTTGTAGCCATTATTGTAGATCGAGGGGGTCACATGGTTAAAAGTTAAATCCCAAAAAAACCTGTATAATTATTATTGATAATGTTAAATTCAGAAAATAACCCTTGGTACAATATAGCAAATTATTACATTGTGTATATCTTACCTATATTCCAAAAGCACCTAAACAAAGTTTTCTGTGAATTATACTTACACTTAATGATTTTGTAAAAAAAAAAAAAAAAGAATCAAATTATTTTTATTCACCTTGAATAGTCTTATTATATTTCTATCAAAAAATTGATCGATAATTAATCTATTTATTTAAATATTAGGTATTCATTAAGTATAAAAATATGCAATGGAGAAGATAATTTTTTAAACAAGTCTAATATTAAAGATAAAATAGCAAAAATTTTAATATCTTAAAAAGACAAAACAGTTGACAACTTATTACTTAATATCCTTAGCATAAATTGAAAACATTAGTACTATTAAATTGCAGTAATGTTTATTAGAAGAGTCTTAAATACAACATATATAAGTAAACTATACTTTCAAAACTAAATATTTACATTATTTATATATTTTAATATTTTAAATACAAGTATATTTTATATACCTGGAGAACAACGATTTTCAAGTTCCCTTCAGTCATCCACTCTATCATGTAACTGATATACATGGCCATGCATTTGATAAATATCTATAACCAGATAAATCTTTTTATTTTCTAGGTACTCTTTCAAAAGTTTTTATAAATCTAGAACTATCATTGCGTAAAAAATTTCCCAGATCATTCTCAGTTGTTAAATATGAATTTCTTGAAATATCCTCAACTCTCAGATCAGCTAAAGATTTGAAACACTTGAATATTTAGATGTAAATGATAGTCAAACTTTTGTATTATGTGTTTTTATTACAATTAATCTGATCTGAGGGTTTAAAAATTTACTTTTATTATTTTTTATATATGTTGTATTAGATAAATATGTTTTTTATAAATGTTATATATGAGATTAAAAAATCAATGCATTAAAATCATATGTTTATATGATGATTGCTAAACCTGTCATAGTCCTCCCTTCTTTCAGAAGTGGACTATTCCAGATGCCTCCTTATCTGATCAGATTAAGCATTGTTTGCCACAGGCCAATAGGCTGATGTATAGATAAAAACATAGCCAATGATTATTACAGGCCAATAAGCAATGATGCTTGCTGAATCCAAAGGTTTTCAATAAGGTCAGGGATCTGGCTATAAATAGTCAGCCTTTTTTTGAGAATTAGTAAAGAATGTCTGTCTAACCTGAAAGACTGTTTGCATTCTCCCACGGAAGCTCTGCTAAACTGAACAGCAGTAAGTGTTCCCATTGATAGCACTACACTATTTAGTCTATGCAGCTAGGCAAGTCTCACAGATACCGGATGCTGCTAAGACTACTGTTGGCTCAAGGCAAGCTGTCTTGTACAGCTGGAAGAGCCACACACCCTACCCATGAGGCAAGCTATCAGGTGTAGCTGGAAGTGATAGGCAGAACCCAGAGAGTACGTTAAGCTATAATATTCAACATTGTAAATATTCTCTTGTATATAAACTGTATATTGTATTATATATATATATATATATTATTTTCTGTAAGTTGGGTCTGTAATCCGGACCAAACATAACAAAAACATTTAAGCTTTTAAAGAAATTGGTTGTAATTAAAACATATAAATAAAAAATAGTATGGCTATTTCTGAATAGATCTTAAGATGTTTCAATATTTATATATTATATTTATAAATAATGGTTCGAAAAGATAGATGGCCATTCTATCTTTTCCAAAGACTTTATCATGTGTTTGAAGTGTTAGTATTCATTCGTTTATAGTTAAAATCTTCAAAGCACATGTGCAACAGCTTAATGCTGTTTAAATATTACAGTTTATAAACATCGCCCTATATAAAAATAAAATGATTTATTTTCATAAAATACTACATAAATTACCATTAGTAATTAAACTTTTTCCGAAGTTTTTTTTTTATACAATCCAAATTTTACTGACCTGCGAGTATATTTTTGTTTAACTATTTAATGTATTTGACTTATTTTCTTGTAACTTTAACAACATTCCAAAAAAGATTTAAGATTATTACAACAGTCTCAAAATATGGCCACTATAAAAACTTAACCAAATTCTTAATAAAACTGAATAAAATGACTTGCAATATTATTAAGCAGTTGATTCTTATCTATATCTATGTATGTGCAATACCAAAAACTATTCTCTAAAGAATAAGTTCAACCTTAGGTATTCTATTTGAGTTTTTCAAACTTTCTCTCAAGATTCTAATTTTTTATATAAATTATAATTAAAGAATACATTTGTAAATTTATGTTTTCATAATATTCTATTTATAAAAACTATCAATAATTAGAAAACGTTTTATTATTATTTAAATAATACTTATCATAATTATACATAATAATTAATTTAAGATATACAGACAACTTATCTATCATTGAAAAAGATATAAAAACATTAAATCCATATTATACATATTAAATAAAAGGAAAAGCATATAATGTATTGGTAAATGTAGCTAAATCTAAGTCAATGATTAAGAGAAAAAAGAAAATAAAGAGAAAAATCAAAATTGAAAGAACTGTAGTAAAAAATGTGGATATTTTTATACATCATGGAAATAATAATTACCAAATTAAGAATAGCTAGAGTAAAAATACTTTCATAAATTATGAACATAATTTGTAAATAATATTTATTTTTATAAAGCACAAACAGTATTTAAATTAAATTGAGAGACTGCAAAACCTCTTGCGCTCATTACTATAACAGCCAATCAGATCGTAAATACAAGACAGAGAATTTAACAAGAATAGAGCGGTCCACTCTATTCTTTACTTGTCTTTCTATATATCCAAGCTAGTCTAAAGTACTTAGATCTGAAAGTGTGAATATTAAATATCTTCACACTTAACTCACTGAGTTTAAATTACAAATGTAGAGTGTGAAATCCTACGATTTACTACGCAGTAGTTTTTAGATGTTATAATATGCAGTAACATATGTAAATAATATTTATTTTTATAAAGCACAAATAGTATTGAAATTAAATTGAGAGACTGCAAAACCTCTTGCACTCATTACTATAACAGCCAATCAGATCGCAAATATAAGGCAGAGAATTTAACAAGAATAGGGCGATCCATAATTTGGAAAAACTAAGTGTTCCAATTATAAAATAATGCATATGCACATTTATTAGTTTGCTATATGATTATGAATCATAGATAAAAATTAAACATTTATTAAGAATAATCTTTTCATTTGGAAAAAAATATGCCACAGAAATTTATTCAGAATTAAATATATGTAAAAATATTGCATTATAGAGATTGCATTAAAAACCAGTCAATACTTAGTCAATCCCAATATCAAAAACAATCAAAAATTTCAAACTGTTGTCAAAGCAATCTCTATTTAACAATAAAGGTGGAATCCCATCATTATTAATGTTACACTATATATATATATATATATATATATATATATATATATATATATATATATATATATATATATATATATATATATATATATATATAGACCCTAAAGATTGCAATTTTACCACAGATATTGAAATTATTGATAAAAAGAAGTTTAAAAAACCCTTTTTAAACAGGTAAAGATAACTTCTTCTGAATGCAGACAATAAATAGTCAATTTTAACATTATAAATGACAAATTATAATCTTTAAATTGCACCATTGTCTGTTCTGAATGCAGATTAATAAATAGTCAATTATAATATTACAAACTGCAATTATACTTTTCAAATTGCACCCAAAGTATTATTTAAATAATAAGTGTTTTAATGTTCAAGGCTAAATAGGTTTGCAAGTAATCATTAAAAGGCAGTCAATACTTAGACAATCCCAATATCAATATCAATCAAGAATTTCAAACTGTAATCAAGGCAATAATCTTTTAACAATAAAGATGGAATCTCAATATATTTATATAGACATGATATATTTCCACTTTTATTGTTAAAAGGAGGTTGCCTTGACAACAGTTTGAAATTCTTAATTGTTATTGATATTAGGATTGTCTAAGTGTTGATTGGTTTTTAATGATTACATACAAACACATTTAGGCTTGTGGATTATTACACTTATTATTTAATTAAAGTGAAAGACTGAAACCTTTTCCCATGCACATTTTAGAATGCTTATATAATTGTGGTTTGTAATGTTAGAATTGATTATTTATAGTCTGCATCCAAAACAAGTTATGTTTACTTGTTTAAAATGATTTATTTAAACTTTTTTATATCAATAATTTCAATCTCTGTGGTTAAGTTGCACTCTTTCATATCTATATAAATATTTTGGACCATTGATAATTGTGAAATTCCATTTTTATTGTTAAAAGTAAGTTACCTTGACAACATGATAACAATCTTAGTTATACTTTTAAAAATGTGTCATGTTTGCTATTATATGTGACATATTAAAAAAAAATTCTGTCAATGTACCTACCTATACACGACATACAGATATAGTTATGTAAGTAACAATGATTTCAAAATATATTTCTGACAGGAGTTCTCATCAATTGAACAGATCACTCTCCTTATATATCTTTATGGACATTCATCTGTATTTATCTAAAACAAATAATAATTCAATTTATAACATCAAACTTCCACTCCTTTACGCTTTTAGCAAAATTTATTTATTAATTTGATAACAGTTTTGACTGTTCCCAGCAGTCTTCCTCAGATCTTATTTCTCATTTCTTTTATGTAGGATATTTTAATCTGGATAAATATAGTAACATGTATATTATTTAATTTTTTGTCACATTTGAAAATTGGATGTAGTAATTTGCTATGAATAAACAATGAACTATAGTGATGAAGATTTATGAGAACAAAAACTTGGGCCAACTGATAAAATGCAACTTAAAAACCATTTGCTTTATTCATATATTTTGTCCTTATGTCTTACATATAGAGATTATTATTTTTAGTATATCTAGGGCATTCTCTGTCCATTTGTTAACTTATTCTGCATTGATTTAAAGTGTATATGGTATTTTATTTATACTAGAATACTTGCGCGAATAAATAAAAACAGATGAGAGGAGTTAAATAAGTAATAATCATGCTGGGATAAATGATATATTAATCTTTAACGTGTATATTTTGACTAAAATATTAAACAATTTATAAAAATGTTTATTTATAAATGATAATGTATTTATGTAGGAGATATTATCAAACGAATGCTTTAGGCAGCGTCGCACTTGAAAAGTGAATTATAGAAATAAAATTTGCAAATAGTAATCTTAGAGATTGCTATTTGCAAATAGTTAATGTATTTATCTAGGAGATATCAAAGGAGTAGTTCAGGAAATGACACATTTAAAAATTAGATTGTATTATTAATATATGTAACGGAATTCAAATAGTTTGATAGGCATGTTTAAAAAAAATTATAAAACAGATAATTCTACAATGGCCAATAAACAAAACAATATTTTCAAATGCCAGCAAAATATTGATCACTCAAAAAAATTTGATAATATAAAATCAATAATTGAATCATAATATATCGTAGAAACAAATGTGGTCAGTTTATTATCCGTATTCACTCCTTTATCTCAAACTATAAATTAGAAAAGGGCATCAACTTTTTTTTTTTATTAAAAAAAAAAGTATATCATCTTTTACTTTTATAAAAAAAATACTATTTATTTGTGCAAATTTAATATAATTTATTGCAGCATCTCAACTTTAAATTTCTATCATAAACTTTAATGAGTCCTTAAATCAATACATATAGGTTTTTTTCACAGTTACTAAATTAGATTAAAATACAGGAAGTAAAATATTTTTTATTTGTTTAATAAGGCTGGGAGCAATTTTAAAATGTAATAAATGCAATGTTTCTTCTCTTCCCTGTTTGAACAAATGAGATCAAATTGTTTAAAATATATATATATATTTAATTTGATTTTTTAAAATTTCCATTAAAGGAAAAAAAATAGCATATTTCGATTATTTTATAAATGATGTAAATTTAATTTTATTAATTTCAGGAATAAAATGAACAAAAAAAATCGAATATCTTTTAAATAAATTTAATTGTTTTTAATAATAAAAATGTAGGTTCAGCTAATTGTTTTATTGTTATAAACCTCTCACCTTCCTCCAAAAACAGTAAAATTTCATCTGCAAATGGTTTTCTGTGTCCTAAGAAGTGGGTTCTATAATCAAATTGATTTTATCATTAGATGACTCCAGAAAATTAATTGCTTAGAAAGTCTAAGATTTTAAGATGCAAAAATCATGTTAATAATAAACGATTCCTTCCACAATTCAGCATTTTCATTAATATGACATTCAATATAGTAGTTAGAAGACTCTCCATTACTATTTGACTTAAACAAGGTTTAGTAATGGCATGTATAACAATAGTTTGGTAAGATTTAGTTCTATGTTAGAATGGAGAGCCATGTTTTATGATTGTAGCTCAAACATATTATTTTCAGTACTCCAGTGACATATACCATTTCTCCTGAGTTGGCAATAATTTATACAATACAAATATTCGTTCCATCATTATAAATTAGATAATTTAAGCATGGCTTATAAGTAGTATGTGAAACAATAATTTATTTGATAATGATATATGTAATAATAATATTTATAAATTTACAAAAAATATATTTTACTTTATTTTTCTCATTTCATAGTATAGAGTTTGTAAATAAAATAAAAATATTTCTTTTATATTATTATATTATAGCTCTTCCTACTTATATTACATGTGTTTGTAAATACATTTGTAGTCTATGTGCAAATACTTTCATTTTATATATATGAATATTTATTTGTGCATAGAAAAGCATCTCGTTTTCACTCATACACACTTTTCCAACTCTGGTGATAGCTAATTAATTTTAATCTTTTACTACAAAACGTTGTCTTTCAGTTAAAATAATAATAAAAAATTAAACCAAGACTTTTTATAAAATTAATATTGTTACTGATCTTTTGTTCAGCTTCAAACTATTCTCACGTCTATTTTCACAGATTTTAGTAAAACTAATTCTACTTCTTTTATATATAAAATGATTATTATTTTATAATTATAATATATATATATATATTTACTTTATCACAATCTAGAAAGCTATTTAAAAATGTTCCAATAATTATATAAACATGATATGATAATTTAAAATATGTCTAGAAGACAGATACAAAAACAATAAAATAATTTGTTGCATGACATTAATTTAGGTTCATTAATTTGACGTGAATACAAATCTTACATTATAAATTTGTTTTTTTTATTTTATAAGATTTTTCATAGATGGATTTAACTAAGATTGAAATTAAATAACATGAGATTAACTTATTGTTTTTCCAGATGTTTGTTTGCCAACAAATCTTAGTTTAATTCCTTCATTATTTCACAGTGTTTATTTTAATAACATCTGTTTATCATGTTTATTATATATTCTAATTAAACATTTGTTTACCATAGATTTATAGTTTAATTATAATTTATACAATTTGTCATTATGCTGTTTTATAGTTTTAAAAACTGAGTTTTAAATAACTTGCAATTTGGTAGATTAAGTGACATTTAAGCACTAGAAATAACGTTTATGAACTGTGATTTAAATGTTTTGAATTCATTGCTCCATCATTCTACTAATTATGGAGTCAAAATGAACTTGATTAACCATGTAGGTACAATAATAATTCTCTCTCTCTCTCTCTCTCTCTCTCTCTCTCTATATATATATATATATATATATATATATATATATATATATATATATATATATATATATATATATATATATATATATATATATAAACATTACAAGCATAAAGCTAAACTAGTCAATATAAAATCAAAACTACCCTAAATCTAAAATTAAACCAGACCAGCATAAAAATAATATTAAAACACAACCTAAGGTTTCACTGCTACAAGCAGACTTCTCAAGTGTAAAGAACTACAAAAAAACCACACATTATATATACTATTAAAAACTACCCACAAATCCATTCACTTCCCATCCACCCTTAATATTAAAAGAACTCTTAAATAAGTTAATTGCTTCAGAATAATAAATTTTCAATAATAAAGACTCTTTAATTCTTCTTTTGATTTCATTTCTCTCAAAGAAGACAACCTTAGCTTCATCAAAATCAATAGTGTGGCCTGTATCTTTTTCATGGACATACAAAGCAGAACTAAGATATCTATTTTTAACTCTACTTTTATGAACCTTTATTCTTTCATTTAAACTCAAACTACTCTGACCTATGTAAACCTTCTTACAAAATAAACAAGGAATAAAATATACCACACCAGGAATAGTCTTTATATCAAAAACTTCTTTTGTATTATTTAATAAATTATTCAATGTAACACCCTTTTCCAAGCAATTTTCTTATTTCCAAACAATTTACTATTTCTACACACAATTCTATAAGAAGACAATTTAAATGGCAAAGAAATAAAATCATATTTTTCTTTAACCTTTACATCCTTACAAATATTACTATTAAATAAAATACTTTTAACAAATTTATCAGAGTATCCAACACTCAAATAATCTTTATAAAATTGATATTTCTGAAACAAAGCTACCCCACTAGAATTATTTAATTTAATATTCCTATGACAATAATTCCTTAAAGCAGCTACTTTATGAGATACAGACTGATAGCTATCAGGTTTAATTATAGATCTTAATTCTTTACTTTTAACTAAATGACTGCACAATAAACAATTAGTTTCTATATTTCTAATCACCAAAAGATCTAAAAATTTTAACTTACCAAAATCTAACCCCCCTCCTTCTAACACAAATTTTATAGAAGGATCAAAACAATTAAACTCATTTACAAATTCCTTCAATTTATCATTCTCAACTACAAATAAACAATCATCAACATATCTGACAAATAATTTTACATATAAACAATTCTTTTTAATAATAATTTCCTCTTCCATAAAACTAATATAAACTGAACATACTAAAGGAGAAATAATATAACCTATTATCCACCCTTCCTTAATCTTATAAAAATTACCTCTATAAGTAAAATACATAGAATCTTCCAATAACAAAAGTAAATCTTTAATTACCTTAATTTTATTTTTTGATAAAGAACTTTTCTTAATCAATACAGACATTAAGAACATCAATACTGCTTAACCTATTAACAGACTGATACATATTTTCAATATCTAAACTTCCAAATACCCAATTACTTTCCATTTTAAAATTATTAATCTTATCAAAAGCCTCAAAAGAAGAAGAAACTGTGTACTGACCAAAATCAACAAATTGTTTTAAAAAATTATTCAAGAATCTAGAAATACCCTCTACAACACTACCTGTAAAATCAAAAATAAATCTTAAAGGAAAACCATCTTTATGAGTTTTAATATTCACAAACATCTTAGCTGATGTAAAATCATTAGGATAGCATTTTAAATAATCTACTCTATTAAAAAATTTTAAATTAACCATTTTCTTCATAATATCTATCAATTTTCTTTAGATCAAATTACCTGGATTTTTATCTAACAACATATATTTACCATTATTTAATTCTCTATCCATTTTCTCTTTGAAATCATCTCCTTTCATAATAACAAACCTACCAGCTTTGTCTTCACGAGAAATGATTACATCATTAGCAATTAACCTATTTTTAAGATGTTTAATCTCAGCAGGATTAATAACAAATTTTTCTTTCCTTTTTAAACTTTTATTCAAAATCGATTGAATACCAACTTTCTGCTCATCACTCAAATTACTAGATTCAATAGACGAAATTGTATCAAAAACTATATTTTTTGAATGAAATGGAACAAAATTAGGGCCTTTACCAAGAATATCTAATTCTCTATCATTTAACTTCAAATCCGTAAGATTAACAACTCTATCCTCAGAAACCTTATTCTCATATCCTTTATCACTACAATAAACTTTATTAACTTTCCCAAACAACCACTTTAAATTTCTTTCATATTTTTTACAATAGAAATTTGACCTATTCTGTCTAAATTGTCTCATAAAAAAATTCAAAATTGAATAATTAAAATCTTGCCTCCTTTCTAAATAATATCTATTCCTTTTATATAGATAAATAAATTTATAAAACCTTACAAAAGTATCTTTTAAAAAAAACTATTCAATATATATGTTTGTAACTTAAAAACTAAATTTTTATTTTGAATCAACTTTTTATTTCTACTAAAATTAATAACACAACACCTAGGAAAAACACTAAATTCCCTACATTTTTTAAGAAAATGTAGTTCTTTACACTTGAGAAGTCTGCTTGTAGCAGTGAAACCTTAGGTTGTGTTTTAATATTATTTTTATGCTGGTCTGGTTTAATTTTAGATTTGGGGTAGTTTTGATATTATATATATATATATAGGTCAGTAATAATTCATAACAATCATAACAATCAATTACTAAAAAATTTTAAATTTAGAATATGTTCTTTTAACATGGTAATTGTATTAAGTCAATTATATCTTTAAAGTACAATTTTAAGCTAAAGAGAATGCGTAGTATATAAAATCATTTAAAAATAGTTATATAAAGCTTTAAATATTGTTTCACATGGTTGTAAAAGCTGACCATATTAAATAACACAGCTGTAAATAATTAAAAGTATATTTAATAAATTCGATTTTAATAGTTTAAAACTTATAGTTAATAAATACAGTGTTTAAATTTATAATCATATTTAATAAACAAAAATTAATATAGTATATTTTTAAAATAAACTTTATGATGGTGAGAATTATATTTAATTCTATATTTTCTAAATTGTTCTTCCAAATTTTTTATAATTATTTTATATAATATAATAAGTGTATCAATTTTATAAATCTGGGCAGAGAAATGGATTGAAAATTGTCTGTCAAAGTTATTAATCACGTGATTTTTTAATGTATACTATCACACACACGCATGTTTGAATTATTAACAAAGTTTAAAATATTTTAAAAGTTATATTATAGAATTGGATAGAATTATTGCCTATCATAAAAATAAATAGTATTAAACATTAAGTTAACTATCGTATAACATGTTTAAATAATGTAATAAAGACAAATACATTCATAATATAAAAATTAAATATTTTATTTAAAACAAAAAAATACTTAATTGTAATTATTAATTAGAGAAAATATAACTTACTATTAAAAATTTTCGGCTGAACGTTTTCGAGGAACCATGCCTCATACTCATAGCCTTCATGAAAAGTGTAATAAATATATGCAAATGTAAATATTCAAATAAGCTACTGTTACTGTTACGTTCAGCCGAAAATTTTTAATAGTAAGTTATACTTTCTCTAATTAATAATTACAATTAAGTATTTTTTGTTTTACATACAAGGAGAAATTAAAACCATATTTTATTTAAATAAAAATAGATAAATTGAATATTAAAAAATGGAATAGGTTATTTAAGGTTATTTTAAAAGTTATTGTAAATGTTTAAATAGTTTTAATAAAATAATAATTTATTTAAAAGTAATATTTTAAATAATATTTTAAGTTCATTACATCATAATTTTTTATTTTCAAATATAATTCTGCTATAAATTGAAAATATGTAAATTTGTTTTCAAACTAAAGTAAGAATTAACCAATAGGAATAGGTATTCTTACAGACTATAAATATTGTCGTAACTAAGTTATCAGGGGAGATTAATAATGTATTGAAACCAAAGAAAGGTATATTTGCAGCTCTCAAAGAGATAGTATTTTTTTTAAATCTTTTATTTTAGTCAATTTTTTTTAGTACTTTCTTATAACTTTATCTGCAAAAAACTAATTGATAATTTTAAAAAATATTTTTTGCAAAAGAGAGTATAAACTAAAAAATATTTTAATAATTTCGTTTAATATGCTTTGTTAAATTTTTTAAAGTTCTTTATCAGTCGTATTTATCTAAAAGTTTAACATAAACTACTCAGTAAAAAAATGGATATACTACGAAATAAAATGGATATAAATTATAATACTGAAGAAATATTTGAAATATTTATTGATACAGCTTTATTAATATTTCACCGAAGAACTGTTTTGGTACATAAAAAAACACAGCTCGGACATCATACGGAGTCTAATGAAAAATTGGAGACGCATTATTATTTATAAGCTTATTCAAGATTTATTTTTTAAATGGTAATAAGATAATTATATATTGCATGAATTATTTTATATAATATGATATTCAAAGGAGTAAAATGTTATATCCTTTCTAAAGGTAACATTTTTTAAAAATATTTTTCAAGAATTAAATAAAGAACCCATGAAAATATGTTACAGAAGCATTTTGGTATTAAAATATCCATTCTTCGAATTATTTAAAATGTACTTGGAAAAGATTTGTTCAAAAGCACTTGAAGTTTTATTTTAAAAGAAATTTATAAAAAAATACCAAACGAAAGTCTAAATGTATCATGAAGGAAACATAGATAAAAAGTGAACACATAGATGAATAAAAAAAATGGATCCATGGAAATACAAATAGTACTTAAAAGTTTATCGAATATTTTAAAGTTAAATTAGATGGATTGATGCATCGGATACGCAGAGAATATTGGTAGAGAAGATTAAAAAGCTTCATGGGATTAATTAATATTATCGTCCTAAAAATTAAAACCAAGGATTATTTTCTAAATTTTACTAAATGGATTAATAATTATTTTATTCTAAACTTTAACGCGCTTAGAGGAGAACATTTTTGAAAAACTCTAGAGAAAATAATAAGCATTTTGGACTTATCAGGAACTATCGTCAAGAAAATATGTAACTATAGTTTTGATTTTTTTTATTTTGTTAACCTAGTTTAAATCTAAATTTTTATATAAGATTATGAAAAACATAAAAACATTGATTTATTAATATTAAAATTTTATAATATAACAATCTAATAATTTAGCTAAAAATATTTTAATATTAAGTGTATGGGTGTGAATTTTTATATCTACAATGCTCAAGTGGACAAAGGAAGCCTACTGAACACGATGACTAGATAAAGGCTATTGGTAATAATAATAACTATTGATAATTTATAATGTATATATTTTTTTGTTTTCTTTAGATCATCCATAAATTGGAAGAATGAAGTGTAAAAGTTTTTTACTTATATGTATCGCATTTTATACAACATTTTAAAAAACATTATGAGATAGGATTGATTTGAAAATATGCATACGACAATTTTTTTTTTTTTTTTTTTATTAGTAATATAATCCAACATAACAAATAATTATGTGATTCTTTTAAAATTTTGTGTTATGGGATATTCAAATATTGTCTAAGTAGATTGTATATGATTAAACATACAGAGCAATGAAGTAAGCAACTTTTCTTATGGGATAGTAAGATTGTTTAACTATTAATGAATTTTATTTATTGTTTTGTAAATGCAGACAGTTATTTATCGATGTAAGATGTAGAAAAATCTTGAGAAATAATGTTGAGATAGTGGCTTGGAAGTACTATAGTTAGCAGGAAACCAAGATGATGTAGTTTTAAAATAGGATTTGATAAGGAATAGGAATAATATTTAGTCTTTATGTGGTTATCAGCATAGTTAACAAAACCCTATGACTGATACACATTTTATTTGGACAGTGTTTATATTTCTTTAAATATTTGATGTTCTAATAAAGCTGAAGAAATAGCTTTAACATTGTCCCTGTACTAGAGGATATTAGGCAGATAAATGTCCTACCTCTTCACACTGTACCATGATTTTGAGATATGTTAAGAGTAATACTCTAGCTTTCTTCCTTAATCCTATGCATCTGTTTTCACTATCTTTATTTCATGTAACTGCATCGTTTAGTAAGATACGTTTAAGAGAAATGATAAATAATTTAGAACTTATGTTATGCTATCGTTTTTGGATAAGATTAGTTTATTTGCTTATAAGGAGCAGAATATTATAACTTAAAATTGAAGATCCAAAGTATCCTAAGGAAAGAAAAGAATCATAGAATATATTTTGAATTTTATTTCGGAAATGAAATATAAACTTTTTTAAAATAAGGTATCTAAACAAAGATATTTTTTTAAAAAGTGATAATAATTTTAAATGCTTTAGTATTATTTTTTTTAAGAGAAAATAAGTATTGCATATTTTAAAATACAATAGTACAAAGTAAATTATGTAAACAATATGCATAGTATATTTTTTGTTTATTGATTAACAGAAATATATTAATGATTACACTTATATCATATTAAAGTAAGGCTTAAAGAAGAATATATTATGATTAGTAAACATTGTGTGATAAATACTAAAATCTAGTACTGAATTTTGGATAATATTTTGTGTAACATCATTGACTTTGCAAGATGAAAATTTTTTTTTTTAATATTTTGAGAAGTCCATACTCATTATAAAATTTTGTTTTCTATGGAATGTTTTTCTAAATATGAATTTTTTTAAAAAAATAAGATAGATTAATAATATTAAGGATAAAATGCTGTTGCTAATAAAGTAGATAAATTTATTTGTAATAAGTTAACCATAATGAGAAACCAAATAGTAACATTTTTTTTTTTTTTAATTTTGTCCTAAATCTAAATAAAGGTGTAATTGAAATATAAATTATTTTTTATAACCTGGTAGATCAAACTGTTAAGTAAAAAAAAATTAAGTATATCCACTGTAAATAGTGTAAATAAATTGTTTAGTTATTTATTGTTAGTAATAAACTTTGTTAAATTTTGTTATTTCAAATATTTTGTGTCAGAGTTGTTTATTTCTCCACATCGCTGCATGAAAACACGATATATGCATAATAATCGAAACAAACATATAATTTTGCACAAAAAGATAAATAGAGAATTATTTAAGAATTTAAATATTTTATTGGTATTCATTATAATTAAATAATCATAATCTTACATTATTTTATTGGTCATAAATCAGTTATCACAATATTATATTAAATTATATGCTATCAGTTGTCACACATATTTTGTTTGTCAGATTATTAAAATGCTACCATGTATTTATTATATCATTACATGAAGAATATTATTATTGTTATTTATTATTATTAGTTTAAGCATAGTAGATTATGACATAAAATCCCTTCTCATATTTTACTACTGTATTTTACTAACTTAGAATAAACTTCATGAACCTGAGATTATTTTATTTGAGCTAGATTATTACAAATAGAAGATTAAGACTTAATTATTAGTTTAATCTTAGTGAGTAGAAGTTATTAAAGTCGTAAGAATACTATGAGTTTGTTATTTAAAATAGTAATAAGGGGGGATAGTGTTCTATGCCATTGAGGTAGTATCCTGTAGGATATTGGCTCAATGTAATCTATCTTGTCACCTGTATTTTCACTTCAAGTCTCATGAAAATATTAAATATTTATTTAATTTATTTTTATAAACTGAACCTTATTCCTATTGTAAATTTGATCTAGTGAAATATTTTAATTTTAATACTGAATATTTTAGTTATTAATTATTAACTGAGATAGAACCCATTTTATTTTATACTATATACTATCTGGAAATGAGGATGCACGAGGCAGAGTCAGAATATATATATATATATAATGACAGCTTTAGACTTCAATGTAAAAATAAATGGCTTCTGAGATCTTTTCTTTGGGAGTGTTACTTTATTTTGTAGGCAATATTTTTAGACTGATAACCAAATTGTTTAAATATTTGGTCTTTCAATTCACTTTTTAGATCTGTAATTACATACAATATTTATAATTTGTTATAGCATTCATGCTATTTAGAATTTGTAAATAAGCAACACCTACACTTTCAATATTGAATCAATATTCTTAACTTTACTTAAACTACATTTCATCTTTCTAGAGAATTAATCTTAAGATATATTCAAAAATTCTATTATATCTGATTTTAATTATTATTTATGTGATGACAAGCACATCTTAAGAAAGAATATCCAGTGAAGCCACAAACTATGTTGTATCAAACAACACAATTTCAATTATAAAGAAATGGTAGTTTTATAATAGTTGTTGAAACTGCCTGAGGACATTATTTCTATGCTAGCACAAAGAAATATGCCATTTAGGCAGCCTCCATTATCGAACATTCAATTTCTAATGTGTGAGCATAGAAATAGCTCATTGTTTGTGGTGGCTGTAGTCTATTTTATGCTAATGCACAGAAACATGACATTTAATCTGGTGTAGAAGCTATCATGTCAGCTTACAGCTCATATTTGTGTTACACATTTTTGATGTATGATCAAATTTCACTTTTGGGTACAGTATTGTGTGACAGTGGATAGAATTCTGAATGTCAAAACTATTTTAATATTCATTAAGACATTCTCCTCTTCTATCTACCATGTTTTATGAATGTCTACTAACAATTATGAGCATTGTCTCATGCTACTGTAGCCCAGATTTCCTGCTCAAAAAATTTGGCAAGTGTAGGTGTGAGCATGATTGCTAGCAGATCATGCTACAAGTCACATTTTTGTGAGAACAACTGTGAGCTTAATAAAATGTCTGAAATAAAGTTTCCAAATATCAAAGTTTGGGATTTGCCTTACTCTGAAACTGATGCCATCAAATTTTTACAGCATTATGGAGCAGTAGCATCTGTGAAGAGGTGTTCATGTGGAGAAGAGATGACATTATATCATTGTGAAAGTTACCACTTCAAATGCAAGGTCAGTTTGTGTGGACGTCGGTGTTTGATTCGCCAAGGGATGTGACTGGAGGGGTCACAGCTTGATTTCATGAAGATAGTACATCTCTTGTACTATTGGAGCCATGAGGAGCTGACAGTGTCAAGGACTGTCTTCAATTTGAACCTGTCTCCAGGCTTCCTTGTGCGCTGGACAAATGGACTCTGCAAGGTCTATTGTGAGAGCTTAATGTCTCAGCCATGCTATCAAATTGGTGGTCCAACTCAATTGTTGAAGTTGACGAGACCTTGTTTAGCCACCAAAAGAACCATCAGGGCATGGTCTTCCACAGCAGTGGAACTTTGGCAGAGTGCTGTAAAACCAGCAATTGCTTCATTGTGGCTGTTCCCTGTCAATCTGCAGCCACACTTCTTCAGCCTATTCAGGAAAATTTCAAACCTGGATCAACTATTTTCTTTGACTGCTGGAAGGATTATCATACAAAAGAGCTTGAAGCTGCAGGTTTCAAACACATGACAGTAAATTACAGGATACAACTTTATGGATCCCAGCACAGGTGTGCACACACAGAACATTGAGAACCTGTGGGGTCTGTTGAAATGGCACAACAAGAAAATGTGGCACAGCCAGATACTCTCTGGATACCTACCTGGCTGAGTTTATGTGGCATCATGTGCACAAGGGGAAGTCATCTGCCAGGCCCTATTATTAGAGCATCGAGTTGCGTTCTGTTTCTGAATAGCCAAATAAGTTGGTTTTAATTGTATATATTTGACGTTTAATGTAAATAAATATTTGTTTTTGTAATGTAACAAATTATTCAACCTTCATCAATGTACTTGTTAAGATTTCAAAGCCCCCCCCCCCAAAAAAAAAAAAAAGTTGTTAGAAATGTATTAATTTCACAGGTAAATGAAAATATTTATTTGTAATTTAAAAAAATTGATTTCGTAGATTATCAAACCGAAAATAAGTAATGAAAAGAATAAAAAGTAAGTACTTTTTAAATTTATTTTGATTTAAGTATTTTTTGTAAAGATTTATTTGATTTGATTTTTACTTTTAATGTCATAAACAAACAAAAACAAAACAAAAATCTGGCCCCAGCAACATTATATATATTTATCTTTGTTTACAAACAAACGTTTCCCTCAGGCAGTTTCAACATGCTATTATAAAACTACCAAAGAAATAAAAAAATGCAAATAAACAAAATAATGTAAAGAAGTAAATAAATGTATTAAATTTTGAATATCTCAGTACAGTAGTAGCCATTTCTTTTCCTGGATAAATTTAATGTTCTCAAACATGAATTTGTTTAATCATGTTTTCTTCACAAATAGAATGTTTATTATCACAGTTAAAACATGTACATAATTTTTTCTTTGCATTGTTTATCTCCAAAATATATATTTAGCAAAATTTATTATAATACCATGGATGATAAATACAAAAAAAATATATAAAGTACTTTCATTAAGTGGAAAAGGGGATATTGATTTAATAAGAAAAATTGATTTACTAAGAAAAAATCAGTTATATGTTTTTAAAAACTGAGCCATCATTCAGAGGATTTATAAAAATAAGCAAATTCATATCACTGTCACTTGTATTCCTGATGTGAGCTAAAAATTTAACTAAAATAAGAGATATTTTAATGGTTAAAACATAAAAACCTTAAATATACAGGTAAATGATAAGAATTTCCAGAATATTATAGTTAATGTTCTTATATATTACATCAGAAAATTTTAAATACCTATAAAAAATTTAATCAAGAATCTGGCTTACACAATTCTAAACTAATCACTGCAAATGGGGGGTGGTTATATAAATTTCAAAACTGTAATACTCTACAAATTATCCATTTTTGAAAAATTAGTTTTTACATATTTATAATATGTTATAAAATTACTCATATTTTGTTAGTTTATAATGATATAATTTAGATTAGTAATATAGCTCGAAACCAATTGGTCTCAGGATAGGAATATTTTAGATAGAGATTTTAAATATCTTTCTTCTACCACAATTATCAATAAGAGCATGTTTTGAGCTATTGGTACATTCCTTATATTACATATTTGTAAATACAAGCTTGAATAAACATTTATTTTATAATGTCTTGTGTGCGATTATAATTACGATAGAATGACAGCCTCTCACAGCGTCTGCACAATTAGCTTAACAGGCTGTCATTCTATCGTAAATACAAGCTTATAAAAGCAATGTCACAAAATATATGACTTGCTTTATTGATTATGAATTTAGATGGGTTTATTATACAGCAGTGAAAATAAGCTTATTTCTAGACTAATATATATATTGTACTGCAAATTAAAATTTTTAAGATAATATCTTATCTAATTTTGTTAATGTAATATGATTTTTAAATTTGCATTAAATATTCAATAAATCAATTATTTTATATAGCGCAAAGTTTTATAAACTGTAATAGCTAAACAGCATTAAGCTGTTGCACATGCGCTTTGCAGATTTTAACTATAAATGACTGAATACAAACACTTCAAACACATGATAAATTCTTTGGGAATTCTATCTTTTCCCAAAGACTTTCCCAAAGACTTTATCATGTGTTTGAAGTGTTTGTATTCAGTCATTTATAGTTAAAATCTGCAAAGCGCATGTGCAACAGCTTAATGCTGTTTAGCTATTACATTAAATATTCAAATGTTTTTGCTCAGAATACATATTTAGCACTATATTTAGTTGTAAACTATATTAAGCTGGTATTAAATGCATTGATATTTAAATTTTAGTTCCTCAACTTTCTTTTTGAAAATATAATTTTTTTTATTTGGATTTGATAAGACTGCCAAAGAATTTGGTCAAATGAGGATTACATTTTTTTGAAAGGCAATAGAAGTGAATTAGATGGAATAATCAAAAGCAAATCTGAAATCCTTAGATATTATTCAAATTCAAGCACTATAACTAATTTTAGGTAGATTATAGGTAGACATATAGTGGAATCAATGAAATAAGTTGATTATAATTTTCTTAATGGTAGATTTGATTTTCTTATTAATAAATCAATGTTAGAAAGTGAAAATATTTTCAAGGCATATATAATCAAGATTTAGAAGATTTTTTATGCGTAAACTTTTATTATTTTCAAAATTATTTTCAGAAATAAACTAAGTATCATAAACGTTTTCATATCAAATTGAACAAAGTTTCTTGTCAAGCTTTTCAAATAATGTTCTTCCAATTTGCTTATGAATTGTAGAAATGAATACAGAAAGTATACAAGAATTTTTCATATTAAATCATATAAAAATCATTTGTGATTTGGATTATTCCATTCAAAAATATCTTTATTTATATGTTTTACAAAAAGTGAAATATTGAAAAAAAAAAAATCTACTAATAAAATTCTAAAACATTTTATAAAAAAAAAAAAAAAAAAATGTTGCAAATCAATTGCATATGTTGAATGCAATTTTTATATATGTGATTCGCGATAAGTTGTATTTTCAAAAAATGTTCTTTAATAAATTTAATTATATTTACAGAAATTTTTATTTATAACTTTTGTGAATGAAAAAAAGAATGTGTAAGTTAAAATTTTGTCTTTTTATCTCAATTACTATAAAAGCATTATTAATCCTGTTTGCATAGATTCCAAAATGTTCATAAACCTTAGATACCATGTCAAAGTATATATAATAAATAAAATGGGCCTTGATTATTCCAAAACTATTAGGATAATCTGTTGTCAAAATTTTAATAGATTAACTAATGCATTTTGTCTTCAAATGTAAACAAATATTTATATACATTCAAATATCATAGAAAGAAAAGTGTATAAAAACTGCACCCTTGAAGTGAAATCAGCACTTATGTTATTAATAAATGTTTTCATTAATAAAAATGCAAATTATGTCCCCTTTACATCTGGAAATCTATTTCTTCAAAATATCAATATATAGCTCTTGCTATTTTTCTATTGAAAATTATATGAAAAGTCATCCATTAACTTAAAATAAGGTATATTTTAAATATCCTATAGAACATTGTGCAAACTAATTTTCTTAAGTGATCACATTTGTTTTATATAATTCACTTTTGAAAATTATTCATTGAGAGTTTATTTATAGGTTCTTAGATTCAATTAAACATAATATATTTCCAAAATTAGATTTGTTGATTAGATTATCTTTGAAGATATTTGATTTTAGTTTGAGATATTTTTATAGCAATTCTTTTCTTGGTGAATTATTATCGACATTAATTTTCACATTAAATTATATTATTGAGCAGACTGCTGAGAAAGATTTCCCCCTACTAAAAATATCATTTGTATTTGTTTATTCCATGTAGTCATTAGAATTTGGCTTCTAAAGTTAAAGATTTATAGATCAGTTTTAGCTAAAAATAAACAATTTCTTTTTAGTATTGGACTGCAATTTCTGGTCTATTATTTTGCGACTTGAATATCATATGACTCTCTGAGCAACTTACCATATGGTTGTTGGTGGTATTATTATCAGAATTATCTTTCAGTTGGCGCATGCAAATGGTATTGTAGCTTTTTCAAATCATTCTTTTAAATAAGGGTTTATTAATACTAGTATTTTTAGATATCTATAATAGACTCATATATATATATATATATATATGCGTTAAATGTTATTGCCAAAAATAAAGCAATAGTAATTTAAGCAAATGTTTTTAAACACAACCTTGTTTTATTTTAAAATTGCTATCAATAGTCTTCCAATTTAACTTGCATTTGTTCTCTACTGCCTACCTTAGCCATATCACATTTAGTTACTGACACATTTATTTTTCAGTAATCTCTATAATCTCTAACTGTGGATGAGAGTCTAAATATAATTTATTCTTGATTGTGTTTCAAGTCAACAGCAGATTTATAATTTTTCTTTCTGGTATTCATTTCATAGGCATTACAAATAGCCATTTAATAATGTTTAGCGAATGGATGTCTAGATATTCATAGCAAATAAGCTTTATGTTTGGTCAGATGAAAATAATATGATGTGATCTTTAATGATAAAAGAGATGATCTTGTTTCTATGATTATTGATGCTGTTATTATGGCTATCTGATTGCAGTTCTTATTTGAGAAGAAGATAGGTTTGGTATACACTTGTTAGAATCACTCTACATCAAGTAATTTAGTTAACCTTTGACATCTATTAACTTTTCTAACAATTGTTACTAATTATTGTGCATTAAATATATTGTAATGACAATTGTTTTGTTCAAAGTAGTGTTATTTTTTCAGCTCTTTTTTCTCAGCATTTTTTATTTATTTATTTCTTCATACATCTTATTGCTCAATTTGCTTTTCTCCTTTTGTGGGTAGGGGCTTCTTGTTTAAGCATTTATTTGGCTAGTATGTTTTCTCTTTTTGTTAAAATTCCATATAAGAAAGAATGAGTAAACAATTTAGCTTAGTGGAAATAGAAATGGATTTAAAGATTCTTATATTGATTTTAAATAATTTTTTTTATCTCAATGGACATATTGTTCACTAAAAAACAAACAAGTTCATAAATTGATTTTAGTTGTTTTTTTATCCTAATAAGGATAGTGGTTACTTTAAAAGTAAAGAAATTTTTGAAACATCATATAGTCTTTTGAGAAACTAATCACAATATTTATTGCACTTTTACTAATAAATTTGTTTTTGAAAAGTTATTTATTCACAAATAAAATGTTTGTTATTATCTATGTCATCAAATCAATTTTCAAAGCATTCAAATGCTTCTTCCTTACAAAAATATTTATCTTGATTCTTTAATATCTTTATTCAGGAGAGAAACATTAACTTTATGAAGACAAACATTCTAGTTAATAGCGGTATAGGAATTAATCATGTTTTTGAGTCAACATAAATCCATTAAGAGAAAATTTTATTGAAAATTAGTCCAAGATTCTTTCTAGTTTATGGGCTCATCCTAGTAAATTTATAAATATATAAATCACATCAATACAATTCTCATGTTTAAGGAAACAGATAAAGTATCAATACTCTGTTGTCATGGCAACAAAACAATTAGATAATAAATGGATTTTAATTATCAATAGAACATAAGCAATCTATTGTTGAGTAACAATACAGTGAAATAGTAAATAGATTCCACTGACCACTTAATCATAGTGTTCCATTGGCATCTTATGTTTATTTGCTAAGCATGAAGTTTGTCTTCATATGATTTACATATGATAATCAGTATCTCTTGATACTTATAGTTTAATATATATATATATATATAATAGCTGAAATACACAGACTTATATATACCTGTGTCTATATACGTAATAGACAGGGTATGAGCACAGACTTTCACATGACCCATCACTCTCCACACTATCTCATGAAATACGTATATTGGTGATTATTTATCTTTTCAACATATGTGTGTTCAAGTGTATCAGTGTTATGAGATAGTGTGGAGAGTGGTGGGTCATGTGAAAGTCTGTGCTCATACCCTGTCTATTATATATATATATATATATATATATATATATATATATATATATATATATATATATAAGAATATTTTTTTCTTAAAGTTTTCAAATACTTATTAAATTTTTATTAAAGACATTTAGAATCCAAAGAAATAAAAGGAGATTAATTTGTTATTCCATATGTTTTTTTTAATTAATTATGACTATAGAAGAATCAAATACTTTTTTAAATATATATATATTAAAATTCTTGGCACAAATTGATTTTCTTTTCTACATTATATGTAGCAGCTGCTCTTCTTCAAGTGCAGCTTCAATATCTATAACAAATGGAGTTTTAATATTACATCTAAAATAAAAAGGAGAGAAAAATGTTCATGCACTGCATATCCACTTATTTTATTAAAAAAATTCGGAACTTTTAATTTCTTTTGATAATACAGGAAAGAAAAGGAAATACATATTTTATAAATACAGCTTCAGATAAAATCTTATTAATCTGTTAAGACTGATCTATTTAATAAACAAACATAACTTATATGTTAGGTAAATTAAATCAGTTGATTTTTATAATTAACATCTATTCGGTCTTTTGATAAAAAGATAGACTCAAGAATTTAAATTTTTTGAGTCAAAAAAACTCTTACAATCAAACTATAGTGATTTAATTATTTTGTTTATATTTTTAGATAGTAAAAATTTCTAATTATTATCAAACTTTTCATTTATATAACACTTCATTACATCATTTATTAGTAGGGTTATGTATTATCAATTTTTTTCTCTCTCTTTATTTTATTTCTCTTTTTCATAAATTAATTAAACTTCTATTCCACCACATGTATGTAAAATATATAAATAAAACACATATAAATAAAGCAAAAGTAAAGTGAAAGGTGTAAAATATGTAAGTATAGAAAGATTTACACCACTTTTTTTTTATGTCAAATACGTTGGAAGGCAGCTACGCTAACCACTAGCCCACCAACGCGTGATACCACTTGTAGATTAAACTATAATAATAATAATAATAATAATAATAATAATAATAATAATAATAATAATAAAAATAATAATAATAATAATAATAATAATGTATTTATATATCATCATTATCATCACTTTTCTAAAGGCAATTTCTTGTTGTTGCATATGCAAAACATTTAATTTTACTATCATATTTTTATGTTAGGATATTCTTGGTCTACCTCTTAATCTTCTTCCAATTTTGCCATCCAAAATATTTTGTAAAAACATATAATGTCTTACTATTCATCACAAAACTTAAACTTTCTCATTTTACTGCATATTCAGTAGGTTTCTGACTATATAATTTGTAAAAATTGTCATCCACAATAAATATTAATAAATTTACAATCAAAAAGTTAATTTCGTATTTTATTAACATTTACTCTAAACAACTGGAGTTCTGTTTATTACATATGGATTATGCGTTACACATTACAAAAAAAAAATGACAAAATTATAATTATGTAATCTTTAATAATATTATTTGAGATGGTGGAAACATTAAATCAATGTAAAATCATATAATTTTATAAAATAAAAAAGTTTATAAGTTGTAAAAAAAAAATAATTATTATATATTTTCTTAGATATTACAAGTTTTACGCAAAGAAATTTTGTTGAGATGTCACTTAGTAGATCGTAATAATTTGAAATTTTAATACTAATTAACAAATTGCCATTTACTATTTTTAAATAGATATTGTTACCACACACACACACACACATATATATATATATATATATTAAACTTCAATGACTCAAGAGAACGTTATTTTCATAATTTTTATATGTATTAAAATCTATCATTTATTGAATACTTAATTAATAAGTTGATAAACAATTTACTTTAATGTTTTTTTTTTAAATATCTACCATTTAATATCGTATTGTAATTGTTTATTACTTTTAATATATCTTTATAGTAACATTATGAAATCAATAGCTTAAGATTCCTGGATCGATTCTCACTGAAAAAGCTAAATTAAAAGTTTGTGTGGTCATATGAATGGATTTTTTTATATTCAACTTGCTACTCGGGTTTTAGGACATCACATAGTCTCTAAAACAATAAATAAAATCAATAAACTCCAACATGAGATATTATAGGTTAATGAGAAAAAAATGTGGTAAATGTTTAGTCTCAGGAGATAGTAGTAACTGGTAGTTTTTTGGCAACATCAAATAGTAAAGTTATCTGTATTTATGTGAATGTAATCTCCTTTTATTGTCATTCTTTATGAAAGTTAAAAATCCATGAAAAAATATAATTCAGTATATATATATATATATATATTGCGGGTTCATCCTGTTAAAAACTTTTAATATTAATATACTGACGTTTCGACTTGGTCACACAAGCCATCCACAAAGTTATAAAAGGTAGAAAAATGGTTGTAGAGGCGCTACAATCACTGATTTGATTAAAATGTTAAAATTCCACCAATAGCAAAAAATGTTAAATTTAGGAATGTTTTTTAAAAAAATCTTTCCAAATAGGAGGAAGTTTGCATGTATCATCTCGCTTATTGATACAATCTGGCCTTTTAAATATCTCAATGGCTTCTCTAATTTTGCATTGGTAGAGATTATCATATCTGGATATGATCCTGGTACTAGAAAAATCAATTTTATGACCTGAATCTATAGTATGGAGTGAGAGTGCTGATGTTGATGAGTGTTGTTTAACTGCATTAGCATGATCATCTCTCCTAACATTGATGCAACGATTACTCATACCTATGTAAGAAGCTTTACAATTTTTACATGAGATTTTACAGACACCATGAGATTCAAGAGGGATTAAATCCTTAGGCTTGGTTATTATATTGCTGATCTTTTGATGAGCAGAAAATGCTGTATCTATATTATAGCATTTTAATATACGTCTGATACTGTCTGTAGTCCTTTTTACATATAGGATTTGTGGTTCATATGCAAAAGGAACTACAGACAGTATCAGACATATATTAAAATGCTATAATATAGATACAGCATTTTCTGCTCATCAAAAGATCAGCAATATAATAAGCAAGCCTAAGGATTCAATCCCTCTTGAATCTCATGGTGTCTATCAAATCTCATGTAAAAATTGTAAAGCTTCTTACATAGGTATGAGTAATTGTCGCATTAGTGTTAGGAGAGATGAGCATGCTAATGCAGTTAAACAACACTCATCATCATCAGCACTCTCACTCCATACTATAGATTCAGGTCATAAAATTGATTTTTCTAGAACCAGGATCATATCCAGATGTGATAATCTCTACCAATGCAAAATTAGAGAAGCCATTGAGATACTTAAAAGGCCAGATTGTATCAATAAGCGAGATGATACATGCAAACTTCCTCCTATTTGGAAAGATTTTTTTAAAAAACATTCCTAAATTTAACATTTTTTGCAATTGGTGGAATTTTAACATTTTATTCAAATCAGTGATTGTAGCGCCTCTACAACCATCTTTCTACCTTTTATAACTCTGTGGATGGCTTGTGTGACCAAGTCGAAATGTCAGTATATTAATATTAAAAAATTTTAACACGGATGAACCCACAAAATATGTATTTTATATATTTAACCCGTGCAAATCTTCGTTTTAACATATATATATATGAAAAACAAATAAACACAAGTTAAAAAACTTGCTAACACTTGTATTTATGATAACAGATGACGTTTTTTTGTTTTTCATAAATGTACCTTTGAGGTCTTTCTTGCAATGATGTATATTGCAGAGGCTTCTACTATGTGGTGATGGTGAACTGAGATCAGACCCATGTAGCTATATGGCTTGCTATACTGAGTTTGAAGACATTAATGTGTCTAAAAGATTCACACTTGCAAGCTGAATAGAAACTGTTTCATAAATGCTCAGAGTTTGTGTTTAGATCTAGTTTCTTATTCCTGTCTTTCACTGACTATAGCAAATGGCTTGAAATCATGATCTGAAAATGGAATTAAAGTTAGAGATAGTGAATGCTCACTCTGACGTTTATGTAAACAGAAAACTATGCTTGATGGTGTTTTTGGTAGAATGCCATCTGTTATCATAAATACAAGCATTAGCAAGATTTTTAACTTGTGTTTTTTTTGTTTTTCATAAATGTACCTTTGAGGTCTTTCTTGCAATGATGTATATTGCAGAGGCTTCTACTATGTGGTGATGCTGAACTGAGATCAGACCCATGTAGCTATCTGACTTGCTATGCTGAGTTTGAAGACATTAACGTGTCTAAAAGATTCACGCTTGCAAGCTGAATAGAAACTGTTTCATAAATGCTCAGAGTTTGTGTTTAGATCTAGTTTCTTATTCCTGTCTTTCACTGACGATAGCAAATAACTTGAAATCATGATCTGAAAGTGGAATTAAAGTTAGAGATAGTGAATGCTTGCTCTGACGTTTATGTAAACAGAAAACTACGCTTGACGGTGTTTTTGGTAGAACGCCATCTGTTATCATATATATATATGTATATGTTAACTGCAGTTTTTTTTTTCTATATTCGATCTAAAATAGTTTTATTTTCATTTTAGCCTGAACAATTAACTTTGATTGGCTATTGTCTTAATTAAAGAGCTTTCTAATTGAATAATAACAATCAGAAAACTCCACATGCAAAATATTTACATCTAAATATACTATAATTCTTAACCTACTAATAAAAGAGTTTAAATATAATAAGAAAGAAAATCGAAGTGTTTCATGTTTTTTTTACATCTATATATTTTAAAGTACAATGATTATCTCTATATTATATCTAGAGTGGTCATCAAAATAGAAATCTTCTTTTGATTGCAATAGCCTGAAAATTTTACTTTCACTCTCAGCCTGGAGCAATTAACTTTGATTTGTGACTATTTTAAGTAAAGAGCTTTCTATGACATATGAAAAAAATATATAATAAATGGGAAACCCCAAATATAAATTATTTCCGTCTAATAATTATCTATTAAATATATAACCATTAGAAACCAGTCAACGCTCAGACAATCTTAATATAGATGGTAATCAACATTCTCAAACTAATGTAAGACAACCTCCTTTTAACAATAAAGATGGAATATATATCAATAAAAAGCAATTATTCATCACTATAAATACAAAAACAATACTAAAACATATGCTAAATAAATATTTATTTAGATATTTGGTTATTTATTTGTTTAAGTTTTATTATAAAAAAATGAGTGCTAAGTAATTAATGTTCTATATTAGTGAAGTATTTGAAAATAGGCTTTATTCAATAGACTTCCAATTTATATATTTAACATTTAAGATTAAATAGATTGTATTAGTAGTATTTCAATAGAAATAACATTGCTAGGTTCATGTGTTTGTTATTTCTTTTAAAGGCAATTTTGATAAGAATATCTATTGTCAAAAACACACTTCATATCAAGATTAGTGCAACACTTTGTAGAATATAGTCATCACCACATAAATATTTTAGTACTATTTTGAATTTTAATATTTACAGCACTCACTATATATATACTAGTATTTGAATTTTTATTTGACTTCAGTTTCTTGTGAAAAATTAAGTGACTAAGTAACTGTGTTTTAAATGCTAAACATCATTTGTTAAGCTTTATTAAATAAAAAAGTCCAATTTAAATGTTCTAACTTTAGCATTGCATAAATATATTGGCAACTTGCTTTGCATCTGAAATGCATCATGTAGAAAATTTGTAGCAATATATAAAATAAGACTGAAACTATGATAGATAGAACATGAATGTTTTAATATTATTTTATTTCATATATCAATCAATAAATATAGAATTCCTTTTCTGTTAAAGAAAAAAGCGAGGTTAATTACTGAGTAGGTTGTGTTATTTTTTAATACTAGAAATGGTAGAATTAATTTTAGAAATTAGCTTTAGGCTAATTACACCATCTTTATTATATAATGTAATAATTTAATTTATATTTGTTTTATTTATTTTTCCCAAATATTTTAAAATATTTGTTTGTAGTTTTTTTTAATAGTACCCTTCTCCCAACTTGATAAAAAAATAATATCTATATTTTTATATATATTTCATACATGTATAATTGTTATTTTAACTATTTATAAGTAATATAGAATATGTATCTATTGATATAAATTGTATATAATTCTTTTAATAAATGATTATAAAGGTATCAATTTATAAAAAAACCATTTGCATACTCAATAATAAAATTCTTGTGAGATGAGAACAAAAGTCTCTCCACTGACCATCAATCATTAAAAGTTCTTCAAGATTTTAATGAAATTTTATGTAGTTTGGAAATATATTTGCTATTATTACATGTATCTTATAGTGGTGCTGCATATTGTTTTAAAATAATAAAACTGATAAATAGTAATTATAATAAACTTTCAGATTTATAAATATGAAATGAAATTATAGAGTGAAATACTCTCATTTGTTATTTTTTTATGTTAATGAAGAAAAGTAAAATTTACAAGAGTGATTTGCTTTTACGTCACCCGTAATATATCATTTTTAACTTTTTAGCTTTTAATTTCAATTTTTTATATTTTTTAAGTCATTTAATTTTTACTAGACTATTAAAACTTTTTTTAAAATTTTTGATGAATGTAAAAATTACTACGGTATTGCTCATTATTGTTTTTGATGTCACCCCTGAAGTATCTCAATGGCAACACCCTCACATGCATCTTTTTTAAAATCACTGCATCAGCAGAATATTGATTCAGAATGATAAATATTTACTTGTTTAAGATATATATCACATGGAAGGATGTCATAATAAAGATCAAATTTAAATATTTGATACATTTCTTAACATTTGTAAGCATTTTGAAGAATAAAATCAAGTTTATGGATTGTATTTGATAATTTCTGATGTAAACTTTTCAGGGGTTTGAAAAAAAGTAAACTGCTATTCATGTGATCACAAACATATATCGATTACTCTTGTTTTTGTGCTTATAATAACACATTTTTTTATGTTTTATCATAAATATCAAATACAATGACTTTGAAATAATAATTTAGCTAACATATTTTTTGTGTAAAATTTTAATGTTATTAAATGCTAGAGTAGTTGTGCTATTGTGTATTTTTGCTACAGTTCTTCATGACAAATATTGCTATTATTAAGTAACAATTGATTTTCACATCTTGGTTTTTTGATTTCTGTTTTAGTATAGAGAATCATAAATTCTTAAAATTGGATATGTGTGGTCATCAAATATTTATAAAACAAAAATCTAGCCTAAGTATATGTGTATATATCTATATAATCAAAATTACCCCAAATCCAAAATTCAACTAGACCAGCATAAAAATAATATTAAAACACAACTAAAGGTCTAGATGAATTTTGGATTTGGGGTAATTTTGATTATATATTGACTAGTTTAGCTTTATGCTTGTAATGTTTTTATCTATATAAGTATTTTCAAGTTTGTCCTTATGAAGTATTGCTTTTTATTAATATTAGTGCACTGATTCCTATCTGGTTAATACAGTTGTTACAGTACCTATTACAATCACTCAGTTAAAAAAGAATTGATCAGCAACTTTTATAACAACATAAATTACCCATATAAATACATACAATAGACAATAAGATCCAGCTGAACTATTACAACTATAATAGTAATGATATGCAACCAAATACATAACATAATCTGAAAACTATATTCATACATCCAAAACTTATTTTTAATATGCATTCTTATTTATTTATTGTGACACCTTGTTCCTATATCTTATACGTTTACATAATGATATTAATACATTAAAGATCAGCCTTCTCAAGCTATTGTGCATGTGCTTTTTTACGAGCATTTGGGTTGGAAAGAATAAGTGGATTCATTTTATTCTTTCATAAATACTATATCTTGTGTTGGGAATGAAAGTATTCATTTATTATTAACACTTGTAAAAAAAGTGAATGCACAATAGCTTGAAAAGGCTGATCTTTAATGTATTACAATTTATAAGACATAGCGTTATAAAAATAAATGCTTGTTTACATAATGATATTAACAAATTTAAATTATTTTGTCTTAGGAAGATAGCATACTGATGTATATATAGTTTTTTGGGTGATAATACACAAACTAAAATTAAAAGTTCATAAATTTTATTTATTTATTTTTTTCTAAAATGAGGAAAATCATTTATACGAGAGTGACTAAAATTATAATATTTCCATATCTTATTTCTTATTTTGATGACTAAAAAAATAAAAAAATAAAAAAGATATTATTTTGGTTAAAAGAATAATTAAGAAATTATTTCTTTATTTTTTTCATTTTAATTTTTGATTTAAAAATATATAAGGAAATTTATTTATTGATAACGCTAATTGCAAAACATGCTTTTGATTTTGTTAAGTAAAAAATATTGTACTTCAAAAACAACAAATGATTCTTTTTTTATTTATTTATTTTTGAAGTAGTCAGTATATAAGTAGTTTTTGTTTAAGTAACACTTTGATTTTTAAAATAATTATTTAATGTTTAGTTCACCAGAGTATTCTGTTTAAAAATTCATATCAGTGTTTGTAGCGAGATTCGCCAGTGATTATTACTAAAAAAAAAAAAAAGCTTAAACACAGAGGCTTATATATACCTGTGTCTATATATGTAATATATAGGGTATATTAGCACAGACTTTCACATGACCCACCACTCTCCACACTATCTCTTAACACTGATACACTCGAACACATATATGTTGAAAAGATAAATAATCACCAATATACGTATTTCATGCTAAGCCAGCAATCATCAGTTGGTCCAGATTACCATCTCTACACATATATGCTATAAGTGCTCAAATATATATTAAGATAGCCAAACCTCACACTTTAATGGACAGGCTTCAATCTACTCCACACTTCAACCGTCCATCCAATTGAAAATCTGATGATGAAATGCTCAAAGGCCACCCTTAGGCCGAGATTCTTGTCATGTGGTGGGTCATGTGAAAGTCTGTGCTAATATACCCTATATATTACATATATAGACACAGGTATATATATATATATATATAAGTCTGTGTGTTTCAGCTATTACATAAGTAGAGATGCTTGCCCATCCCTTCTATGTGTATTAAATGGAATATGTCCTGTACATGAGGGGTCAGATTGACCTTAGGTCAACATGGGTGTGACAAAGATTTCAGCCTAAGGGTGGCCTTTGAGCATTTCATCATCAGATTTTCAATTGGATGGATGGTTGAAGAGTTGGAGTGTGGAGTAGATTGAAGCCTGTCCATTAAAGTGTGAGGTTTGGCTATCTTAATATATATATCTGAGCACTTATAACATATATGTGTAAAGATGGTAATCTGGACCAACTGTTGATTGCTGGTTTAGCATGAAATATGTATATTGGTGATTATTTATCTTTTCAACATATATGTGTTCAAGTGTATCAGTGTTAAGAGATAGTGTGGAGAGTGGTGGGTCATGTGAAAGTCTGTGCTAATATACCCTATATATTAAAAAAAAAATTAAATTATTTACTATTGCAATAACCAAAAATCCAGCAATAAATGGACAAGTGTCTATTTAATGAAAACATGTAGAATGGATTATATATGTCCAATATGGAGAAAACTATTGATAAATAATAATTTCAAAGCCTAACGAATTTATGTTGTCATTACTGTTAGTAGAAAATGAAACCTACGCATATTGTGATAGAAATCATTCTACTAGCAGCTTTATGTAAAGAATTAAATAAGGAAAGCATTTAGCTAAAACAAAGATTAAATCAAAAAGTTAAAACAAAGTATTCTTAACTGTTTAGTTGTTTGTATTGTTTTGAATATTCTTAGAGTCAGGCTAGATCACCTTTTACCATACTTTAAATTCTTTTATTTAGAGTTATCTAGATCAATATATATAACTATATATATATATATATATATATATATATAGTGACTCATAATAATCAACATGAAGATCAGCAATCAAGAGTCAATAAACAAAAGTGTAAATTATCATAGCTGGCAGCCAATACAGTACAAGAAGAAACAAGTCCCAGAATTCAATAAATTTGTTTATACAGGAGCAAACTCTATACTATTCTAGTTTTGTAACCAGTTACATATATGAATAATCAGTAGCTGGCATATGTCTATATTTATTAAATGTTTCTCTAATGTTATGCTATCTATCTCTCCAAACTAGTTTCTGTATTAATGCCTTTATCAGTGAGGAGATTTGAATCTGGATCTAATGTATTGAATTTTTTTGTTCTAATGCAGATTCTAATCAGCAACTATCTTTCATATATTGATTATTGAAGTTTATAATAGATAACATAACTTTAATACTATAAGCAGAATTTGCTCCTAAGAGCTTTGCCCAAGCTCTAATAAAGCAATTACTATTCATTGGAGTAATGTAACAAAATATTCTATCTTATATAAGTACTGGGTATATGTAAGATATGTTTTGTATGGAACTTACAATTGATTGATATAAACAAATTACAATTCATATATGTGAGATGCAACAACTGTTTAAGTTATTTACCAATGCTATTTTACAGTATGCATCCTTGTTATTATAAAGAGACTAGTAAGTCAAGAAAAATATTTTCACTTATTGTTTGTATTAAATGCTAAACAATAATATGTTACAATCTATAGAGAGTTATTTAATAGAAGTGAGTCATGAGCCATCAACATTAAGTCTTTGAGTCCTTCATTCCATTAAATAACTATTAGAATGAGGCTTGAACTCATTCACTCTATGATTTTAAAATTTTAGGTTCAAGAATATATGTCCAAAATCTGCTTGAGGACAATAGGCATTTCACATTTATTCAGCAGCAAATTTTAATTTTGTCTATCACCATGACCAAACTGTGACTTATAAGCAGCATGTGCCCATTAGATGGTCCTTCACAGCTCTCATAAAACTTCAAATAAAATCATGATATAATTTTATTTTGAAAATGCTCATGCTTTATTCTTTCATCTTAAAAACTTAATAATAGTTCTTAATATCAACTTCTATGATTTTATTATTATTATTCCTGAAAATTAATACAGTGTTCGAATGTGTCAGTTCAGATTTTATTTGGATGTACAGTTTTAATTCAAATGTAATCAAATGGATTCTTCTACATAGACTTTCAAATATAAATTTTATCAATTAATTTATTCAAGCAATAGAGGTAATTATTTTTAATTTACATTCAATAAGGTACAGAATTATTGCTATAAGAATCTTGTAAATTTAATACTAATTTTTGACAATATATTCAATAATAAAATTTGTAAAATTAAACATTGAGCTCAACTGATGAATGATACACCTTATGGAACTATTTCCTGCTTCATTAACAAATGATAAGCCACATTTTAATGTTCATGTTAATCAGATGCCATCACATGTAATTAATAAATATTTTTAATGCTTTTCATCTTACTTATTAATTTTGTCATCTTGAATTTTGCACAATTTATAAATCTTACTAATAAAATCAGTAACAAATCACATGCTTCTGATGAATACATCAAAAATTTAATTGTGGCTTTTGAATATATCAAAATTTGAACATGTGGTTCTTGTAGATATACATATTGACCACCCCTGTCTATCACATTGATGATTACCAATCTTTATGATGAGGATGCAGTTCACAGGTTTGCTGTATATCAACTTCTTTCTTTGGTCCTCTTTTTTGAATCACTTAAAATAGCATGCTATTGTCACTACACCTTACTGTCATATTGATGGCTTGATCATAAAGTTTATACTGGTTTAAAAATATCATAACAATTGTTTGATAATCAGTACAGACATTTTACAGAGTCATGCACCAATGTTTATTTGTTTTATTCATCTCAATTTTTAGACATACTATTAGATTGTGTATGATTTCTTTGCATATATACAAAAAGAAAGATGAAACAGTCTTTTTAAAAAGACTCCTGTAGGACAAGGACATCTGATAGTATTTTATAGCAAATAGTAAAAAAAAAAGAAATCTTATAATGGTGAGCATTTGAACATTTTTTGTTTATGCTTGGAATAGTTAGCTATTCATTTACCAACATATAATGAATAGTTAGGTGCATTGAATTTATATTGGCTATCTGAAACAAAAATCTCAAGACAGTTGAAAAAGAATTATGAAATTTATTTAGCACAAATTTGAATATAATTAATGAGCATGACAGACAGATGCACAATGATTGTATTATAAGTTCTTTAATATACCCACATGCACATACACATATATGTTCCAAAATTTTTAATTTGTCTCGACATAAATATATAATATTGTGAATGTAAATTTATTCATGGAGTAACAAAGACTGATTATATTAATCTAACAATTCACAAGTCAACTACCTAAAGAATCATGAATTAGTAAACTCACATAATAATGTCATAACAATGTCAATCCATTGATCAAACAGAAGACAACCATTTTTATCTGATCTTAATGTTCTTATATAGTAAATAAATTAAGCATCAACACTTTAAAAAGCTAAATCTTTAGATTAGCATTGATTTTTTAATATTAATTTAAGCCAATATATGACTTCAAATAATTATCAAAAAAATTATAGCAATTTAAAAATGCCCATAGATAAATTATAGTTTTTAAATATATCAAACTAAAATGCAAACTTATTCACAGAACAGCTATGTTAAATACAAAAATGCCTTACTACAATAATACACAAATCATATTTTTAAACAATCATATTTTTACTAAATTGCACCCAATATTTACTTTCTTGTATTCACTTTCTTGTATTAATCTCAATATATTAGCCAAGCAAAAGATGACAATCTAATAGGTGTGTGATGTATTCAGGCTTAGTTGCACCACGGATAATTTTATATATTCAGTGTTCCATATATAATAGTTATCATTTATTTATGAGTGTTGTCTTTAAATGCTGATTTATATATAAACACAAATACTTGAAATACAATTAATACTTATTAATAACAACAAATAAAAATGCATGCATATTTACACTATATATAATGTTATACTTTTACCCTGTACTATTGGCTTGTTATACTGTCAATTGCTATGCAATTATTAATGTAAATGACTTCAGGTGCCCTTATAAGTTTATCTACCACTTTCAGATGTATTGTTACAATTCTGTCATAAGGAAGTATGATGACTCTTCCATATGTTCTTGAACAACTTGCCACATGTCTGATTTATATCCAGCAGCTTCCAGTTCTACCATAAACTTGCCTCATTGTTCAGCCTTATTGTGAACAACATACATTCTTCCATTCAGTTTTGGCAGTTGTTGTTTTGATCTTACCTCCATGTGGATTTACTGTTTAAAGTCATACCCCCTTCCAAATGCAAACATTTGGATTCAGCGAGCATCATCATTTACTGGCACATTCTTAACATTAAATATATCTATTTTTATAATTATAAATACATGACAATGAATCCTCAATCTGATAAAGATAAGATGAAAATTAGACTAGTCCATTATTTGAAGGCAGGGCAAGATATAACAATAAACTTATTAAAATTACTAGAATTTTTGTCTTGATTGTTACATGAAACTATAAACCAGTTTGACTATTATTACAAAAATGACCTCTAATATGTTTTCACCTTCCAAGAATCAATTTCTGATTTATTTACCTCATAACAATGTCAAATCTAGTAAAAGTGTCATCTTCTGTCTAACCACTAGATTAGCAATTTTAGCAGAAGGTGAGCACTGTTTTCAAATATAATAAAAATGACTATTTGTGACTGAGTTGTAAATTATTACAGAAATAAATTTGGATATAATTCCGTGAACTAGATTATATACATGTAATAAATATCTAGTTATTATTAACAAGACTTTAAAACAAGGAAATAAAAGCATAGAAATTGTGATTAGCCTGGTGGATATTTTCTTTTTTTCTAGAATAAATTTTACATTATAGTGATACATGTTACATATATAACATGACATAATACATTTAATCATTTAATAGATTTAAGATTAATTGAATATGTAAGAATGAAATATTTATATAATTCAATTTATATGTGTCAAATTTGACAAAATTGACATTAAATAAATATATAGAATATATATTATCACAATATTTTAAGTCCAGATATATATATATTGTAAAAGTATACATTATTTTATAATTAAATGAATCGAAAATAAATTTGATTTTTTGAAAAATGTAAAAGAAAATTAAAATAGTTATTTTAACACACACACATATATATATATATATATAATCGCATAGATGGAAAACTATTAAAAATATATTTAAAAGTTAAAAAAAAAGTAAAGATCTAAAGATTAGTATTTTTGTTAAAAAGTAATATGAAAGAAAATAGAAACAAATGTTAATTAGTTTCTATTTAACAGAATCGTGTTTAAATCTTAGTGAATGGAAATGATTGTTCTATTAATTGGATCTAAAATGAGCCCTTGGACACTTGTAATGTAAAGAACAGATAAGAAATAAAAAAAAATTAAAAATTATATATTTCCCACTCCGAAACAGATCGATCAAGCCAGACATAGGCCAGAAAGAAAAACATCAGGGCCAATAAGAACAAAAGACATCATGTGCAATCAATCTGGATAATTAGTGATAAGGGAGGCCAAAATGATAAAAGATGAAATATTAAATTATTGAGGACCTTTTACTCACTTAGAACATGAAGTAACTGTTGATTCAAAAATTGCATTTGTGGATCTCGAAATATAAGGGTCTCGCAATGAATTAATTTCCTGTTATGCACCAGCTGAGATGGCCTCCCAAATTGATGATTACTAAAAGGCAACAAACAACAGACCGGTCTTTCCAAAAATGACAGAAATATTAAATGGACTTTGAGTGGATAGGTGCAATGTATCATGGACAAGATGGACTTCAAATCTACCATGGAAAGTGTGAACTTTTATCAATTGAACCTTTTAAATATCTCTTCAATAAGTATTTAATTTGTAAAAAAATATAACTAAGTAAACTCTTACCTGGACCAGCAATAGGAATTCAAATCAGTTAACAATCTTTTTATTTATGTATTAAGTTTGCTAATCAATCATTTCTATTTTTCACTTTTCTGTTATAACTTATTTTATGGTTTTGTGTTTTGCTTAATAACCAAATTATCAAATTTCTTTTAAACTAGTAATTTAAATATGGGCATAAATGGCTGCATAGATTCATAAGATTATGTTAGTCTAAGTGGGTTAATTTCAGACTATTTGTCTTGTAGTTGAATCAGTGCTGGTGAATGGATTTGCAGGTGTTTTAAGTCAATGTGATGTGGGAGGGGGTGGATTGGATTCTCATTCCCTTGTACCATATTAGAATCAGGGCACTATACCTAATTAAATGCATGGCCAAAAGTGTAGCCATTGCATTGCCAATGGTCACAAATGTATTCCCTGTGCCATTGATCTCTTTACACTGTGGGTGGTGATTGTAAGATAGCCAAGATCACCATCCCTCATTATAGAGCATGTCTAATATATATTTTTCAAAATAATTACCTCACCAGTCAGATACACATCCCTGTACTGGATGAGGATCATTCTTTTTTCAATGATATCACGCTACATATGCATAGTCTTGTCAGCATATTTTTGTATTTACATCCTCATTTTGCATTGATCACATCGGTATATCAATAAGCTGGCATTGGTTTGGACACAAACTTATAGCCTGGAGTTAAAAAAAGAATCCAGTATATAAATGTGTAATCTATGTAGCATATTTACATTTATCAAATTATTAAATTGTATAAAATATCCATCTGGGCAATCTTATCGAGTTATTAAAACAGTTAAAAAAATAATAAAACCTAAAGCAATATCAAATAATTTATTCCTCAAATTTATTATATATATGTATGTAAATAAATATTTGTGTGATTATTACTGGCAGTGGCTTATTTTATTATGTTTTTTCTTTATTAGAAATGTGTTTAAAAATATATATTATTAAATTGTAGCTACTCCTTGAGCTTAGTGACTAGGGCATATTAATCAAATCAAAATGAATCTTACAAAGAAGTATCTGCCTACTATATAAAGTTTCCAGGTTCAAATGGCCTGGTGGCACCCGTACAGCAGTTAGAGTAAGAGTCCATTTCCACCAACTGTTATAATATTAATTTTAATTAAAAATTAATATATTTATTCTTATTTAAATACAATCACTTTGTATTACTAATATATCTCCTTTATTATCCATGTGCGTACTTTCGATATATTTAAAACTTCTGTCTTATCAAATAACATTTCACTTGTCAACTTTTTGTGTGTTTTTTAATGTAAAACATTTTAATTTATGCTATTTAGAAATAAACAATTTTATAAATGAATATACAATCTATGAGAGTGGACAATTTTTTTGTTTGCCATTTACTGCATGTTTTTCACATTGTTTTGTCATTTTGTTTAAATATTCAAGCTTGATTTTAAAATTTTGTGCATATAAGAAAAATTATATAGTTAAATAATAAATTATTAAAAATTGTCATCTTGATTTGGTTTACTAAAAATTATTATTAACATGTATGGATGCATTAATTGTAATGTTTATTGTTATTTTTTACTCTTACCATATTCATTCAGTTAAGTTAATTTAGGCCTTTGGTCATCATGATCATCTAATATAATTCCCCATTTGTCTACATTAACTTTAATAATGAGATTATGTACTACGTGTAATCATATTCTTTTAATTATAGACATAACAATTTTGACTGTCAAATTGTTCTTTTTCTTTTTGCCTTCCTCATTATTTTTGCTTTGTTTTTCTAAAATTAGAATGACCTGTTCATTGATAAGTAATATCTAATGAAGATCAATTATCTATATATATGGGTCTCATTGAAGAGACCCATAGGTCAAAACCGGTCTGGGTATGGGGACAATCCAAGATAAAAATGATTTGAATGTGTTATCTTGTAGTAGCACTTATCACAAAATAAAAAAAAAAGCTTGTTTAGAGCTAATTAGCATGCTCTTAATTTTACAGATTTGTAAGTGCAAGCTATATATAAGTCATGTAATATCTGACTTTTTATTATTACTATTATTATTTTGCTGTTGGGCTTTGGCTAAATTAAATGGCTAAGCCTAATAATATATGGAATATCTGAATGAAGTTCCCTCCTATATAATTTTTTCAGTTGGAGAAATGACTTTAAAGACATGTAGATGTCTAAAAGTTTCATATCTTCTTCTTGACAATTAACTTTTAGATAAATTCTTAGCTTGAGTTGGTTTTTTGAATCCAATGTCCCAACTCCTCACTGAAGAGACCCATAGGTCGAAACCAGGCTGGGGATGGGGACAATCCATGATAAAAATGATTTGAATGCCTTCTCTTGTAGTAGCATTTATCATAAAATTAAAAAAAAAGATTGTTTAGAGCTAATTAGCAAGCTCTTAATTTTATATATATATTGAAACAAGAACGATGTTAAACATGTATATTTATTCTAAGAGTGAGTTACCCTCCCACCTTAAAAAACAGCAGATCTATAAAAAATTTTAGTTTATGACGTTACAAGAAAATCATTATTTTCTATAATTGAGAAAAGAAAATAATAAAGAAAATCATTATTGATTTTATAGTTTTGGATTACGATATAATTTAAATATATCACATATTTATTTAAAGCTGGCATGTATTAAATTGATTACATTTTTAATTTTTGGATGTTTTCGAATAAAGTGTAATAATCACTTGAGGCAAAGTTAGTAAATTGAAAAACATGGCTTAATCTTTATGCTTTCTTATCTATCCCACTAAAAAAGTAGATTATCCAATCATTATGAAGAGAAAGGCAATCAGGCTTAAATGAGAGCAGTATGCAAATTAGGTACAGTGGGAAATGCTGCTTAATCAATCCACAGGTGAGAATATAAATAGTCAAGTTGGAAGTTCAGAGGCAGATTAGATTGGATTTTTAAAGTGTATGTTTAAAGAAGATTTTTTTTTGAAAGATATTTTTTTTTGAAAAAGATAGTAAAGAAAGTGAAGAATTAAAAAGTTAAAATTCTTATTTAAGTGTTACTCAACTCTGACTTTCGTCACCTTGGAATATAACCTTTACAACCACTGTTAATAATGGAAAAAGAAAACATTATTAATGAAAACATAGCGATGGAGGGCTAACGTAACAGCTTTTCCTCTTCATTCTAAGCCATGATTTTTCTAGATTTGCCTGGATAGACATCATAGAAAGGAGATAATGCCATTCAGCTGAAATGTGATGAGCCCCTTTTTGAAGGGACAAACTGGATAAATGAAGGTAATGATTTTATAAAATATTCGATATTATGTGCTTTCTTAAACTAAAATTATCTATGTTTTTTAAAAGACAAACAAAATGTCTTTATTATGAATATATATAAAAAAAGTTCTGTTAATAATAAATTGTAGTGATAACTATAAGAAATATCTATAATCAAAAGGCATTTTTAATAAGGATGGACTACTTATCTACAGATTACATTTGAATTAAAATAAAGTAAAAAACGAATACTTGTAATGATTTTATATTTTTTATTCAATATTTATACATGTTTATAAAAATAAAATACAAAACAAACAGCTGTCTTAAAATGACTTATGTGAAATACGTTTCGTTAATGATAAAGTATAAATATTAAAGATATCTATAATCAAAAGGCATTTTTAATAAGGATTGACTTCTTATCTACAGATTACATTTGAATTAAAATAAACTAAAAAAACGAATACTTATAACGAGCGATATTATTGATTTACACATAAATATACCTAGAAGAGTCAGAAATAATAAGCTATTACATATAACTCTAACTGGCTAATAAATAAATGCAGCTGCTGATCAACTTATATGAAGAAATATACATCTGTGGCAGACCAAATAATAATGGTTATGCTATATATAACTAAATAAAAATTACAAATACTTACATGCATCTTGATGGCATATAAATAAAATAATGAAAGACTATATGGATTATAAATGCTTACCTGCATATTGGTATTATGTGAAGAAAGTAATGAAACTTATGAACATAATAATTATGACTAGATTATGAATATAAAACTAAATTGTTCACATTACTTGTTTTGATAAATATAAATAAAATAATGAAAGACTATATGGATTATAAATGCTTACCTGCATATTGGTATTATGTGAAGAAAGTAATTAAACTTATGCACATAGATGCACATTTACACTGATTGGACTATTAATAGTCCACAAACCAAGAATTGTTCACATTACCTGTTTGATATGCTTACCTGCATAGTGATATAAAATTACAAATGCTTAATACTTACATGAATCTCGATTGTATACAAAGAAAATAATGAAACTTATGAGCACCAATGTACATTGATACTTGACTGAATTATAGAAACCTTACAGATCTGGAATAGCTCATCTTACCTATTTACCTACCTAAAAGGGATGTACAGATATGGAATAAAGAGTGGCAAAATATTCATGCAGTATTGGTAGACGTCTACTAGATAAAAGACCCTTTGAATCCTTTACCTAAGATACATCAAAATGAGCCTTCATTTGAAATGAAGGATGAACTTTATTAAAATGAATTGCAAATGAACTATTGATCAACAAACTGCTTCTAACCTTTTCATAAATGAAATGAAAATGAGTCATCACATGGATAGGAATGAACTTTATTAGAACTTGCAAATTAATTGTTATTAAATAAAATTATTGTTACTAAAAATTAAATTTAGTTATCCAGTTGTCCAATTCTATTTTGTTTTTATTGCATCACTCATCAGTCATTGCACTTGTTCATGAGAATCTCATGCCTCCTGAGCTATGTCTGGCATAACTAGACCTAGGTAAGTCAGGTTGTAGTGAGATGGAACTCTAGTGGCACCGTTTGGAAAACCAAACATATAAATGTCTAGATGCTTCCAGCCTCTATGGTGCTACATCCTCTGATGAGCAGGAAATATTGTTGTAGGGGGGGGGGTTAACATCTGCATTGGGTAATGCCAATTGATAGTTCCTTCCTGCAACATGCTCATCAGGAAATTGTTACAACTGAAGTAATAAAAGGGTTGTATGGTGGTCCGGTTACATTTGTCGCCCTACTGTGAGGCCTTATCTAGCTAGCCTATCCATAGGCATAAGCAGATCATGATTCTGTGATATGAACAGTGCATATGATGCAGTGATGTGATTTATTCAGAAAGGGTGAAAGAATAAAATTTTAAAAGAAAAACAACATAAAAATGAATGGTATAAATGGTAGATGAAGAATAAAACAGGCATAACAAAGGCTTTGAGTTAAATCATGGTATGGATGGAGAGAAAAGCTTACTAAGCCAGTAAACCAAGGAAAAATGGTGAACATAGAATTTCAGGAAACAGAAAAGATAGCCATGTTAAGGCAGCTAATAAAAATGGTGAAAGAACAAGAGAAGAAAACCGTAAACAAAGAGAAGAAGATTGTAGACAAAGAGATAAAGAAAGAGAAGAAGATTGTAGACAAAGAGAAGAAGAGCATAGACAAAGAGAAAACAAAGAGAAGAATGTAGATAAAGAGATAAACAAAGAGAAAAAGAATGTAGACAAAGAGATGAACAAAGAGAAGAGTATAAAAAACAAATCAGAGAAATAATTGAAACCCAAAATGAAAAGTTCAACCAGTTAATAAAATAAATAACTCAGTCTAAAAAATTGGATGAGGAAGAAACTTTACAATTTCCAACCAAAGATATTTTAAAGGAATCACAAATTGAATATCCTATTACTGATGAAGCAAAATTTGAGATTGTTAAAAAGGAAGAAATTGAAATTACAAAGGGTGATATTGAAATTGTCGGTCCACCTTCAGGAAAACTTTTAATTGGGGAAATTTTTTTTAAAATTAAAAAAAAAAAAAAAAAAAAAGAGGAGGAAATAGTGATCAAACACAGTAAAAGAGTTTCAAATAGATGAAAATGAATCTAATAAAGCAAAATTAAAGTCTTCTTATCTGCAAGAAGATGAAAAACATGAAAATGAACATAATCAAAAACTTAATTCTCATATAACTAAGGAACTGTCCAATATAGAAGAAAATATTTCAGAAAAATTGTGTGATGTGTGCTATGAATTAGTAACAGAGGTAGAAAGAGAAACCATAAATCTGAAAGAAAAGTGTGTAGTTTTCAGCCATATATAGAAAACATAAACAAAAGCTCAATAAACTCAAATCAGAAATTGAGTATAAAGAAAATTACAAAGACAGTTATTAAAAATATACTTGCTGATGCAGGAAAAGAAACCAAAAAAGAGTCTGAAAACTCAGGATTTATAGATGTGAAAAAAATTAAGCAACAAGAAACTTATATAAATACAAAAAATAATTACTATGACAGAAGAACCATTTAAAAATAAGCTTTTATGTATTTCTAAAAATGAAGTACCACCATGGAAGAGGAACAGAAGAAAATCCACAGATGGTGTTCATGGTCCATATTGGACCCATATAATTAGAAGATCAAACAGTAACAAGGATCTCCAAAGAAAATATGAAGCTGAAGAAGCAAGCCACCACAGTGATGTTGAGCATGAGAAACTCCCAACAAAAAGATGATCCAGAAGTGTGTCACCTCATAATACAGAAGAGTATTATAGGAGAACTGATCATGATCCTCAGTCTCCTAAACCACACTGTAGTCATAATTCAGAACAATAAAAAGAGATAGCTGATGGAAAAAGTTTGTGAGTGTGATGTAGTGATGCATGGACTTGTGTTTTTCATGTTGAGGTGGGTGGATGATTGAGCAGAGCTGTTTGGATGTGTTGTGTTATGATGCTCCAAAGTATATGCTCAGCACTATCCAGACCTAGATGTTGTGCTCTGAGAGAAGTCCAGCAATGTGTATATATAGGCCTCATGAATAGGCCTTGGTCTCATGAATAGACCAAATGATAATCCCTAAGACTCACATAAGCTGAGCAGGGTTGTCTAAGTGCCAAATTGTGTTTTGTTCTCTGGTTCCTACTCTTATTTGGATGATCCTTCTAGGTACAAAAGAGGTAGTGCTTAAAAAATGAGATATTTTCTTGTGACACCATGGGGCAGTGTGTACTAGTAGTTTGTGCTTGGCCATCTACTTATTCTGGCATTGGAGGCTACAGTTCATGTAATCCCTTTTCCAGCTCATCTCACCTATTTTATCAGCACATATAAAACCAATGGAGATGCAGTAATGAGAGATGAAGTGTATAATATGTGGAATAAAATCGTACTTCCAGGCGATTTCATCCCAAAATTTGGTCAGGGGTAATGAAACAAGAACAATGTTTCACATGTATATTTATTCTAAGAGCTAGTTACCCTCCCACCTTAAAAAACAGCAGATGTATAAAAAATTTTAGTTTATGACGTTACAAGAAAATCATTATTTTCTATAATTGGGAAAAGAAAATAATAAAGAAAATCATTATTGATTTTATAGTTTTGGATTACGATATAATTTAAATATATCACATATTTATTTAAAGCTGGCATGTATTAAATTGATTACATTTTTAATTTTTGGATGTTTTCGAATAAAGTGTAATAATCACTTGAGGCAAAGTTAGTAAATTGAAAAACATGGCTTAATCTTTATGCTTTCTTATCTGTCTCACTAAAAAAGTAGATTATCCAATCATTATGAAGAGAAAGGCAATCGAGCTTAAATGAGAGCAGTATGAAAATTAGGTACAGTGAGAAAGGCTGCTTAATCAATCCACAGGTAAGAATATAAATAGTCAAGTTGGAAGTTCAGACACACATTAGATTGGATTTTTAAAGTGTATGTTTAAAAAGATTTTTTTTTTTGAAAAAGATAGTAAGAAAAGTGAAGAATTAAAAAGTTAAAATTCTTATTTAAGTGTTACTCAACTCTGACTTTCATCACCTGGGAATATAACCTTTACAACCACTGTTAATAATCGAAAAAGAAAACATTATTAATGAAAACATAGTAATGGAGGGCTAACGTAACAGCTTTTCCTCTTCATTCTAAGCCATGATTTTTCTAGATTTGCCTGGATAGACATCATAGAAAGGAGATAATGCCATTCAGCTGAAATGCGATGACCCCCTTTTTGAAGGGACAAACTGAATAAATGAAGGTAATGATTTTATAAAATAGTTGATATTATGTGCTTTCTTAAACTAAAATTATCTATGTTTTTTTAAAAGACAAACAAAACGTCTTTATTATGAATATATATATAAAAAAAGAATTATTAATAAAAATAGCTGCGTAAAAATATGTTCGGTTAATAATAAATTGTAGTGATAAATATTAAAAATATCTATAATCAAATGCATTTTTAATAAGGATGGACTACTTATCTACAGATTACATTTGAATTAAAATAAAGTAAAAAATGAATACTTGTAATGATTTTATATTTTTTATTCAATATTTATATGTGTTTATAAAAATAAAATACAAAACAAACAGCTGTCTTGAAATGACTTATGTGAAATACGTTTCGTTAATGATAAAGTATAAATATTAAAGATATCTATAATCAAAAGGCATTTTTAATAAGGATTGACTTCTTATCTACAGATTACATTTGAATTAAAATAAACTAAAAAATGAATACTTATAACGAGTGATATTATTGATTAATGGTTATGCTATATATCACTAAATAAAAATTACAAATACTTACATGCATCTTGATGGTATATAAATAAAATAATGAAAGACTATATGGATTATAAATGCTTACCTGCATATTGGTATTATGTGAAGAAAGTAATGAAACTTATGCACATAGATGCACATTTACACTGACTAGATTATGAATAGTCCACAAACTCAGAATTGTTCACATTACCTGTTTTGATAAATATAAATAAAATAATGAAAGACTATATGGATTATAAATGCTTACCTGCATATTAATATTATGTGAAGAAAGTAATGAAACTTATGCACATAGATGTACATTTAGACTGATTGGACTATTAATAGTCCAAAAACCAAGAATTGTTCACATTACCTGTTTGATAAATAGAATAAAATAATGTACTATAAAATAATTACAAATGCTATATGGACTCTAAATGCTTACCTGCATAGTGATATAAAATTACAAATGCTTAATACTTACATGAATCTCGATTGTATACAAAGAAAATAATGAAACTTATGAGTACCAATGTACATTGATACTTGACTGAATTATAGAAACCTTACAGATCTGGAATATCTCATTTTACCTATTTACCTACCTAAAAGGGATGTACAGATATGGAATAAAGAGTGGCAAAATATTCATGCAGTATTGGAAGATGTCTACAAGATAAAAGACCCTTTGAATCCTTTACCTAAGATACATTAAAACAAACCATTTGAAATGAAGGATGAACTTTATTAAAATGAATTGCAAATGAACTATTGATCAACAAACTGCTTCTAACCTTTTCATAAATAAAATGAAAATGAGTCATCACATGGATAGGAATGAACTTTATTAGAACTTGCAAATTAATTGTTATTAAATAAAATTATTGTTACTAAAAATTAAATTTAGTTATCCAGTTGTCCAATTCTATTTTGTTTTTATTGCATCACTCATCAATCATTGCACTTGTTCATGAGAATCTCATGCCTCCTGAGCTATTTCTGGCATAACTAGACCTAGGTAAGTCAGGTTGTAGTGAGATGGAACTCTAGTGGTGCTGTTTGGAAAACCAAACATATAAATGTCTAGATGCTTCTAGCCTCTATGGTGCTACATCCTCTGATGAGCAGGAAATATTGTTGTAGGGGGGTTAACATCTGCATTGGGTAATGCCAATTGATAGTTCCTTCCTGCAACATGCTCATCAGGAAATTGTTACAACTGAAGTAATAAAAGGATTGTATGGTGGTCCGGTTACAATATATTATATATATATATATATATTTGTGTTTGTGTCACTAATTTATCTTTATTAATAATCTCTTGTATATATAAAATAATATAATCAAAAATGAAAATAATGAAATCCAATTTGCTGTTCTTTCATATATATTATAATATATAGTAAAAAATCATATGCTACAGCTAATATAAATATGTATTAATTATTCATAAAATACTTTTTTGGCATATGGTTTAGTTTTTTTTTTGAAGGTTTATAATCTATTAAGCTATTATAGTAGATTATTAACTATTAAAAAGGGCATTAAACCATGTGCCAAAAAAGGCTTTTTCTAAATGATCAATATAGAATTGTATTAGCTGTTGTATATGATTTTTTATTATTTGCTATGATATAAAATAATATAAATGATGAGATAATATTCATATAAATAAAAATAACCTTTTACTTCAACAACAAACTCATAACAAAAGGGCTATTATAGGTTTAATGAAAAACTAATTTGGCTTCAGAGATTGTCAATTAATAATAATTAATAATTTTTTGATAACATCAAAGGTTAAAGGTTATTTACATTTACATGGGTATTATCTTATCATTTCGATTTTTTGTTACAATAATAATCCATGGAAATATTTAATTCAATATATATATATACATACACCCACTTATCTATATTTGTAGTAAATATTGCTTATAAACAATAATTTTAAAAAGCCTCTAAATTATAATTATTGTTTTTTTTTTCATAATAGTATATATTATATTTTTATTTTATACTATTTCCATATTATAGAAAATGTGTCTAAAATATTTTTTTAAGTAAAAAATATATAAAATTTTTAATCTTACAATTAAATGAAGTTTTTTTAAATATAAATGCTTAAACCATTAAGCATCACATGATCACATTTCCTATACTAGCACATTAATTGTTGATAAACAGAGCAAAACTCTCCATACAGTATTGCCACCTGTGCTAAACAGAGTAATCAATGGATGTCAGAAGGCCTGTGCATAAAATCCCTATCTAATGCCTACTCATCCAATATCCCCAGACTAATTTCTGGTTTGCGGCCTTCGTCAGTGAGGAGCTTTGGATCTGAGAGCACTGCATCTAAGATCTAGATGCAGTGCTCTCAGATCCAAAGCTCCTCACTGACGAAGGCCACAAGCCAGAAACTAGTCTGGGGATATTGGATGAGTAGGCATTAGATAGGGATTTTATGCACAAGCCTTCTGGCATCCATTGATTACTCTGTTTAGCACAGGTGGCAATATTGTATGGAGAGTTTTGCTCTGTTTATAAATGCTTAATTGGGCAATTTATAAAAATGACTTAACTGAAGTGCATTTTTTTTTTTTTTGAAAAAGTGATTTCACTCATATGATATCTGAAATAAAAAACAATAATAACGACGTTATTCAAGTCTTCTAATAAGAAGTCAAATATCGAAGTAAGAATTTCTGCTTAGATAATTTTCAGTCATCTGCATGATATAAACTTAAGTAATATTGAATTCAGTTTGAGCTATTACAAAATATAGGTTAAATTGATACTAACTTTTATTAATTATCTTGTGAATATTTTTTTGATTTTATAGCATTTTCATTTTTTGTGTATTATTACGTTTGAGTGATTACTCACTTTTTCTTTTTATGTGTATAAAAAAAAGTATTTTTCAATTTTAGATTTAAAATCTTTTGAAATAAGAAAAAATATAAGAAATGTATATCTCAATCATATATATATATTTGAATGAAATTCTTTTAGTTAACATGATTTTAAGTTGTACATTATCTTTTTTTTATTGCTTTATGTTTTTTTTTTTTTAAAAAAAAAACACTAAATGGTCCAAAATTAAAGTTCTTGATTAAAACATTAATATTACCCATTAGAGCAGAAAATTTCAGTTTTTTTTATTAAAAGCAATTTTTTATATTTATGAATGAATGAAATTTGAATATATGGAAACAGTAAATTTTCTTTTGAGTGCTTCAAAATATGTATAATTAATTAGATTCTTAAATGCAATACTTAGTAATACTTTTAAATTAATATGGCATCACAAACTGTTGTAAACAAAATACATTGTTTTATGATATTTTTCTCATTAGATCCAAATTTTTTGAGATTATAAATATATTACAAAATTTCAGACCACCTTTTTTTTATGTAAATGTACTTCAAGTTCAACCTGTCCTTGGAAGAAGAGCAAATACTTTGAACATTTGAATTTCATTCTGTGAAAATATCTCAACCTTTATTTTTATATCTTAAATGTTACTAGTTATTTATTCTTAGAATATGAATGAATTCATACTCAAACATCAATATACATATATAGCAAGAAAATCAAGTCGTACATCACGTGATTTACCTCTTAAGCTTTATATATATTATCATTAATATTTTCATTGTTATATAACGTAAATAAAGACTTTTTGGTTAAAATATGTATTATTTTGTTAAAATTCCTTACATTTCGATGAAATATCATACATTATTGTTAGAACTTTTAGGTCATAAGTAACAATGAGATTGAGCTAGATGTAAAAACAATTACTTATATATATATGATAGTTGATTATTCAGAACAACCAAACAAGACTTTATATATATATAAACCTATAATGCCCACTCTTCTATATATATATTTAAAATATGAATAAAGATATGTAAAAAGGATAAAAACTCCAAAAATGCATTTCATGCTAAGTTGGCCCAGATCATAATCTCCTTTATATGTTCCACTACTTGGTAAATATTTACCAATATAAAATTATTATACTTAGACTTACAAATGTCATACTATCTGCACTCACAACTTTGTGATTGACAATTTCAGTTAATACATTAGAGATAATTACAAATTATGAATACATTTATGGACTATGTTAAAATTATGAGTATATGAAGTTTGAGACATAAATAAAATGATAATATATATATATATATATAGTTTCTTGGCTCTGTCTTTCACTGATGATAGCAAAATAGCTTGAAATCAGCTGATCTGAAAGTGGGCTAAAACGAAAGAGATAGTTAATTCTGACTCTTTGATCGTTTATGTAAACAAACGCTTGATCGTGTTTTTGGTAAAAACGCCATCTGTTGATCATAAGTACATGCGTCAGCAGGTTTTAATGTGATTAAAACTTGTTTTTGTTTTTCATAAATCTACCTTTAAAGGTTTCCGCAATGATATAGATTGCAGAGGCTTTGACTATGTGGAGAAGCTGAACTGAGATCAGACCCATGTAGCTATCTAGCTTGTTTGGCTGAATTTGAAGACTTTATCGGTCTGAAAAATTTCATGCTTGCAAACTGATAGAAACTCTGTGCATAAACACTTGGAGTCAGTTTTTAGATCTAGTTTCTTGGCTCTGTCTTTCACTGATGACAGCAAAATAGCTTGAAATCAGCTGATCTGAAAGTGGGCTAAAACGAAAGAGATAGTTAATTCTGACTCTTTGATCGTTTATGTAAACAAACGCTTGATCTTGTTTTTGGTAAAAACGCCATCTGTTGATCATAAGTACAAGCGTCAGCAGGTTTTAACGTGATTAAAACTTGTTTTTGTTTTTCATATATATATATATATACACACATACATATTGATAATATACTATTTTGATGAATAATGCCCATGTACTTATTTGGATAAATTACAGCTAAGATATAACATTACAAACAAACAAAGTTACATTGCAAATGGATATCATAATATTCAGTCAAGCATTGGTGGTCAAGTGGTCAGCACAGCCGCCTTCCAAGCAGTTTTCTCAGGTTCGCTTGCTGGCCAATGCTTTGACACACACAAAAAAAGAATATTTTTTCTGATTCCTCTTTATCTAAATACTAATGCTAAATGCATGATTTTAGTTTGCAACCCAATTTTAATTAGTTGTTTATTTGACTTACATCAGCTCTAAAATATATCTTGAAAACTGTATAAATTTTCAATTGTATTTCCAATAATTATATCTACAAATTCTGTGAAAATCTTTATATATATAACTACCCAACATTATATTTGAATATAAATCAAAGTAGAATTAATTAGTAATCAAATTATTAAGAAAATCAAAATTTATAACATTTTCGACATCTCATAACCATAAATTACATATTAAACAACAGATCTTCTCAAGGAAAAACTACAAATTAAAACAAACAAATATAAATTTACTTATACTAATTACCACAATTCAAACTCAACTACTGATTACTCCCTCCCCCCCCACCATATTAAAAAAAGTCTCATAAAAATAATGACTTTATGTTCAAAGTGATTAGAGAAAATGATACATTTTGACCCTGTTTTGACATTATTACATTCATAAAAGACAATCTTTATATGCTTAAAGAACTGTTTATGATGATTAGAATGTTCATGAATTTATAAGGCTAAGCTAAAATGTTTATTTTAAGTCATATATAGCAATAACTATTAAGCTATAGTAAATGTAAAATTATATTTTGCATTAATACATGAGTAATTAATAATTATTACTATATTAGTATCTAAAACTGCTTAGCCAAAATTTCAATGCAGAACATCTTTGTCAAATCTAGACTCAAATTTATTATAATGAATCTCTATATTTAGCATCACATGAGTGGTAGTATTATATGGAAAGTTTTGCCTGTTTTAATCTCTATACTTATAAATTAAAATACTATTCTTGTTCCATAGAATACTATTTTCTCTTATGTCATTGATGAGTTTTGCATTAATTGTTTCACCTATTATTTTATTTTAATGTCAATTTTTGTGGTACAAGTTAAACAAAATGATGCCCTTTTTATCATATTCAAAGAATAGAAAAGCATTAAGCTATTGTTTTTAGCTTTATTATATAAATAATGTGCTGAACTACTTTTTTTAAAAAAATGTTCTTCTGTTTCTTCATGATATCTAACCTAAACTGACAATCCAGAGCATTTATCAACTGAGATATTAATTTATTTAAAATGTTTTTCTGTTTCTCCATGATATCTAACCTAAACTGACAATTGAGAGCATTTATTTATCAACTGAGATATTGCATTTATCTTACTTCTATCCCAAAAGTTGTTAATTTATTTAATTTCCAACTTTTTCTATTCATATTAACTTCAAGTCACAGTTTCGGTCACATTCGTTTTTTTTTATTGGATCATAATTATCCTTATTCATAAAAATTATGAAATAAAATATTTTCTATAAGAATTCCAATTTTAAAATGGAAACAAATTTTAATAGCGACATCATAAAAAACTAAAAATGTTTTAAAAATCAAAATTAAATTTATTTTTATTAAAATTTAATTATGAATAGTTTCTGTCTTTTCTGAGCTAATGTAATATACAATTGTTGATGAAAACATTCACAGAAATGGTAGTTTATTTTTAAATATTCATCTTTACTACTGCCCAGCAAGCTTTCAATATAACATGCTTATCATATTCATGGTTTATAGTAATATGACTCTATAAGCTATGAATGTGATATATACAAGTTATATCAAAAGCATGCTAGGCAGTAGTAAATCCGAATATTTCTTTAAAAAAACAACCTTTTCTGTGGATCATTTCATAAACAATCATGTATTATTAAAATTTTACAAAAACTTTCTTCATTAGTTTTTCCAAAAGCAATTTTTCTTAGCCAGTAAAAACAGTTTATGCTTTATTATGACTATGTTTATACACTTATCTTCTTAAAAAACAAATATTTTCAAATAAAATCTAATTGTAATCACATAGTATTTTTGGTTTAAAGTAAGTATTTTATAAATATGTTGGATTAATAAGCTTAAATATGTACAGGAAATTACTTTTTTTTAACTTGAAAATACTAAACAATAAAACATAGCCAAGAATAGCCTGGAGATAAATAATCTACCAATCAGTAATGTAGTCAATAAACATCACATGATCACCATTTCTTATGCTTGCTTATAACTGTTATTAAAACAGGAAAAAACTCCCCATACAGTACTGCCACACAGTGAAAAACAGAGTAATCAATGAATGCCATAAGCCAGAACCTAGTCTGCAGATATTGGATGAGTAGGCACTAGATGTGAATTTTATGCACAAGCCTTCTGGAATCCATTGATTACTCTGGTTTGCACTGAGTGGCAATACTGTATGGAGAGTTTTGCCTGTTTTAATAACAGTAAGATAGTCAATTTCTTTGAATTGTGATACATCCAATCAGAATAGCAGCTTGCTTTAGTATTTACCTTTTCTATGAGGTCAGTATGATAATAACCTGTTCAGATTTTTTTTTTAAATCAATACTTTTTGTTACAATTTCTATGTAAAAAAATTGTACATGATAAACAAGCATTATAGATAACTTCAAAATAGTCAAAAAGCTGAAAGTGATAGCCACATCATTAAAATGCCCTAAATATTCCAACATTTATAAGAAAGTTGCTGACTTTCTCCAAACATGTTAAGAATAGAAAATATCAAAAATTTATATTAAGTTTTTCATTCATAAGAATTTATTTTTTATGCAAATTGGCTACACAGAACATTTTGAACACAGTTTTTAACATATGTATAATTGTTTTATGTTTATACATGATTTTTTTCATTTGCTTGTAAAGAACATTTTCAGAATACACCTGGGTCTCATTTTACGCGATAGATAGGTTCCTTAGAAAACATGCGCAAACAAAATCACACAAAAATAGACATAACTTACATTGAAAAAAGGGGGATGTGGTCTGTGATTTTTCAAAATTCACGTAAAAGCAAACACCAACGTAAAATTACTTTAAAATTCGCGAAAAAAAAAAATAAGGAAATAAAGTATGACTAATAAAAAATTTCAAATTTGAAAAAAAATTGATACAAGACAAACTTTTTTTAATTATAATATTTAATTTTATTTAAAATAATATATTTTTATGCATAATTTACAGTATAGTAATTTACATTTTTTATACACATTTTAATTATTATCACTATTTATCGAAACACATGTTTGTTTGCAAACTGGTGAAAAATCAGATACTCACAAGAGGAAATACAACTAGTGCCAAGTTTACTCTCATGTTGTGTTAATGGTTTTCTGTTGACAATGTAATTAGTAATTAATTTTTGAGACAATGATTTTATTAATTGTTTATGAACTTAGACTTATGATAATAAAAATACATTATTCACCACTGCTGGGAAAAATTTAATTAAAACTAATAACTAAAAATTAAATTCTTATTTTTGTCTTTAATTTTCAATTCTGTTTAAAAATCAAATTTCGTTTTACATCACATTAATTTCAAGTTGCCGTAAGTAATTTTTAAATTGTTAATTACAATTAAAAATCAGATTTTAATTTGTAATTGTCAAATTTAATTGTGCCCACTGCTATTACTCACCTTTTAAAAATAAACATGCGGACACTAAATGATTAATAATTGATTACGTTCTTTTTTAAAAAGAAAAACAGAATGTGATTTAAAATGCAAAATTAACAGGCACAATGTTTGAACAAATTTATATTATAATCTTGGAAAATTTAATGTGTGTATACATAAAATGTGGAAATCATGATTTTAATTTTATTATTGCATAAAATTTTACTATTATAAAGCACTGAAAATATTGAAATTACTAAGATGAAAGTTGAATTCCAATAATGTGCTATTACTTTCAATATAATGTAAGTGCACAAAATTTATTATCTAAAGTAATAGCGCATTATCGGAGTTCGACTTCCAGTGAAACATGAATTGCATAACTTCAAAATCATGTTAAATAATTCCATGTAAAAAGAGACCAGGTGTACACCAAAAAGTTAAAATTGTTTATATATTGTGCTATATTAATTTTTTTATTATTTCGAAACTTGCCGAGTTGCAAATTTCTTAATAAGAAAGTTTTTAATCCTGACATTTTATGGAATAAAATCTTAGATTAGGAAAGTAGCTAACCTCTCATACTCAGTGGCTTCATACATACAAATATTTAAATTTTAAATTATAAGTGTCAAACTAAGTCAACCCACATCTTTGACACCATCCACTTTAGTTAAATATAGTAATGCTTATTACTAATTATTTACTAAACTACAGATTGTCTGTAGCACAAATATAAACTTTAAAACTTAATTAAAGATTAATATATCTGATTTCCTTAAATTAAGCACATACACACATGGAGGTTTTCACATTTATTTTTTCCATGTGTAATATCTTTATAAATATATTAAATAATCTCAATACTACCACATATTTTTTTAAATTTATATAAATAAAGATACGATAAAAGACAAATGCATCTGGGTGATCATTTGACTTTTATTGGATCTTTATTCATATGAATCTAAAAAAATGTGGTAATATTGAAGTTGTTAAATACATTTATAAACACACCCATATATATATATATATATATATATATATATATATATATATTCATCTAGTGATTATATATATATATATATATATATATATATATAATCACTAGATGAAGCTTTACCAATAGCTCTTAACAAGCTTTGTTTATATAAATGACAAAAGAGATAGAATTCAAAATGTCTATCACTGTCACCCACATCCATGATGTGATGTATTTGGCTTCTCCTTAAACAAAGTCAAGAATATCTCAGCAACTATGCCCAGATAAACCTGTTAGCCACTTTATTTTCCATTCCCCACTCTAAGTCTTCCCATATTCTGCCCCATCCCATTTCCACAACATAATCTTTGTCAACTCTATGGCCTTTAAATCAAAATCCCCCTTATCTTTTTGCAAACCCAGCATAAAAACTACTAACTCACTTTCTGTATTGTCACTTTGTTCATACCTATTCTCCCATAACTTCATTATTTGTACCCTTTCTGCTTTTAAGCATTTACATTCAATCAACAGATGCCTAATATTTTCTATACCTTCCTTACACAATTTGCATGCTAAATCACCCATAGTTTTCCATTTACATGTATATTCTCTTGTTGCTAAAGATCCCGTTCGAGCCTTAAACAATAAACTACTTTCATTACTATTATCATAAATTAACTTGCTTCCAATATTCCGTTTACTTCTATATATATTTAAACTCTTCTTACTCTCCATACTACTTCTCTATCTCTCCAACTCCCTATTTTTTATTAATGCTTCTATTCTTTTATCCCATTCCTTACCACTATAACACTCAACAATCCTCCTAACACAATCATCCCACCTTTTATACAAGTATACCGATATAAATTCTTTATCCAAATCATTTGCATACCGCATTACCTTTCTCACCCATCTTGTTACCTGCCCTTTACTCATAACCCAATTAAACACTATTTTGGCTATTCTTTTACCATCCATAAACTGCAACCTACCAAACATTTTCATTTTTCTTTTTGCATCTCTCATATAGAAACTTGACTATCCCATTTCTCTTTGAATTGCCTCCTTTGCCGTCAACATCTCTGCATCTAATGCATGTCTTCCTACTTCCCTTTGTACCTTCTCTAAATAATCTAAAATCCTTTTACTAACACATAATGCATCATTACCATATGTTAACCCTGCTACTGCAACTACCTTCCATACAATTCTAGCTACATCATATTTATTATATGAAAATACTGTTAGTTTCTTTACCAAACCTTTTCTTTTTTTTTGCTTCATTTACCAATTTTTTCTCCCATTCAACCAAGCAATTTTCCTGATTACATAAGATGATTCCTAAATACCTATATCTATCCACCACACTTAACTGTATATCCCCCAATAAAAACACTACATCCTCCCTTTCCCCAGTATTAGCCATCATTATATTTGATTTTTCTTCACTAAATTTAATACCCATCTCTTTACCCACCCTTGCACATGTCCTCAACATAATATCCATATCTTCTCTTCTTTCTGCACATAAAAAGATATCATCTGCAAAAAAAAGACCCGACAAAGTATATACTCCTTTGCCACCTATTAATGGTATCTCTACCCCTCTTCCTAGTCTTTCTATTGCTTTTTCCATTTGACTCAAAAACAACAAAAACAAAATCGGTGACATAGGGCATCCTTGCCTTAATCCCACTCCATTTTTAACTTTAACTGATTCTATGTCCCCTAATTGATAAGTATAATAATTATTTTCATATAATTTCTTAATAATATTTACTAAAGCTTCATCCATTCCCAAATTGGCTAATCTTACCCATAATCTATTTCTATTTACTCTACCATATGCTTTCTCTATATCTATAAAACTCATATATAATGATCTACCTGAATTCCTACCCATCTCCATAAGTTGTGTAACTACAAACAAACTATCTCCTATACGCCTGTCTGCCCTAAAACCTCCTTGCATTTCCCCCACTCCATTATTTTCTTCCATCCATTTTACAATTCTTCCAGCTACCATATATGTGAAAACTTTATATAAAACTGATGTTACCACTATTGGTCTATAATTATTTAACTTTCTATGATCCTTACCCTTTCCTTTAAATAATAATATTATTCTTGTATTACTCCAACTACCCAGAAAAACTGTCTTCTGCACCATCTTATTAAAACATGATAATAACTTTGCTTTTGCTCTATGCCCTAAACTCATTACAATCTCTGCTACCCATCCATCTAAACCTTTCACCTTTCCACTATTCAATCTCTTTCCTGCCTCGTTCAATTCATTTTTTGTGAACCTAATATTCCCACTACTAACTCCTTTCATGTTTTCTATCACTAATTTCTTCACATCTAACATCTTTTCTATGTCCATTACATATCTATTTAAGATTTTCTCTAGCTCGCCTCTAGAGCTACATTCTATTCCCTCATCATCTATTAATACTATCTCTCTTTCTTCTACATTTCTCCTTTTAATGTAATTCCAAATTTTTTTATTCCCATCTCTTCCACTTTTATTAATATCCTCCAACAATTTATTATTTAACTTCATCCTCTCTCTATAATTATCCATTTTAGCTAGATTCTTTTTTTCCAGGTACTTTCCCCATTTAACATTAATATAATTTTCACTTTCTTTATTCTTAATAGAACATTTATATTCTCTGCATGCTTTTTTCCTCTCTTTTACACTTTTACTAACTCTCATTTTTTATTACTTTTATTCTTCTTCATATTCTCGACTAAAACCACATTTGACACTTTTTCTACTTCACCACACCAGTCCTTATACTCATCCCCAACCAACTGCTCCATGGTTTCTTCAACTTTTATTTTATACTCTTCCAACTTATTCTTATCATTCACTCTCCATCCACATCCTTCACTATTATTTCTACCTTTATTTCTATCTTCCATCACATTACTAATCATTTCTATTACAATAAAGTTATGATCACTATTACACACTCTCTCTTCATTATCAAACACCTTAATTTTTCGTATTTTATTCATTCCCTCTTTCTCTACCAATACATAATCTATTGTGTGAAATACATTATTTGTAGACCATGTGTATTGTCCATCATATACATTTGATAAATTCCCAATGCTCAAATTTACTCTTTGACAAAATTCCTTCAAAAATTGACCATTCTTATTATCTACATCATCAATTTCTTCAATATGCCCATTCATATCCCCTATAACCATTATTCTTTTCCCCTTTTCTTTAAAACTTTGTATATTCTTAACTAGGCATTCATATATACTATTGTTCCACTGCATTATAGTTTGACTATCTGCAGTGGCGATATACACTACAGCCACCACCCATTCTTGTCTACCCAACCGTATTTCCAACCACAAATGTTCTTGACATTTAACAGGAAATTTTTTTTCGATATAACACCTATACCACCACCCCTTTTTTCTTTTTCTTTTCTGTTTATACCCTGCCATACTACCTCTTCCAAAATAGGTTCTTTTTCTTCTCTTAGATGAGTTTCCACTACTGCTAATACCTCAAGCCCTTCATTTTCAATTGCTTTATTTAATTCCAGCCATTTTTCTGGTCTCCTACCACCTTGCATATTCAAAAACCCAATTTTAACAATTTCTTTTTTCCTAACTACTCTTTTATAAATTCTTTTGCTTCCTTCTTCTCCATTACATTTATAACAAACTTTCTTACCACTAATCTTACAAAATCATTCCCTCTCCACATCTACACTTATATCTAAATTAACCATCTTTTGCTTATTTCTTATATCCCCTTCATTCTTCTTCTTTTTGATAATATTACAATTTAAAAGCCCACCCCCCTTTAAAGGTTTCCCGAATTATATTTTTTAAATATCAGACTCCCTAAAACTTCACTTCCTTGTTTTCCTAAGTGTAATACCATCTTTACTATACAACTCCCTCTTTCCAATAAACCAATCCCATACATACACAAACACAACATTATTTCTCTCACACAATTTTTTCACTCTTTCATTTATAGAACATGCCCTAACTAATAAATGCCTCTTATCAAATCTTGGTAATAGTCCCACTACTCCTACTCTTCCTTTAATCTCTCTCAAATTCCTAATCAATTCTACATACTCATCCATTACTTTTTCTGATGGCTCTAACAAATTATTAGTCCCTACCATTACATATATATCTCTACTACCTTGTTTTCTTACTTTATCTGTCACATCCCTAATTTTTGCTCCAGGGAAACATACTCTAACATACCTGCTTCTATTATATCTTGCAATTATATCCCCACATTCTCTTATTAGTGAATCTCCTATCAATACTGCCTCATAATCTACTTTTTCTACTCCATCTTTAACCTTTTCTACCACCTTCTGAATTTCCCTATCCATTTCTTCCTTATCATTTCTACTCAATAATTCCTTTATCTCCTCACACTTCGTCTCTAACAATTTTAACTTTACTTCTACATCCTTCATTTCTTCCTCTATCTTACTTATTCTCTGTCTAACCATCTCAATCGCATTACTACTTCCTTCACCCATATTTTCTGACACTCCACTAAAACCATACTCTGTCCTATCTTTCTTAATTACATTTTGCTCCCTCTCCTCTGACTTTCTCTCTAGACTACCTACACTTAAAAACCACTTTCTCACCTCTTTAATCACATTTACACACTGACTACATATCCAGAAACCTGTTAAATCCTTCCTATTCTTATTCAAACATTTCAAATGATACACCTCAGCACACACTGTACACTCTATTACTGCTCATCTAACTCCTTTCTGTCGATCGTATATACATTGTGCCACACAAATGGAATCCATATTCTTATTTTTCAAATCACCTATTCTATATTTGATTCTTCAAACACCCTTATACTAAAAAATAAAAAAAAACTTTTTTACTTTTTCCCAAGCTTGATCAAACTACAACCTCGTGTTTACTAACGTTATGCTTTTTATCTCAAAATAAATGCCAATTTTAAAATTTAAAAAACTCTCAGTAACAAACTTAACTAAAACGAATTAAACTTACATACATTTTTTTATAAATATCTCTTTATAATACCTCACCTAGTCTTCAAACACACATATACAGAAAAATAAAACTTTTTTACTTTTCCCAAACGTGATCAAAACTATACCCATGTGTCTTCTCATGTTAGGCCTCCCAAACAAATGTTACCTTTTTTCTCAAACCAAATACCTATTTTAAATTCAAAAAACCTTCAGTAACAAACTTAACTCAAACAAATTAAACTTAGATACAACTTTGGTAAAACTGACTTTTAGCGTCCCTAACAATTGGCCTTCTATTTTTAAAAAAACTGAACTAACTACTTTTTCCCACCTAAAAAAAAAGTGTATGTAACTATATCCAAGTGTAAATGGTAATAAAAAAAAAGTTAAAATAAATACTTACATTTACATGCGTATTTTTCACTTATAGCAGTCTTTGCTGTATATAGAACTGTAAATAAATGATGTATATTAACTCTAAATGTTTTCACATAAAGAATAATAAATAACCAAAAAAAATTACTTTTTTAGGAGTAGTTGGAAGCCACACAAGTGAGGAAATGCACAAAAAGGTCATCGCGTGCATGCAGATTTCTGAAACAAAATTCCCGCAGGTAGGATGAGAACAAAGGTCTGCTCATCCCAAATTGGTATTTTAGCTTACGCTTTGCTCTCATCCACAGATTTTCAACATTATTGGTGTGTATATCCTTGTCATCCAGGTCAACAAAGTTGTCTTGATGGATGACGACAGAGTGGAGATAGACACCATTGGAAAGACCGCTAATATTGTTATACGCACGCCATCCATCACTGATAATATGTGTTCCAGGCAAAATGTGTTGCTGGATCAGTGGTTCCAGGGTGGCAGCTGATCTGTCTGCGATTTCAGATAGGAAACATTTTTTTGAGCCTCTTTCTATTCCACCGAACACCCAACGGCCTTCTCTGAAGGCCCCTCTGTTGTATTTCCGATGGAAGAAATACGACTCGTCGATTTCAACTATCTGTGGTTTGCCATTGGCATCAAATTCACCGAGAAGTGCTGTATTTCTGTCGAAATATGTAGCACATTCTTCCCGGCAAAAATTACACCAGTCTATGATCACTCGTTTGCTGACCTCCGTCTCGCGAACAATCATCCAAACAGGCACATTATATGACCAGAAAAATGCTATGTGAACAATGGTGTTCAAACCCAGATGGCTGCATGAAAAAAATGAGCCACTTTGTACTGCTGTACGTTGTTTACACATTTTGCATTGCCATCTGACACCATCTATGCCAGCCGAATATTTTACCAGCGAACATTCAATGTTGCAACGCAGACAGAGCATGCTGTTCTTTAGCAGATGCCTCCTGGCCAGCCACTTCAGGGTCAATTCCACAGTTTGAAATTGCTCTATCAGACGACGAGTATTCCAACTTTCTGCCAGAACTTCCGAAACAGACATAATTTCATTTGGAGGCACTATGGTTGTGAGAGCCACTCTAGCTGCCATTTTTTAGAAGGACAGAATTCCACGTGGTATAATTTGTCTCGTGTCACAAATGACACGTGACCAAAGTACTGTAGTTCATAATTTTTACAGCTGGGACTTTTTGCGTGAGTCTAAATAGAGCCTAAAAAAGTAAGTTTTTTTTTGGTTATTTATTATTCTTTATGTGAAAACATTTACAGTTAATATATGTCATTTATTTACAGTTCTATATACAGCAAAGACTGCTATAAGTGAAAAATACGCATGTAAATGTAAGTATTTATTTTAACTTTTTTTTTATTAGCATTTACACTTGGATATAGTTACATACACTTTTTTTTTAGGTGGGAAAAATTAGTTAGTTCAGTTTTTTAAAAATAGAGGGCCAACTGTTGGGGACGCTAAAAGTCAGTTTTACCACAACTTTTTTATAAATATCCTTATGCTATCACGCATTCAACAGGAACAACTTTTTTTTTAAAAAAAAAACTTCTAACCTAAAATGGCGAACGAAAATCTTTCAGACAGTTAAACACAAAAATTTTCAATCTTTCAAATAACTCACTCTCTCGATCACAGTTTTACTCTCATTCACAATAATTGTTTTTTATCTGACTGCTCTCAAAAGATCAATCTCACACCTAAAGAAAAACAGAACTAAAACAAATTTTAAAAATATCCAAATTCAACTTAGCTCCGTTTGCTTTCAACGCCGTGATTTAAACCCAAACAAGCTATTGGTAAAGCTCCATCTAGTGATCATAAAATGCAAACTTAAAGCAGGTTACAAAATTTATAACTTGTTTTGATTACCATATATATATATATATAAATTCTTAATCGATCAATATATTATATATATATATATATATATATATATAAATTCTTAATCGATCAATAAATTATATAAATAAATCCAAATAATAGACAACTCATTGATATACAACTTAATTTAATATCATGTAATAAATTTTTATTTTAATATTAACCTTCTCAAGATATCATTTAAAAAAATGTATCAAGTGAGAAAGAATGTTCTACAGCTTTATATACTCTCTATTGATCATCACTAAAAATAAACTCATGAAAAATTGAATTAGTATATTTTTTAAAACAAAATTTACACACATATATACACCAATTACACATGCTTTTATTCATCTCTTTACTACCTTATAATTAACATCTATAATTAAACAAACAATTCAGTCTTATACTATCAATACATATGTTTATATACATCCATTAACACAGAAATAAAACAATATTCATCTTTAAATGATTAATTAAAATATTAAATTATTATAATATATAGTGAAGGTGAAAAACTTACTGACACATAATTATGACACCATCTTTTCCAGATATATACTTTAACTATTATTAATAATTATTAATTAAGCTAGAAATTATAAAATATTTTAGCACAGTTATACACATTAAACTTAAATTAAATATTATACACTCAAAGAATTTGAATTAACAAGTTAATATAAAAAGGTATGCCAGATCAAAATTAGGTTAATAGCACTAAGCCTGATTCTCTCAAAATTTGAAAGCTACACCCTTCCTAAATATTTGGAACCTGTATTAAATGACACATATGTATTGGATGCATTAATGATATGCTTTTATGTGCTACAGAGTAAAAAAATCAATAATATTCATGCAAAACTAAATGAAACACCTCTGCTCAAATAGACTAATGAAAAGGACACAAATCAAAGCATATTTTTTGACTTATGTATACAAAGGAACAAAGACATGGTAAAGCATAAAATGAACTTAAAATCAATTCAAGTCAGAGGGATCATCCATCCCTAATATAATATTCCATTTGAACACAAAATTTCAGGTCTAAAGGTTTTTTATATAGAAACAAAAAATATGTAAATACAAGATGGATAGAAAAACTAACCTCAAATTATATATTAAAGACTTAACAGACATTTGATATAATTATATTAAATTAATTAAATAGCAGAAAAATTCTACAATAATATTAACAAACTTCCCAACAATACTAATCCAGGTTGGACCATGGCTCAGCTTCCATATACCTCTCACATTTCAACTAAACTCTTGAAAATCTATATGGACACTTTTAGAGTAAGTTTTAGATGGCTTCACTTTCTAAACAACCTTCTAAACAACACCAAAAATAAATCCTCTTTTGAACATGACCTCCAAATTGTATATAAGATCTCATTCCCTGCCAGAGCCTGCAATGCAATGCACTATAGTACACCTCAGGCTAATAGACCAGTGAGAATTGTCAAGCACACTTATCTATATAAAAAGTAAAGTAAAGTCACAAACACAAACTAATTTTTTGTTGAACACTAAGTGGCTAAGGTTCACAACTTTCTCCCTCTAATGTTAAAATAATATGCACAGAGAAGGATGATAGAAAAAGAAAATTTAAAGAAGCAAGAGCACATTGCAGTGGACCCACTCCCAATTAACAGAAAAGATTTTTGTATCCCACTGTCAAAAAATAGAACATATAATTTGCATATTGGAAAAATTGACATATGTTTCAATGTTTACAAATATGGAATACTAACTGGGTAGTGTTATTTTGGACTATGGTTTTGGAAAAAATTCGCAGAAAGCTAGCTTAGTGCTAAATAATTTAATTTTGTTTTGGAATACCTTTTCATATTACTTGCTAATTCAAGTTCTTTGAGTATTACATAATTATATGAAAAGAGTTTAATCTTTGTGATTTACAAAATAAATATTAGTAGATTATTATTAAAAAATGATAACATGGAATAATAATACATTTTCTTTTATAAAATACATTTTAGAAGGAGGGAAATTAGATTTTGTTAAATTATTTTTTTAATATTTATTGGTGATACAATTTTAAAAATAACTCTTAATATGCAGTCATGTGATGATTTCTCCTATTACTAAAATTTTTTAATGTTCAATAATATATGCAACTGAAAAATGAAATATGTTGTCTAAGTGAAGTTTAGATAATTTAAAATATATTTATTCAATAAAATTTTACCTGTATTATCATAAACTAATACTTTTTTTTACTTTTCTAGTATGTATTTTAATATGCAGGTCACAGTTTTTTACTTTAACATGTGAAAATATACTTAAAAAGAAATGGGAAAAGTTTATCAAATTCATTGTTTTCTTGCTCTAACCAAGGCATTTTAAAATTTATTTTTTTTACATGTTAAATATATTTAAACTAATAGCCTAAACCTTTATCAATTTCATAGTATAATTTTATAAAAAATCAGTAATATTTTTATTATACTGGTGACATTTAAAAAATTTTTTAACACATGCTAAATATATATTTCAACTGAAGTCCTAATAGTTTATCAAATTCATAATTATAACTGATCAATATTCAAACTTTGTATCTTTTATTCTTATTGTTGTATTATGCTCTTTAACTCTTTCAATTGCACTTTTTCTTGATAGCCCTATGTATATCATATTGCTTTTGTCACAAAAAATTATATAAATATTTATATTCTATTATTATTACTATCATTCATTTTTGCATTCCATAATCATTTTCTTAAATCTTTACTATTCTTCCATCCTATATTTATTCCATCATTTAACTTATATTTATTCAATATCATATATACTTCTGCTATATAATTAATATCTACTTTTTAGCTTTATCTATTTTCTTATTATTCTTTTCTTTTACACATTTTACTTTTCTGGTATTTAAATATTTTATAAACACATTTTAAAAATTGGAAAAAATATTGAAATTGGTTATAATAGAAAAGTGATTAGCTAATTTTTAAATACCAGAAATGGAAATTATATATAAGAGAATAATAAAAAATAGATAAGGTTGAAAAGTGTATCTTAATTCCATATTCAAAGGAAATATATACAATATTGAATAAATATATGTTAATTCATAAAGTAAATATAGGATGGAACAATAGTAAATATTTAAGAAAGTGGTTATGCATTGCAAAAATAGATGATAGTATTAATAATTGAATAGGAATTGTTCATATAATTAGATTTCACAATTGCAATATGATATATATATATATATATATATATATATATATATATCTATATATCATATTGCAATTATATATATATATATATATCAGCTGAACTGGGGGTGGGCAAAATGAAAGAGATAGTGATTCTGACTCTTTTGTCATTTATGTAAACAAATGTATGCTTGGTCAGTGTTTTTGGTAAAATGCCATCTATTGATCATAAATACAAGTAACAGCAGATTAACGTGATTATAACTTGTTTTTGTTTTTCATGTATATATATATATATATGTCAATTGGGAATGAGTTGCAATTGAAAGAGCTAAACAACATAATAGAGTAATAAAATGGAAAGTTACTATATTTGGATCTTATAATGTTTACTTAGAAGCAGGACCTATAATAAATTATGAGAAAAATATAGATTTAATTAAATATAATAAAATGAAGAAAGAAACTATTATGAAACATTATATATACAAAAAAAAACATAACTAAATATAATAATATGGTGAATGGTTGTATAAAATTGGAAGAGTATTGATCACTATTAGAAAATTGAAAGCTGTAATATATATAGAAGTATATGTATGTATGTATGTTTATGGATTGATATTATAAAACAAAGCTAATCTTTTTATTTCCAATCTATATTTGATTTCTCAACAATATTTTTTATTAATAAACCTAAAATATAGTTTATATTTGTTATTACTGATGGTTTTGAACCATTAAAAACCTACATAATGAGATAGATTTTTTTTTTCCACATTAGTAAAGTCACATATATAAATGTTTTTTTTTTTTTATTTCTCAACATAATTTAATATTTTAAATATCCTTAATTAAAATACTTTTTTATATTTTTATTAGTTTTTACAATGTTTTAATTAAGTAATTATGCACAAAATATATTAATTTAATTATCAACTATTCAAAATAAAACTATGTAATATGAAAATAAAAGAATATATTTTAAGTTTGACTTACTTATGCTTAATATTGTAAGTAAAGGTTGACTGATTTTTAGTTTTGGATATATAATAGCTATGAGCACTAAATAATACACTTAAAATTCAATTAATTTATAATTTTATTTTCTAAAGAATATTTAGAAAATGCATAGTTGCAATATAAAAACTGGATTATTAAAAGCATAGATGTAAATAAATTTGATTATTTAAAATAATTTTAATATTAAAATTTAGAATTTTATTCAAATTTTAAATTAAGAAGATAAGTTAGGTATATGAGCTATATTTAATTTTAAATATTAAATAAAAAACCAATTTATTGATAAAATATAGTAATTTTTATTTACCTTTTTGTGTTTATTTTGTTTATTTATATTTATATAAATCATTCATGTCAGATTATGCAGGTATAAAATAAAACAATTAACTCCAATATAAAGAAAAAAGAAAAATGCCAGTACACACATAGTCAAACTTGTTTTTTTTATTGTTTACTTTCTAACTAATAGTTTGATTACCATTCACATTGCAAAAAAAATGGAAGATTACTTGAATTCTCTGTTTATTGATTATCTGAAAGAGACAAGTTAAACTAATTAGAAATTTTCAGCGACCTGTCATGTGCACAGCAGGTAAATATATCAGTATATTTTCATTTTCTAAATAACCACTCCATTAACTTTTAAAAGATATTTGTTCAAATCTCAACTATCATTTTCATAGTTCTAACTTTGAATATATATTAAATTTCTCAATGTAATTTTTTTATACAATCTTGTTATATTTAATGAATAATTTTAGTAGAAGCGCTAAATCCTTTTAGACACTAGAAAAACCATTGATCTATCACTGACATAAACAAATAATAAATAACTTTCAATATTTCATTGATAGTAATTATAAAACTATTCTGGATATTTTATCCAATCCAAATAAAAAAATTCAAAATTCATCAAAAATTAAAAAAAAAACCAAAGGATTGTATTTATAATTAATAATAATTAAAAACAAAATAATAATATTTTATTGAAAGTAACTATAAACTGTTCTAAATATTTTGTTCAATGCAAAGTAATTTGAACTTTCACCAAATTTTTTTTTAAAAAAGTTTATACTCTCTATAATTAGCAAATATTAAAATTGAAATTAATTTTACAATGAACAAATAAAACTTCAAAACAAATTTCAAATTTAATCTCAATTTTAGTATAAATACTTATGTAAATAAAACATTTTTATATAGCGCGATGTTTGTAAACTGTAATATTTAAAACAGCATTACGCTGTTTTAAATATTATAAATATTTATCAAGAATAAATTATTAAATTAACAAAATCATTTTTTATGTATTATTTACTATGTTTTTTAAGTTAGTCTAGTAATTTAGTCTTTCCTGTACTTTTATTAAGTATGGTACTAAATATAGATTACATCTGAAATTTGGTTTAAAATTTTTATTTGTTAATTGTAAAATTAATTTTAATTTTAATATTTATTAATTGTAGTAATGCTATTTTTTTTCAAACATTGGTGAAATTAAATTTTATTTTACTTGCATTGGTCAAAATATTTAAAACAGTTTATAGGCACTTTGATGAAATCTCTAAAATTGTTTTAAATTAAATATATTTGCTAACTATTGCAATACAAACTCTTTGTTTTTTTCTATTCATTTTTGTCAAATTTTAAATTTTTTTCCAGATTGGATAACATGTCTAAAACTGTATTATATGTCCTGTCAATGAAAAATTAAAAAATGTTTATCACTTGCATGTGATGTGATGTGATGTATTGTGACTTCTCCTTATATGGAGTCAGGAATCTCTCAGCAACTTTACCCAGAGAAACTTGTTAGCCACTTTACCTCCCCTTTCCATTCCACCCACCCTAAATTTTTTTATATTCTGTTCCATCCCATTTCCACAACATAATCTTTGTCAACTCCATGGCCTTTATATCTAAATCCCCCTTATCTTATCCCAAACCCAGCATAAAAATCAATAACCCACTTTCTGTACAATCACTTTCCTTGTATTTATTCTTCCACAAATTAATAATTATTTGTATCCTTTCTGCTTTCAGGCATTTACATTCAATTAACATATGCCTAATATTTTCTATGCCTTCTTTACACAACTTGCAGACTAAATCACCCACATCTTTCCATTTATGTGTATAATCCCCTGTGGTTAAAGATCCCATTCGAGCCTTAAACAGTAAAATACTTTCTTTGCTATTATCATTAATTAACTCACACCCAATATTCCGTTTACTTGTATATATATTTCAACTGTTTTTACTCTCCATACTAGTCTACATCTCTCCAATTCCCTATTATTTGTTAATGCATCTATTCTTCTATCCCATTCCTTACCACTATAACAAACAGCAATTTTCCTAATATAATGATCCCATCTTTTGTACAAATATACTGCCATAAATTTTTTATCTAAATCTTATGCATAATGCATTACTTTTCTCACTCATCTTGTTACCTGTCCTTTATTGATAACTCAATTAAATACTATTTTGGCTATTCTTTTATTATCCATAAACTGCAATCTACTGAACATTTTCATTTTGATTTTGCATCCCTCATATAAATACTTAACCATTCCATTTCTCCTTGAATTGCCTCCTTTTCTGTCTACACAGAATATGGTTGTTATGTTAAGAACCTCATAAGTATATCGTGACCGTATATTTCATTTAATTTCTTTTAAAAATTAGCTAAACAAAATATTAACTAATTCTATGAAATTAAAAATGGTAAAAATCTCATTTTTAATGTTTCACTGAGACAGAAACTAGAAAATTAATAGCATATGCAAACATTCACTAACAGTCATTGTGAAACAATATGGTCCAATATTTGCAAATCCAATAATGAGTATTTCTTGATCTTTTTACTGTTTTTTTTTTTTTATTCTGGGACTGTTTGTGAAGGCATGACTGCAGAATCCATGGTTTTCAATTTGCATATTCAAATATAAAATAAAATAAAATCTTATATATATATATATATATATATATAAGATTTTATTTTATTTTATATTTATCGAGAAGTAAGGGTATATATATATATATATATATATATATATATATATATATTGTACCCTTACTTCTCGATGTATAATATAATCTGAAATACGACTAGCTCAATTAAATTATAATGCTTAATTAAAATTTGCATATCTATCTTTAATTTACTTTTATACTATCATATTCTAATTAAATTTATTATCAATTATCAAAATCAATATAGTTCTATAGTATGTACTAATTAAATAAGTACTTATTAAAATCATGAGACTGTGAAGTAAAGTTACAAAGCAATAAGTAGATTTACATTGAGTCAATATCTTCTAAGACATTGTCTCAATGGCATAAGAATACTGTCACCTCCTTATTAACTTACTACTACCTCTACAGCATTCTTATGGCTTTTAATAAAATAAACTATCTTTAGTAATAATAAAATAAATAAATCTTAACTTTTAATTTTTAAAATATAATTAAATAATCTCAGGTTCTTCTAATTATCTTAAAGTAATGATAACTCATGTAAATAAGTATGATATGGGATTTTATATCAAACCTAAATACACCTAACTTATTTTAATAATTATAATACTAATCTTAAAGTATAACTTAATCTTATCTATTTCTGTTATATCGTCAATCATTAAATAAAGAATAATATGTATATCTTTTATTTTCATATAGCATCTTAATTTTGGAATAGATCAAAATCTTATAATTCAATAATCTGTGGCAATAAATAATATTGTACTCTTATATTATGCATTATAATTACTCTATGACCATTGTAATATGATATAATAATGTCAATCAATTCTCATAAAATGATAATCAGGAATATATTGTATTTATTTCTAAAATAATATTAATAAATTCACATTGTGCAAATATTATGTTTGTTCAAATTATCTGTTGTCAAATGCTGTGGTGTAAAATAATGAACTCGACACACTTTTAAAACAAATTAAACAAATTTATTTACATTAACTTCAACTAAGAATTTATTTACAATATTTACAGTTCAAAATTATGAAAACAAAGAAAATAAAAATAAGAAAATAATAATACAATATGTTTACACTGTTATTAACTCATACTCCTAATAAGTAATTATACATCCTTTAAAATGCTGTATTAATAACATTGAAGTATGTTTTCAAAACTTAGACTTTAAATAAATATCAGTGAACTTCAATTATTTACAGAAAAATTTATGTAAATAATATTTATGTAGCATATGTAAACAATTAAACTTTACTAATTAAATTGCTACATCACTTAAGTATTACTGTTACTTATTTCATCATGTACTAGTATGTGTTCACTTTACTATTAATACTACTTTAATATCATACATGTATAAACTAATGTATCTTTGTAATGTAATAAAATAACTGATTATAATTTATATTTCATTTAATACAATTCATGTTACATGTTTTATCAAATATGCATTACATATATGTACTGTTAAATAATAATATTAAAATAATTCATTAATTTCAAATTCATAAAGTATTATATTAGGTAAATTCTATGATTCTTTTCTATGTAAAATTATTACTTTACTTTATGTGTAATACTAATCCTTCTTAATAAATTTCTATCTACAAAAACATCCTCTAAACTTATTTAAAATTTCCGGAAAACAACTTTCAACTCTAAATAAAATATTAATTATCCAAACTATTTATACTTCATCGTCTATACTTGGTAAATCTTCAATCCAACATAAACTTCTACATAAAACTTAACTTAATTTATCCAATAAAATAAAAATAAAATATAGACTTTGAAATCTCTTCCTAACTTGCAATACAATAATTACTTATGAATAATAAATATAATTCTAATACTATAACATAAAACAAAATATCAAAATTTATTTACAAAAGAATCATATAATTATTTCTAAGCTTCTTATGTAATGTTGTATCATATTTATATCATAAATTCAAATTATGCATATTTAAATAAAACTGTTACTGCCAATATAATGTGTGTGTATTTTTAAAATATTTATACATTCATCCAACAATAACATCTCATTTGGTTGATCTAAAGAAAAACATGTCAAATATATTAAAATTATTATAATTATACAATTTTTTACCATAAATAAGATTTAATGTACAGTCCATCTTCCAATATTCTTCGGAATTATAGCTTCATAGAATAAATCACACACTCACAATCATTCTTTTACATATTACGTTTTATATTAATTATAAGATAAACTTATGCAATTAATTATTATATTACTTTAGTTATTATTTTAAGAAATGTACCTATCTTATTTTTAATAGATTAATAATATTTAACTTTTATATTAGATAAATAAAAGAAAATTTATATTACATAAATCCAGCGATGTTCCCTTTTCACCATAAAGTTTTTTAATCCTAGGCACATATTCACTAGAACACCATTTCCTGTTTCCGGTCCATCACGTGTTTTTTTAAAAGTTTATGAAAAAGAAACGTTCTTTTAAACCAAAATAAAAGTTAATTTTTATAAAAATATAATAAAATTAAAATAGTTTATCTGATCCGGATGCAGTTCTTTTAAGAATATTATTTAAAAGTTATTACTTTAAATTAGTCTATAGTTTATGAAACATTATCATTTAATTATTTTAAATTGACTGGGACGTCCACATATTTCTTGCGCATTTCTTAAAAAATATCCAGGTAAGAATAATCTTCTTTATTTATAAACGACCAGCGTTTAAATTATTTCAATATAATAATTTTTATTATATTAAGACTTTCAGCTAACTATATTTCAATTTATTTGCCTTTTAAAATTATTAACATTCAGTCTTTTAAACATAAAGACTTAGCAAGGCAAGTATTTATAAAACTACTTTCATTTTTAATATCTTTACTTAAGATATATTTTTAAATTTATAGCTTACAAAAATACTTTCTTCATAAAGAAGTATTTTATTCTTAAAAATATCTATTTTCTAATAGTCAATAGTAATTAGCTTTTAAAATTATATACTGTCCAAAATATTACTTTTCTCCATCTCGTAATTTTCCGAACTAATCCAGCGTTTGTCATATCTCTAGTATAAAGTTTCCGATATATTTTCACTATATATGATGTTCCCATGACCATTTGCTTGTAAATTGAGCTTCAATTTAGAGACGATTGATAGGAAAAATTAAATTAACACTGCATGTCTATTATTTAAAACTTTTATAGATTATTTATAACGACACTCTTGTAATTTTTAAAAAATGATTTTAGAGCATCTATAAATTTACTTAGCTATTTTTCTAATAGCACAATTAACTTGAAAATTCAATCACGAAGTCCCCTCCTAACAATTGAATTGAGCTTTTATACCGGAAGAAACTTCCCATTTGATTGGTAGATTAAACAATCAACTTTGCTGGCTTATTTACATATTTACCAACAACACAAAATTAAAAATAAATAATGACTTATTTAATATTTAATATTTATTACATTATTAAATTTCTAAATAATCTTTATCATTTATTTAAATCTATTAAACATTTTTTTAAAATATTCTTACTTACTTTTTAATTTTAACTTTTATCAAATTATTTAAAATAAACTAAGTATTTTTTATAGTTATATTTTTAAAAGCAATACTTTTAAAAATCAGATTTAATATTCTACATTAATTTATCTTTATTTTTATCTCGTGATAACTCACGTATTATTTATAAATTTTACAACATAATTTTTAAAATAGTTTTGCAACTTCACTAAATAACTTCCATGCATGTGTGTAAATTTAACTAACATCTGTTTTTTTTTATAACACAAGAAACGCTTCTCATCGTCTAAAAATAAACTAACAATTGCATTTTTTAAAATAAATATTTTTTAAATAAATAAGATATTATAATAGATTTTAAAATAATTATCCAATATTATTAAAATCAAATATTAATCTTCTATTTAAGTACTTACAATAATTAAAATATTTATATTCTTTTATAATATTATTTTATCAATAATAAAATATGCATTTAATTTCAACTTGTCTTTTTTTAAATACTTTAACTTTAAATATTTATTTATTAAATATATTAATGCAGTATTGATTATGGCCATTTTTCCCAACTATATATTATACTCATCATCATTTAAAATGTCTCTCTCTACTCATCATTGCTTTAATTAAACCTTTTGAAATATTACCATAAGCAAAATTAACATCACATATTCAAATATATCTTAAATTTAAAATTTTTAATAGATTAGCACAAAATTAGATGGTGACCCATACAAAAGGGCACAATATATATATATATATATATATATATATATATATATATATATATATATATATATATATATATATATATATAACTCAATGCCAATGATAATTTATAGATATTCATGCATTCTTTCTACTAGTAAAAATTTGAACATTTTTCATCTCTTATAATGATTATTTCAGTGCCTAAAATAAGTGCAATCATGAAAATTATACCTTGTCATTGAATAAATTGGACAATTATAATAATGGTATTCTGAGTTTTCAATTAAAAAACAATATGACTTTATCATTTTTCTTAAATTCAGTGGTTTTTGAAAAAGAGTTATGGATACAAAACAAACTTTTTTCCATAATATTTAATCTTATGGAAAATTTTGATCAATTTTTCAAATAATTCCTCATAAAGCAGCTGTTGATCTTATGAAAATAGATAAGCTTTAATTACTGCATGTTAGAAGGACATTATGTTTGTCTCATAAACATTCTTAGAAATTGAATACTATACAGGTGAACTAAATGTGTTCACTGAAGATGTTAACTTTGAGAAAGATATTAATGTATTTTTTTTTCAAAATATCTAAACAGGTAGATGTATCAAGCATGAAACTTTATGATGAACACCATTTACCACAAAATATTGCATGAGATGGTACCAAAATCTCTACTATGTTATATTAATGCATTAAAAATTCTTCTAAAGAGTAAAAAATGCCATTAGCAGAAAAAAGTTACACAGATAACTTTAGTATTTTGTGTTTGTGATTTATTTTTTTCTGTTCTCCCCTGAGTCAATAGCATCAAACTGTGATTTACTCAAATTCAACAAACAAAATTTAATAAAATAAATCACTTCTGTTATGATGGCACTTGATTAGAAAGCATATCTAATGTGGTTATCATGATTTTCCAGTGGTCATCATTATCTTTTCATTTGTCACATGCCAGTAATTCAGTATTCTGAACCTTATAACTTTCTAATAAGAATTTCAAATGACTTTCATTTCCATCATTTTCTAAATTTTTAAATCAACTTCAAGTAATGAATTATCTGCTTATATTTAATAATAAATGTTGAGTAATCTCAAAATCATAGCACTGTTGCATTATCAAATATTATATTGTGTGCAGTAGTAGAGGGGTACACCTGGAGATCAAGGTCAACAAATTACAATTCCTGATCCCTCACTTTTGGAGCTCAAATTTCTTAGGAACCATTAACAATAAACCATCTGGTTTTTTAAAACATTTATTTTCTATATTAAACATAATCTTATGATTGACTCAGATTACAAGTTTGGATAACATCTAAATACTTCTCACACAACAATTTTTAAAAGGAAAACTGTTTAAAATAGATATATTTAATACAACCATTGTTTCCGCTATCTGTTTTGTTTTTCTTATGTTATATTGAATATAAATAATATTAAATCACATACAGATGGTAATGTTAAGTGCATATGTGAACTGATTTATTATTAATGACAATTATATTTAACATATATTAATTATATACTTTTTTAATCAGTTCTTTTTGGAAAAAGAGTAACTCACAGTATTTTCCAATTATTAGGTATTGAGGGTTTGAGTGTATTTCATTCCTGTTTGCCATCTAGCCAAGTAAAGATAGCAGCCCATTTACTAAACTAGCTGATAGATGAAAAGAATTTCATTACAGATTTGAACTCCAGATAAGCCATAAGCATTTTAGTATCAATCTGTCATTGTCAGATTTTCATATAATTTTTTGCAATTCACCAATTAAATGTTCATAATAGCTTACTATTAGAAAATTTTCACACTTTGAATTATAAAATTTATTATTGTTATTGTTATCATAGGTCTCATTTCCATAATTTAGTCATGTAAAAAAATCTATGATATTATTAATACTAACTTGTATTATAATACTAATATATTTTTAAAATATACTTTTAACATTTGAATTATATTACCATGTTATGTTATTTTTATTAATTTCATTAGTACTTTTTCTCTTTAGATATATCTTTAAAATTCTTATCCCAGGAACTCACCGCAATTTATTTCTTATACTCACCAGAATAGCTCTTTCTTTTTGCACTCATCATATCTGGTGATTAAAATATTATTTCATTTAATTTTACTGTTAAATCAAATATTAATGGGGAACTTGCAAGCCCGGAGTGGTAATAAAAATGATTACAATTAAGAATACTTTGTCCATACAAAAGCAACAAAAAAAATGCAGGCACAAAAATTCAGAAAATGTTTTTTTGCATTTTACATATGCACATTAAGTAAGTCATTATAACACATGCATGATGATTCATACATGATTACAATCACATCTGTCGATTATCAAGTTTGCACATTATAAATAATTTCTAAGTTATTTGTAATAGCCCTGCTTGGGTATTCTTTTTAAAAAAAACTTTTATTTATAAAAGATATTAATGATTTAACTTAAAATTAACTTTCATTATTAAAATCACTTCTGTTTTTTTAATAAAATCTTTTAGAAGGAAAAAAATGTTTTAAAATCAAAATAACTTTATTTTATCTTGAATATTTAAAAGCTAACATGATGAAATTTTAAAACTAAATCAAGCATTCTAAATCTATATATTAAATACAAATAACTATCTAAAAATATATAAATAAAATTATAAGCTGTACAATTTACTGACTTGTGGTAGATAAATTGTTTCTCTATGCAAATGCAATTACATTTGTCAAAAATGGTCAATTGGAAAAAAACAACAAAAAGAATCATAAAAATTATATTATCATTTATTTTAAAGCATTAATGTCAATAATATTGTTTATTTATACATTCATTAATTTATAATTTAATACATCTATCATGTGTTTCAACATAGGCAAACAAAGTCATCTAACTGGTTGATGATCTTAACTAGAGCTTATATTCAGGGTAGGACTTATATTACAAGCATCCTGAAAGATCATGTTAGGGCTTATTTTCTGGTTAGGTTTTATTTTGGGGGAAATACAGTCTGTAATGGCTAAATATATGTTTAGGAGTACTCTTGCATATTAACTATTCATCTCTTAGGCTAAGGAAAAGGAGGCAAAGTAGTATAGCCTTAAGGTTGTCAATAAAAATTATTAGTTACTTAACAACATCACAGCTAAACATATAAATAATTACACACTTTTTTTTATTTACATCATAAGAAATACAGTGAAATATTTAATCTAAGACATATGTACTTATTAAATGACATCTAAATAAACATTTAAAAATAGATATCAGTCACACACCTATATAATGCTAGAATCAGACCAAAATACATCTTAATGACACATGTTATGCTACAAATAAAAAACTTAGTCACATGGTTCTGGAGATAAGGAGTCCACCTAAAACATTTTTACAGACATAGTGATAAATATTTAAATTAGGAACACATGATGAAGTTAAATGTCAGGAGAGAATAAAGTTAAAACTCTCACAAACAAACACCTATATTTTAAAGTTATAAACAAAAAGCTAGTAAAGTATTTTAAGAAAACTGCATTAAAAGCTTCATAATAAAAATTAGAAATATTACATTTTCAAAACATAAATATCTACATCTTTAAATTTACCAATAGAAAGCTAGAGAAAAAAAAATTAACAAACTATGCTTAATGGTCATTTTTATACATGTGCATAAATTAATTAAACACAAAGTTAATCTAGAAGTTATAATAAATTAAATTACACCTATTAATATTACATACTCCAGAATATATAATATTCATGTTATTCAATTTATTACATTTAGTTTGACTTTATATATTACTAATTATTTTTAACAGAGAAATTCTCATATCATTTTGAGTCCAGATATATAATGATGAGTGCTGAATCAACATGAAATATATCTTAGGAGGATTTGCCTTTTTCAAATGCTTTTATTTATAACATTAAAGTGTGGGCGATAAAATTAAAGTGTAAAAAAGATGAATTATTTATGTTGTTGTTTTCATAATAATAGATACATTCATCTTTCACAATAAATTCTTAACTTTCTATTTTTTAATGGTTATTGAATTTATTGGTATTTGAAGATTAGTACAACTTACTTTTAATGTTAAAATATGCAACTTTATAAATAATTTGAAATTTATGTTTTATTTATTTCTTAGATAATTATAAATCAAGATAATGAGGCATTAGAATAGGGTAAATAAATTAGAAAAAAAAGAAGATAAAAATGACAATAATTATATAAATATAATAATGATGATATATATTTTATGTGCATTATTAAAAATGGAAATTAATGAAATCCATTATGCTATTTTTTCATATAAATTATAGCAAATGCAATTATTAAGTGAGATGGTAAATCTGCTTCATACATTCACTTCTTAACATATGAACATAAAATAGATGTTACAAAAATATTATATCTTTAAAATCCATAAAGCAGATAAATATATAAAACATATTATATTAAGCATAACTTAAATAATTGTATGAATATTTATAAAACTAAAATTTAATTAGTAACTGGTCAGTTAAAATGAATGGAAAATTATATAATAAGGATCTATAAATAAAGTTCTATAGGGTGTGTTTTATTTATTCTGAATATTGTTAGATTATAGTCATTTTTTTCAATTTTTATTAAATCTTTGTATCATAATTTTATCCTTCTTTATTCTTGTTTTATTTTATTATTGTTATTTTATTTCTATTATAGAACACTAGAGTGTTTTATGGGCAATAATTGCTTAATTTTAAAATAGATGCATAACATTTAAAAAAAGACACAAACTATTTTTTTTTTGTGTATAATTATTATTAATATATATATAGCTGTTGTATATGATTTTTTATCATTTTTTATAATTTATATGTATTATATTTCATAATAAATCATTTTTGTTAGCTTAGTTATCTATATAACTGACTAATAATAAAATATTCAGGGAATTTTAGAATTGTTTAGGATAATGTTATTCTTTGTAGACATTTAATGACAGTTTGTAATAGTTTTATATTAAGATCATTCATAGATCGATAAATATATAACACAAAAACATTGTCAAATAATGTAAATTATTCTTCACATATAAACTGTGATAAACAGAATAGAAAAAATCCAACAAACATTAACTGCTAATAAAATAGTATTAATGATTAATGTTTTAGTACAAGGTACGGAAAGCGCATGACAGAATATGATTTAGTGGGTAACATGAAGAATAATTCATAGATTGATAATAAATTCAAACAAATTTCAAATATTGAGACCTAAACTACTTAAAAAATATACAAATACAAAAAAAAAAAGAACACCCATTTAAAGTAATATAATACGATTTTTTATAATCACTGATATTGGCTAGTTATTCTGAAAGATTTGGCACTCATATATATGTAAACAATGATTTTGAAAATAAAAAGAATATATATGATCACGTTTGTTTAAAATCTTTATGAAGCTTAATTCTGTTTTAAAAATTTTGACTTATACTGCTGTCTCAATCAGGCATGGGTTATAAATCAGATTTGAGGGGAGTAAATGGTTTTAAAAGCACAATTACTCTTTCAAATTTGTCATTACCTTTAGAATTTAATTATATTAGAATAAAAGATGAATGAAATGATATAATCAAATACCTGATATTTTAATCAAATCAATAACATAATAATAATAATAATAATAATAATAATAATAATAATAATAATAATAATAATAATAATAATAATAATAATAATAATAATAATAAACCATTGAATTTAATTGAAAGATAATTGTATATATATATATGTTGGAAACAATAAAGAAGGATCGAAAGAATAAACAAATATCATTGAGATCATTGAAAATATTACGAGACTGAAATCCTACTGAACTGGACTTATTACTAAAAGTGATAATAATAAAAAAAAAAACAGTTCAAGTTTTAAACTGGTTTTCAAAAGATTGTAAAAGACCTGTAAAGATATCAAATGAGTGAAAGATGAGTAGGATAAAAATGTATGATTAATATGAAGAAAGAAAACTAGAGATAAGAGAAACTGGAATAAATGTAGAGAGACATTCATTCTAAAAAAGATTCATAATGTCCGAAAATGATGATGATTTTTTCCCATAAAATATTTATAATAAGATGAAATGTTGTAATAGAAAATATAATTATTATTGTAATTTGCTTCAAATGTAATTTCCTCTTTTTTTGTTTCAATAAAATAATTAAATGCTCGATTCTATTAGAATTCCTAGTCCTAAATTTTATTTTAAAAAAATCAAAATCAAATTCTTTATTATGTATATACAATATTTATAAGTTTTTCTACAATGCAGACTATTTACACTTTTTTTTTAATTTCCTGGAGTGAAAGATTTTTTTTACATTTTTTTCTGGATCACATCGATGTTTTAATTAATTTATATATTTTGAAATTTAGTCTTAACATCATTATTTATTATTAATAACATCTTATAAATAAGTATGATCATTCTAAATGTATATAAAAAAAGCATATTTCACATGCTGCTCATTATGACATTTGTTTTCTGGAGTAAACTACTTTGTGAAAGACTTCAATGAATTGTTTAATTATCTTTCCATTGCATTCTATCTTCATTCATATCTTTCCAATAAAAGCAATCAAAATTGCATTTCTTTAGCCTATGGTTGAAATTGTCCTTGCCAAATAATTGAAGACTGCTTATTTCTCCAATAAAAATCCTTATCAAAACCATAATACTTTTGGAAAGTATATTACTGTTCACTGACATAAAATAAACCTCAGGAGAATAATTCTGACATCAAGTTGAAGTTTTTTGCTGCATTAATTTATTTATGCAAAATATTATGCAAAACAGTATGCAAAATATATCATGTAATAAGGCAAAATAACAAACCATAATAGATAAAAGCATTGTGTAAGATATAAAGAGGGAATGACATTCTAGTTTAAACATTAGCTCATTTAATGTTTAGACTGGATGGAATTTGGAAATGGTTTTAAGATTGAAAACATATTACAAAATTTATTTTTAGGAAAGTTGTCTCATGGCTACCTCGTCTATTCATCAAATATTGGTTGGTAAATGAATATCTAGCTATTATTAACTAGAAAGTAAAGTCTTAGATTAATTTGGTTCATAATATACACATCAATTTATGATTAAGAAATACAATCATAAAATAATGTGAATGTAATCACAAATGAAGGATTTGTCCTATGTGCATTAAATTTATGGTTTGTTCTTTTATCTAAACTTGTGTCTGCTAAAGATGTTTGCTTATATAATAATAATAATAATAATAATAATAATAATAATAATAATAATAATAATAATAATAATAATAATAATAATAATAATAATAATAATAATAATAATAATAATAATAATAATAATAATAATAATAATAATAATCAATGATTATTGATCATAGTTCATAAGAAGGTAAAGCACTGGAAATGATATATCTATGCCCATATCACTCCCCTAAAACATCCAGGCCAATTATATCATTATAATACTATTAAAATAAAAAACTAATCTAGATGATGATTTGATATAATGTCTAATATTTAGCTATGGTTTCAATTCAGCACAAACATAATTAATTTTATAAAAAGTGAGTAGAAAACAGAATGATTTGCCTTTTATTTTTCCCCTCAAACTAAATGCAACATTGGAAGATATATTTATTACATTAAAAGCTGTAACTATGAAAATATTTTTGTTTTAATATTTATTTAATAATTAGTAATATTATTAGTAAAGAGTGCAAAATTAATTCAGCTTCATTTTTTCATATAATGATAACTTCTGCTAATCCATTTCTTGATGTTTTGACCACAAATTTATATTTAAGTTAAAATTTTTAAAATATTTTATAGTTTGAGGCAATAAAGCATATCTTCTTTGAATGATCATATTTACAGAATATAGTTACATGGATTATGTTAAAAACATTTTTTTCTAAAGTACATATTTAAAATTATATTTTAAATAATATTTAAAATAATGGATGCCTAGAATTCCCAGTACTGACACTATTGATACTAGGATCTCATTCAATACTTAAATATTGAAAATACCCAACCAAAAAAACTGGTATTTCAGTATTGATTATATTTTTGAATCAGGTGTAAAATTTCTTGAATTTTGTAAATTATATATAAAATTCTTGAAATTTTACACCAGATTCCAAATATTTTTAAAAGCTTCTACCAGAATAATTTAATTTTATAAATGGTATTAGCTTTTTATTTTTATTTTTTGTTTTTGCTAATTTAAAATACATCAAAATATTTAAGCTATCATTAATTGTTCTAGTTCTCCCATATATATTTCTCAAAATTATAATAGCTTATTTTATTTTTTGCCTCTTTTATTATTAATGTACTGAATCATTTTTATGCTTTTTCAAATTTATGCCTTGGTCTTATTTAATGTAAATAAACCAATGATCTTTTATCATAAGTATTAAAATAACGTGAAAGCTAAACACCATCAAACAGATACGCTTTAAACATGCTTACGTGACAGCCAATCAGATGGAATAATGACATCACATGGGACTCTAAATTCTAAAACACAAGCCAGAACTATTAGAAAAAAATGGGACCCATCTTAATCTATGCCTCAATTTTATTTAAATAAGCCAGACTCAAGCATTTTGAACTAAGAGTGTGAAGCTTAAATACCTTCACATTTAATCCACTAAATATTATATATATAAATTAACAATGCGAAATCATCTGATTTACAACGAAGCAATATTTTTAAATCTAATGAAATGATGTTAATAAATGTAAATATATCAAATTTAAGTGTAAACAGATAATATTATAATAACGTGAAAGCTAAACACCTTCAAACAGATATGTTTTAAACATGCTTACGTATCTGTTTGAAGGTGTTTAGCTTTCACGTTATTATAATATTACCTGTTTACGCTTAAATTTGATATATTTACATTTATTAATATCATTTCATTAGATTTAAAAATATTGCTTCGTTGTAAATCGGATGATTTCGCGTTGTTAATTTATATATATAATATTTAGTGGATTAAATGTGAAGGTATTTAAGCTTCACACTCTTAGTCAAAATGCTTGAGTCTGGCTTATTTAAATAAAATTGAGGCATAGATTAAGATAGGTCCCATCTTTTTCTAATAGTTCTGGCTTGTGTTTTAGAATTTAGAGTCCCATGTGATGTCATTATTTTATCTGATTGGCTGTCATGTAAGCATGTTTAAAGTGTATCTGTTTGAAGGTGTTTAGCTTTCACGTTATTATATTATCTGTTTATGCTTAAATTTGATATATTTACATTTATTAATATCATTTCATTAGATTTAAAAATATTGCTTCATTGTAAATCGGATGATTTCGTGTTGTTAATTTATATATATAATATTTAGTGGATTAAATGTGAAGGTATTTAACCTTCACACTCTTAGTTCAAAATGCTTGAGTCTGGTTTATTTAAATAAAATTGATGCATAGATGAAGATGGATCCCATCTTTTTCTAATAGTTCTGGCTTGTGTTTTAGAATTTAGAGTCCCATGTGATGTCATTATTCCATCTGATTAGCTGTCACATAAGCATGTTTAAAGTGCATCTCTTTGAAGGTGTTTAGCTTTCATGTTATTATAATATTATCTGTTTACGCTTAAATTTGATATATTTACATAAGTATTAAAGTATTTTTTAGCATTTTTATTATATATTAACAATTTTTTATTGTATGTTTCATTTGTTAAAATAGGATTTGTATATATTGTTTATATTACTGTAATGGAGAAGCTTGTTGGATTATTAAAAGATTATTTATTTAAGAAAATATAGAATAATAATGGAATTGTATTATATAGAAAGATTTGTAGTATTGTTTATTTATGTTAGTAATTTATATAATAAATTATTATTTATTAAAATTTAATCCTATTTAAACAGTTTTGCTTTCAATTAAAAATACTGACATAAACTATTAATTTATTTATGTTTATATGTATTGTAATAATATATAGATTTGCTAAATTTTATATGATACTGGAATAAATACTGTCATATTAAAATTGTATTAAAACATAAAATACAATGGTAAGATATTAACTTGATAACCCTCACATTGATTTAAAATCATTGGGTATTTCCTTCAGAAAGTCTGGTTGTACCAGAGTGTTAGATCACTATTTTAACATTAAAGTAAGTGATAACAATGTAAGTTTATTTCATAATGCAAATTTTCCCATAATGTGTTTATTAATCTTTTAATTGTAATAAAATAGAAAGAATTAGAATCTCATAGACAGTGGTTAACATCTAATACTTTACTCTTATTTTCTAAGTAAATATTTATTATAAGAGCATTATTTCCTTCTAGACAATACTTCATTTGAAACTCATCACTAATGACATCACCTATCAAAATTGACATTAAGCAAATATCAGATTTTAAAGCATTATTTGACAGATTTATCACAAAACAATATTTGTTCATTCATATTAAAATAAAACTTGAAATAGAAAAAAAATTGATCATTTATTGAAAGTGTGTTTAGACAAACCTTGTCAATGACATTTGTGTTGTGTTATTCTTATTTACAAGTCAGTTTTTTTAAATATTTAAAAAGTTCAAATGTGACTTTAGAATATTATTCATTTATAAAATTAAAATAAAAAGAAATCGAGTCCAATTTATTAAGTTAAAATATAAAATAATGATTTTATATAGAAGTGAATTGATGAGCATTTTCAAAAACTCTCACCAGGTGGAACAATAGAAATTGTCAAATTGTTAAAGGTTAAAAGCAATCACTTAGCAAAGGCAGCTGATCCCCAAAAGTCATTGTTAAACAATATTATTGTATACAGAATAAACATTTACAATAGTTATCTATGAGGAAAATTACACTATAAATTGACAACATCACATTAAAAAATAATTTAATGAGTATATATAAAATTTTTAAAACTCCTTAATGTACATTATATGTTTGTGTAAACTGTGCTGTGTGTATTATGCATGTAATATGTATTTATGTATTATGATAGCACAATTTAAATCTATGCAAAAAAACCCATATTACTTAAAGTTATTTCTGGTAATCTATTGACCCTCCTCCCCCAATTATGGTTAGCAGTTTAGTTTCCAAACTCAATGATTTTCTTCATTTTTTATGGTCATATTAGTAAACAGAATCTCTAAAAACATTTAATATCACTAAAAAAATGCATGTTTTCACTGTCCAAAAAGTACAGCAAATTAATATGAGATAGTGAAACTACATTAGCATTTAAATTTTTTTTAGTGTTCTTCTGCACAATATTACATTGCAAAAAAATGTATACCGAAGTTTCATTTTTTAAAATTTGTACTACAGAATTATACTGTATTACTTATGTGAGCTTATAAAATTAAAAAAAAAAAGTTTAGTAATGAATCATTTGATTGATCATAAAGACTTGTTATTTATGATTAGTATAACAACAGCCAAATAAACATACAATACATTACAAATACTTAATTATAGTCAACTTTGAAAAAAAAAAGTGTATTGGGAAAAACGTAAATGCATTCTGAGTTTGAATATTGTAATCAATATTTAGGTCTTTTGTTACAATGTGTACTGTACTAATCTAAATAAACAAATGTCATAGCTGTAGCAGACTTTTTTAGGTATGATAGTCACTATTTTATGAAATGTGGTATCCATGTTTTTGCAATGACTTAGCAATTTGTTGAATAGTGCAATATGTTTTAAGTTGCAGGCTATTTAAGTAAAAACTAAAAGCATTAAACTTATTCATTTTATTTGCATTGTATTTTCTTCATACACAATTTATTATTGATTGCATAAAATCATCCTCACATTTTTTTTTCAAAAATGCAAGTCTAATACAAAATTAGCATCTGTAAAGATTGTCTCGGATCTTAGTTAATGTTTACATTGTACACAATTTAAAATTTAATATTGATAGTCTATATGACCCAAATTATTTTTAGTTTTATCTCGGACCTGCATGTTTGTTTACACGTGAGAATATGTCTCCAATGCTTTGCATATTTTGAAAAGAATTACAAGATGATTTAATACTGAGGAAGCAGAGTGTTATTTTAAAATTATATTTAGTAATTTTTGATATTAATTGTATAAATGTGAAATCGTTTTGCTCTCTTTGCTCCCTCCTTTTTTTACTGAAAATATTTTAGATTAGCAATGGTAGCAGTTTCAGTTTGAGAGAAAAAGTTTAATTCAAAATTAATTGACTAAATATTTTAATTAATATATACATTATACATTTTTAATTTTATGCCAAACGAATTTACTATTTTTACAGTACTGTGTTGATTTACATTCGTATAGTGAATGATTTATTTTTTTGCTTTTGTAACAATCAATAATGAGAATCTGTACTTTGGATATGTTATTTATTATTAAATTACTAATTGTCTCATAAAAATACTGGATGAAAATTAAATAAATAACTGTACATTCATTAATCATATTTTAAGCTTATAATCAAAATATTGAATGCCACACAATAACGTTGTGTTTTATGAATAAAATATGTGCCATACAATTTCAGCATAAAAGTCGCTATTTTGCTTTTGGATGAGATGACCTTATTAGTGTTACAAAATGGCCAGCAAATTTTTTTTACTTTTCTTTTTACATTATAGTAAATAATTGATTGTAAATGTTAATAGTCGGTACAAATTGATGATGATCGCTATTGTGACTCTTCACATAAAGGCCAAACACTAAGTAAGATAAAGATATACTTGCTTATAATACTCTGATTCCTAATTATTTTATTCTGTTTTCAGACAAAGCAAAGGGCAAATAAACATAAGCAACTTTACGAATTATTAGTACAATTAGATAGTTTGTTCGAACTGTACTGTTTAGTGCAGTAATAAACAGACAAATACTAGAGCATCAGGTCTGTGCTTGAACTTTTACGAATTCCTGAACAATAAAGCCATTAAACTAATAATAATAATAATTACTTTTTTTAAAAAAAAGTTCCTGAAAATAATCATATAGTCAGTTTTTTGATGGGTCATGTGATATCCAAGGACCAAAGTGGTAGCTGAATAAAAAGTTCCATTTAATTAATAAAATAGAAGCGTGTCTATTTTTTATATTTTTCAAGTAAAAATTGATCCAAAAATTATTTCTTCGTGAGTTCAACATTCTTACTACTATGTTAAATCATAATAAAAAAAACACTTCTCAATACTAAAAAATTAGAATCAAAAGTTAAATGTTCCTAGATCGATTTTCAGCTGATTAAAATTTCAAATATATCTCAGTTTGACTAATTGACAGAAACCGTCAATGTATAACTCGCCACTTGAGGGTTAAACGGCACATGACCCCTCAAGCAACTAACCGTAAGGTTATTTATTTAATATAAAAAGTATAATATTTTTAAAATGCAGAAAATAAGAAAAACGTACTTCATAAATCAAAAATAACGTTGAACAATTTAACTTTTATAAACAAATTTTAAATTAAAAATATATAGTAAAAAAAAAAAGGAAAAAAAATGAGTAAAAATATTTAAAATTCTTTCTGTTCAAAATAAAATTAATGGATTTCTCATTACGTTGAACTTTCCTCATATAACTTACAAAAAAATCTGATTTAATGTCAAACATATCAATGAAAGCAAAAAGCTAAACATGAACTTAAGTGAATTTGAGAAATCCGTAGATTGTAGATTAGTTTAAATATTGGTAGAAGACGAGTCGGATTTTTTTAGTGATAAATATAATAAATTGACGGAAAAAAACTAAGGAAATAAATGAATCATGTTTGTCATTTTAAATGATTTAACTAACAGATGTCTAAATCAATAAAAGTTCTTTTAAAATCAGATAAGAGAAATAAGGATCAATATTAATCTAGAAAAACTTAAAGTAAAAATGACAATAAGTAAACTTTTAAAAGTATCTTTATTCTTAGAAAACTCAAGTTTTTTCTTCCTTTATAGTAATATTAAACATCAATAAACTTATGTTTATTAAACATATTTTTTATAGTTATAAAAGATTACTTAAAAAAATAATAAATGTTAATTTATTATTATTATCATTTTTACATAATAACTCAATACCGAATTATCATATGTTAATAAGATACTATCGTATCACCTGTTTGAATTCTTAGGCTTTTCAAATATAAATTCATAATTGTGACAATGGAGTACATCCATTGACTGACTGATGATGATGATCATCATCTTTCATAGACAATATCTCCAAGCATTACTTGCTTTTCTCATAAATTACATATCAAAATATGACCAGAATAGGATAATTTTAACTTAGTTATTTGTATTTCAAGTAATAATTTTACATTTTAACATTTTTTTCTATTTTCATTATTCATTACATACAATCTATTTACATAATAATATTGGTAACCAGCATGATTATGTATCTCATCCAGCCATAGATATGATAAAACATAATTAATATTAACCAGCATAAATTATGGATAACAATTAATTAATATAGTTTTCAATTAAATAAAGGCTTAAAATAAAGGGAATTTTTTTAAATTGAAATAAAAATACTCTATCCAAGAAAACAAGAACAAGAAACAACTTGAAAATACTAATATAATTTGCATAATATGAAAATGAATGTTAAAGAAAACTGATTTGTTTATTTTATAGCAAATTATATGTTGGTATATAAAAAAAATTAAATCAAAATTGATTTTCAAAACTTGTATTTACAGTAATTGCAGTTGGATTAATGACATGGGTTGGATAATAACCAAACTATTATAATTATTTTCAATTATCAAATTATACATTTTGAAAGTTAAAGACCAATCATAAAAAAAAAAATTGTAGTATAAAATGAATGTATTTATTTGTACAAATATAATTACAAAACAGTAATTCTAATATATATATATATATATATATATATATATATATATATATATATATCTATATATATATATATATATATATATATATATATATATATATATCCAAATAAAAGAGTAATCAACTAGAAATGGTGATAAACAATGAATATATCTATTTGCAGGAATACAATTACAAAAAAGGAATAATACAGTAATTCATAATAAATTATTCTTTATGGCGTTTTCTTTTTTCTTTTGTCTCATCTTTACATATGCAGTTAAAAAAGTCTTCAAGTTTTGTAAAACACTTGCCAGGATTTAAATCAGAGGGAAGAGTAAAATTTTCAGTTAATTTTTGCACCATAAATTCCAGATTAAATCTTTGGATATGAGTGAGTAAGTCTGATTTTGTTTTACTGTCCAACTTTCACATATATAGAGTGCCATAAAAACACAATATCTCAAACAATTATAATTTTTTTAAAATGTGACTCCATTTCTAAACTCTTTTTTTTTCCACATTTATTTATTTTAATTCTTCTCAATTTTAATTTGCAACAAATATTTGGAGTATTGGATCTTCTGTTAATGATAAATGATCCAATGCGATAACCACTTTAATGACTTTATTATCAGGTAAGAAGTCAGTTGATGACTTTATTATCACATTCATTGTTTTAATATTAATCTATAAAGTCACATTTTTTCTCTATTCTTTTATATTTTTAATAAGATTTTTCAGCTCTTCAACTTTTTCATCATGAATGTGGTGCGAAAATTTTATCTAAGATTATTCACATTTCTTCTATCTACCTTTGTTTTTATTTTTTTTTTCTAATTTCATTCTTTTATAATGTATTGACAATATGAGGCTCTTTCTAACTTTTTTGGCAATATGAAACCAGTTTGTTTTATTATAGTCTGTTTTAACTATAAGTTGTATACATACATTAAGATTTTTTTAAAAAAAAAAACAACAACAACATATACATATATATTAAATCTTTAAAATAGATTGCTTTTGATAGCTCTTCAGCTTCATTTTTATTATTTTCCCCCTGAAAATTCATGTAATTTCATAAAATTTAATATTTGCACAAAAGTTCAAAAATCACTAATTAATGAATTTGAAAACTGAGTATCAATATATCATTTAAAAGTCTTTTTCATTCTCATGTCAATTACCTGATGATTTATAGCAGTATATAAACTCATTAATTTATGAGAGTAAATATAACTGCTAATAATTTCAGTTTCTTAATATCATAAAAATTGTCTCAAAGATCACAAGCTTTATTTAGATGATGGAAATGTTAAATTCTAGATAAAGACACAGAAATATTTATAAATAAAACATAAGATTTTAAAATCTCTACAATGTTCATTAAGTCTATAATGGAGAATGATGGATACCTACATCTCAATAGTTCATGGTTTGTGTGGTTCAAACTTTATTATTTCTGTTGTTAGAATTTCTTATGAAGCAAACAATAAAACATTTATTTACTTTGTCCTGTATAGTTTATTGAGATCAAGATCTATAGATCATGGCTTAAATCATGTCATTTCCAGTGCTCAAAACATTTTATATTCTACTGAACAATAAACCATTTGATTATTTTGTTTTTCATGATTTATGGTAGTGGCAAAGATCTATTCAATCACAGCTTTAGCTTTATGATTTCCATTATCTGAACTTTTTATGAATTTCTGAACAATAAACCACTTGATTATTTTATTTTATTAATGTTTATTAAAATGTTTTTTTTAATATTAATGTATTGCTTCCCAAAACTTGAAAATAACCAGAACTTTTAAACACTATTATGCTGTGCAATGCGTGTGTTTTTATGTAGTGCTTGACATTAAAAATAAAAGGACAAACATTCCTTGTAATAATAATAATCAACTGTTAAGCTATCAACAATCTCAACCTTTAGTCAAGCCAATCTCCTTTAACAATAAAGATGGTACTATCTTTATATATGGTCTGAAATATTTATATAGACATTAAAGATTGCAACTTGACCAAAAAATATCATTAATCAGGCAAATATAACCTGTTCTGAAAGAAAATTAATAAATAATCAATTATAACTTCCATATTCTGAAAGCAGACTAATAAATAGTCATCTATAACTTCCAAATTCCAAATAAACTATATATTTACTAAGACAATAAAGCCAATTACTCAAGACTTTAATAGGTTTATAAATGTAGATAATAACAATCAATCCTTAAGCTGTCAACAATCTCAACCTGTAGTCAAGGCAACCTACTTTAACAATAAAGGTAGTAGTACCTTTATATATGGTCTAATATGTTTATTTAGACACTAAAGATTGCAACTTAACCAAAGTTGAGATTGTTAATAGTTTAAAGATTGTTTGTTATCATCTACATTTATACACTTATTAAAACCTTGAGTATTTGACTATATTGTCTTAGTAAATATTACTTGTAATAAAACATAACAAAATAATAATAAAAATTTTTAATATTAAAAATAAACTATCATTAATAGTCACTCATAAACATACTTCATAATCTTTATTTCATTAAAAATTTAGAATGATTGTAAGCCTTCATTAGAGCATGACTTTAAACAGTTTAAAAATCAGTTATATGTAAGAACATTAACCTATAATAACTACAAGTAATTTTTTGTATGCTTTTATTTCTTAGAAATTTTTGAATTGAACAAATATCCATGTCAGTGCAAAAGAATTAGCATGCATTCCTTGCATAGTAAAAATATTTATGCCTCTTGTTTTGCATTATCAGTATCTCATACCTATTGTACTCTAGATAGATCATTTGATTTCTCAATTTTTGCAATCAATGGTTATATTTTTTATGTTTTTATTCAAATATTACAATATTTTGTGTAAGGAATGTTTGTAATAAAAATTTAAATTTACTTCATTATAATAACTGATCCGAATTTTCCTAAAAAAATGTGTCCAAAAGATTTTAGTTGAAAATAAAAAGTTATTATCTATGCAGAATATTATTCTTCATGTATAAACTGTAATAAACAGAGTAGAAAAAAATTATAAAAATCTTAACCGCTAATACTATTTTGCCAAGTGCTTTTGGTACTGTGCACCAGAATTATGGTGACATATTGGAACTAAACAGTTAATATTCCAGTGCATGCTTAGTGGAAAACTAGTGTTACACTGATTGATAATGTTATTAGACCTTGCAATAAATCAAGCACTAGGAAATTAACCTTTCACTTCCAATATTGGTACATAGTACCAAAAGTGCTTGGCAAAATAGTACTAACACAATTAATGTTTTTTTTTATTTTTTTTACTCTGTTTATCACTGTTTATATGTGAATAATAATTTACATTATCTGACAGAATTTTTGTGTTATGTATGCAGAATATGGAATAAGCTGATTTGTATAGATCACATCAAAAAATATACAGAAAATATTACAATCTGAAATAAATTGTTTTAAAATTATTTTTAATTGTCTTATTTATTTTCAATGCTTATTTGAAATTTTAATCATATCATAAAGTCTTCTCGTGGACAATGTCAGATAATGATTATGGTGATTATGTTATAGAAATAGGTTGTATCTATTGAAGTAAATAATAAATTTTAGTATTCACATTAAAATATTTTCACTTCATGGATCAATTAAAACTGTTAATAAAATAAAATAAAAATTATAAAAAGTGTATCGAATGGATTTTCAGAGTATTTTAAAATAAAAAAATAATAATTAATTTAATTATAAATGTTAATAAAATAATTAATAAATCAAGAAAATAACTTTCACTTATTTTTTATTCAGTCATATATTTTTTATGTACAATTTTTGAGCCATTTTGCTTAAAATTTGCACAGGGAGCTAAGATATAATACTCAGTTATTTTGGAAAATAAATTTTGATAAACATTTTGATATCTGAGATCTGTTTACACTATTCAAAGCCCAGCTTTTCTTGTGCATTAAATTTTCTATCTAATAAATTATAATGGGTTTAAATCAGAATCTTTGTATCATGTGATCTAGAAAATAAAGCTTAGTGAGATAGCATTTCAACTTTAATTTTGAATGACTATATATATTTCGCCTTGGATCATTAAACTTAAACAATTCTGAAAAAGTGCAAAAATAGTCTCCTTATTTTGGAGATGTATTTGACAGAAGAATTTAAATTTAATGTTAAAAAAATCTTAAAAGAAGATTTTCATTAGAAAATATTGAATAAAAGTCTCAAAAAAGCCTACAATAAATATTGAAAGTATTTTCAGTAGCCATAAATTAATAGAGAAGACAATGAAAATTGCTGGAACAATTTAAGTTCTTAATTATTCTTTCTGGCTGAGATTTTACTAAGAAAATAAATTGTATTCCCTTCATTAATTTATTTCAAAAATAATACTTTCAATTTTATTTAAAGATAGACAAATTAAAACTGTCTAAAATATATGCTTGTGATAAATAAAATTGGATATGGCCTCACTATAATATCAGGATGAAGAATGATCTTATTCTAAGCTACTAACAAGTGCCATCTAAACATAGAATATCTTCTTCAAGGATTATATTTAAAATAAATTAGGGAAACATTAACTTTGATAAGCTGTCAGATTACTTGCTGATTACATTTTAAATGCTCTAAAACTTAGCTCCCTTATTACTAGTATATTCATGGTTAAAATAACACAAACTTAAGCAACAAAAAATGGGTCTATTAAATTTATAAATATGATTATTACTTGAATTCATGCAACCACTATCTTGTAATTGCTATTCACTGATTCCCTCATCTGATATTGAAAGACAAATTAACTTATGAAAAATGTATAAAAAAATATTACATGAATTAGATTTATCACTAATTTAGTTAATAATTTCCCTAATTGAAAACATATTTCAAATATTTCTTTTTGTAGAAGTTCAATTAAATAATCCTTAAAGCAACTAGATAATTATGACACAATAAAGTGAATACTTACAAGCATTAAACAAATGTCTTCTTCCAGGACCCACATTAAATGTAGAAGAATGTGATCTTTTTAGATATTATTATAAATTACATTCTTAGTTTTGAATTTGATCATATTAGTAGTCATCCAACTGCATGTTTGTTCTAGTGCTCAAACATGGCAGATTTTAAATCTTAACAATTTTGAAGAATACAGAAGAGAATACATAACCAATTGTTGAATGTGGTGAAAGTATAAATAAACTCTTGGAGATCATGATTGTGTTCATTATATAAAAAATATATTCAACAGGAAAGTTTATTATTTGGGTTTACTTATAGAGGATTGGGAAAAAAAGATTTTATCTGATAAAATCTTTTTTTTTAAATATTATTGAAAGTATATTTTAATATGTTCAGAATCGTTCATGGTTGCAATGCTTATTTGTCTCAGAAATGATATTGAATACCCTTTTTCTTCCATAGATATGGATAATCACAAACCATAAGCACATGGCTATGAGTTCTGTCTATGTTTATAACCACAAAATTGAAGTTTGAATGACGTTATTTCCTGACTGGAATTTCTAAAAAATTCTTTATAATATGAATAATTGTATTTTTAGAAAAAAACATACATTTAATATATAAATAAAAGATATGACAGTTTATAATAAAGCATGGATTTGGCATAGTTGATTTATAGTATGAAAACCTGATTTTCAATTGGTATGGTCATTTAGAAGCATTAAAGGATCTATTCACGTGTACCTTTAAATAACTGTTTGATTGAGAATATGAACAAATAGGAAAATACATGGGTCATAAAAGAATTTAGTATATCCATCATAGTTGAATTAAAAGTATAAACCATGTGAGTTTAGTGAAATGTAAATTTAAAAAAAATATTTAAATATTTTTTTAAGAATCAGTTTATTAGAAAAGATAAGATTGATAGTTTCAGAAAATAGGTAGAGATCAGCCTATAACCAATTACCATAATAGTGACTTAATATACTAAATTTAAATCTTAATGAAAATTTTAAAACTGTTTAATGACATTATCAAAGAATTTTTTAAAAAAATTCTTGTGTAAAAAAAAAAAATCAAGATAAGAAGTATAGTCAAGCATTGTTAGCCAAGAGGTCATCGCACCCGCCTTGCAAGCAAGTATTGGTTGCAGACAGGTGTGTGTTCGCCTCCCGGCCGATGCTATGTCACATAAAAAAGATAAGAGGTATATAAAAATGATACTGTTTTCTCATGCTTTTATCAAATGATCTCTTTAAATTGTGAACAAAACGGGAGCTTAAAAAAAGATTACCAAAACACTTTCTGAGATTGTAAAGTACTCAAAAATGTCATATAAGTTAAAATAGAATTTTCTTATTTTTAAAAACAATTTAAGTTTTTATAAAACCGGAATTTATCAATCAATAGTATTATTGCAATTCGTCTGAAGAGATAAGGTCAAGCCTAATTAACACAGACTAGCACATTACTTCGTTTTATTTATTTTCACATAGACATTTCAACAAAAAAATTATTTGTATTTAATGTTGCTGAAGTATTGGAAGAATGTATATATAATAGAATATCTCCCGTCTTAATATATCTATAACATTCGAGATTAAAACTCACAGCACAGTACAATAAATATTTTAAAATATCCTCTAACCTAGCGTAAGTCACAATTTAATAAATTATTTATACTAGGATAGAGAATATTTTAAAATATTTATTGTATGGTGTTATAAGTTTAATCTTGAGTGTTATGTATACATTAAGCATTGAAGACATTGGATTATATATTTTCATTTGTTTGAATCGTTATTGGCAATATTTAAATTAAGAATGAGATTCGCCAAAATTTTAAAACATATTTATTATATAATGGATGATTAATTTAAATATTAATTCTTTCTAACCAAAGTGTTTAGTCAACCTTCTATATTTGTGAATGGAGTAAAAGAATAAATGACCGGTTGCTTTATTTTTATTAAATTTTGACTTATGCTAGGTTAGATAAATATTTTAAAGTATTTCTTATTTGATATTAGATTTAATCTCGAATGTTATATATAATATCTCTCTTCATGATCAATAGATAATATGGTTGTAGAATGGAATCAGTAAAGACCCGTTAATTGTATTAAAATATCTACTTCTCCTGTACATGTTACCAAGGATTGAACACATAATTTTAGTTTATAATTTAATTATAGTATCTTTAGATTTAAAATATGCAAGTGATATGATTAAAGTTCGAATTATGACTAAACTACAAAAAAATAATCTATTATTAATAATCCATAGAAAGAGGTTTGATATTAAAGGTCTCTATTAAAAAAAAAGAGTGGGATGAAAAATGAAAAAGCAAGGCATTATCAGAGTTTATTGTTATTGTGATTAAGTCAAATATAATGGAATATATATTATAAAATCTACAGTAATAGATGGTTTTATAAAGTGTCATTTTATTAGGAAAATGTTGCTGATGAAAGAGGAAAATATTAAGATATTTCATGATGTCATCAGTATATTTGCTAATTAGTGCTAAAAAATAGAAATCTTGTCCAAACAATTTAATAATTAATTATAGATAAATCAGAAAATAGACAAAGATATTAAAGTTGATATTTTTTGAAGAATAAAATAATGGATTAATTATAATTACAAATAAAAATTATTAAATAAAAGTTATGGGAGATATAAAAAAATTTAGGTGACAATTTAATAATGACAAAATGAAAAATAAGTTTTAAGAGTATAAGCATCTGTAAATCCAAAAAAGAGTTATTTATATGGTTAAAGAATTGTTGGGTATAAAATAAGTATAAATCATAGCAAAATGGCAATGTGAATTCAAATGGAAGGTTGAGAGGTTTAAAATTATAAAAGTTGGAATACAAATAATATGATAAAAGAATAGTAATTTTTTTTTTTGAAATGAATAGATACATTACTGTATAAAGATATAAAACTGATAAAAGAAAAAAAACTGTCATAAAATTTATGGCAGAATTAAACACTTTGGGCAGTAAAAGCATGTTGCACCAACATATATAGCAATAAAATCAAAGGAGTATAATTGAATTTATTAAAAGGGTGAGAGAGAATGTGCAAGTAATATGTAAAACAACAGTAAATTCTCAAAAGTAATAATAAATAAAAAAGTAAGGTAGATAAGCATGAATGAGATTGTTCAGTATTGAATAATAAGATCATAAAGAACTATAATTGAGCTCAAGACTTCAGTTAAATTAATAAAACCTATGAACAGAAAAAAATGGAAGAAAATCAGATATTTGTAATTTAATTTATGGTTTATATGAATAGTCAATATATTTTTATTTTATAAAATATGACTTCTTGACTGCTCTGTGTTGTTTAGGGTAGTGGCAAAGAACCATACATAAGAGCTAATGGTTTGTAGATCAAACCTAAACTTATAACATCTTCTATATTAAAATCACACAACTTACCATGTAACTAACCATATAGTTATCTACTCTTTGCAAAAATGCCATTTATTTAGAAACTTTTATTTGTCTTTCATTTTGTAACTTCTTTAGTTTTAATATTTTATTTAATTTGTAAAGTGTGTATAGGAATCAGTTATTCCTTAACATTAATCATTTTTATAAAGTGATTACTGAAAAGTTTTATTATTCTACTTTTATTCATTAATTTTATTGTGGTCAAGAGCTCAATGATGGCTGCTTTACAAGTAGTTGTGCTCGGGTTAGCAGGTTCACTTCCCAGCTGATGCTATGACACATGAGAATTTTTTTTTATTGCTTTTGATATTTTTTAATCTACTTACATAGTATAATAATATCCAATCTGCCAATCAAAAAAAAATATAATACACATAATAAAAAGCCATAAAATTAAAGAAAGGAAATTCTCCTACTGGTTTATAAAGAATAGTTACTTATTTGATCTTTGGTAAAATTTAAGCCTTATATCTTTGATTAAAAACTGTATTAATTTCTTACTTAAGAAAGAATGATTCACAATACTCTAAGCATTGTTATAGGCAATGACTAAAATTATAGCATTTGTAAATTAAGACTTAATGTACATAATATATTAATGTAAAATTCTTATAGGTAAATGTATATCTGTATTTTTAACAGGTCTATTTAGCATTGATTGTATACAAATATTATTAAAGGAAAATAATACAGTTTCATTATTATGTGTATAAGGCACACATATCAAAAAAAAAGTGCCCCAAAATAATTAACTAGAATAGAAAGGGATTTGTTTTTATTCCTTCTAAGGAGATTTCAAGTTATTGAGAATGATTAAATAAATCTATTTTATAAATTGTTTTAAAATCTTAACATAGTATTAATATATAATGATGATAGATGTTTGTAATATGATAGAGATAAAAGACACATTGATAAATATCAAAAATTTGAAAGTATATGATTGTGTATAATTTTATATGATGTTAAAAGTTGATAAATTTAGTCATTTTAATGTGAGAGTAATATGAAAAAAGATGTTGAGATTCAGGTAAGAATGCAAGTGTAGTGAGAGAAGATGACTTAAACTTCTGTATTATGGTTGCAATATAATGAAATTAAAATGAAAAAAGGACAGATAAAAAAAATTAAAATATATATTTAAATCCAAGTGAAAAATTGAAGAAAACCTTTACCTAAAACAGAATTTCCATTTGATCTGCTTCATCCATTATGTATTCATTTCCTGTTATATCCAACATCAAGAAAGGGTGCAATACCTGATATAGATCAATATAATATTGTTTTAAAGTACATGAGTGTTATACTTTTAAAACTATTCTAAATTTGGAGTAATAGTTAGATTTTTTTTACCTTTTTAACATGTAATGTGCAGCTATCACGATATAGGTGATAAAATGAAAATTTGAACACTAATTAGAGTCTGACATATATTTTAGTCTAATGGTTTTTAAATATTTTTCATTTATACAATTTAATAAAACTGTTCTATTTGTTTTAAAAAAGTCATTGTTATTTATTACATATTTGTTTATTTAAATGTACGGCTTTTATTATGTGTGTATAATGGTTGAAATTATAAGTTTTTTAGAATTGACAATATTAATGCAACAATTGTAGTATCAAGGTTCATTATAATACAGAAGAGACATAAATCCACTTTTGTTTGTTTTCCAAATTCTTATATGAATCACAGATTAGAACAATAATAAATAAAAAAAGCAAATATCAAATTAGCCTCAAAACTTATTGCACTCTCGCTAAAATGGCTGATTTAGTAATCACTCTTACAGTTATCATTATTTAACTTACAAACCATACAAGAACTTAGAAAGCAATCAAAAATTTTCTATTTGTAAAATGATGATTTTGATATTAGGAAGAATTGCAGTAACATTTTCAGAGCTTATATGTTTATCACTTCAAGCATTACATATTTGCTAACTCTAATATATAGGGTTAATGAGCATATACTTCCACATGCCCCACCACTCTCCGCACTATCTCATAACACTGATACACTTGAACACACATACGTTAAAAAGATAAATAATCACCAATATATGCATCTCATACTAAACCAGCAATCATCAGTTGGTCCAGATTACCATCTCTACACATATATGCTATAAGTGCTCATATATATATATATATATATAAAACAAAATAAATGTCCGCTAATATCGCTAATATCAATAATACAATAACAAAATTTAAATATATTCCAAACAACGGTAAACAATTTATAATACAATATAAATAAAAACTCAATAAAAACTCATAAAGAAATATTTTCGATTATATTCATAATCATTTTCAACTCAACTTTCAAAATGGAATCATCTATTACCAACCGGAAACACATGTCGATTTAAATATCCCACAATTCATTAATCCTAACATTTGCTGACTGTCTGTTTATTATCATATTTTTATACCTACTAATAAAAACTGCCTCTTTAATTTTTCTTTTTTCATTATCTCTCTCTTGTCCTAAAATTTTTATTTTATTTATATCAAAATTAAACTTAAAATTACAATTTCTATCATGATCATAAAAAACAGATTCAGTATATAACTTGACTTCATTACTATTATCATTACATATCTGTACATTTTTCAAAACTCTTTTATATAACAATTTATGTTCTTTAATTCTTTTCTCTATATTACATCTAGATTCCCCTATATATGATAAGTTACACCCACAAAAAATTCTATAAATTATATTACGTTATTTTTTTCTAACTTATCTTTTGAATTATTAACCATTCTATTTAAATTACCTGATCCATAAAAAGAAACATTATATATACTATTATAAACTTTTTTCATAAATTTTACTTGATTATTATTATAAAAAGGCAAAGAAATCCACTTCTTACTCTTAATTTCTTCATCACCAGTATTTCTATTAATTTTCTTACTAAATTGACAAACCACTTGATAAATTTCTTTTATATTATAACCTACACTTAATAATTCACTTACATAATTTTCAATATTTTTCTTTTTATCACATGCATATTTACACAAAATATTATTTCTATACAAAAAAGACCTAAAACCAGCCATCTTATAATTATGTGGCACATTAGATAAATAGGGAATATACCCTCTAGTTTCAATAGGTTTAATAAACAATTTATAGTCAATCATATTATTGTTCCTTGAAATTATCAAATCTAAATATTTAATACTGTTATTATATTCTTTCTCATAGTCCAGATAAGACCTTTTAATTTATTATATTCATCAAAATTTTTATCAATCATTTCTGAAGAAGCACATATAAAACATCATCCACATATCTCGTATATATCTAAATATTTCCCATAAATATAAATTTGTTTAAAATTTTCTCTTCATAATATGACAAAACAAAACTGCGTAACTGTGCCACCATTGCTAATCCCATTGGCCAGCCTTTACTCATCTTATAAAATTTACCATTAAAGGATGCAACAATATTTTGTTCAATAAAATTTAAAGCCTTCATCAGAAAACATATTAATTGATTATCCACTTTCTTTTCCAATAAAGCTTGATGAATTATCTTAATTGAATCAAGTCTATCAATAGATCCATACATCTCAGAAACATCCAATGATACTAAAACATCATCATAGTCCAAACTTAAATCTTTAATTTTTTCAACAAAATCAAATGATGACGTTACAGAATATTTTCCAAATCCAAGTAAATCTTGTAAAATTTTAGCAATATATTTACTAGTCTTATACACAAAAGACCCTCCAAAATCCAAAATTAATAATCGGAAGTATTTAAAGGTTATTAATCATTTTATTGGATTGAATAATTTTGAATATTGTTTTGAATTTAAAAAGATGTGTCAAAATTATTATGATAAATTTTATATTAAAGAAAAGAAGAAATTTGATAATAAGATTAATTTTTTATTTAATAAAAAATATTCAAAGATTGATCAAAGTGTAAATTATGTCAATTTATTGTCATGTGATTTGAAATTAATACAAAAGTATGTATTAGGATTTGGTTCTAAATATGTAGGTGATATAGTTGATGACTATAAACTGGAGATTATATCATCAATTCAAAATTCTTATGATGGAAAATTAATGACTGTAGACGAGTTTAATAAAATTGTTAAGGATGTTAATTTACAAAATTCTAATAAGTATGATAATTCATTGAAAAGAGTTATTGGATTATTTAAAAGACAATTAATGAAAGATAAATTGATTTGCTTAAAGGAAGACAAATGTTTATGGATGTGCTTGATTTCAAATAATGAATATGTTCAAGGAGTTATTTTACAAATGGAAAAATTAAATTTTGAATTGATTGATAAATATAATGTTGATTCAGAAAGAATGAAATTTATTAATAACATTTTATTAAAGGCAAAGAATAAAGGAATAAATGATAATGTGTACTATTCATTATATCCTTCAAGTGCTATTTGTCCACGTGTATTTGCTAATGTAAAATTACATAAAGAAGGTTATCCACTGAGAATAATTTTGGATTTTGGAGGGTCTTTTGTGTATAAGACTAGTAAATATATTGCTAAAATTTTACAAGATTTACTTGGATTTGGAAAATATTCTATAACGTCATCATTTGATTTTGTTGAAAAAATTAAAGATTTGAGTTTGGACTATGATAATGTTTTAGTGTCATTGGATGTTTCTAAAGATGTATGGATCTATTGATAGACTTGATTCAATTAAGATAATTCATCAAGCTTTATTGGAAAGGAAAGTGGATAATCAATTAATATGTTTTCTGATGAAGGCTTTAAATTTTATTGAACAAAATATTGTTGCATCCTTTAATGGTAAATTTTATAAGATGAGTAAAGGCTGGCCAATGGGATTAGCAATGGTGGCACAGTTATGCAGTTTTGTTTTGTCATATTATGAAAAGAAAATTTTAAACAAATTTATATTTATGGGAAATATTTAGATATATACGAGATATGTGGATGATGTTTTATATGTGCTTCTTCAGAAATGATTGATAAAAATTTTGATGAATATAATAAATTAAAAGGTCTTATCTGGACTATGGAGAAAGAATATAATAACAGTATTAAATATTTAGATTTGATAATTTCAAGGAACAATAATATGATTGACTATAAATTGTTTATTAAACCTATTGAAACTAGAGGGTATATTCCCTATTTATCTAACGTGCCACATAATTATAAGATGGCTGGTTTTAGGTCTTTTTTGTATAGAAATAATATTTTGTGTAAATATGCATGTGATAAAAAGAAAAATATTGAAAATTATGTAAGTGAATTATTAAGTGTAGGTTATAATATAAAAGAAATTTATCAAGTGGTTTGTCAATTTAGTAAGAAAATTAATAGAAATACTGGTGATGAAGAAATTAAGAGTAAGAAGTGGATTTCTTTGCCTTTTTATAATAATAATCAAGTAAAATTTATGAAAAAAGTTTATAATGGTATATATAATGTTTCTTTTTATGGATCAGGTAATTTAAATAGAATGGTTAATAATTCAAAAGATAAGTTAGAAAAAAATAACGTAATATAATTTATAGAATTTTTTGTGGGTGTAACTTATCATATATAGGGGAATCTAGATGTAATATAGAGAAAAGAATTAAAGAACATAAATTGTTATATAAAAGAGTTTTGAAAAATGTACAGATATGTAATGATAATAGTAATGAAGTCAAGTTATATACTGAATCTGTTTTTTATGATCATGATAGAAATTGTAATTTTAAGTTTAATTTTGATATAAATAAAATAAAAATTTTAGGACAAGAGAGAGATAATGAAAAAAGAAAAATTAAAGAGGCAGTTTTTATTAGTAGGTATAAAAATATGATAATAAACAGACAGTCAGCAAATGTTAGGATTAATGAATTGTGGGATATTTAAATCAACATGTGTTTCCGGTTGGTAATAGATGATTCCATTTTGAAAGTTGAGTTGAAAATGATTATGAATATAATCGAAAATATTTCTTTATGAGTTTTTATTGAGTTTTTATTTATATTGTATTATAAATTGTTTACCATTGTTTGGAATATATTTAAATTTTGTTATTATATATATATATATATATATATATATATAAAATGGCTATATAATATATATATATATATATATATATATATATATTAAGATAGCCAATCCTCAGGGTGACCTTTGAGCATTCCATCATCAGATTTTCAATTGGATGGACGGTTGAAGAGTTGGAGTATGGAGTAGATTGAAGCCTGTCCATTGTTAATATATATCTGAGCACTTATAGCATATATGTGTAGACATGGTAATCTGGACCAACTGATGATTGCTGGTTTAGCATAAAATGCGTATATTGGTGATTATTTAACTTTTCAACATATGTGTGTTCAAGTGTATCAGTGTTATGAGATAGTGTAGAGAGTGGTGGGGCGTCTGGAAGTCTGTGCTCATATCCCCTATATATTACATATATAGACACAGGTATATAATAAGCCTGTGTGTTTCAGTTATTTGCTAACTCCGTAAAATTTTATTATTATATTTAAGTAATTAATTGTGGTAAAACATATTCCAATTCTTAGAAACATTATATTATTTGGCAGGGACCGCATTCTAAATCAGTATTTATAATTTTAAAATAAAACTTGAAATTATTTTAAATATATTTTCAACCAGTTTTATGATTACAAATAATGGATCAATAGTTAACGCTCATATAATAATCTTCAAATAATTCGTTTTATTGCAAAAGCTTCTCCATTAGCTTAACATAGAAAAATAATGAAGGCAAAAGTAATATTAGGCTTACTAATTTCCAAGACAATAAGGGGTTAAGTGATTTTACCCTCTAGTTAAGAAGAACTAACTACAGACCTATTTATTGACTAATATTAAATGGCTAGATTACCTATGAGTTAGACACTTAAAAAATACTAAAGCTGATTACAATTCGAAAATAAAAAAAAAAATGTCTACATTATATAATCCTTATAGATGAGCAGTGTATTGACTTATTGTTAATTAAAACTCATTTAAAATCAAAAACATAATGGTTTATTTATATTTTCACTACCATTAAAAAATATTGTGATTTGATTTTGAAATTAGCTTTTCAAAATGATTATTTCGTTATCTTCTAAATAAATCTTCAAAAAATTTATTTAATATGCTTACTTTTCAAATAGAAAATACCTGTTCAAATAATAAAGTGAGACAAAATTAATCTATATTTGATTAAGATTTAACTTTTAAAGAAATAATGCAAGAAAGATGGAGAAAGATAATAAAAAATATGGTAAAAACCGGTTTTTAATAATGACTTCCATATAAGAATGAAAAATTAATTTTCTTATAAGATCAAAATAATATATATGTTTTATCATTTTGATTTAATTTTGGAATTACAGAAAGTTTACCTAACATATCTGGATTAAAATAATAAGAAAATATGACAGAAAGAGAGTTTATATTTTATAAGTAAAAATTCATAGGACTGCTAAAATATTCAAGTAAAATATGCATCTCTCTGTTTCTATGCTAAGTGTAAAGAAATGAAGGAAAGCGCAGCGCAGAGAGAATGTTTCTGCATTGATTCTTAGTTAAGTAAAATAATAATAATTTGTCAATAAAATGTAATCATAATGATTGGGTCCTCAAACATCACATAGCCCATTAAGCAACTGAATATACGATTATATATAAAAAAAATTGAAGAATTTATTTCTTGGGAATTTGTAAAAAGTTTGAGCATTGGAATTAATATAGCTGCAATAGGAATCCAGGAACTTTGAACTCCAGAATCTACAATTATATCTTTGTATTGAACCATTCAGGAAGATAGTTATATTAATATCATACTTTTAAAGTAAATTTTATTGATAACATCAAATAAATTTATAAATATATTATAGATATGATATAAGTGTTATATAAAGAAAAATATATAATATTGCATAAATTATTTATGAGGTATATAATTAACATGCAATACTAAGTAATATAAAAAAAACAATATTACATTTAAACAAAAATGAAAAGGTATATATATTTGCACTTAAAGGAATAATGTAAAAATTGTGGAATTATATGAAAAACAAAACAAAAAATATCTGAAACTTCTACCTTTACAAAGCAAAGAAAAAAAAATTCTATGAAGTTAGAATATAAAGAAATTTTTCATAAAAATTATACAGAAAAAGGTAAACTTAAAAAATCCATGCATGTCGGCAAATTTGCATGGAATAAAAAAAAACTCTTACTAGCAACAAAAAAAAAACTAAGAATACTAAAAATTGAATTGTAAATTTATTTTACTGAAAAAAAAAATTGGCTGAGATGAAATTAAACACAAAATAGCACTGTAAAAAATTTAAAGAGGGCAAAAATCTCTGCTTTTCTAATTGGTATATTTGTTGACAGAACATGTGATTTATGTTAGTGTCTATAAGAGATATCAAAATTTATGTAATCCAGTAAAATATAAAATTAATCATATTTTCTTTTTGACAACCACAAAGGAAACATCTTACATCAATATGGTATGGGCTCATTCCAACTGATAATAACAAGTTGGTTGGAAGAGCATCACCTAAAATTTAGGTTTCTAAAAACCTGTATTTGAAATTGTTAATAATCTAAAATCATTGACATGTAACAGAGATTTGCAGTATCTACTAATGATGATGATTATGTAAGGACCTGATATTTCAAATTTATCAGCACCATAATACATTTTACTGTCCAACATATTGAAGTCATCCGATCTTTACTTTCAAATTATATTAAATTTATGCATGATATTGGGACAAACTCTTAAAGAAACAATTATACGATGTTTTTTCTCAGTGATGAAAGCTTTTATTCATCAAAAAGACAAAATACACAACAGTTATAAAGTTTACAAAGAGATGACTACATGGCAAAATAAAATCCAAATCCAATATGGTGAGGGGGGAAGAGGATACATATGAAATGGAAAGGGGATATGGAAAGGGTGTGTAGTCCAGGCAAAGAAAAGTCATTGGCAAGGAGCATTGTTGAGAGGCTTGGTTGCCCTGGTGGATTAATTGGAGGATCCATATGTGACATTAACTTTAAAGGAATTGTTATATGTTAAGTCTTTAGAGGTTTCAGGATTGAATGAGGAGATTTCTGAGTTATGCTTAGATGCAATAGGCTGATTTTTGTCCTTTGTAGATGAATACTTTTAGTTTTCACCATTGTACATGGTCTTTGGTGATGATGTTTTTAGTTAAGTTTAAGCCTTATATATAGTTGTATATAAATAAATAGGACTCTAGTCTCTTCAATATATAGAAAAAAAAAGTAGGATTTTATTCACCAGACATAGCAATTGCTAGACATTTGTTAAGATCATTGGATAGTTAGGTGAGTTAACTAAAGTACAGTTACATGAAATATTCTAAATCTAATTAAAATCCATATAAGCATGGCAGGGATGTATATCACTGCATTAAGTTCTTCCACCAATTTTGTTATACTGAAAAATCATGTTTATACATTAATACAACATGTAGTATTTATTTTCTCATTGTTATTTACTTTTCACAAAACATAAACAGTTGAAAAAATATTTTTATTTGACACTAAAAAAAACATAAACAAACTAACTATGTAATAAGCATTAAGATTATTTAAGATTTCAAATAAGAAATGTGTTAAAAATTTCGTGAAACAAAAGATTAAATTTTATCTCTCCTACCTCTTTTAATTATTATATACAAATTAAAAATCATGTATCTTCATTACTTAGAAAGCCAAGTGTTGTTTGAACATCAAATACCAGAAGAGATTTGAAATTAAATTCTAAATAAGTTATTATACTTTCTTATCCTTTCATTGTGATTCACTGATATAAAAAGAATATTTCAAGACACTGAATAATAAAGATAACAATTAATTCAACATGTAACTTTTGATTACTAATATTATGAAAGATAAAAAATAAAGTTTTTTAAATATAAATTATTCATTAAATATTAAATGATGATTTTCAAATTATGATTACATTAAAGTTAGTAGAGAATGGTATAAACTAATAGCTTTGGTTTTTAGTATTTATAGTATGTTATTAAAATCACATTTAAACATATGAACGATTAAAGTTACATGTACATATTAAATGTTGAGGGAAATCATAAAGGTGTTCATCGACATTCTTTTAGATTAAATAATTTATATTTATATACAAACCTTATATAACCTTAAATTTATAATCAAAATCAGAATAACTGTTATAAAAATATATTCAAAAGTTCATTGAATAAATTTGTCTGTCAAAAATGTGGTCCTTAATTATAGAAATAAATACATTTATAGCATATATTAAATATATAAAATACATATATTACTAAATTTCTCAATGGCAAAAAATTACACAATTTATTTAAAAATACAATATTCCTAAATTGTTATCACATAAAGTTTGATTTAATTCATTTAATAAAATTATAATAAATGAATGTGCTTAAGTGAAAGAGTAGAATGATAATTTACTATCATAAATTAAACAAAAAGTGATACTAGAAATCATGTGACTTTCATATGACTTTGTATTTCAGCATTAAAAAGTTTTTGTTATATATTTTTAACACAATTTGATGCCAATTTATCCTTGAAATTTATATGTATATATACATGTTTATGGGCATATGTAAGTTAAGTTTTCTGTTAAGTGAATTGAATTAAGTAAGAATTAAAATTTCATGATCCGATGGTAGCATTTGATTGTCAATATAGTAGCTTATCATTGCTTACAACCTGTATGTGTATGCACACACTGTATAATAAGATAAAATTGCAAAAATAGTACAAAATTTCCTATATCAATATAAATTATATAAATAACCTATAGTCAGCATATGTCATGAATACAATGAGCTACTGGTGATGGAAATTATAATCAATATTTGATTATATATTTGTATTTATATATTCGTTTTATTATAGTATTGATATAATAAATTTTATAAGATTATTTTTTCAAATATAATAAAATATTTGCAATAATAGATATATAAATTTTAAAAATTATAAATGAATATAGAAAGCAAAACTTTATCTTCTGACTACATCAACATATATAAAACAGATTGCTGTTTGGACTGATATTTGTGACTAATAACAGAAGTTTTATTCCCTTTTCAGAAATATTGAATTTCAAATTAGAATTTTATCGTGACTAAAACCAGCATCTCGTTTGTCACATTAAATTTAACCACATATTGTTTTGAACACAGCTAAAAATGGTAAGTAAATATAAACAAATGTTAATATATATATATATATTAATATTACAAATCGATGTCTGTATTTCTTCAAAGTAATATACGTGAATTTATAAATAAATATTAGAAAATACAGTACTTAAAAGTTTATAAAAAAAATATGACCATAATAAATCATGTATATATGGTTTCGATTTTAATTATAGCAATGTAAAAATATTGGAAACTGAAAGAAATAATAATAAAAGAAAAGTTATAAAGGCGATGTTAATATATAAATACAAGCAAGATTTAATTAGTAGGCAAGTAGCTAACGTTAAGACCACAGAATTATGGGAAAGTTGACATCATGGAATTATGGGAAAGCTGACATTTTAAAAGTATCAGTTGACAAAAACTACAAGATAGTTGAAAGCGCTTGTAAGTGAAGGTTATAGATATATATTTTTTATAAACTTTTAAGTACTGTATTTTCTAATATTTATTTATAAATTTACACACACACACACATATTTATATATATATACTGTAACAGCATGAATGCATTATTTTGAATACTAACATTTTATAACTAACTAATAATTCATTGACCAAAATTATTCCTTTCTTTTATCTTAACATATAGCCCAAATATGTACAACTTTTGTCATTAGGAATATAGATATATTTTGTATTTGTCTGTAAACAAGAAAGAAGAGTATGTGCATGAAACTAACATTATTAGATGAATTATTTTGTAATTCTCAAATGTTTTAAATCTACAAAATAAAATAGCAATCTATATTATATTATTAATTTTGACATTTTCTGATTTTAATAGATATTAAAAATTAATATTTATAAAAAATATTACATGTTTTTTTTTATCTGCTTTTGTTATAAATATTTTTTGTCCTTAAAAATGAAGCAAAAATTAATGCTCAATCTTTGCTCATCAATTACTTGAAAAATTAAAAAAATGTGATTAGACAGTGGAATTGTTCTAAAGAGAGGAAAATAATTTAATTGACTCATGCTAAAAATATGTCTAAAGATTATCTTGAGAAAATGTAAATTTCTAAAATAATTTATTTACTATAAAATTGTATAATTAAACTCTTTCTATATGATATGTGTTCCATTGCAGGATTGCTAGTGGTGCTTCACTTCATTGACTAAAACTCACTCTCTTTGATTTTCCAATTTTGCTTTCATTTAACAAAAAACTAGAATTGAAGTATATGTATAGGCACTCTTCAACTTTCATATGTTCTACTTTTGTACAATTTGCTATTTCATATGAAGAAGAATAGAAAAAGACAGTATGTTATGAAACTTTTTATCAAGAAAAGAAAAAGAAGAATACAATTCAATTTTCTCTTGATAAATTTAAAAAGAAAACACCAGATACTAAATACTAAGGTGTTATTTATGTACATGCTAATATACCTCATTAAAAAATAAATATTTTAAAAACACTTTTTGATGTTTTTTTAACATTGTTCTACTTTTGTGCATTTCAACTTTTGTACACATTTCAGAAACCAATTAAATAAAAAAGTCAATGGCCACCTGTATATATATATATATATATATATATATATATATATATATATATATATATATATATATATATATATATATATGCAAAATAAATAAAATGTCCATTAATTAAAAACAAAATTATAATTATAATTGAAATAATAAATTTAATGGTTTACAAACTATTACAAACAATAATTTAAATCCGCAGAAGTACTTTCGGTTAATTTCTTAAACCTGCCTCAACTGTCATTAAATTCAAAATAAAGTAAAAAAGTGGAAGCAAACGTCATCAATTCAAATCCCACGAATCTCATATTTTAATGTTAGCAGCTTGTCGATTTATTAAATGCATTTTATTCCTGTTTATAAAAATTGCCTCTTTAATTTTTCTTTTACTATGGTTTCTCTCTTCATGAAGAATTTTCACATTTTCAAAATCAAATTTAAATTTATATCTACATGATTTTTCATGATCAAAGAAAACTGAAGGAGATATTGAATTACCATTATTTTTCCTTTTTACATGCTTATATAACAATTCAAGTTCACTTAATCTCTTCTCAATACTGCACCTAGATTCACCTATATATGATAGCTTACAATCACAAAAAAATTGATATATGACATTACTTTTCTGCCTGACAGGTATGACAATTTTAGAATTATTGACTAATTTATTAATATTGTTTGGAATGTAGAATGAAACATTAAACACATTCTTATATAAATTATTAAAACATTTCACTTGTGGATTTGAAATAAATGGAATAGATGTCCAATGTTTACTATTAATCTTCATGTCCTTTAAATCATTATAACTTTTTTTAAATTGACATAAAGTATTGTTTATTGGTTCCATTTTATAACCAACATCAAGCAATTTCTTGGCAAATATTTCAATATTTTTCAGTTTATCACTTTGGTAACGACATAATTTTTCATTCTGAAACAAAAAAGATCTAAAACTTGCCATCTTATGCATCATTGCTACTTTTGATTTACAATTTATATATCCTCTTTTTGCAGTGGCTTAATTATTAGTTTATAATTTAATATACTGTTATCTTTTGTAATCATTAAATCTAAATATTTAATATTTTTGTTCTGTTCCTTTTAAATAATCCATTTCAAGCTATTCAACTTATTTAATTCCTCTACAAGCAAATTTATACTATTAGTATTTCGACAAACAAAAACATCATCACTGCAGCCTGGACAACTACCTGTGTGAATTCATGTGGTGAAAGGCAATGTCTTCTCAAGCCTGAAGATGTGTTCTGGGCCATGTTAATGAAGATGAATCTGACCAGAAAGTAGGATTTTTTTTGGTTTGGATTCACTGTGATAAATTGACTGTTGTTGTTTGCAAGTTGATTGAAATGTGACATTTTTTCCCAATCAATAAACACATCAATGTTGCTTATTTCTTTAGTATTTATTTCTTCTTATTATTTTTTTTTTTGCAATTTATTTAGTATTTATTTCTTAAATATTATTTGTTTTAATTTTGTTAAAAGGAAAAAAAAAGTTTTTCTGCTAGTGGCCCGGTAACATTATATTTCCATGTTTTTGCATAGCAACAATGCCATCAAGTGGTTGACACCAGCTAATAAAACAGTACCATTTATATATAATAATATTAAATATTTTTAAAGGAAAATGATTGACATTATATTGCTAGAATATCTATCTAAACATTACCAACCCTAAATCAGTTGAATTTTATTCATTAGGAGAAATAGATCTTAAATATAATGAAATGTGGGGACTTTTTAATTTAAAAAGTATATTGTGTGACATTACAGGCATTGTCATTATATCTTATTTTGGGCAGCGATTTAAGAAATATGATTTTCTCTTCACTTTCCTTAATTGTATTTGACACAACCTCATCCATGACAAGTTGCATTTTTAAAAATTAATCCTAAAATATTTTTAAAATTGCTTCATCATAATTTGTTTATTGATTTGCTTATGAATTTTGTTTAGTTTTGTATAAAAAATCATTTATTGGTGACTAAATCAAGAATCTCAAAGGTGGATATTTTCTCATCTAAAATTGTGGTGGAAATCTATAAGTGTATCCATGCTATGTATACATAGATGCATTTTTTTTTTGCTTTTTGCCATAGTATTTTACTTTTGGAAGCATAAAGACTAAATTCGTCATTATAAGCAATATATGACACTGATTTCTTGAACTAGGGCATGATATATCATTCCATTGCTAGACATAAATAATTAAAACATTTGCTTTTAACACTAAATTTGATTAGATTAATGATTATTAAAATGATTAAAACTCTTTCAATCATAAGGAAAGTAATGTCTATCTATTGAATGTATAAAGATACTAATGTTATAAATAAAGACTAATTTCTCTGAGTATGGACTTTGATAATCTCTGTGCACTTTCTCATGAGAATCATCTTTAAAGGCATACATGTGTGCTTATGTTTATAGTTTATTTCTATATAAACCAGTCTTTGCTCATTGTTTCTTAAATAAGGGCTTCAATCTATTGGATGTTTGAGTTATATCTCATGTTAAAAGCCACACTTGTAAGCAATGAAAGTACTTAAGTGATATTAATTGAACAAGAGCAAAAGAAGTCAGATCATGACACAAGGTATTGAAGTATTTCAAAAAGTAAATTTTCAACAGAAGAAAATGAAACATATCAACACAAAATATTAAAAAAAACAAATTAATGAATTGATCAGCATGTTATATTTATGGATCCACTTATGTTTTATAGATTGGTTTGCAGAGCCATTGCAAAATTCATTTCAAACTATATTATTTTTTCAATTTTTGTCTTTCAATCTTTTTTAAATTTCTGAAGGTATAATGTTCATATTGATTTGTAAATAGCTGCTGCTAAATTAAATGTATATAAAAGCATATATCATTCCACTACCCCAAATTTAACTTAATTATAAAGTTATGAGGGGAAATTTTTTTCTTTTAAATCAGTGTCCTTGTATAAATGAAAAATATAAAATAAAAATGGACATTATAAAATAATTATATTATTAAATAAGAGAAATTACATACTAATCTTATTTATATTAGGAATAAGAATTTATGTTAGATATTTATGACTGAAGAAATAATTATTGGTTAGATTTTCAATTTTTAGAAAGAATAAAAAAATATTGCAAAATGTAAATTAATTATTAATATCAAAGATTATAAAAATCAAACAAAAAAGCACAATATTACACAGTGTATTTATACATATAGAGGTTGGTTCAGTAATAGATTTTTAGATGATGGAAAAATTGGGGTTTAATCTGGATAGAAGAATACATGAAAACTTAAGTTCATATAATCACATTAAAAAGAGTTCTTTCTTTTTGAAAGTAACATATACAGAAAAAATAACATAATAAATGTTTATCAATTAGTTAGCATTTATTTATACTAAAAACAAGCACAATAAATTTCATAAAATAAAGCAATATATATAGAGATTAATAAAACTTTGTGTTGCAAGAGTATGTTTCCATTTTTCATGAAGATTTCTTTGGTTCAAATACTAGCAAATACAACTTGAGAATGTTTTAATTAACTTGGAACTTTTTTTTTCATGTAGGTGATCCATGAACAATTTTGATAACTATGTATGATGGTTAGTAAATGAATATCTATCTTTCCTTACTTTATGTAAATAATGTTAGAATCTGTTTAAACATTTAACATTCAGCTATGGACAAGTGTGATGAATACTCTTTTTTGTTTCTGTTTCTGAGTAGAGGTTTGTTGGAAAAACCATTGATTAACTATTTGAAAACCATATTATCTTTTGTTTTCCTCTCTTTTCTTTTTTTTTCTCTTTCTATCTCTTTGCTTTATAAGACTATTTAGAAAACACTTATTTAATAAACATTTGTTAAAAATATGAAAAAAGGATACTCATTGTTTAGACAGGCCAACCACTAGGTGGCATTCTTATCTGTTAAAATCACAGTATTATAACTATTTTGGGCTGACATTTTTCTAACTAATTTAAAACAATTTACGATCAAACATTATTTGGTCCATTTTTTGGATTGTAATTTTTTTACATTTTGAAAACTTATTTAAAACATTTTACAATCCAACAATTTTGTTTTTAAATTATTTTAAACTCATTTTCAAACCATTTTTTTTGGATTGCAATTTTTTTTACATTTTGAAAACTAATTATGATCGAACATTATTTACTAATGGTATTAAACTGATTTTTAAACATTTTTTGGAGTACAATTCTTTTACATTTTGAAAACTAATTTAAAAAAATTTAATGATCAAACATTATTTGGTAAAATGGAATCATTTTATTTTTAAATTACTTTTAAACTCATTTTCAAAGTAGAAAACTAATTATGATCGAACTTTATTTGGTAATGGTATTTTTGAATTATCGAACAAGGTTTGCTTGTGGATCAAGATTTATGTCAACATGAGGCAGACTTGCAGCTGAAGTGTGAACTCTCTTGTTTCACCCTTACTACACAAACACAGATTTTGCAATGTGTCAGAATGTTTTAGGTCACAGGCAATTGCCAAAACTTTAAATGGGGCTTAATAAATTTACCCATTTTTTTGGTATCACAGATATTCTCATGCAAAAGGTAGATCAACATATTATTGCACACCAACTTTATTCTCAAATACACTTTCCAAATTTTTTACCCTTCAAAAATGTGTAGGGATGCATGAGGACAGAATAACAATTTTTACAACACAATACTACGTCATGTTACTTGTAAGATGATTATTTGAAAGACAATATTTAAAGAATTACAGTAATTTAAAATACAGCTATCCTCAAGTCATATTGTATTACAGTTTTAATAGTTAGCATATGAATAAACTGTGTAACAGCATACATACATAACTGCTGTTATTTGCAGGGAAATCAAGTGAATAATGGCATATTTCTGTGCTTCTGCAGAGAAATAATATCACCAAACAATTGACCTGGCTATAAAATAGCTGGAGGCAGCCACCTAAATGGCATATATCTGTGCTTTTGCTGAGAAATAATGCCACCAAATGGCTGGCCAGTCTAAATGATGAGTACCAAAAATAGTTATTAAATATAACACAAGTCATATTAAATAGAAAACAGTAAAATATAATTTTTGAAAGCTGCCTGCAGTTAAAGCATATTTGAAGAGATTTGGTTGTATCTAAATGTACCTTGAAATCATAGTCTAGTTTTTGTTTCCAATATCTATTGTTTATGTTTGAAATACAAGAGAATATAATAGTTGTAATTATTAGAGAAGTATGTATGTTTACTAAAATAACTAATTATATTTTCTATACTTTACTATAGTTGAATAGCACCTCTATTTTGTGTACTGCAAATTTCGCAATGCTTTATAAAAGACAATATTCACATTAAAATATATAATATACTTGCTGCATAAATTTTATTATAGTATAAAATTTAAAAAATTAATGGAACATCAATAGACAGCTTCAAAAATAAAATTCCAACTCAATTATATTTTCAGATATTCATTTATTTATTAGAAGCGAATTTACTTTACTTATTTTAAATTTAATTCTATCAAAATAATTATACTGTGAAAAATACTTAGAGAAATAGAAAAATCCACGAACTAACTTATTAAAAATGTAAGATAATAATATTTTTTGTAACAAAGATAATATAAAAAGAATCAAGATTAACAATAATGCAATTTTGAAAACAAAACATGACTGCCAACAGATATTATTAAAATATAAATAATAAAACCAACATTTGTGTTCTGGACTAAATGTAATGTTACTTTTGTTAATATATAAATATTATCGATCTTTTATTATAATTAACATTACTATTTAGTTATTTGCAAAAAAAAAAGCAAGTCTAGCTTTGCAAAACAAAAAAAACTACTCTAAAACTTGTTCTATATTTATTCCTGAGCATATAGTTTTTCATAAAGCAGTTTACATTCAAAGATCAGCCTTTCAAGCTAATTGTGCATGCGTCTTGAAAGGCTGATCTTTGAATGTAATACAATTGTACACATAGCGCCAGATAAAAATAGATGCTTATTTACTTATAAAGCAGTTTAGAAAATAATTGCATAACTGCAATGCATTAATATTATTATTACCAAATAAAAGACAACCCATTATAAGATATTTAGTTTAAGCAATGAAAGGATTGATCAGCATAAGCTGACCTCTGTTAAAAATAACAGTTATTTATCGTTGTGTGAATTTTCATAGCTTAACAAAATGCTACATTTATTTATGCAAATACAAATATAATTGATGGCCTATAAACTAAGGCAATATTTATAGTAAAATAATCATAATTTTTTTGTTTTCATTTTTATTTAAGACATTAAAAAGAGCTTAGTCTTTATAAATCTCTCATGCCACATTCCATTTTACTTCATTAATAGTAGACGTAAGACAATGTGTTTGATCAAACACAATTCCAGTCCTTAATTAGACATATACCTATATATCAGTTTTGATTCGAATCTTGTTTCTAACTTTTTATTTTGTGTCTTTATTTTTTTATTGTATAAACAAAATAGTAATATTAATTTATGTGTCATTGCTAATGATAATGATTGTATATGCATAGTGAATAATGAGCAATTTTATACAGTGAGACAGTTATGTGTCTCGTGGCATACATCAATATAGTAGCGTGTGTGCATATATATATAAAGATGAAAGGAAAATTAGAAATAAGCACATAAATTTTTTTTTGTAGATATTTCTGTATTACACTAGAATAACAGTTAAGAATTAAATAATAATTTTGAATTTAAAAAAATATTATAAATTAAACATTTAAAAAGGTCTAGTTAATATTTTATTAATTCTGATTTTGAAATCTAAAACAAGCTTGTTTTCGTTATAATAGATAGTACCAGTAATTAATAAAATATTCTATCTATTTTATAGTTAGATCAAGAAATGTTTTTTTTTTTTTTTTTTTAATTAAAGCTTGTGATAAAATTTTACAATATGATGTTTTCAAAGGATTAAAAATAACTGTAGATAAAAATTTGTTTTTAATTAAGGTGAAGTGAAGAGAGTCATTAACTTTTTATTGATCAAAATAAAGAATTTATATAATTATTTTTTCCAAATTCTATGATATACTATAAAAAGGTGTTGAATCATTAATAATACCTACAGCCCACATAATAGGATTGTTATTATGAACTGAAGGCAAGAAAGAAAGCTGCTGCTAATGTAACAATAGTAGAATTTGAATTCACATGAAAGCAAGTGTCAGATTTTTTGTTTTATAACCCAATATATGCGTATTAGCTGATATGCTTGAAGTCTACCAAATTATAGTGACAGAATGCCAGAAATTATTGGATTTATACCTTTTCTGAAGATGTTTTAAAATGGTCTAGCTTACCAAGAGATTCCAGTAAATAGCCAGATTACTAAAATTGTGCTATAGTTTATATATATGCAATTTTATCTACTATGAGAGGAAGTACAAATGAAGTTATTATAACCATATATATTATATAGTATGCATACAGGAGATATACTTCACAAAAAATATTAGTTGGTGAGTAAAAAATATTTTGTTGAAATATTATTTTAAATAATTAACTTCACAGTTAAAATCTCTAATTTACAGGTTTAAAAATAAATAAGATTTGACTTAAATTATATATCTCAAAGCAGAGGATTGATTCCTAAAATATTTATTTTGAAATAAAAAATAATAAACATGGAAATCTTTCTTATTGTAAATGAAGGTACAAAAGCCTGGATTTTAAAATAACTTTCCATATTGGATCTAATAATTTTTTGTTAAAAAAGCAAAAAAAAAAAACTTTTATTTACCATTGCAAATATTGTAATGGGTTAATTAATAACTTTGATTTCTAGGGGGATAAAAATAATATGCAGGTATATGTGTATTGGATTTATGTATATTTCCAACATGGAATTAATTATGTCTTGTGAAAATATATGGTTTAATAAGTTTATTATTTTTTGACAAATGAAATATCGATATAAATGTCAGTGTGTTCAATGTGTACACACATATATGTTAAAATTAATCAATTATATATTATTAAAAATGAATTCAAATATAAACAATTTATATTATACATGCATTTTTGTGTGCTTATATATAGGTGTGTTTTATGTAAACCTATTGAGATATGTGTAAATTATAATGTATTAGCATATTTTTTTGTATTATTTTGGTCAAAATCATAATGCTGAACTTATATTTATAGCATACTTAGCAGATTTTAATTTCATTTTATTATAATTATTAATACATTTATATTTTATTAAGTCATTCCTGTGATACATTTATATTTTATTAAGTCATTCCTGTGAATTTATTTAATCCTAAAATATTATAAATTATTATATGTTGGTATTATCTCTTGCTCACAGTAACAGTTGTAGAGCTCTTGCTCCTTTATCTGTTTTCCTGCATAATAGTTAGTTATATAGATTCAGATTTAAGTTTAGTGTTATAGTCATCCAGTCAATGATGATTTCATTATTTTTTTTTATGGTAGATGGTACAAAGGGATATCCTTTAAAATCCATGCACAACATTTTATTTAGTTATTTTTATTAAAAATTAAGTTTATAGTTGGCCAGTATATTAATAGTAATAAATGACTAGGGACATTGATGAGGATAGCATGTTTCTATATCCCAGCTTTATTTTTTAATTGTCATATTGTGATAGATTAGCACTTGGGTTTGTGCAACCAAATTATTTATTTATATAATCTGCCCCAATCTTTGTTAGGACCATATAAGCAGCCCAATCTATAATGAACCACTTTCAAATCCAGTCATAAGGCTGACTGTTGATTCTATTTTTTGATCATTATTGATGATAAATGATTATTATTCATCTGTAATGCTGGTGAACTTATAGTTAGTACTTGTTTTTGCTGAGCTTTTATTCCTCATTCATTCCTTTTCATCATATTCATTTCACGCTCATTGCTCACATTCATTATATATTTTGTATATTTAAATTTGAGTTTTTGATTGGGTTGATAATGATTTTCCATCATCCTAGGTTCACCCCTAAGTTTATATTGATACAATAGATAGATAAATGAATAAGTAAATAAATAAATAGACTACAATAATGTAGATAGACAACTAGATAGATAGATAAACAGACATATAGGTGCATAGATAGAGAGACTGATACATATAAATATAGACAAATAAATAAAGATAGATATATAGTTAGATAAATATATAGATAGATGGATAGGTATATAGAGACAAATAAGCAAATAGAATAGATAGAAAGATAGATAATGAATATTTGTGTAGATGAATATAGATATATACATAAGCTAGGTACATGCATAATTGAATAAATGGATAGGGTAAATACATATATAGTTTAATTAATAAATGTAGATAAATACATAGATTTAAAGGTAACTAAATAATGCAGGTGAATAGAATGATAGATTGATAATAAGACTAATAGATAGATAGGCATACAGAAAAATAAATAGATAAGTAGGTATGTGGATAAATAAGTAGATATACATAAAAAGTTGCATAAAATAGGTAGACAGAAAATTGAATATACATAAAACAAAAGGGCTGATATAAATAAGTAGACAGACAGATAAATATATGGACAAATAGATGGATACATAGATACTAATACGGTATGAATGGGTTATATATAACAGTCAGCTGATCAATAAGGTCATAGATGGAAAGATAAGATGGGCAAATGAATAAATAAATAAATAGATGAAGAGATAAAAAATGAATGTAGGGATAGATGAATATAGATAGATGGATGCATTTATTCTATGAGCAAGTTTATATTATGTGTTATCTATTTGAAAAATTTATTTGTTGATTTATAAGTATAATTTATTTATAAACAAAGAAAAGCAAAACTCCATATAGTAGTGCCACCTATGCTAAACAGAGTAATCAATGGATGCCAGAAGGCTTGTGCATAAAATCCCTATCTAATGCCTACTCATCCCATATCCCCAGACTAGTTTCTGGCTTGTGGCCTTCGTCATTGAGGAGCTTTGGATCTGAGAGCACTGCATCTAGATCTTAGGACCTAATGCAACCCTCTAGCAACCACCTTTTATCTCTACTTAACTACAAAACTATGAGCATGAAATTGAAAACACAAAAAATATTTTCAATCTAAGCTCAATAGCTTATATAGTCATATGCTCATAGATTTATAGTTAAGTAGAGATAAAAGGTGGTTGCTAGAGGGTTGCATTAGATCCTAAGATCTAGATGCAGTGCTCTCAGATCCAAAGCTCCTCACTGATGAAGGCCACAAGCCAGAAACTAGTCTGGGGATATTGGATGAGTAGGCATTAGATAGGGATTTTATGCACAAGCCTTCTGGCATCCATTGATTACTCTGTTTAGCACAGGTGGCACTACTATATGGAGTTTTGCTCTGCTTTGTTTATAAACAATTATGTGCTAGTATTGGAGATGTGATCATGTGATGCTTGCTGGTTTAATATAATTTATTTGTGAGTCATATTTTTTTTTTTATGAAAGTGATTAAAATTATATTTTATATATACTCTAAATATATATATATAAAAGAAAAAAATATTATTAATTTTTGTTTTCATTATTTTTAGTAATAATAAGCCTAAAAATATTTTTTTTCCCTTCATTTTGTAAGCTTAATTTTGATTTAAAAAAATGGAAATCTATTTTTATTTTAATAATGTATTATAATACATTGTTTTTGCTATTTTTGGTGAGAGAATCTTATGGTTTAATTGGTTATTTAGTACATTTGCAAATGTATTTTATTAGAATAGACTTACTTTTATTGTTTAAATAGCAAATCTATACTTAGTGATTTGTTTTGAAATGGAGCACATATATGCTTAGATTTGAAAAGTGAGTTGCTTTAAAGAGAGTTTCAAAATTAGCTGTTATAAATAGAAATAATTTTAAATCAGTATTATTAGAACTTTTAACAATACAGACTGCTATCACTCCAGTGAGATGTGTATCTGAAATCTCTCTACAAATTAATGGCTAAAGTATTTTAAATTATCTATCAACTCCCTTATCAAATGATCATCAAGAGAAAATATCATTTCATACTCAAAGAACCTTAAGAAAAGCTTTTGAAAAATGGAGTCTACAATGAAAATATGAAAAAGCTTGTGATAAGTGACAATTTTATCTAAAGGATTTACCTGTACTATTAACAGAAATGGGAAAAATATATGCAGTATTATGTTACAATTTAACTTCACTGCTGTATTTATGGGAATAATTAACCAAGGATGGTAATCAGCTGAAGTAAAGACTGAACAAATACTACAAAATAACTCTTGAGATAAAAAAAAAAGCAAATTTGTTAATTTTACTATTATTTGGATTATAAATTTATTTAAACGCACATTGATTACATAAATAATATTCATTAAGGCTGTAGCCTCAAGCACATGCGTATAAAATGCGATAGAAGGGACCTCTACAGGTCTTAAAACCACAAGCTTATCCAATGAGTAAGGTTGTGGTTTTAAGACCTGTAGAGGTCCCTACTATCGCATTTTATATGCATGTGCTTGAGGCTACAGCCTTAATGGTTTTAAGACCTGTAGAGGTGCCTACTATCGCATTTTATATGCATGTGCTTGAGGCTACAGCCTTAATGAATATTATTATTTGGATTGAAAATTTCTGATTTTTGTAAATTAATATTTCTATAATAAACATGTATATAAATTAATTTTAATTAATGTTGTCAATTAATAGGAATATTGAAGTCTAACACATATATGTATATATATATATATATATATATATATATATATATATATATATATATATATATATATATATATATATAAACCATTATACAATTACAAGTATCCAGTAACGCCCTCTGTTTAATAGTCTATATCTCAATAATAGCGAACTTCAAAATGATACATATTAAATATTTCTTCTATATATGGGTTCATATAATTTATTAAGAATTTGAACCTGCATTTTTAGAAGCTAAAAACTATTAAATGTTTAAACTGAATTCTTTAGTCTAGATGTAAGGAAAATAAAAAGATTTATGTTATGGATTAGAGGCCATGTCTAGAAAACAAGTAGTTCTTGATGATAAAAATTTTTCTTCTCTTTAGTATTAGATATATAGTTGAATTATAAATATCTTTGTTGTTTTACTACATATATATATAACTATAACTACATGTGAAAATTTTACAAATCTGTGATGTGATGTGATGTATTTGGCTTCTCCTTAAACGAAGTCAAGAATATCTCACAATTATGCCCAGATAAACTTGTTAGCCACTTTATTTTCCATACCCCACTCTAAGTCTTCTCATATTCTGCCCTATCCCATTTCCACAACATAATCTTTGTCAACTCTAGGGCCTTTAAATCTAAATCCCCCTTATCTTTTCGCAAACCTAGCATAAAAACTACTAACTCACTTTCTGTATTGTCACTTGGTTCATACCTATTCTCCCATAACTTCATTATCTGTACCCTTTCTGCTTTCAAGCATTTACATTCAATCAACAGATGCCTAATATGTTCTATACCTTCCTTAGACAATTTGCACGCTAAATCACCCATAGTTTTCCATTTACATGTATATTCTCTTGTTGCTAAAGATCCCGTTCAAGTCAAGCCTTAAACAATAAACTACTTTCCTTACTATTATCATAAATTAACTCGCTTCCAATATTCCATTTACTTCTATATATATTTAAACTCTTCTTAACCTCCATACTACTTCTCCATCTCTCCAACTCCCTATTTTTTATTAATGCTTCTATTCTTTTATCCCATTCCTTACCACTATAACACTCAACAATCCCCCTAACACAATCATCCCACCTTTTATACAAGTATACCGATATAAATTCTTTAACCAAATCTTTTGCATACCACATTACCTTTCTCACCCATCTTGTTACCTGCCCTTTACTCACAACCCAATTAAACACTATTTTTGTCTATTCTTTTACTATCCATAAACTGCAACCTACCAAACATTTTCATTTTACTTTTTGCATCTCTCATATAGAAACTTGACCATCCCATTTCTCCTTGAATTGCCTCCTTTGCTGTCCACATCTCTGCATCTAATGTATGCCTTCCTACTTCCCTTTGTACTTTCTCTAAATAATCTAAAATCCTTTTACTAACACATAATGAATAATTACCATATGTTAACCCTGCTACTGCAACTCCCTTCCATACAATTCTAGCTACATCATATTTATTATATGACAATACTGTTAGTTTCTTTACCAAACCTTTTCTTTTCTTTGCTTCATTTACCAATTTTTTCTCCCATTCAACCAAGCAATTTTCCTGATTACATAAGATGATTCCCAAATACCTATATCTATCCACCACACTTAACTTTATAGCCCCCAATAAAAAAACTACATCCTCTCTTTCCTCAGTATTAACCATCATTATATTTGATTTTTCTTCAGTAAATTTAATCCCCATCTCTTTACCCACCCTTGCACATGTCCTCAACATAATATCCATATCTTCTCTTCTTTCTGCACATAAAAAGATATCATCTGCAAAAAAAGACCTGACAAAGTATATACTCCTTTGCCACCTATTAATGGTATCTCTACCCCTCTTCCTAGTCTTTCTACTGCTTTTTTCCATTTCACTCAAAAACAACAAAAACAAAATCAGTGACATAGGGCATCCTTGCCTTAATCCCACTCCATTTTTAACTTTAACTGATTCTATATCCCCTAATTGGTAAGTATAATAATTATTTTCATATAATTTCTTAATAATATTTACTAAAGCTTCATCCATTCCCAAATTGGCTAATCTTACCCATAATCTATTTCTATTTACTCTATCATATGCTTTATCTATATCTATAAAACTCATATATAACGATCTACCTGAATTCCTACTCATCTCCATAAGTTGTGTAACTACAAACAAACTATCTCCAAACTATCTCCTATACGCCTATCTGACCTAAAACCTCCTTGCACCCCCCCTACATTATTCTCTTCCATCCGTTTTACAACTCTTCCAGCTACCATATATGCAAAAACTTTATATAAAACTGATGTTACCACTATCAGTCTATAATTATTTAACTTTCTATGATCTTTACCCTTTCCTTTAAATAATAATCTTATTCTTGTATTACTCCAACTACTCGGAAAAACTGTCTTCTGCGCCATCTTGTTAAAACATGATAATAACTTTTCTTTTGCTCTATGCCCTAAATTCATTACCATCTCTGCTGCCCATCCATCAAAACCTCTTGCCTTTCCACTTTTCAATCTCTTTCCTGCCTCATTCAATTCATTTTTTGTGAACCTAATATTCCCACTACTAACTGCTTTCATGTTTTCTATCACTAATTCCTTCACATCTAACATCTTTTCTATATCCATTACATATCTATTTAAGATTTTCTCTAGCTCGCCTCTAGAGCTACATTCTATCCCCTCATCATCTATTAATACTATCTCTCTTTTCCCTACATTTCTCCTTTTAATGTAATTCCAAAATTTTTTACTCCCATCTCTTCCACTTTTATTAATATCCTCCAACAATTTATTATTTAACTTCATCCTCTCTCTATAATTATCCATTTTAGCTAGCTTCTTCTTTTCTAAGTACTTTCCTCATTTAGCATTAATATCATTTTTACTTTATTCTTAATAGCACACTTATATTCTCTGCATGCTTTTTTCCTCTCTTTTACACTTTTACTAACTCTCATTTTTTATTACTTTTATTCTTTTTCATATTCTCGACTAAAACCATATTTGCCACTTTTTCTATTTCACCATACCAGTCCTTATACTCATCCACAACCAACTGCTCCATGGTTTCTTCAACTTTTATTTTATATTCTTCCAACTTATTCTTATCATTCACTCTCCATCCACATCTTTCACTATTATTTCTACCTTTATTTCTATCCTCCATCACATTACTAACCATTTCTATTAAAATAAAGTTATGATCACTATTACACACTCTCTCTTCATCATCAAACACCTTAATTTTTCATATTTTATTCATTCCCTCTTTCTCTACCAATACATAATCTATTGTGTGAAATACATTATTCCTAGACCATGTGTATTGTCCATCATATACATTTGATAAATTCCCAATGCTCATATTTACTCTTTGACAAAATTCCTTCAAAAACTGACCATTCTTATTATCTACATCATCAATTTCTTCAATATGCCTATTCATATCCCCTATAACCATTATTCTCTTCCCCTTTTCTTTAAAACTCTGTATATCCTTAACTAGGCATTCATATATACTATTGTTCCACTCCATTACAGTTTGACTATCTCCAGTGGTGATATACACTACAGCCACCATCCATTATTGTCTACCAAACCTTATTTCAAACCACACATGTTCTTGACATTTAACAGTATTTAAATTTTTTTTTGATATAACACCTATACCACCACCCCCTTTTTTTTCTTTTCTGTTTATACCCTGCCATACTACCTCTTCCAAAATAGGTTCTTTTTCTTCTCTTAGATGAGTTTCCACTACTGCTAATACCTCAAGCCCTTCATTTTCAATTGCTTTATTTAATTCCAGCCATTTTTCTGGTATCCTACCACCTTGCATATTCAAAAACCCAATTTTAACAATTTCTTCTTTCCTAACTACTCTTTTATAAATTCTTTTGCTTCCTTCTTCTCCATTATATTTATAACAAACTTTCTTACCATTATTCTTACAAAAACATTCCCTCTCCACACCTTACAAAAACATTCCCTCTCCACACCTCCATTCTTCTTTTTTTAATAATATTACAATTTAAAAGCCCACCCCCCTTTAAAGGTTTCCCGAATTATATTCTTTAAATATAAGACTCCTTAAAACTTCACTTTCTTGTTTTCCTAAGTGAAAACCATCTTTACTATACAACTCCCTCTTTCCAATAAACCAATACCATACATCCACAGACACAACATTATTTCTCTCACACATTTTTTTCACTCTCTCATTTATAGAACATGCCCTATCTAATAAATGCCTCTTATCAAATCTAGGTAATAGTCCCACTACTCCTACTCTTCCTTTAATCTCTCTCAAATTCCTAATCAATTCTACATACTCATCCATTACTTTGTCTGATGGTTCTAACAAATTATTAGTCCCTACCATTACATATACATCTCTACTACCTTGCTTTCTTACTTTATCTGTCACATCCCTAATTTTTGCTCCAGGCAAACATACTCTAACATACCTGCTTCTATTTTCCCTTGCAATTATATCCCCACATTCTCTTATTAGTGAATCTCCTATCAATACTGCCTCATAATCTACTTTCTCTACTCCATCTTTAACCTTTTATACCACCTTCTGAATTTCCTTATCCATTTTGTCCTTATCATTTCTACTCGATTATCTCCTCACACTTCGTCTCTAACAATTTTAACTTTACTTCTACATTCTTCATTTCTTCCTCTATCTTTCTTATTCTCTGTCTAACCATCTCCATTGCATTACTAATTTCTTCACCCATATTTTCTGACACTCCACTAAAACCATACTCTGTCCTATCTTTCTTAACTACATTTTGCTCCCTCTCCTCTGACTTTCTCTTTAGACTACCTACACTTAAAAACCACTTTCTCATCTCTTTAATCACATATACACACTGACTACATATCCAGAAACCTGTTACATCCTTCCTATTCTTATTCAAACATGTCAAATGATACACCTCAGCACACACTGTACACTCTACTACTGCTCGTCTAACTCCTTTCTGTCGATCGTATATACATTGTGCCACACAAATGGAATCCATATTCTTATATTTCAAATCACCTATTCTATATTTGACTTTATAATACCTCTACTATTCTTCAAACACCCTTATACTGAAAAATAAAAACCTATTTAAATAATAATTGAACTGCCCTCTAGCTGCAAGTTCGATAACTTTTTACAATAAGAGAGTGAACACCTCTTAATGTCTTTTAGATGTTTATATGTACAGCCCTACAGAACAATAACAGCCAGAGTGCCAATTTAAATCAGTCTTTTTATCCTTTAATGTAAATTGATCTTTAACTAACTGATATTAAATGTATAGAATTGATTATAGAGTTTTAGAAGTGAGTGAAAGATCTCCATTTAATATCAATTAGTTAAAAATCAATTTACATTAAAAGATATAAAGCCTGATTTAAATTGACACTCTAGCTGTTATTGTTCTGGATGGCTGTACATATAAATATCTAAAAGACATTAAGAGGTGGTGGTCCACTCTCTTATTGTAAAAAGTTATTGAACCTGGCAGCTAGAGGGCAGTTCAATTATTATTTAAATAGATTTGTAAAATTGTCACATGCCATTATAGTTATTCATTATTAAAATATTATTTATCATTATATATATATATATATACTACCATTTGCCATGACATTTATTTTATCATATTTTTCATAGTCTTATGTAAAACTGCATGCTGCTGCATTTTGAAATTCATGAATATATATATATATATGTGTGTGTGTGTGTGTGTGTATATTGAAATGTATCTTTTCTAGATGAAAATGAAAATACAATTTTCAGATATTTGTATATGTGTAGTTGGTAATTATATTATAGCACAACTATTTCTAGTGGATTCCACCTCTATCATCTGGAATGCATAATTAATTCAGTAACTGTGGCTAAAAAATATATGTAATAGAAAACTGATTGCAGATTATTTGTCACATGATTTTCCATTTTAAAGTAACCTTCTGTGCTTAATCTGTTAAATGTAGTATATTCTTAAAATACATTCTTTTTATTATTCAAAATTTAGTCTCTAATATACTTTGATTCATTCAATTTCATTAATATTTTCTTTCAAAATAGAATTCACAATGTCCTGTTTTTCTCTGACTGTAATTTTACTTTCATATATATCTCCATATCCAAATTTTCCCTTTCTGCATTAAAATTTCAATTTCTAAACCAAAAAATGATATATATTTATAAATAACTTTATTGAAAAACCATATGTAATAATGATACAATTGTAAATCAAAAATAATAGTTATCCATATTACTCAGGCAACCAGATGTTCTGATGTGGTCACTGGTGTTGTTTAATCCAGCTTAATCAGGCTTCACGTGTTGTCAAATAAGAATCTGGATGAGATGATTCTGCCCTTATGGCAAAATTCCTTCAGCTTGAAAATGAAAGTGTCTTCAGGCTTGGGATGAGGAAAGGTAAACTTGTTGCAACATCTGGTCATCCAGATGCCATAAGTAATAAAGGTTGAGAGTCTTGTGGTGACATAATCCCTGGACAGGAAGCAGCTCTTGATATTTAAGATTTTGTTCAGGGAAATGTGGCAGTTGTGAGTAATGAAAGTTCTGATTTTGTCATATGCTGGGCAATCATTTATCATGTGATCAGTTGATATTAAGACATATATCTCACTTATAAGAGCACTTACTATTTTTGATTAATTTAAAGGGAATTAGTCTTTCCTTGTCCTATGCTCCTACTTGCATTTTTAATATTTATTATTTTATAATAAAATATTTGTTACTTTTCAAATCAATTGTTTTCCATTATTTCTTCTAATTCAAACATCTTGGAACATTTGGTCTTTTACAAGTGATAAAATGAACACTTATTATTCATTAAATAATAATAGTTGGTCTAATAATAATGTTATAAAAAACAAAAAAGACATATGGCTTTATTGCTCAGAAGTTCTTAAGCAGTTTGAAGGTCACATCTGCAGCCCCAGAATTGATCCTGGGATCTTCTGATCCTAAATTGAATGCTCTTTCAATTGTGCCAACTCATGCAATCAATGTACATTAGATAATGGCCATAATCACCACATGACTTTTTTACATACATTTAACATATGATTTAATAAAATAAATCCACTAAAAATACCCAATCCAATTATTGTAAATGATAAAGTCTAACATAAAGGATTCTGGAAATCATCTTTGGTGCTATCATTTGCTGCTAAATGATAATCAATGGATACCAGCATAGTAATAAAGTAGAGTCATATATTATTACATAATAGAATGTTTTACTGTTATTAATGCCAATAATGGCCTTTAACATGCCCACATCAGGACAAAGATTACTGAAACAGCATAATATGAAAGAAAAATGAAGAATAAGGCAATATTCATCAGACCTTCCAATTATCAGAAGGTGTTTGAGTATTTTTATCTTTGTTTTATCCTCTAATTAGGAATAGATAGATATCCATTTAACAACCAATACTAAGTGATTGAGTTGGCTATAGGTGCTTTATTATTGTATCATACATACTTATATATCAAATATAATTAAACTTTTATGACTATTATTTAAAGTATTAATGAAATTTATATTTAAATTTCTAATTCGATTATTCATATGTTCTATTTAATTCTTAAATTGCTTATTTGTTTTTTTAATTTTCATCTTTACACTTTTCTGTATATTTTTATTTACATTTCAAAAATTAGAAATTATCTAACAGTTAAATTATTGACTGCATTATTACTTTAATTCTTATGTAGTATAATAAAATAAAAAATTATTAAAAGTTGAAGTATCAGAAGAGATAAAATTGAAACAGTGAGTAATGAAATCTGACCTTTAGAGTCTGTTCCTCTACAACTATCCAAACGGGGCAAAAAAAAAAAAAAAAAACTGAACAGTTTTGCTTAGGAGTTTATGAAATATTAAAGCACAGAAAGAGACAAACTAGCCTGAATTCCATGGATTGTGAATTGTATGTATTCATAAATCTAGCACTGTAATAAAGCATACAAAATAGTAAAATAATCATTAGAATGAAAACAGATTTTGATATTGAATAATTAATATTTAATAAAATTATTTCATTTTTAAAGATTGTATATACTATGTACTCAAATTATATTTTAGCAGTTACAGTGCCAATCCTATACCTTGTTTTTAATAATGTGTTTTAAATAGATTATAAGCTTTTTTTTTAAGCATCAAAATTTTCTCAAACTGGTGAAAAACAATGTTTGATTTTGAATATATGTGAGCGATATCAAATGTATTATTAAGTGAATAATGATTAATAATGTTTTTTTGATTTGTTATATTAATTTCTTTCCATTTCCATTTTATTTTATTATTTTTAGTCACATGGTTAAATATTCCATCATTCAAACATATCATACCTTCTTTCATTTCTCTAAAATAATTATTACTATCTGTGCATCATACTTTTTTAAAGTTCTATTCTATCTCCCTTTTTTTCTTATTTTTTTATGACTAAATTGACCAAACTCTTCTATGATGATGATGATGTTTACTTTTTAAAAATCATGCCTAAGTTTACTTCCATGTGGTTTGGTGCACTAATAATGAGGCACATACTGACGATTAAGGTCCATGGATTGCACTCATATCTAAACTTCTTATGAACTCAAATCATTTGACTAATATTATTAGGCCTATTTTTATTTATTTATTCATAAATATTAAAACAAAGGTCAAGTTTTTTTTTTTTTTTTATCATATGAGGAAATACTTTTTTATAATTGCTTCCTTATAACACAATATTCTACAAAAATTATATGTAAAAGTAATATTAAATTAGTTACCACTGTTTACAATATAAATACAATATAATTTAAAATAATAATCTATATAAACTCAATTTATCTTAGTTTATTTTAAACCACAATAATTTAAGTTTATTAATAAAATTAAAATGCAAATCATTTTAAACATTTGAAATTTCTTTAATGATAAAAAAACAACTTATGTAATATATTTATAATAAAGACAGATTAATACTAGAAAAAACTTCAATACAGTTAACCTTCAAAATCTAATTGATTAAACTTCAGTTATTACACTAAATACTTTATAATTAAATTTTATATAAAACCAAAATTAGATTATAAATTTACTACAAAAAAATAAAAATAACTTACATGTTACCTTGATTGTTCAGTTTGATAAGATTTCAACAGGAAGGTTAAATATATTCACATCACTTGGAGCAATTTTACTATAAGTGCTCCAATGCATAATAAGTATGACAGAGGGAAGGTGTTATATTAAATCAAAAACAAAATTATAATAATAATATTAAGAAGAAAAAATATTTTATACATCAAGTTGTGTTTTCTAAAATCTGTTTTCAATTCTACTCAACCATCTAATTAACATTTATTTAGTGTACTATTTCAAATGACTTCCCAACTGTGGGCCCGATGATGATCAAGTACTGCTGGTCATTACTACAAAACTGTCTCAACATGATCTCAAATATAACCACAACTGAGAAAGAAAAAAGTATGTTTTTTATGCAAAATTAATATAAAAAATGACTGAGAAATATGTGATAAAAGTATTGATAATTATAAATTGTAAAATCAAAGTTTTAATGTATATTTAAGGAGTTCATATTAAGAATTGAATATAAAATATATGATTTTAGGAGATTGGATTGAGTTTTTGACTGTTGGAGTTTGTTTAACTGTACTTTCAGTTATGATGATGGATACAGAGTTTTGTCATTAGCTTGAGAATACAATGTTTTCATAAAACTTCAAAGAGTGTTCTATCTCCGGCATTGTTCCACCTTATTTTCATATTTCCTTTTGTTTATCATGGCACATTTAACATTGTTCTGCAATGATCTCTAGTCTCTTGTTCTCTAAGAAAAGTAGCAAGGCATAGTTCTATATTTACCAGCTTCTAAGTCTCAAAGAATCAGGGTTTGTGATAATGTTTGCATTTTTTATATCAAGAGTTGTAGTAGCTTATTCTCAATTGAGTTGGAACTCTTGAATGTTTATGCTGCATTGTGTAATTATAGTTCAGTAAATGATTTTTTTATCTTTCTCAGACTTGCAGATCACTATTCATTCTTTTAGTTGTCATATGCCTGTCATATCTCTAAAAAATTGATGAGTGTATAGTTTGTGACATGAACTTTGTTTTAGGTATAAATATACATTATGTAAAATATTGTTAGATGAGTGTTTCATTTCTCTTTTTATTTTCAACATGAGAAGGAATATGAGATAGTTATGTCTCTCATAACATACAATAGCATCAGTATATATAAAAGAAATATATTCAAGTGAAATACATAGAAAGTTAAAAGTAAAAAATAAAAATAAACACAATTTTTTGTACATATTTACTATATAATACTGGAATAACAATTAATAATTAAATAATAATGTTGAATCTTAAAAATTATTAAAGATTACACATTTAAAAAGTCTATTTAATGTTTTCTGATTTTGATTATTAAAACATAGAGAGACAAATATAAAACAAGCATGTTTTTATGTTACAATAGATGTACAGGTAATTATAAAATTCCACTCTACTTTTAATTTTTTTTCATGTGTCATAACATCAGCCAGGAAGCAAACCCACTAACCCAGGACAACTGCTTGTAAGACAGTTATGCTGACAACTCAACCACCAACTCTACTTTTAATTAGATTAAGATTTTTTTAAATTGAATATTTTGATAAAATTCTACAAACTTGTTTTTGAAAGAATTAAAGTGAACTGAAAAGAGGGATTTCCTTTTTTTAATCAAGAAAGAATTTATTTAATTGCTCTTAAAGTCTATACTTTACTATAAAAAGGTGGATTACTAATCATTCAAGAAACCTACAACAGTTTTATACCATTATTATTATTATAAAGTTACAACTGAAAGCACAGAATACATATTAGCTGCTGTTGCTAATATCATGATGGTAGAATTTGGATTTGCATAGAGGCAAGGCCCAGCTTTTATGTAGTTCATAACCTATATTCATACTAGATGGCTTTTGGGAAGTCTTAACTTATAGACTAAATATAACTGACTGATGTCTTTTTTGTAAATGTCAATGGGATATTATACTACTCTACTATGGATATGATTATAATGGACCAGCTTATTAAAAGATTCCAGTATTAATCAGCTTTCTGAAAGATTACCATGCTATGTTGTGCACTGATTAATCTATATGGAGAGAAGTATAACTATGTAATTGGTGCCAATCATATATATAATATATGTACAGTTAAAGAGTAGAATATTTATTGAAATAACTTTACAGTTAAAATCTTTACAATACAAGATTTAAAAGTAAATAAGTATTGTCTAAATCATTCAACTAAAAGTAAGATTCATTTCCAGTTTTATTTTAGTAAAAAAGAAAAACTCCAAAAAGCTTTGGAGAACAAAAGAACTTGCTAGCATATTTTAAAGATGGTTCCAATTAATAATAATCTAAAAAAACTTTTATGAAGGCCTGACAAATAATTAACTTTTTTTTTTACAAAAGCGACTGTTACTTACTATTAGAAATAATGAATTAATTAATAACTTTGATTTGTAGGGGGATAATAATAATTCATAAATATATACATGTGAATTTTATGTATATTTTTTAACATACAATTGTCTTGTGAAAATATAATATGGTTTAATAAGTTTATTTTTAACTAATGAAATATCAGTGTGAACACACATTTGAATGCATATTATGTATACAAATATATTTTAAAATCAGTCGTCAAACACATACATGTTAAAATTAATTATTATTTATTGTAAAAACAATTTTTTATTATTGGTTTATGATAATTTAAATATGTTAATTTTAAATTATAATACACTACATCTGAGAGCTAATATATATATATATATATATATATATATGTGTGTGTGTGTGTGTGTGTGTTTTATGTAAACATCTAAAAGTATATGTAAATTACAATGTAATAGCATATTTTTTGGGTATTTTAATCAAAATCAGAAGTGGGCCTTAATTTAATTTTACTATTATTGTTATTAATACATTTCTATTTCATTAAATTATTCCACTAAATTTTTCAATTCTAAATTAGATTTAAATTATTATACATTAGTATTATTTCTAGCTCACAGTAACAGTTAGAGAATTTTTGCACACTGAGCTGGATTCTTGCATAACTTTCAGATATATAGATTGGGATTTAGGTTTGGTGCTATGGTCATTCAGTTGATGATGATTTTATTACTTTGTGTAATGCTGGATGGTACCAAAGAATATCCTTTAAAGTCAATGCACTAAATTTTATTTTAGTATTAAATAGAAATAAAGTTTATAGTTGGTGATGGCGATCAGCATGTTTCTGTATACCACACCATTTTTTGTATTTATTATATTCTGATGGATTAACACTTAAGTCTGTACATCAAATTATTGCTTATATAATCTGCCCCCAGTTTAGCAAAGACTAAATAGTTAGTCTGGTCTATAGTCGACCACTTTTAAATCCAGTCACAAGATTGACTGTTGATTTTATCTTTTGATCATTCATGATGATGAATGATTATTATTTTTTCTCTGAAATGCTGGTAAACTTATAATTAGTATTTCTTGTTCTTGATCTCTTATGCTTATATTTATTACATTCATTATATTTATATTTGGCCATTAACTGGGGTTCATGATGATGAGTGCCATTGTGCCAAGTTTAACCTCGACTTTGTACCATTACAACACCTTATATTTAATTAGTAATTGGTTGTCCTCTGAAATCTGATCCTGTAGTAAAGTGGAAGATTGAAGAATTAAAGATTATTGGGTGATTATTAATAAGCAAAGTAAAAAAAAAAACTCTTTAAATACAACTATTGCATTCAACCTGTCATTCAGACATTTTAAGATCACGTGACAAACTGAGCCATATGATAACTTTTATTAATGACAAGTAAAAAATTACATTAAAAATACATATTGATAATAAATTAGTTTTTTTAATTATTTTTAAAAATTATAAGATTAAATAAACAAATTTTAAAACAACCAAATAAAATGTTTTCATATACATAAACTAATCATTTTACAATTGGTTTTACTTAAAACAATTAATATCAGGAAAAAACAAACAATATTTAGAACTTTTGTCTTTGTGGATGGTAACTGAACTCAAAAACTGGCTGAGGATTCTATACACCATCAAAATGTCAATTTATTATTTTTATTTATAATTTTGTGCATGAAAGATCTCACAATAAAACTGCTGAATAAACTTTTACTGATGTTTATATTAATCTGTATTTATTTGATATAGAAAAGTTGCCTGTTAAGAATGAAGGAGAATTATGTAATAGTTATCATGTCTATCTGTCATATTGTAACAAATAATTTGAACAGAATAGTTCAGTTGGTAGAGAGTTTGCCTTAAATTCGATATTTAAGAAACTAAAGGTTCCAGTTCAACTTCTAAGTGAATATTATCACTGTGCACATAGGCCTGCAACACCTGGTGAAAAGTGGAGAATAATACTACTCAAAACATTGTGTAATTACTAACCTGTATTTTCTATTTGTGTGTTATTACTAACAAGTTGTTTGTATTTGAAAAGTTTAAATAAAGTTTAAAATTTTCTATACATTCAACATTCACTCATAAATGATGGAAATAGTCCAATATATCATATCTTATAATATACCATCATTTCAAACCTGCAGACGAATTTGAATCCTGTTTTAACAAATCACAATTTTTATTTCAGATTGTAAACAAGTTTTAAGGCTTTTTTTTTAAAAAAAAAAATAAATAAATAAATAAACAAAACTTTATAGTAGCTAATGCAGCTAGCCACTAAGCACCACTAGGTGAATAAATATTTAAGTTCTCTTAGTGAATAAATAAGTTAATAGTAATTGATCAGATGAGTGTTAATGTTCTGATATAAAAATATTAAAAAATAATTATAATATAATGTGGCCTACATCATTGGTGGGACAGTGTTAGAATTATTATTTTAATTTATTCACTTTGGTAATTTTGCCATAAGCTTAGTCTAAATTAACATATGTAAATTTACTCAATCATAACAACATTTAAAATTAGTGTGATAATGTAGAAAAGTCCTTTGTCTAGATGAATTTTATAGATAATGCAAAAAAAAAAAAAAAAAAACTTTTCAATAATCCTATCTCTTTTAAAAGAATATAGAAGGAAAGGGCATTGCTTTCTAGTCTTTCTAACTTCCAGTTTGTAAGCTTTAATACTTTTGTTAACTTTGATACTTTGGCTAAGAGTAATTAAATCCTTATTTATTAACCAATATTAGATGATTTGTTGGGATTGCTACTTAAAATTCTAAGCCTGTTGAATATGAGATGGTAGTCATGACAATTGTTCAGTTGCAGGCTCTTCTGCATACATATTTGATTTATGGTATAAGTAGATTATTAATTGAAATTAATATTTAAAAAGACTTCTTGTAATTATTTTCAAGTTTTGTTTTAAGCTAATTTATTGTAAGTTTTATGTGATTAATACTTAAAATGATTCCATTGTGATTATTTTGCACTTTAAAATATAATAAATATTGAGTTTGGAGTTTATATGGAAAGGGATTTATTGTTTAATATAGCATTTGAAGGACTGAGTTGTGATTTTATAAAATAGATTAGCAGTATTTACTTTGTAAAATAATTGCATTGTGAGAGCTTATGAATCAGTTATTTTAGCATAATACCAATGTTAATAAGATATGCTATCAATGAAATTTGAATGGTTTGATTCACTTTCAATAAGGTGTAGTTATCTTAAATTATTGTCAACTTACAATTATTTATGTGTGAATCATTAGAAATGTATGTATATTTATGTAGTCAATAATGATACACATTTTCAGTTATTTACATTATTAGTAAAAAAAAAATGTATACAAATTAAAGAATTGATGATAAGTAAATGTTTTTTTTTTTCTCATGTGTCATAGCATCAGCAGGGAAGTGAAACCGCTAACCCAGGACAACTGCTTGTAAAGCAGCTGTCATTGACCTCTCAACCACCAATGTTGTTATTCTAATTCTAGAATAAATATGAGAAATAATTAAATGAATTTATCACAGCGAACTAACTAAATTACAAAGATGTAATCCTATTTTTGTAGTGATCACTGCCATCTAAAAAATATTCAATATTATAAATACGTCATAGATGTTCATTCCAATAGTCATTAAAAATTTAAATAGTTAGTGACTCAACAGATAGTGTAATGTTTGAACATCAAGCATCAGAAAACCCAAGTTGAACTGTGAGTCAAGTACTTTTAGGTTATAGATTGACACCATCATCGCCCTAAATTAGTGCTTCTTTTGTTATAAAGACATATAATTAGAAAATTTATTATGCAAAAAAACAAACAAACAACAACAACTAACCAATCAACAAACAAAATACATATAATTTTTGAAACATTTTAAAAATAAATTACTTTAAATTTTTATCTATGGTTTATACAATTTATTAAGACAAACAAAAATATAGAAAGAAGATTTCTATTAATGTACCTTAGCATTCAAAAGATCACGTGGTGTTTGACAGAGCACAATAGTGCCATTCATTTGATTAAACTGTCCTTTTTATAAATGTAGTTTTAGAAGCTGGAGATTAATAAAGATATCTTACTTTTTGAATCTACCAATTCTTATTACGATAAACCGCTCAAGATAATTAATGATAGCAGTATATTAAATTCAGTAAACATATAGTATTATTTATTAGTTCCGATTTTAAATGTCACTACGTAATTGATAAATATAAAAATCATAATTTAATCTGGAATTACAGGATTTAAATATATTACTTAGTGATAATAATTAATAGTAATAAAAATAAAAATATCAATAATTAGAGCAAAACCTGAAGTAAATACAATTTATAATTATTGATCTGTATTGAAGTATATATAGCTATATAAGCAGTTTGATCTTAGGTTCATAACCTTATTTTTTTCTTTTTTAATCTTGTTAGTAAAAAAAAATAGTTGAAGATAGTTCCCAGATGCATACATGCATTTGTTCCAGTTTTAATTAGACCTCAAATCCTCATTAATAAAAGCAATAGTCAGAAACTAGTCTGGAGATGAGATTGAAAATTGGCTTATATCTAATAATCATTCATTTTCAAGGATTAAAATAAATGTTGTTCTTTCTAATGTTTTAATTAGACACCAATTTATTACAATGTTTTCGTTATTACTAAATTTTAAGATTATTTTAAATATTCATTTTCTGAGTTTTGTTTTTCTAAAAAGCTGCAAATTAAAAGAAAAAAAACTTGAATTATATAATGAAATTGTTTAAACATATTTAATAATAATAATAAACATTGTTTCTAACCACTAAGGTAATTAAAAATTATCATAAGACTAAGTACATATTTTAATTTCATTAAATTGATTTATTGTAATAAATTTTCTTCGTTAAAAACAATATGCAGTTACTTAATAAGCTAAAAACAAATACCACCAGATTAATATTAAATATACTGTCAATAGCATGAATGATTAAGTACAATAATTATATACCATTTCGTATGGTGTTAAAAATAGATATATAATGTTATAAAAAATATCAAATTGTCAAAGTGGATATGGAAATATATTTAAATTTCTAACTCAGCAGATAAACAAGAGTTGTTCATTAAATGAATGCATAGTGGAATGATGATCTAGGTTTTGTTTATAATGGTGAATGGTTGTGATCCAATGAAAGTTAATCTGAAATGTGCATTGATAAAAAAAATTTAAAAAGTTAAAAATGCAGTATCTATGTATAACATTTTTTTTGTTGTTAAAGTATATATTAATATATTAAAAAATTGTTATAGTTGTAAGATGTTATCCATCTGCTGTGCTCATAATATGAGATTTAAATATAAATGGTAATAATTTTTTTTTAGGATTTTCAAGCATGCTTAACAGTTTTTTAAACATAACAACCTCACCATTAAGTTAACTGACTGTCCAATTACTACAGTAATGATTATCAAGCTATTCTTTGAAGATAAACAAAAAAATCCAAAACAACTAAATATCTTAGCAAATAATGCCTTTATTTACTGTTTCTTCATGGAAAAATGCCAGATAGATTTCCATCTTATAAAAGTCCAATTATAGCTGTTGGTATGTGCAGAATAACCATACAGATATTTATGTACAAGTTTTAATAAAACAGTTGATATACCAATATACTGGCATCATGTATTTAGTAATTTAAAATTATTCATATGGTTAGGCATTTGAGTAGTCATGTGACATTTTATCACAAGAAGGACAGATTAAGCTATAGTTTAAAAATTTTCCTTCTCAAATACATCATTCTAATACTAAGCTAGACTGCTCAAGGCTATTTTATTTTAAAAATACAAAATTATATTCAAATAAGCTTAATAATTGAATATTTATAAATTGAAGTATTAATTATATTTTCATAAATTGAAATATATTATTAACTTAATTTCGTTTCAAAATGTATGTACTCAATGTTAAAGACATTACTATTTTTTTTTTTTTTTTGCTTTTTTAAAGAAATTAAAATAATATTTCATAAATGTCAGAAAATTAATTAAATGAATTTGATTATCAGAAAAATCAATAAAAACTTAAAACAATTAATTTGAACACTTAATGATTATTATGACAAAAAAAAATTAAATCACTCTCATTTATATAACAAAATAATTTTTGCTAAAAATTTAACTAATTGCAACAATATATATGTAATCAGGAAGTCACATGACATTTAAGCATCTAAAATGTAGGTTGAGCATAACCATTTCCTTACATTGTCCAAATAGAATGTTTTTTTTGTTTTTTTTTAGCTAAATAAACATGTAGTGTTTGAAACTGCCATTCTATTAGAGCACACAGAATATTAATTGCAGTGATATTTTAAGACAATGTTTCTGAATCAAACCCAGTAATAACTTCAATAAAATTTATGTAGAAATGATATAAAAATTGATCCTAAAAATCCACTATTGCAAAAGGTATTATAACATTTGCTGTCACCAGGCTAGTATTGGATTACAGATCTAAAGCAATATTTTTAATAAACCCAATAGTTTTTATTTATAGAGATAATTTTCCCCCATCAGTAAAATAATTTTGTTTACTAAAATATGTGTAAAATGTGAAAATCTGAAATATTAGAATGTCAACCTGTTACAAATAAAAGAAATTAGAATCAAGGTAACAATTCAATTGATTCTTTAGCTTAAGTAGTATATAAAATAGATCTACTCTATCCTCTACTATTATCTATACAAAGCTTGAATGTTCAGTGATTAACAAATTATAGTACATTTAAATTCTCAATATAGACCATTTCTGGCTTTATATGTTATCAATGATAGCTTGGGATTCAAAACTGGAAGTAATGCAATTATCCACTTAGCTGTTACTTTTAACTATATTTACTATTCAAAATATAAGTCTAAAATTTCAAAATACCATAAGGTTTTTAATCCAAGTAATTATCTTTGAACAATAATATATATATGTGATGATGGTAAAAAGAATATACTTAAAAAAAGAATTTAGATTACTAAATAATCAGATGAAAATTACTGTTCAAACAAATTAGGTTTGATTCAAAATCTTTGGACATTTGGATTTCAGGCCTTTAGTTTGAATAGTAAAATGGAGTTAAAGATAATGGCTTAATACATAAGCACATTATTTCCAATGTTCAATCCCAAATTATCATTAATGAAGAGAAAATCCAGAATAATCTGAGAATAGAAATTTAAACACAATAATATATGATAATCAATGATTATTCAAGTTTATTATAAATGGTATAAGAGTACAATGCAGTTTAAGTTTATCACATATTGTGTGAGGTATATCATGTTATTTGCGATTATTAACATTTTGGATCAGAAAAAAGTATGTGCAGAAATCTCGATTTATTGAAATATTTAACATATTGATCCATGGTTAGACTTATATGACTACTCAAAAAATGTTTACTTCCCTTCAAAATTTTGCATTATTTTGCATTTCAGACTTTTAACTTAATTAGTAAAATTGAGGTAAAGATATTCATTTTAGCTCTGTATTTCAAATACTCAATAGTAAGGCAACATTCAGAAAGTGTATGTAAATTTAAATATACTACCACCTGATAATGAGTGATTACTTAAAATTATTATAAATGAAAATGGACCGCTGCTTTTATTTTAATAAATATTATTAGAAGAGAGTAAATTATTAACTTCTAAAACTAATTCAGATTTAATGTAACATATACATTTATGGGAATTAAAATACTTAAAATTATTATAATGAAACTATAAATATTAATGTTTTATATTTAATAAATTATTTCATGTGAACAAATTAGAAATTTGATGTTTAAATAATATAATGCATATAATAAGTGTTTAACAATATAAGTGATAAAGTTAATATTAATTATAGTGTGTTAATAATTTGATTTCTTTACATTAAAGTAAAAGGCAGAATGACTCAGTTGGTTAGAGCCTTATCTGAAAATTCAATACTAAAAAATCTAAGGGTTGAGAGTCAAATCTCACTCTAGTACTGTCACTGGTCATGCCAGTAACACCTGAAGAAGAGGGAAGAATAATACCTCTCAAAACATTGTGCATATACTAACCTGTGTGCTATTATTACAGTTCAATGTATTTGGAATATTTAAATAAAGTTAATTTTTTCTAAACACATTCAATACTCATATTAGAAGATGGAAATAGTCCAATATAAAAATACAACCATAAAAGCCATATCATATTTATATTTTTAACCACCCCAACTTAATTTCTAATGTGTTACTTTCTGGTTAAGAATATATAGACCTTTATTTATTGCTCACTATTGTATAGATGTCTGGGGGTATTAAGTTTGTTTACTTTCTGAAAAAATTACAGGATTCATTCACTAAAGACTTGAATCCCATTTCTTGGGCAGGGAGCACAAATATGGTAGCAACTGAGACCAAAGACTCTTATATATAAGAAAAAAAGTTAGTAAAAGTAGAATGTAATTTTTAAAGAGCATAAACTAATAACATTAAAAGTATAGATTTAGAATATGTAAATGATCATATGAAATTATGGTCAATTTAATTTTTTTTTTGCTTTTTATTTTTAATGAACAAATATTTATTCCTCAATAAAAATTCACATTTTCTACAACATTCATTAAAATTATAATTTCAAAAAGTGAATGTCATTTTAATAATAATATATCAATTTTGCAAATAAGTAAAGTGTTTAAGTGAAATAAATAATGAAAACCAAAGATTACATTTTAGTTTTCAGATTGAAAAAAATCATATCATTGAAGAATGTATTCAAGTAATAAATATAATCTTTAAAATCAAAACATTTGCTTCCATTAATAATTTTCAGATATTATGCTATTACATATGTTTTGACTCATTTTCTGATTTAAAAAAAAAACAAAAAAAAAAAACATGTTAAAGCACATGAAACAATAATTTAGCATTAAATTTTATTTTAAATTGGGCAATTGTGAGATGACATAAAGAGTTTATTAATGTTTATTTTATAGCTCTGCATATTTAGTTAATAAAATAAACTGTATCAGTCAAGCATTGGTGGTCCAGAGATCAGCGACAGCTGCTTTATAAGCAGTTGTTCCAGGTTAGCAGGTTCGCTTCCCGGCTGATGCTATGACACATGAGGAAAAAAAACTGTATTAAGAGAAAGCAGAAATACAAAAATATGATGATCCATATACAGGCGATGTTTTTTTTTGCAAAGAACATCCATTTTGATCACTGATCATTTTTAAAAACAAGAGATTACTAATAAAACTAGAAAAAAGATAATGATAATAATATTTTAAAATTCATTATATATTTTTAATTGCTTATTGGAATGGAAAAAATTAAATCTTGCCAACATAGCAATATAGTTTTAATAAAACAATTTTAAAAGATTATGAAACTGAATTGATTTTATTTTATGATTTTATGAAGACTAAACACTACCATGAAATTTATTTGTTTATAGTGTAATTTTTTATAACACCCCATAGGAAAGTATTTTTCAAATTTAATTGAAATTATTCACACTAAATTTTTTACTATTTTCTTTTAGATATTTAATTGAATGATTTCAAAATTAAAAAAAATACTCATTTTATTTATGGAGGTACATGTAACTCGAAAATGAAAATAGTGAATCAACGATGTTAAAAGGATGGCAAGTAATAAAATATGATCACTAACAATATTCAAACTATTGCAGAATTAATGTGCCTTATGCAAAAAAACTTGACATACACATTCATCCATTTTCAGACTGTTCCATGTGATATGATTAATATTTAAAAATGTTGGTACAATAATAAAAAAAGAAACATTTTATTTTTGTTTAAGTAATTTGTGTATTATTTAGTCATTCTGCAAAATTGAGTCTGTTCTAAATTTTTTCAATATAATTTTTATTTAAAATATATTTTACCTTTAGATTTATAATTATTTAACATTTAATCTGAAGTGAATTAATTAATTCATGAAAATTAAAACTGGAACGTCATTAAAATTTTTCCAAATACAAACAACTGTTAGCAATAACACACAAATTAATAGACAACATATACTAGATTACGTAACATTTTGAGTGTAATTATTCTCCGTTTTTCAGGTGTTGTAACCTGCCCAGTGACAATGTTAGAATAAGAGTCGAATATATAGCTTTAGATTCTGTATATTTTGTTCATTAAGTTCATATAAAAAGGCTATATATTATAGAAGTTATTTATACACTTCTAACTTATAAACTTTTAAAACTTAAAAAAGTTTTATTCTAATTTATTAAATGATATTCATTATTCTATTATCAGAGTTTTAAAATATATAAATTATCACTTTGTCAGCAAGTGGCTTTAGACAACACTATTTATCAAGAAAATCTGTCAAATGTTTATTTTCATTCAATGAATGACTTCTAAGGTATCAATTAATCACTTCTAACAAAGTTAAAACATTTCTTTTTTCTTTCTTAAAAGAAATAATTTTCTAAAAGTATTTATAGACAACTGATGATCCTTAAAATGTTTAATGATCAATTACTGCTCAACATACTTTTTATTATTCAAAGGTTCAACTTTCAATTTTCAATATATATTAATAGATCACCTCTTAATATAAAAAGTAAAGAAAGTATTGGTTAAAAAAATAAATAAATAAGCTTTGAATAGCAAATACTGGAATTAATAAAAGCAAAAAAAAAATCTCAGGAACTTGTAAATAATAATATACTGCTATAAATTAGATTATCCCAACACATTTGTCAATACAGATGGGATAATTATATAAAAAGTAGTGACACAATACTATAGAGAGCAACCAAGCATTATTTAAGTGGCATAAATGTTTAGATTAGACCCTAGGTACTTTTTTATAAAATAATCTACATATATACATTTTGTAAATATATAAAAACAATATTAATATTTTTTGTGCTTATTCTGACTAGGAGTAGTTAATTTTAAATAAAATAGACTATTCATTTTAAAAACCCGTCAACACGTAGACAATCCCAATATTAATAACAATCAACAATTTGTAATTGTTGACAGTGCAACTTCCTTTTAACAATAAGGGAGGAATTCCACCCTTAAAAATGGTTTAATATATTTATATAGACCCTAAATATTGCAACTTGATCACAGAGCTTGAATCCATTGATACAAAGAAGTTTAAATAAAACTTTTTAAATAGGTAAATAAAATCTATTCTGAATGCAGACTAATAAATAATCAACTATAACATTACAAACTGCAATTTTTACAGATAATTTTTCATTTCCCATACCATTTTGCAACAATTCAAAATGATATTACTTACTATTTGTATATAAACAATTACAAAAATTATAAATATCTGTTTATCTGTGAAAATATTTGATTGTTTTCTTTTAAATACTGCATCCTGTTGTTTGGAAAAATAACATGGTCTGAATATAGTTATTTAATAACTAGTTAAAATATTGAAATGTTTAACATCTCATACTTAATGTGTTAAAGAAGTAATTAGTAACTTTACCAAGACAAAGAGAAAAGATTTTTAAAATGTGTGAGCATATTAATTTATTTGATATAATAAATAATTAAAAAAATTAAATGTAAATGAATGAGAACAAAAAATTTGCTTTTTGAAATTGATGGAGAAAGGAGAATTTTGAGACTTTTGTCTTAGAATTCAATTTTTGTAACAATATCACCAATTTTAAAATAAACACAGTTAACTAATGTGTACATAATGTTCTCTATCTAAAGTAAAATTAAATTTCTAAACAATAAAGTACAATGGAAACATAATTACTGATCATCATCAGTGGTTATTAACATTATTTGTAATTTTTTATCATGTAATTAACCTTAACATCTTAATTTTAGAGCCATATAAAATTTAATGAGTATGACATCATTAAGATGCAGAATTAAATTTATTAAGAATCTTAGAATATAAAGTCCCATTAATCTTGTTGTGTAGTTCTAAATGTTGAGATGTTAGAAAAAATTGTAATATTAATGAATAGAAACAATGACAAATTAATACTAATTATAAACAAATGTTAATTCATACTGCCATTTTTATTTTAATGAAATACATTAGCAACTTTCTCTATTCGATACTGCCATCTAGTGCAAGCCATAGTAATTAATATATGCTGGAAGATTAGTGCATCAAATACCTATCTAATTTCTATTCTTCTAGTCTAGAACCTAATCTGGGAACAATAGATAGAAATTTGACACACTAACTTACTAGCATCCATTGATTACCCAAAGTGTTTTGCATTAGATGGCAATAGTGTATGAAGAAAGTTACTACTGTATTAACAGATTGTGTAAGTAGAAAAAATGGTAATCATGCATGAATAAAATGTATATATGTATACACATCATATGACATGTATCTACTGTTATATAAAAATAGAATAAAATAGAAAAAATTGAATATTTATGTTTGAATGTTGGCAAAATTGTTGTGGACTTAATTCCAGATTAATATAGGTATTATTAAATTTTAATTAATGCTTCTAGTCATTATGCTGATTGTAAGCTTACATTTGCAGATTAAAAGCAACTACTTATTAAATGGTTATATAAATTTAATTTCACAACGAAAAGCTTTAACTGAACGTTAACTTATCTGAAAAATAAAAAAGTGGATATCTTTTTCATTTTTATTTTTTATTAAACTAAAACTACATGCATTTACACATAAATAATTATTTCATATTCATGGTAATATTTTAACATTTTAAGCATAGAAGTAAGAGTTTTAATATTATTGTTGGCATGAACATTTATTATTTTATGCCATTATATAATTTTACTTCTTTTTATTGTGATTTAATGTTATTTCAGTCTTTTAAATGAATTAGAATTTATTAATTAGTTTTATGACCATAACTTAAATTTTCTGCTAGGCAAGGAAATTACCTATCATTTTTCATAATAATTTGTATACTTTTAGTTCTTAAATCCCACATGTAAGTCAATCTATTAAGATGCAATAAAATATAATTTAAAAACATTTTTATCACATGTTAAGATATTAGTTACCAGTCATACTTCTTATATTGACATCTTTCTTACAATTGGTTTGCTAAAGTTGTTGGTATACTATGCTTTTTGAAATATTTTTTAGAAATTAAAATTAAATTTGTTTTGTGATTGAATTGGGAATCAAAAATTAAAAACAGTTATATACAGTACATATATGTGCATAACACACAGGCAATGAAACTAATCTGATCTTAGAATTAAAAGTGCAATTTAAATTTAGCTAAGTGCTTTTGAGAGACTTTGCTCTCATAATCGTAGCTCCTAATAATCTGAAAAAATATGTTTTGTTAAGGATTTTATGCAAATTAATATGAATTGCTTACAGCTGCCATTTGCTCACTAATTTTTAGTTTAGTCTCATGTCTCTCAGCACACTCAATGCTGGCTGGCATTGGCTGGCTCAAATACATGCCCTATTGTTCTTTCATGTTCAGCAAAGATGGAGCTGCCTTCTTGTACATTTTTTGTTTTGTGATAAACATGCTTATGATGAGTGACTCTATTAACAATGTTGGTTTTAGTTTCCCCATAATACACAGCTTGGCAGTTATTTTGTGGACAAGTCATTTTATATACAACTTGTGGGGTGGCATCTGAAGTGATATTATCTTTAGAATTATTAATGAGTCTATTAGTATTAGGAGACCATGAAATGCAATTGTGAAGTCATTGGATAGTTTGTTAGTGAGGAATTTGACTAGTGGTTGAATATATGTGATAAGTATTCTAGGTTTGCTATCTTTCATTTTACTTTGATTGATTTTGCTGAAAAATTTCTTCACTTTTTTATTAATAATTGTTTGTGAATATCCTGTATTAAGTAAATCGGTTGTATATTGATTACAAATAGTACTTTTATCTGCATTGTACTTACACAATTTATTATTTCTGTTTAGAAATGATGATAGCCAGCTAGTTTGTGCTGAACATGAAAGAACAACAGGCCACATATTTGAGCCAGATAATGCAACAATTGTGTGTGCTGAGAGACAAGACAATAAATGAAAAATTAGAGACATTCCACATAGCCAAGGACCCCAAGGTCATTACTAGAAAACAGGCCTGCTTTTCTCTTTTCCAAAAATAGCAGCTGTAAGAAATTTACATTAATTTGCATAAAATACTTAACAAAACATAGTTTTTATAGAATATTAGTAGCTATAATTATGAGAGCAAAATCTCTTAAAAGCACTTAGCTAAATTTGAATTGCACTTTTAATTCTAAGATGGGAATAACTTCATTGTCTGTGCATTATGCACATATATGTATTGTATGTTATTATCCAATGAAGTAATTAATTTACCTATAAAAACAGTTATGTATTTTGATATAACGATTATTTATTAGATGCAAAGCAAAACATTTTTAAAGATTTTTTTGTAATAATCATATATCATAAAAATAAATTTATTTTAGATATGAAATGAATATTACAAACAATTTTTTTCCCTTTGCTATATAAAATTTATAATTTTGAGAAAAAATAATTAATTAGTTAATAATTATTACGAGAATTATGAAAAATTTATTAACTGATTATATATTTTTCAATTAATTTTATGCTCTAATTATTAGTCAAAGAACTTAGAAATGCTATTAAAGAGTGATAAGATAAAATATGAGCTTCAACTCATGTATATACTCTCAATATATGCTTCTTATATTCTAATTCAGATAAGCTATTTTATATGGTTTAGATAGATTTGATTCTTAACCTTCTAAATGATGCCTTACTATCTTGAAACATGAAACTATCATGAAGAATGACTTGGAAAGAATTAATCATTTGTAGTCATAAACACAGTCCTCATCCAGAATTACATGATTTGGCACTATTTAAACATTAATATTGAAGAGGATAAGTCACTAAATATTGAATCTATCATTGACTTAATGAGACTGATGATTTTACCCAAGTTTGCAGTTTAATTAAATTTTGGATATTTTTCTTAAACATCAATATCTTTAAATAAATTATAAAATAGTAGCATTTCCATTTTTACCAAGTGAGAGAATTACAAAAATGTACAATTTAATTTTTCACTATCTAGAATTTTTCTAGTTAAAAAGTAAAATTGGAAAAAAATTTAAAAAATGATGAAAAATATTTAGAATGATATATAAAGCAAGATTTCATAACATGTTCAGGCATTTGAATTGATAGAACTGAGTTATGATTTGTAGACCTTAAACACCAGAATGTGCTACTTCACCATTTTACCAAGACAATCTGGTAAAAAATTACTATAAGCAGCATTCAAAGATTCTGTTTATAATTATTGTAAAAGCACTATCTACAAATATAAAAATACTCACTTTGCAAATAGTCTAATTTTGTAAAATAATTTCTGGGTCTGTGAATAAATATCTTTTTAAAAACATTAAATGTGATTCTTTGAATGCTATTCATAGGAATTTCTCAACATGCTTTTTCCTATATTAAAACACAAAATCATAAAAGAAGATTTGTATGATATCTGTGAAATCTAATTTTATATCAAGTCATATTGTTAGGTAACAAATAAATGATACCTTTTTAAAAATTTATTTAAATATATTTTAATAATAATCCTAATCTTTATTTGCCTATTCTTTGATAACATAAACAACTGGTTAACTGACTGGATCAAAGTGTTTAAAATCTTCACCAGTATTGCAGTTGCACATAAACTTACATTAAATTTACTACATTATTTTTAAGTGTATTTCTAATCTTTCATTAAAAATATATATCCTCGTTTATAAATGACATAAATAATCATTGAAATTTATCACTTCATAATGCAGGATATGAATCAAAATATATAAAATGTGCTAACATGCGCAAACACACAAAGCTAAAAACAAATAAAGAAAATATATATTATTATTTTTTATTTTAATATCTATTCCATTAAATGGCTAAGTGCTTTCAAGGGTCAAATTCCTCCTAATCATAGCCACATTACAAACTATAATAAATTGACTCGGAGTGATGCAAATTTATGCACATGAAATGATTACACATTCAATTTCTTGGATATTTTGTAGCAAGAATCTTTTTTATTGATGGCTCCGCCATCTCTAGATATAAAGAAAGCTTCTTTTATTTTTCTTTTAAGATCCTGCTGCTCTCTGCACACCACCACTGGATTTCCCCATTGGCAATCATGCCCATCTGAAGTGCGGTGCTGTGCAAAAACTGAACTATGAGCAGTATCCACCAAAGCTTTATTATAAGAATAAGTGTGTTGAGATAGCCTAGTGGACAGAGAGGCCCTAGTCTCACCATAATATGATGATCTACAAAATTTTTCAGGGTAGGCAATATTATAGACCACCTGAGGTGTCAGCAAGGGTGGAAGACAATCCTTGGTATTATTAATTAGTTTGTTGGAGTTAGGAGGTGTATGAAAACATAACTGGTATATATTATTGAAAATATTATAAAAACATTTATGCATATTAGGCAGGTAAGGGAGTAAGAGTTTTTGATTGCCATCAATAGAAAATACTCTTGCTACAAAATATCCAAGAAATGGAATGCATAATCATTTAATTTGCATAAATTTGCATCACTCTGAGTCAAATAATTATAGTTTGTAATGCAGCTATGATTATGAGGGCTTTGACCCTTGAAAGTGCTTATCCATTTAATGGAAAAGATATTAAAATAAAAAAATAATATTATATATTTTCTTTATTTGTTTTTAGCTTTGTGTGCCTATTAGCACATTTTATATATTTTGATTCATAATTATCCACAAAGTATAAACTATTTGCTTAATTCAGGATATGGTAATGTTACATCCATTCTCTTATTTTTATAAGCACATGATCAGTTATTTAGTGGACCATGTTATGTTTTTGCAATTTTAGCAGCAAGTTCAGTTTAACAATTATATTGAATTTCTTTATTCGGTGTTTTTTTTTCATTGCTCAACTGAGAATAAATCCAGAAACTTTTAAATCTTAACCTCACTGGATTAGTAATAATGATGAATCTTTTATATAAGATTTTAATATTAGCATATTTTCTATTAAATATGTATATGTCACATGACCACCCTTTCTTTTGCTTGTTCATAACTGTTATTAAACAGGCAAAACTCTCCATACAATAGTGCCACTCAGTGCAAGTCAGAATAACCAATGGATGCCAGAAAGCTTGTGCATAAAATCCTACGGTCTAGGTGCAGTGCTCTCAGATCCAAAGCTCCTCACTGATGAAAGCCACAAGCTAGAAACTAGTCTGGGGATATTGGATGAGTAGGCACTAGATAAGGATTTTATGCACAAGCCTTCCAGCATCCATTGATTATTCTGGCTTGCACTGAGAGTTTTGCTTGTTTTAATAAAGAAACATATATCACATTATCACCATTACTTATGCTTGCTCATAACTGTTATTAAAACAGGAAAAACTCTCTCTATATATTGCCACTCAATACAATCCAGAGTAATCAATGGATGACAGAAGGCTTGTGCATAAAATCCCCATCTAGTGCCTACTCATCCCATATCACCAGACTAGTTTCTAGCTTGTGGCCATCATCAGTGAGGAGCCTTGGATCTGAGAGCACTGCACCTAAATCTTAGAATCTAATGCAACACCCCAGCAGCTAGCCACCTTTTGTCCCTACTTAACTACAAAACTATGAGGCTTAAATTGAAAACACCATAATATTTTCAATCCAAGCTCAGTAGCTTACTTATATAGTCTTATAGGCCTAAACTCAGTTTAGTACCTTTTTGGCAATACATATAGAGAGTTTTGATTATTTTAATAACAGTTTTGGCAAGCATAAGAAATGGTGATCTTGTGATGTTTATTGGCTTAAGACCAATCCTCCCTAATAGGATAATAGTGGCTAATGTTATTAAAGAACCAAAGACATTAAAATGTATAGGTATTGAACTGAGTCCAGACCTATATGACTATATAAGCTACTGAGCTTGGATTGAAAATATTCTGGTGTTTTTAATTTGTCTCATAGTTTTGTAGTTAAGTGAAGATAAAAGGTGGCTGTTGGAGGATTGCATTAGATCCTAAAATCTAGGTGCAGTGCTCTCAGATCCAAGGCTCCTCACTGGCAAAGGACACAAGCCAGAAACTAGTCTGGGGATATTGGATGAGTAGGCACAAGATGGGGATTTTATGCACAAGCCTTCTGGCATCCATTGATTATTCTGGCTTGCACTGAGTGGCAATACATATAGAGAGTTTTGCCTGTTTTAATAAAAGATACACGTATTTTATTGTACATCTTTTAAAACATGTATACATACAAAATGTTTATATTTTAAACCAGTATTATTTTTTTACTATTTCATTCTTTTTGTAGCAAATATTCGACAATTAAATTCTCTGAGCAGTTGGCCCAGTGATAAAGAGATTGGCTTTTAACCTGAAATTTCTAATTCGATACACAATTCGTAGAATAAAAATGAGTTATAATCTTAATTTGAGCAAATTAATAGAACTATTACATCTAGTCTATCCTTTAGATTACACGAACAGTCACTTAATCTTTAAAAAAAGTGACCACAAATAAATAAGACATATTGATATATGAATGCACAGACATATATATAGATAGATATATTAATATAATAATCATGGCGAGATGTTAAACTTGTTAGATCATAGTGTGATTATGGTGACATGTTTGTAATTCATGGAATGATTTCTATAGACAATACAAATATATTTTTTTATTTTCTTTTTCTTTCTGCTTTTATATATTTGATTTTTTTCTGACGTTAGAATGACCCTATCTGTTTGCGAGTGGTGAAATTTTGAATTATAATAGTAAAATATTTCCATTGTAAACTCATAAGATATCTTATAATTAAATAAAGCTAATATATTACTAAAATTATAAATTGATTCTGACAATGTCTAGAGTGAATTGAATCAAATCAATCATAATTAGAAAGATGGCAGAAAAATTTGAATGCAATTAAAAGATTAAATCACGAAAATCTCTAAATTTAAAACTTTCTAGAGTAAAAGTAACTCAAATGTTGAGCAAATATTAAACTTTAATAAATTACGACTTTAATATAATTTAATTTCTATTTTTTGATGATTTATTTTAAATTTGCATACAAATATATAGAGATCAAATATTTTTAAATAATTGCGACTGGAAAGGTAGTTTTCAATTTCCTCTACAGACAAAATCTATTAAAAATATTACTAGATTAATCAAAATAGCTGAATTTTTAATTTCAATCAATTATTGTCTAGTTATAAGAGTTGCCTAAAAAACAACTATCTATAAAAAATTAGGTTAGCTCGAAAAATTTAGCTTTCTAAAAGCATGTCCAAATTACCTATGATTTAAACCCCAACCATGATCGTGGTTGATAGATGTTTTAACTACTAAATTACTAGTTCTGTATAAATATATAAGAATAATTAAATATAAATAGATATTGAATGCAGAATAGAATAATATACACACACATAGTTATATGTATAGATTTTATGTTAACTGAGCATAACTATGGTAGATCTAGAATAAAAGAAGGGGAAAAAATCAAATTGCTGTCTGTGCAATTAGAGAATGGTAATGTAATTATACAAATGTGCAATCTGATGATCCCAGTTAATTCAAAGAAATGATTGATGATATGAAAGTCTCTCAACAAGTGTTCTTTAAATTAACCTAAGTGACTGAAGACAGTAAAGAAAAAAAAAGATCTTTCTATGTATGAGACTTCAAAGCGAAAAAAAACCAAACATGATAATTTCAGAATTTTTTCCTTCATTGAAAATAAATCCAAAAACCACTAAACAGCACTGGAAACAACTAAAAATGTGAAAATATTTTATTTTGAGTATGTCTGAAATTTAACCTGAAACTTTTAGTTTTATTAACTAGAATATAGACATTAAGATACCATGGAATTACAATATTTTTTTTACTGTTACTTATGTAATCACATCATTCTTTGACAAGGAACTCTTGATCATATATATTTTTAATATTACTTTATGCACAACCGTAAATATATGTACAGTAGAAGAAAAAATACTTATCATAAAATAGATTTTAACAAAATAAAGTATTACTATATTATTAAATACAATATTTCTAAATAAAATATACAATAATCATTGTTCTTTGATGAATGGGGTAAACTGTGTATATATATATATATATATATATATATATATATATATATATATATATATATATATATATATATATATATATATATATATATATATTATTAATGAAATGATACTTGACTGTGTAATATATGAATTTGATTTAAGATAGGAAATGTAAACTATGATATATACAAATAGACAGCAAAAAATATTTGTACATAAAAGAGCCATATAAAATTTTATGTTAAATTGTCTCTGAAAATACTAGTGGTAGTATTTTCATATCAACAACAATAATAATAATAATAATAACAACAACCACAACAACAGCAGCAACAACAACAACAATAATAATAATAATAATAATAATAATAATAATAATAATAATAATAATAATAATAATAATAATAATAATAATAATAATAATAATAATAATAATAATAATAATAATAATAATAATAATAATAATAATAATAATAATAATAATAATAATAATAATAATAATAATAATAATAATAATAATAATAATAATAATAATAATAATAATAATAATAATAATAATAATAATAATAATAATAATAAATGTTAAGCTAGAAAAAAAATGGAACATTCTAAATAAAAATTGCAATGACTGAAATAAAATGCTAAAACAATTGGGTCTCAGTTAAAAAAATCGTCTGTTGAAACTATATCACTTTATTAACAATATCTCATGACACTTACATACTTCCAAGAGCTATACAATTTACCCTACTTTATAATCATCGACTATAAGTTTAAAAATACAGTAATATAATACCATTCAGGCTCATATTGATTTCTGATTTTTGTCTTTGTCAATTTGATATTGTAGTAAAATGAATTGGTTAATCAGAAACATGAATATCACAAAATTAGGTTCTATCATTTGATTTTTATTTGTTTTTTGAGATAGAGTACATTTGTGGAATTATATTTTTAGAATTAAAAAAGTACTTTTTCAACAAAATTTTTACTTTTCACATGAAGTCAAATGTAAGTAGGTTTTTTGACTTAACTTATATTTATAAAAATATATAAACTTTTTATCTATAACATAATTTACTAAGTAGAAAAAATAGCATTAATAGTACTTGATATTGAAATTAATTGCAAAGTATACATCTTTTTATAATATACATTAAATTGTTCCATACATGTATGCAATATCATTTATAGCATTAATATTAATGCTTATCACTTAAACTAAATCTGTAAATAATATTCTGCTGCCAAATTGCTTCATCTGTCTTCAGGCAGAGAACTTCATATATATGACCAAATATTAAGCTGAACAAAGTGATAAAAATGAATTATATAATTTTATGTTCTCTACATAATGGGTTTACTATTACATTATTCAATTAACACACAGTAAAATATGGTTATGTTTTGTAACAATTTTCACAGATTAAAAAAAGTGTTTCATTATCAGTTATTTATATGTATACATTATATAGAATAAATGTTCTGACTTTCAAATACGATAATGAGACAAATAGTTCACTTTGTTAAAACACTTTACTATACCCAGTACTAATTATGTCATTATATAGCTTACTTAATAATTTTTAAAATATATTTAACATCTGTCACTATAAGAAAAAGTGTACTTCTACTTAAGATCAGATAAGCTTAAGATGGTTACTATAAAGAAAAGTGGGTTTTAATTAATGTTATATAAGCTTAAGAAACACCAGTTCTAATATTACAGTTAGTCAGCCTATAGCTATTTAATTAGCCATCCAATATTGATCAAAGATACTGGGATAGTTTAAGCTTAATTGGTAAAACATAAAACAAAGACATGCCATCCAGTATGTTCAAGCCCATTGATTAATATCCTTTACTTCATTGCTGTTTTAGAAATAGCTATTCAAAAGGCTTTAGTTTGACAGTGACTGTTTGATGGCTATTACAATTTTTACATTATCTACCTATCTATCTATCTATCTATCTATCTATCTATCTATCTATCTATCTATCTATCTATCTATCTATCTATCTATCTATCTATCTATCTATCTATCTATCTATCTATCTATCTATCTATCTATCTATCTATCTATCTATCTATCTATCTATCTATCTATCTATCTATCTATCTATCTATCTATCTATCTATCTATCTATCTATCTATCTATCTATCTATCTATCTATCTATCTATCTATCTATCTATCTATCTATCTATCTATCTATCTATCTATCTATCTATCTCTATCTATCTATCCATCTATCTATCTATCTATCTATCTATCTATCTATCTATCTATCTATCTATCTATCTGTCTGTCTGTCTGTCTGTCTGTCCATCCACCGAACCACCCACCCACCCACCCATCTATCTATCTATCTATCTATCTATCTATCTATCTATCTATCTATCTGTCTGTCTGTCTGTCTGTCTGTCTGTCCATCCACCGAACCACCCATCCACCCACCCATCTATCTATCTATCTATCTATCTATCTATCTATCTATCTATCTATCTATCTATCTATCTATCTATCTATCTATCTATCTATCTATCTATCTATCTATCTATCTATCTATCTATCTATCTATCTATCTATCTATCTATCTATCTATCTATCTATCTATCTATCTATCTATCTATCTATCTATCTATCTATCTATCTATCTATCTATCTATCTATCTATCTATCTATCTATCTATCTATCTATCTATCTATCTATCTATCTATCTATCTATCTATCTATCTATCTATCTATCTATCTATTAATGTTACATTTTAAAACTTTCAAATAAAATACTAATAATAATATTTTTGTTCCTGATGATCAACTAAAATATTTATATATTAAAAAACTTTACTAATGCTATTATAATAGTATTCTGTTCCTCTCTTCTTGAAGTTAAATATAATTTTTAATAGCCTGAATTTGGTGATAATGCAGAAGTAAAAATCCTCATCAAACTATATGTAAGCTGTCAGTAAATAAAGAATGTGCACACCTATACTTTAGCTTTGATCATATATAAGACTACCATTTACTAACATACTTACATTCAGAGAGTGATTTATATAAAGAAATGCATAATCTTATTTTGTCTGTTCAAAAAAACTTTATTTTCATAATTACCAATGAACATATATATTATATTATCATACACTTTCCAATGTTTCATTTGCTTTACATCATTACATAGGTATGTTTTGTTAGTAGATCATTGAAAATGACTGCAATGATGTAAAATAGTTGAAATGTTTTAAAGCTATCATACACTTTCAGAGATTTCAATTGTTTACATCATTACAGTCATTTTCAAGGATCTACAAACAAAAAATACATATTTATAAATATATGATTTTTTTGTTTGTAGATTCTTGATATGTATTTTTTGTTTGCAGATTCCTGAAAAAGACTGTAGTGATATAGAACAGTTGAAACGTTAGAAAGTGTATGATATTATTTTTTTTTATATATATTATATATATATATATATATATATATATATATATATATATATATATATATATATATATATATATATATGTTCATTGTTAATTATGAAAATAAAGTTTTTTTGAAAAGAAAAATATTATGCATTTATTTAAATATTTTGGAGAACATATATTTTAAAAGGAAAAGTTGTAATTTAATTTGTTGTTGGTGAATAATGGTATTTTATGGCGAACAATATATGGTAGAGTGAATTATCTGAGATAAAATAACATTAGATAAATCACTCTATCATATATTTTTCACCATAAAATACCATATAGAGTGTTTTAGATATACTAATGTAATTTCAAAACTACTATAACGTTCTTTGAAATCACCATAATTAATTAGTTTACTGACAGTTAGGTTACATATAGCTCACTGGGGTTTTTCAGTATTTCCTCATTATTTATTCTTGAAGTTACAATTTTATACAGTTATATCACTATTAATTTGAAATCCCTAGTTCCAGGGCTTTTTTTTTGGATTTGTGAATGTTTAAGATTTTAAAAATAGACATTTTTATTCACTTATTGAAAATCAACATTTTACTTAGATTAAAAAAAAATAAAGCATACCATTATAATTAATTTTTTTAATTGCAGACCTCTACTGAATATTATTTATTTATTTATTTATAAGTAAATATGTATTGCATGATGAGATATTTAATGATATGAACGACTGAAGAGTTGGAGAGTGGAGAAGATCGAAGCCTATCCAATAAAGTTTGAAGATTTGCTATCTTAATAATAAACTGAGCACTGATTATATATACGTGTGAAAGATGATAATCTGGATCCACTGATGAGTGCTGGTTTAGCACAAAATATGGATATTAGAAATCATTTATTTTTCACATGTATATGGTCGTGTGTATTGGTTGTATAAGATGGAGTGGATAGCTATAGGGAGCTTAAAAGTCTGTGTTCAATTCCCTCCTAATGAAATATGTATTGTGTACAAACTAATTTATTTATTGCAAAAATAGAAAAAAAATCACTACTGAAAGTTTTCAAATATGAAATATTTGAAATAATGATATTCAATCTGTATATACAAATTTTAGTTTGAATTGTCATATTTAAAAAAAATAATATCAAATAAAAGTTTGAGCCAAATTTTTTTTATTAATTAAAAAAAAAGATATATATTTAATTAGAAATTATAATTAATACAAACTTGCAAAAGGAAAAAAAAAGAAACTTTTTAAAATCAACTGATGTCAAAATTATTTTCAAACACATGTATAATTTAAAACCAATACAATGTTTCCTAGAAAGTATTATATTATTTAAAAAATAAATGACTACTTAAATTGTAAGTACTAGATATTTTGCATTTCAATAGCACACTTTTTAGATAAATACATCATTGACTATTATTAGTAATTTATTTGGCTGGACATTATTACATCATTTTTAAAAACAAATATAAAATTTATTTAAGGTCTAATATAACTATTCTTATTAAATGCATCAAATTGTATCATTAACACAAGTCTATTTTTTTTCGTTTTATATTACTGCAGAGCTCATTTATTATGTTCAATTGTTTTTATTTATGTTTGATGTATGTGTGGATAAATGAGGTTTTCAATCTATTTAAAATATAAACTTTAATATAAAATAAAAGTTATCTTCATCAAAGATTTAACATGCAATAACTATGAATCTTATTCACAAAATCTTATGGGAGTCACAATTCTGTTCTAACTCAAATAAAATATTAATTCCATTTCTTTTTCTACCATTGATGATTAGCTAAAATAGTTTTAAAATTCTTTTTATATTTAATATATTATTTCTTTTTACTGTTTTTTAAAATAATGACTTTAGTTAAATATTTTAACAAACATGTAATTTAATTAACTTTTGATTTAATAAAAAAAGATCCTTCACACTTTAATATATATCAAAGTTAAAATGCTCTGTGTGGATGGTGGAATGACAGATTGTGAAGTGTAAAGCCTATGTGTAGATCATGGCTTAGATTGTCACTTTTGGTGTTTGAAATTCACAAGAACTCTGAAGCAACAAACTACTTGATTACTTTTTTTTTTCATGTGTCATAGCATCGACCCGGAGGCGAACCCACAACAGTCTACAACCAACTACTTGCTTGCAAGGCAACTGCGCTGATCTCTCGGCTAACAACGCTTGACACACTTGATTACTTTTACTATAATAATACTAAAGTAAAATTTGCCAATATTGAGTTATTAATTTAATACTTCAAATGTTTTTCTTTTTTATTAATCGAACTTTCAAGATATTTTAATATTAAAAGTTTATGGAAATTAATTTATACGAATATGTGTACTATGATTAAAATGTCCCATAAAAAAGAATTTAAGCAAATAAAATATTTACTCTTTATTAAGATTATAAAAATTCTGCTACAGTGACTATCCTTCCAAAATTATAATTCTTCATTCAACATATGACTATGAAAAATATGTAATTAAAAAAATAGAATCAAAAATATAAAATATATTAGTAGGATAATAAAATAAAATTGATGCCTATTTAAATAAATAAAAGGACTACTAAATAACTTTTTTCCACCTTGAAATCCGTTTTATTTTTAAAAAAAATATTTTTGCAATCTTTTAAACTACGAAAGCAATTCCATTCTTCAGAATCTTCTTATGAAAATATCTTAACTATTAAATAAAGTTTTTATTTTCCACAATCTAAAATAATACTAAAGTCATTCTTTCATTTTGTTTATTCCAAAGTAAAATAACTTTGAGACAAATTACAAAATATATATTCTTTATTTAAAATTAATTAATGTAACTCTTTTACATCTATAATAGTAATTGAGGTTACATAATATTGAGCTAAGATTAGGCTTTAATATCTTTTATAGTCGTATTATAACGATTTATATTATTTTAAAAACATTTAATAGAAGCGGTGTTCTCTGAATTTGTATAAGATTAAGAGATATTGATAATTCTATAAATAATATTTCGTTTTTTTTTTTTTAAAAAAAATGAAAATATACTCTCATATATGTTTTTTTTTTTTTTTTTTTACAATTTGAGCTAATATATAATTGCAATGGTCGCTGCATATGGGTGAGTAAGTTGTGGAAGGCACAAAGGCACATCATTGATAGGACTATGTCACTATGTTAATTAGTAAAATTTATATGTAAATGAAAAGTATTTACATTTTCAAATCATTCCATTGTATAAACATGTTCTGGTGGTAAATATTTTTTTATTAATTATAATTACTTTTTTATTTAGTCATATGACAAATACTCAAAATTTACTACATATATACTCTATGATTATGCTGAACTGAACAGACCAATGCCATGTTTCTATAATAATTAATAAATTTTTTATGTAAACAAAAATATTTACAAATTCAAATCACTTTTATTTAAATATCCCAAATGACACATTTATTATTAATAATTTTTTAAAAATAAATTTATTTAAAAATATTTCCTCATAATAATTATGGTAATTCTGCAATATGTTGGATAACATTTATATATTAAGTAATTACATTTATTAAGTATCAGTATGGTGTGCTCTGCAATGATTAAGTGTCAGACATTGAAATAATGCTTTCCAAAATGGATTCTGGTGATATATTGATATTTTTAAATTCTAATATTATCTTCCTTTTTTTTAAATATCAATATTGCTTTTTTTAAAAATACAATTTATCTAAACCACTTCAAACACTTTTTAGAAAAACTTTTTATTTGTACATATATACATACACCTATGTTTCGACTGTCCTGCAGTCTTCTTCAGAGCCAGTTAAGTTGAATCTCTTAAATGTTTAAGAGATTAAAGTGAACTGGCTCTGAAGAAGATTGCAGGAAAGTCAAAATGTAGGTGTATGTATATATGTACAAATAAAGAGTTTTGCTAAAAAGAGTTCGAAGTGGTTTGGATAAATAATATGTATAGAATATTATACCAAAATAGAGAAAAGTGTGATTTTTGTAATATTTATTATTTTTTTAATATGAATATTATTTTTACATGTTTTATTAACACTTTAATAGCCTGAAACACATATTTGTGGTTGACACCTTTAGATTGCTCTAACTCTGCTATATTATGAGCTACAGTAGCCAATTTACCCTTGATTTGAAGCTTAGAGCAAGGCCTGTAAGATGGTGCCCTCTCTTGAATTATTTTACAAGTAAAAAAATCAATACTAGGAGTGTTTCAAGTTTACAAAAGAAGAAGGCCAGTTTTTATTGGTTGGATAATCTATTCTCAATCTATTCTCAATTCTTATTGGCTGATGATTCCGTTAAATATTTTTTCACCGCTAAAATGAAAATATATGTTTTAGAGTGTTTTTTTTATTATGTTTCATACATATTATAAATAATTTTCATAAAATCTGCTAAAAATATAGTTATTTTACAAAAGTAGTAAGCTTTTATTAAAAAATTGTATACTTTACACGATTGTAAATTGAAAAAGAAACCAGCCATAGCAGCCGTAGTAACAATTTTGACATCTTGTCAAGAGTTTAGGTTGCTCCAAGCTGTTTATTTGATTTTTTAATGTTTTAGAATATTTTTCTGGCATTTATTTAAATATTATAATGTATTTTTGGTGTATTTTTTTAATAATATGCTGAAAATATAATTATTTTGAGAAAAACGTTAAGATTTTTCCTAAAAAATTCTTAAAAAATTCATAACGGCAAATCTGGGAGGAATATAAATGACGTTTAGATTGCTTGTAATTTGCTCCTAATGTTTTCTTTGATTTTTCCGCTTTTGAATATTTCTATAAAATACAAATAAAAATATATTTTTGAAAAAACATTCGTTTACTTTCCTAATATTACAAATAATTAATATACTTTTTGAAAACGAAACTAAAATTAATATATATTAAAAGATGAAAATATTTGTATCAAAGAGTTTGTCACTTGGCCAATTAAAACCAATTAAAAGTTTCAGAGTTTTACTTCACTTGACCAATAACGAAAGTGATCAATTAAACCGTTAATATGTTTTTTCTTGAATTTGGGCTGTTGTGGAGTTTGTTGCCAAGCTAAAAATTCACAATTGATTCATAATATTACTGAAATATATGACAGTTTAAATCCAACAAAAAAAACAAACAAACAGAATTAGTAAAAAACATATAATTTTTATAAAATATTTTAATGTATGGATTTCATTAACATATTATTATTTAATCCCACTGTGTTGATTGTAATAATCACACATCATCAATTGAAACTTCTTCTAAATTGCCACTCTATTGGGAAAGTGCTAAAGAATCATTATATTCTAGTAAAATAAACCAATTATTTGATTTTTGTTTAGTTATTACATTAATTTATCAGTAAATAAAATAAAGTGCAAAACATGGTAATGGCTTCTAAAAACTTATTCAATAAACAATGTAAGTATGAAAATTTAAAAAAAATTATCCTTAAGTAAATGTAATGTAAATTCTTAACTCCTATGTGCATGTATATAATAATGTGTAGTATGTAAATATGATTTAGTCATTATTTTGAAATAATGAGCATATAAAAAAATTAATTCTTGAAAGAGTGTAATAAACCTATTATTGAACAAAACTTTTAGAAGCTAACTTTGTTAATAAAAAAACAAAAAAACATAAGCAATTTATGCATGAGAGATTCCAGATGAAATTAAAATCAACATAAAATAATTATTTTTAACAAATTAATTAACATACTGAATAGAGTTGACTTGGTTAAAGCTAATTATTATTTATCATGTGGAAAATTTCTAGAAGCTAATTTGAGGCCATCGATATTAAGATACGTAATTTGTAAATAAAAAGGTAAAATAATTATATTTTTTAATATTTTATTGTGTAGAGGTCATTTTGTTTTAATTTATAAATTTTATTTCATGGGATAGGTACCAGTGGAGTTCAATTTGTATACAATGGCACCTCTTACCCATGCAGCAGTACTGATAATAACTATTGCAAACTCAACAAAATTGAATTCAGTCAAAATAAATTATAAATTATCTTTTTAGAGTTCAAACTTTTGTATCTCTATCTTCGATTCAGCACATGAAATGATTTATCAGCTGAGCTCCTAATTTTTACATTTCTGAAATAATCTGAAAGATAATTTTAAGAAATGCTGTATTAGGGATTTAAAGATACTTATGATAGTATTTCACACACACACACACATAGATATATATATATATGACTATAGATGGCATTATACCAAAAACACCTTCAAGCATTTGTTTTTGGTATAACGCCATCTATAGTCATAAATACAAGCGTATGCAAGTTTTTAACTTGTGTTTTTTGTTTTTCATAAATGTACCTTTGAGGTCTTTCTTGCAATGATATATATTGCAGAGACTTCTACTATGTGGTGATGCTGAACTGATATCAGACCCATGTAGCTATCTGGCATGCGATGCTGAGTTTTAAGACATTATGTGTCTAAAAGATTCACGCTCACAAGCTGAATAGAAACTGTTTCTTAAATGCTCAGAGTTTGTGTTTTAGATCTAGTTTCTTAATCTTGTCCTTCACTGACGATAGCAAATTGCTTGAAATCATGATATGAAGGTGGAAATTAAATTAGAGATAGTGAAATACTCGCTCTGACATTTATGTAAACAAATGCTTGAAGGTGTTTTTGGTATAACACCATCTATAGTCATAAATACAAGCGTATGCAAGTTTTTAACTTGTGTTTTTTGTTTTTCATATATATATATATATTAGTTGCAAGAAAATCAAGCAGATACATAATAAACATTAGCCACGTTATATAATAAAATAAATTAATTTTACATAAGACATTCACAGATCATAAAATCTAAGTGGAAAAAATCTTTAATTGAATTGTTATTTCTCTTTTTGCAAATCTTATTTTTAATATCTACATTTGCTTTCTATTAAAGTAAAAACATCTTTGATTTGTTACACAATTTTTTACAGGTGGTTTATGTTAATTATATATAATCATCATAAACAAATAATCAATACTAAACTAAAGTCTATATAAAACCAATATACTTCAACAATGTTTATGAATTCAGAACAATTTTCCATCATCTGATACCAAAGTTTCGTTGTAAAACAAAACATGAATTCGATTTAAGAATTTAGACAACAGATAAAAGATGGATTTTTTTTATTTATCTGTACAATTAATCTTTGATATTACATGGTATCAAACTTTCAATAGGGTTATAAACATTATGACCATATTAAAACCTGAAAAAATAGACAAAGTAGAACAAAAATTAGAAACAAGTTTTGTTATAACTATCATAATTAACATGGGAATCATAAAAATTTCCATCCAAATTACATACTCAATGTTTAACCTATAGTAAATGTGCAATGTTATCATTTAATATTTTTGTCCCAAAATTTATTTTTAAAATAACTTCAATATATTTTTTAATTTAGCTCCACATTATATTTTATCCTCAGTTGTATTTTGTCAGTAAAATCAAGGAATATTTTGCTTTTTGGAATATCTCTAAGATGATCTTTATAACATAAATGAGATAGAATTTTACCATTAAAATTTTGTACTTTTCATTTGATTTATCTGACACTCTAATGAACATGTGTCACTTGAATTTTATCTACAATATACCCATATGCACTACCCTAATTTTATCCCTATTTCTTTATGTTCCATTTATATTTCCATAAAATAAATTGGATAGAATAATAAGTCTACTAACAATTACATTTATTTGAAATAGTTATAATATTATGATCAAATGCATTGACTTATCAGTATATCATCAGAACATTAGAAGTTATTATTAAATATTAATTTTCAAAGTGATAACTATTAAAACGAAATTTTCTAAAGACTTTTTCATAAAACTGGCTTATAAATAACTTGAGAATTTGAATATTAATTACATTACTTCTTATACAGCAATATTGTTATTAGAGAAACATATTAATAATTATTACTAATCATTTATCAGTCTAAAGGTTATTATTTTACTTTTTTATAAACTTTAAATGTAATAAAAATTAGTATATTTATATGTTAAATAAATTCGTTAACTCATGTAAAAATGTGACACTTGTAAATTGAATTGTAATAATTTCTTATGAATAAATGCTAACTATGATAATAAACACATGTAAAGTGTATTGTCGGGATCAGCTAACAAAAGTTGCTTCAACTAAAAATATTTATTGACAGTTATATGCCTTGATTAAAAAAGCATCCCTCTCTATATATATTTATGTTTTTGTTTTTTTTAATTAACACCGTAGACAATCTACAATAAATAAGCAATTTCCATATGAGTATATAGATAATAATTAAAACAGGCAAAACTCTCTATATGTATTGCCACACAGCAAGCTAAAGTAATCAATGGATGCCAGAAGGCTTGTGCATAAAATCCCTATCTAGTACCTACTCATCCAATATCCACAGACTAGTTTCTAGCTTGTGGCTTTCATCAGTGAGAGCCTTAGATCTGAGAGCACTGCTTGATGCTCATGTGATGTTTATTAGATAATAATTAAAGCAACAAAATTAAGTATAAATACAATATTTATTAACTGCTAGGCCAGTATCTTTTCAAAGCACAACTGACATAGGCGATTAGCAAGAAAATGTTGGCATTCTCAACTCCATATAAAGTGATTATGGATTTTAATAAATTTACATATTTGTACATGTAAAATGCAAATCATGCACTTGAATTAAACGACCAGTGCCAATAGTGTCAACTTTAATAAATACTTGTCATTTAATTTGACTGCATAGTTTACACACACTCATTTTACATAAGCAAATATATAAATTTATTAAAATATATGACCACTTTATATACAATTGAGAATGCCAGCACTTGTTTGCTAACTTCTTATATCAGTTGTGCTTTGACAAAGATAATCCATATCAAAAACCTGGCTTAGCAATTAATAAATATTGCATTTATAATTAATTTTGTTGCTGTAATTATTATCTACAAACTTGTGTGGACATTGTTGTCTTATTATATATGTTTTAAGTGTATGAAGAGTTTTTAAGTTTTACAATATATCTGATGTATCACATATAAATAGAAAAAGGGTTTGCACTAAATTAATAACATTCAAAGTTGAATTTAATGTTAGTCAAGTGTAAACTTTAGATCTAAACTAACAATTAAATAATAGTCTTTAGTCTAATAAGTGCTTAGTAATAGTCAATAAAATATTTATTTAAAGTTGATATCGTCAAATTAATGTATTCAAAATATGTTGCATTTGTCAACTGAATAATTGTAATTTGCTATGGATAAATAATTAATTATAATGATGAAGACATATAAAAAATGACATGGTCCAACTGATAATGTTTTAGTTCAAATCTTTTGGATATCATTTGCCCCTTTCAATCTTTTTTACCCATACCTTTTAAGTGTAAATGGAGATTGTAAATTTTGAAGTATATCTAAAAATATTTATTATAAATTAAATTTTTTATATCAAAAAACATTTGTTAGAACATTTTTTGAATTATACAGAAAATTAATATCAAATACAATGAAGTTTTTACTTTTTGCTTTTAACTGGATCAAATTAAAACTCATCCCAAAGTTTATATCACATCTTGATATCTGTTTTAAAAAGCTCTCCATTACAGTCATTATAAAAATAAAAACAACGTTGTTTAACATCAGTATTCGTTTGAAATACATTAGATTTTCATTAATTGGATTTTCTCATCATGCACATCTATATAGTATGGATAAACTTCCATTTACAATCAGCTAATTTCAACTATGGCAAAAAACATTATTGATTAATGATGTCTAATGCAATAACCACATCAGTATATACAATATATAATTATACATCTGCTTATCTTTTGACATCTTTATAACCATTTATTTCACAAAAAGTATAATAAATGAAATCACATAAAATCTCTGGTAATTATTCACACACACACACACACACACACACACATATATATATATATATATATATATATATATATATATATATAACAATAAGACGCTTTTCAAATGGCAGAAAGAAATCTGTAAAAGACAATGGACCATCAAAACTGAGAACTACAGATGTGTGAAATAAAAATACAATTTTTGCATTTTGTGAAGTGCATAAAAAGTGTTCAGTACTGTTTGTTTATAGTGAATAATACTTTTCTGAAATTGATAATAACACTGTTCTTCAATAAATACTGTTTGATTTTCTAATCTTTACTTCTATAAATTGCAACAGTAGAAACCTTCGTGGATCTTTATATTCCTAAAAGTTTTCACCACAATATTTTAATATTTTCCAATGATCTGATCAAAACCTTCCCATTTAAAAAATACAAGCGAATGTTTTTAACTTTTCCTCTATTGTTGTAATTAGTATTCAATGAGACTTAATTACTCTCTGTCTCTCATTATCATTATCATGTAAAATAGTGATATCCATTAATTTAATAATTTTCCAATCCTATTTTTAAGTAATCTATTGCATTCAATGTCTTAAAAAAGATAAAACTCGTTATGTTTAGTGAATGATTCTACCTTCTTTGCTATTTTAATCTACTATTAATTCTTAGTTACTGTCATTACTAAATTTCTATCTTTAAATTTCTATATTATTTATAAAGCTCCACATTCAATTAATATTCAGCCAAGTAAAGAATGCCATGTTTTTTTTAATGAAGCTGCAATAATGCAACTGTTGTCAGAGAATTAGTCAGTTGTTTTTTTAATAACCTAAGAATAAAAACATATAATTTCATACTTCAGTAACATGATTATTAAAAATTCAAATTGAAAGTTTCAGAGTTTTGGCAGTGTTTGAAACTTGGCATTGTTATAAAAAGTTATTTTTAAAATGGCAAAAAAGATAAGTTATTTATGAATGATTTGATAATCTCTAGTCTAATAAATGATTAGTATTAATCATTAATGTATCCATTTAAAATAGATGGTAACAAATTTGCAAGGGCAGAATATTTAAAACTTATAAATCAAGATGCAAAAAATCATGTGACATTTAAAAACAATCAAACAAATAGAAATTCAAATAACATAAATACATTAAGAATTTATCTTTCAGTTGACTTTGATGATATGTTTCAGCAATGCATGATTAAATAGAAGTTAAGACTATATTTAAAATGTATTAAATGGTTACATATCTTTAAAAATAATGGGTTTATGAAGTTAAATTGCAATGTGCAATATGGTTTACTTAAAAAATGTATTTTCATATGTATGTGTGAAAGATTGATATGATTTTGGGATGAATGGCTAGGATAAGATTGAGTTAACTGTGAAAGATGTCTTAATAATACCAAAAACTTGCAATTATATAGGAAATTCAAATAAAATAAATACATTAAGAAGTTTTACTATGATGAAAAGAGATAAATGATTTACTTCCAAAAAGTGAATATTGATGGATATTTAAGCATGACTATTATTAATCTCAATTTTGTTTAATAATTATTTAGATATAATACCTAATAAGTGCTGGTTTTCTAAATTAGTAAATAAAATTAAATGATAAGTTAACAATGTTAAAAATATCATATTTGCAAAAGTTATAATGAACTTAACAAAATGCTAAATAGAAATTGGCCTAATTTGTGATGAGTTTAAGATAAAGAAATGTTAAGTAAAAGAGGTACAGTTAAACCATTAAAAATAAGGTCTAATTAGGTGCATATTTGAACTACCCTAATAATTGCAATGTAATAGGAATAGTAATTAACTTTATTTCTACTCCAAAAGCATCTATGTGAGCTTAAGAAATCAATGCATGCTACACGATAATACTATATTCAATAGTGAGAAACCTTTGTGGAGAAGTAGGTATAATGCCACTATTGTTTTTCATTATTCATTAAAACTTGCAATAGATGATCCTCTAGGGATCTTCATGTTTATTACATTAATAGAGGATCAGACTCTGGAGTTCAGTTTCAATGGTTTGTAATTCATGCTCTGTTACTTTTAATGCTTAAACTTTTTGAGACTTCTGAATGATAAACCATTAATTATTTTGCCATACATCATGTCGTGCATTCTTAGAATGAAGGACTTTAGATCTCAGATCAATAAATAATAAGTTCAGCCACTATGATTGACTGAATTCTCAATTATAAATCATGTAATTATTTATTTAGTGTTGTATATATTGTTTTTGTATAGCTACAAATAATAGGCAAAAAGTCATGTGATATGTTTGCTTGTTATATACTTTTTAAATGTTAAACCCCTAAACATCACATGATCACTATCTCATACTAGCACATAATTGTTATTAAACAATTCAAAACAAAGCAAAACTCTCAGATCCAAGGCTTCTCACCGATGAAGACCACAAGCCAGAAACTAGTCTAGGAAAATTGAATGAGTAGGCACTAGATAAAGATTTTATGCACAAGACTTCTGGCATCCATTGATTGCTCTTGTTAGCACAAGATGGCACTACTATATGGAGAGTTTTGCTTTGTTTTGAATTCTTTCTAAATGTTGTAGTGAAACTATAAATTGTATTAAAAATTGCAATGGTTGCACAATTACTTTTTTGTTAAATGAAATATCATATTATATGAATAATTAAGCTTGGCCCTAAGATGCAAATTTGTGTTTAGGTTTGAATGTCACTTTGTATGATGAAGAAATTTGGTTAAGTAATAAAAAAAAAAAGAAATCTATGAACGTTTTTTAATTATAGATCTTATGTGGGGAAAGATAGATTAAAAAAAAAAAGAGAAATAGAATGAAAAGTCAATTATTTATAGTAAATGTAAAAAAAAAAAAAATGAAGCACACTGCATTAAAAACACACACACAAAAAAAAGAAGACAAGAGAAGGGAAATGACAGCGATATTAACAACTATTTAAAAAGTTGAGTAAAAAATAATAGGATGTGTTGGAAAAAATAGTTTGGAATAGTAAGGAGGTGCTGCCTGATATCAAATGGCCGATGATATAAATACAACAAAAATATTCATAAATAATATAAAAAAGCAATTTAAACCTACTTATTTCAATGATCCAACTAATATATAAATATTAAATTAATTAATTTACTTTCTGATATTTTTAATATAAAATCAATATTTGTAATAAAACCTTAATCTCGTATTTATTAGTTTGAACATTATAAATTATTCATGAAAATTTTTCACAATTAAATTATAGATTTTTTATTATTTTTTTCCAATAAAACTTATCAAATTTCCTTCATTATTATTTTTTTCGTTCAGCTTTCACACTAATATTTTAACATTGCTTTAAATAAACCTTTCAGAGTTTCTATGATTTTAAATTATTGTTATTATTATCATCAAACCTAGCAATTTATTTGTCTCAAATATATATTGACAGTTTATATTAATTCTTTCACAAGTGTTAACCTAAAGATTAATTATAAACTTTGTGTAAACTTTATAATAGAGCGATAAGATTCATAGACGCTAGACAATATCTATTTCTTATTCTTTATTTTTTTGATTTAAATAAAATCTCATTATTTTTTAGATATGAAAAAAGATATATTCATAAAAATGATTATTAAAAAAAAGTTATATATGTTTTAGAATATAGTTTACAACAATCGTTTAATACACACTGATTGTATAACTTTTTTAAATATATACGATAAAATAATTTTTAATTAGCTTACTGTAGGGCTATGGTCTTTCAGTTGCCCTGCAAAAAATATATATAAAGAGAAGTCGGGATTCATTACCTATTGAGATATTAGGATTTTCCACCTTTGTTTTCCCTATACTGTAATTGAAAATAACTATATATTGATATATTAGTCCAAATTTGAAGGTTACTTGATTATGCTATAACTGCTATATGATATATATATATATATATATATATATATATATATATATATATATATATATATATATAAAGCTGCTTATGATTAAATAAAATTCTAAATTTTACTTCAACTAAATTTGAACTCAATATCAAGAGCATGCTAAGCATGAGATATAACTTTTATGTTACAAGAACCATCCCAAAAATATATAAAGACAAATAAAGATTATAATACAGCTTTGGAATGACAAGTAACTATAAATACCCACTGACAATTATCAAATGAAAATTCTTCAATATATAATTTTATTGGCTTTTCATTCAGAGGGCTCAACATATATGCAGTTTCTTAATAGAAACATACATAACCAATCAGAGATAATCTCTAGTTTAATAAATGATTAGTAATAATTATTAATATATTTATATAATGTGTTGGTGTCAATGTTATGAATGCATAAAAGTTGAAATTTGTAATCAAACTTGACTGTTAATAAAAAAATATGCAGAAAAGATTTTTTTAAAAAAATATTCAGTTTTATTATTGCCTAGCATGTTTTTGATATAATATGTATATCATATTCATGGCTATAAACTATAGCACCCTTTCAATATAACATGTATTTATGGCTAGCTAAAAGCCATGAATATGATATACATGTTATATTGAAAGCATAGTATACTGTAATAAAGCTGAATATATATATATATAATACATATTTTGCGGGTTCATCCATGTTAAAAACTTTTAATATTAATATACTAATGTTTCAACTTGGTCACACAAGCCATCCACAGATTTAAAAATTTCCTCCCCATAGAGGTTAATAATATTAAAACAAAGATTTGCACGGGTTAAATATATAAAATACATATTTTGCGGGTTTGTATATTTAACCCGTGCAAATCTTCATTTTAATAATATATATATATATATATATTCTGTTTATTTTTTCTTTAACTGTCAATTATTTCATTATCTCAGAAAAGAAGAATATTATTTATAGTTAAATTACTTATATAATACTAACCAAATGATGAAAATATGTGTAAAAGATTATAATCTGAATCCACTGATCAGTGCTTGAAATGTGAGTCTTGGGGAGCATTTAACTTTTTCCATATCTTTAGTCATATGCTTGTTATGGAATAGAATTTAAAATATATCTCAAATATATTAATGAAGTTAAATTTAAGTTTATCTAAGAATACATGTATGGAATTAAATTTTTGACTTGTAAAGTGAAGAACATATTTTAAAAATATAACTTTAGTTAGAGAGGTTGATGTAACTTCCAGGTTGATCAATAGTTGCAGTGAAAATGAACTAAGTTGAATGATGCACTAATAAAAACAAAAATTTGGAAATATATAAGCAATTATATTTCTATAAGCATAGTCTTCATATTAAAAGCTCTTCATATTAAAAGCCATACTGAAACTGTCTATCAGTGAAAAAAATCCAAACTCTTACACATTTTAAATATATTGGATATGTATCATGGTGTGTGAAATGTGTTTTAACATGGATAAAATTAACATCATCTTATATGAGATTTGCATTTGTCACATTAATAAATGAAACCCATAATATTGGCATATAGTGAATACATTTAAGTTTTAAATCAAATACATCAAAATTTCAATATACATATACAAATGAACTTGGGCAGATTTAGGTATTTTAAGGTTCATAATTTACTTAATATTTGAAGTTTGTTTATGACTAATAAGAAAGTATGATCGTAATTTGTTTATATTGATGAATATGAAATATTTTTATATGAGGGTTACATTTATAAACAAATAATTTGATTATTACACATAATAGATATTTTAACAATCCTGCAAACACATGACCTCTCAAATATATAAACTATTATAAGAATTTATTACAAGTCATACTTTGATAAGAAGAGTCTTATTTGAAAGTTTATTAAAAATTACTCTAAAAAGGCTAACTAGTAAAGGACGTTTTATAGTATGCATGTTGTAAATATTATATATATATATATATATAATATTTAAAAGTAGCCTATTATATATGACTGTATAATTAAATTAATTAATTTGATTATTTTGTACATGTGGTAATCAAGGCTGAGTGCACATTCAAATTAAAAAGTTCTTATTAAAGATGACATAATCTAAAATGATATAGCTAATTTAAATCAAAGAGTAAATGTTTGCAAATTTCAGTAATGCAATAAACCAATGGCTTATCAACATTAAAATGAACAAACATTGGTATTGCATTTTACAGGAGCAAATAAATATGTATTTAAATGAGATATTCTGATGAATATTGTTCTTGATAATGACTGCTTAAGTTAAAAGTGCACTTAGACAGTAGCAATTATTATTTATATGCAAATTATGAACATCATAAGTGATAATTTTTATTCGAATTTAATCATGTCATCAAATACTTTATAATTGGAACTTCACGTTAGTATGAACAGAATATTTTGACTTTTATAATTTTTCTTTTTTTACATGTATTGTTGTTATTGGTCAATCATTTGATAAAATAACTAGTTGGTTTAAGACATCACCTTATATTCAGTATTCACAAATCTAAAGGTATAAATTCTCATGTTGTTACTAATCAATCCAACAACACCTGAAGAAGACGGAAAAATAAATATACTAGAAAACATTGAATTCCCTATTAACCTATGTGTTATTGCTAACATTAGAATGTATTTAAAAAGGTATAAATAAAGGTTGTGTTTGTTAAAAAACATTTAACAATTCAACTAGGTAATAAAAAATGTTTACCATACAACTATAAGCACATAAAATCTCTAAAAGATAGGGAAGATTGTGTAATTAAGCAATAAAATAATGAGATTAAAAAGCAACATTTGATTCCCAATATTGGTAGTTTGACATTCTTTTAATATAATTTATTTTAGCATCTGAATATGTATTATTAACATCATTATCATAAAGGTTTTTGAATCATTTGCATTTTTTTTGTTTAAATTAAGCATATGCAATGTAATAATATATGTAATAACAAAATAATAAGAATAAATAATAAAGTGCATGTTTATTGATTCTAAAATAAAGAATCAAACTAAATACAAATCTTATTAAAAAGGGAAATTAATTAAAACTATTATGTTGAGGCTTGTAAAGCTTTATTGTTAAGCAATAAAGTTTTATAGAAACATTATAATATACTAATAAAAAAGAAACTCGAAACAATATTTAAAAAAATAATTCAAACCGTCAAATTAAATATGCAATAAATAAACTTTTATATTTATTGCTGAAGAGTTTTTTTATATTAGTAACTTTTTATACACTTATTTCTGGATAATTTTATGATATATAATATAGAGAAACAAAAACGTATTTTATTATTAAAATTGTTAATTTTATAAGTGTTTCGCGTTTCTAATTATATGGTATATAAATTTTTTTAAATTGTCAATGTAATCCTTCATATAGTTTACACCATTATAGAGTTATGATCTAAGAACTGAAGATTTCTGGAGGCCAAGATCAATTAGTTTCTTCTGGTAATCTAATATCATGACTGATTATTCAATTATTTTATATATAGTGACTAAAATATCAATTTAAGAGAATATAAGTGTTTCTATAGAATAAAAGAAGACTCATTGATTCCCTTTGAGGTTTTAAAGGAATCTATCATGACAAATCTCTAATATTCATTCTATACTTTATTGATATTGCAACGTTATTACTATGTTATTACTGATATACTAAACAAATGTGGGTGAGCTGTTTATCATAATGCATGTGTTTATTGACTTTTTTACCTCTGAGTTTAAGATTAAGAAAGACATGGTCTTCCTTCTCAGCTTTCTGATACTCTCTAATATAAACATCAGTTGAGTTTTCTTGTAAGAAGAATAGATATTCATGTAAATGATTTCTTTTATTAATAGATATTTACAACCATGGCAGACAAAATTAAATCAGGATCTTTAGAACCTCAGGAGGTTTCATCAGCTAAGGTAAAAATTTCTGGCTGAAAGTAGAAAATATTAAGATCCCCCTAAATGTGAACAAAAGTTGCCATTCAATGATTATATTTTATTTAAGTACTATGACTTCAAATCACTATAAAGTAAAAAAAGAATACACAAACTGAATAATGAACTTTCTAATTTTAAATGGGATATAGTTAGATTTTGTGAAGTTAGAAGAAAAGCTGATGAGATAATTGACTTAAAGAGTGTGCATGTGCATTACTATTGAAGTAAATATTTAATTGGTTATCTTAATGATTTGTAGAAATTAGAAAGGAAGAGAACAGGGGTTAGTATGTTTAACCTTTTAACCTTATTTAGAAACAGAGAGAAATCTATAAATTAAATTATCCTAGTCATAAGCATTACTTTGATTACACTTAATACTTATTTTAGGCTCAACCACTACATATCTAGACATACAGGCAAATTAAAATATTTGTACATGCATGTTGAAATGTGAATGTAGAATTTAAATAATTTCCAATATTAATTTAATAAAGAAAGAAGAAATTATATGTTTATTTCTAAAAAAAACTTTTTCTAATTTTTTTTTTAAATTGGAAAAATATTTCTCTTTTCTTATGCTTATTAATTAAATGAATTTGCTTTTGAAAATTTTTAAAGGATCTATCCATTTAATTATCAGATATTCTAATTAAATATGATTTTCAAAACCAAGGTAAATATTAATTAAGTTTAAGAATGTTTGATATTTAGAGATGAAAAAACAATCTAGACTTGTATTACATCTTCATATAATATTTAGTTATATAAGTGTTGTGCTAACATGAGGCATGATAATAACTAAATAATCCTAAGAACAATTATGTTTGGATGAAATACAGTGGTAGAAAATAGGAGAGGATAAGTATATTTGAGTAAAATTATTAAAAGAGAGATAAAAATAGTTTATCTTGAATGACTATATGACAAACATATACAGATGCTATATTAATTTAATTATATATATATATATATATATATATATATATATATATATAAATATATATATTATATAAATATTAAAATATATATATATATATATATATATATATATATTGTAATTTTCCTAACTTTCTTTATCAGTTTAATTTTGCCACAAATATTTATTTGTACTTGCACAATAATGTTTGGTATTCTCTTTTATAAGATTGAAACACATTTAAAAGTCTAAGGCTTTATTCCTAAGAGGTTCAGAAAAGGTTTGAGGACCAAAGGTGCAAGCATCAAAAGAAATCCTGGGATCTCCTAATTCCAAGTCAACTATTGTACTACTATGCCAAACTACACAAAGCATTTCAAGGTATGAAAAAATTATTAGGGGAAAATGAATTAATAATGCAATAGAAAATCTTGTATGATATAAAGTTTTTAAAATATGTTACTAGAAATTTATTTAGAAGACTAAGTAATTTTAAAATGTGCTAGTATTATTTTAATACAAGGTAAAAGACGTAATAGATTCAAAGAAATTACAAAGGGATTTAATTGAAATGAGTTTGCTGAATAATATATGAGATGATAGAATAAAAGTTTTACAGAATAAATATTCACATTAAAATTAGAATTAAATAAAATAGATTTCTTAATGATTAAAGCAAAATTATCTAATATTATTGCATACATAGTATGTATATGTACACATATATGTTTGTGCAAAAGTATTAGATTTATTAGTTGCTCATCCTTGGAAATGAGTGATCTTATTATTTTGATAAGAGATAATAGAACTACAAATTGTTAATTTTGAAAAAATGTAAGCATATTTAAAACACATGGAACTGCTTACAATCCTGTTTTATTTGGTTGTAATAAAGTTTAAATATATATGAAATACTGGGTGAGGTGAATTGGTTTTAATAAATACAAAAATATATAATAATTTATACTTTATTTTCAGCATTGTATGCACGAAAGTTATGCATATGTTTATGTTAGAGAATAGTATTAATCATAATGTATACATTTAGTACTTGATAATATTGAATACATTTATATACCATTAGCTATGTTGCTCATATGAATTAAAAGAGAATTTACTGCAGATTTATTTACATTTTACTATGGACCATTATGAGTTAATTTTTTATTTTTTATAAAGTGATCAATAAATAAAACTATATTCAATAGCCCATATTGAAAAAGAAAAGATCAATTAATTCCCTCAAATTGGTAGTATCAAAGTTACAATAAATCGATTGATAAGTCACAATGCACTCAACAAATTATAAAACCAAATATCAATTTTTTTATAATTCTTAAAATATAATTCTAATTATAACATATAACTTGCATAAATTTCATTATTATGCATAATTTTATTTTATATATTGATAGTATTGCTTATTATTATTTAGACTACTCATCATCATCATCATCATCAACAACAAACATTATCAATCCACTGCAGGGTGAAGGTCTTTCTAAGTTCATCCATCTTCTTCGATCTTTAGTTTCTCTTCTCCCCATCACTCCTGCACACTTTCTTATTTCATCCATCAATCTCACATGTGGCCCCTTTCTGGGTCTTTTACAATTTCTTGGAATCCGGTTTAAGATTTTAATTATCTATCATCATCTTTTCTAGCAATATGTCTGGCCTAACTCCACTTTAAAGAAAAAGCTCCAGGTAATAATGAAATTGTAATTGATATATTAAAGGAAGCAGGTGAAGAAATATAATTTTTTTAGCAAAGTTATATATCAAATGTCAAAATGATAAAGATGTACCAGATGATTGGAAGAATGCAGTATTAATATTTAAAAAAGGTGATAAAGGAGACTGTTATTACTTTTTAATATCACATAAACATGAATTGCACATGCTATTATTTAATTCATATACATCTAAATAAGAATATTTTTTTTAGAAAGATTGCAAAATCAATGATCTACTTAAATAGTCAAGATAAGAGTCGTAGATGCATGACTTTATTTCTTAAACTTGTAAGTTATAAACAATGAGGATTGCCAATTCCTCTACAAGCTTTATGATAAATACTTAGCTAGAGCCAGTACTTAAAATATCTCTGTCAGGAAACCCCCCTCCCAACCCCTGACCATGATCTAGTTTTCTTGAAGTTACAAATCATGCATATGAATTATCTTGTCATATCAAACATTTTTTTTGCAATAATATCAATATTATTTACTGATGTCATAGCACAACTTCTTAGTTCATATCACATTCAGTTATCTATAATAAGGCAGCAAGTAACGAATGTGTGAAAAATATATTAAAATAAATCACTGCACTTAAGGAATAATCAGGCAGATGTAACTGTAATTCTTATGATCAATGGATCATAACAGTTATTTTAATAGAACTGACTGTGATTCAAGTTTATGTATAAATATGCATACCTTTAAAATATTATTGTATTAATATAAACAAATAAGCAGGGAAGTAGTAATCTTACACCAGGATTACCATATATGGAAAATCAAAATATAAATAAACAATGAACATGCATATAATTGAGCAAGAATACACATTTTAAAGCAAGCATACCATGATTTCTACATAAGTAAGTAGGTATAATATGTCTGTATTTATGTATTTTAAACATAACAATATATATCGTTTTAACATATATATATATATTATAATTATTGGTAAAACTCTTATTTCAAACTTTTAATATTTTTTTAACATCATCATACCTATTTTTGATATTGATTATATATATTAGATACATACACACCTCAAATTCAACATCTCTTTAAATAAACAATACATAAATCCATACATTTAAATTACTTAAGTTGGGTTATCATTTTATTACAAGATTCTATACAATTATAACAAACATTGTACACTTACTTATTCAACACATATAAAATAAACTTCAATTTTTTTTTAAAGTTAGGTCAGTTGTACTGTCCAATGATATCAACTGTTCATTCAATCTTGCTTTACATTAATTTATTTTATTGCAAATTGATGACATTTGATGTAAAATTGTCAATATATTTTTAATTATGAGATGATTCATTTATTTGAATAGTAAATAATTTATTATTTTAATCTTTTCCAGAACAAATAAACCTACATAAAGTTTTACTATTATTACAATAAAATTAACATTAAATATTTAAAAGTATTCAATTACTATTATAAAATATGCATTACTTAAGAAACACTTTAAAATAAGCGAAATAACAATATATATATATATATATATAGTTTAGAGATAATTTACACACAAACAGATATTTCAATAGAGTATAATTCAGATAAGATTGTAGTCATAAATATACAGTGTTTTTTTAATTATTTATCTCACACCTTTGATACATCTACCCATGATTTTGATTGCAAATCTTTTATTTTATTAATTTTTCACTTGAATTCTATTTATGACATTTAATATTTATGATCTCTTTTAAATGCAAATCATTATTCTATTCGCCAAATTGCTGTAAAGGATGAGATAATAATCAATATTTTGTTATAAGATATTCTGATGCATTTGTATTTGAAGTTGGTTATTGTATGGAAACAAAATTTTATTAATTTCAAGCTGCCATTGCATTTAAACTTGTATTAGACAATTGAGTTATGGACATATAACAAGCTTACATTTTTGATAGCAATTTTAGAATGTGCAAACAAAATTTCTTTTATATGCAATTATTTTTTAAAAAAATAATGTCAATCACAATATTTGCTCATTGTGTGTATAGAAATTAACATATCTATTGTTAACTGCTTAATACGTTTTAAAACTTTAATTTTATATTATTATTATTATTACATTTTTAAAAATTAAATTTAAGATTACACATTATTAAAACTTACCGTACACAATATTTTAAAGAATTCATAAAATACAAATTTTTATTATTAATGTATAAATAATGAATATTTTACACACACACACATGCACATCTACATATATGCATTATAACATATACCTATTTGTTAATATTATGAATAGAGTACTTTTTAAATATGTTTTTATTATTATTATATTCAAATAACTTTATCCTTCCTTGCTTTACTTAGTTTGCCTCCAAAAAGTAAATATCTACTAACACCCCTCCTTCTATTTCAGTCTACTATGAAATAATAAATGACCATAATGATGTGAAATGATTTTATCATTTCAATATTTTTATATAATAAAATATTACTAATTATAATATATGAATTTATCATTTGATATATATATATATATATATATATATCAAATGATAAATTCATATATTATAATTAGTAATATTTTATATATATATATATATATATATATTAAAATTAGCAATGTTGTTAATATGAGTTTAAAAGGGAATTTATTATTGATTTATTTATATTTTACCATGGACCATTAACTTAGCTCTGTATCATAAGTCATAGCAAAATATTTAAGAAAAAGAATTTATGAGTATTGCAGTATTTAGAAAATGATTTATTACCATGTTACCATATGCAATTCATGTTGCCTTGTTATACACTTTTGGGAAGATGATATTAAGATATTATTTTATATATCATCATTTAAGTGTGAATTTAAGTTCATCGATAATGTTTTTATGTATATGATGAATGTTTTTGATGACATAATAATATTTTTAATGATTTTATTAATTAATTTTTATATGAAGTATTTCATCTTTGTTGTATTTAAATATTGTCATACAGTGAGGGCTAAATAATAAAGAAGGTGATCTTAAGTGCTTGATTATTATGATTTAAGATAATTTGAAAGTTATGATCACAGGATTAATTCAGTATTGAGAGAATTTGTGCAATTATGAAAGAAAATTCATTGTCCAAATAGTGTATCCAAATTTACAAATATATACAAATTTATGCTAAGTTTTAATGTCTGGGTGTGATATATTTATAACATCATTAGTATTATACATTAGAAGTCAAGAAAATAATAATAATTATTATTATTAAATTGTAATTGGTTTGATTATTTATTTAGATAACATTAAAATCTTATCACTAGACTTTAATGGTGAAATAATATATAGGCAGAGTAGCTTGAGAAGTCAAGCTCATTTCTAATTAGGTAACATGTATAAAAAATACCTCTATGAAAACTGAGATAAGAATAAAGGAGCCATTTGAAAAGTTAATTAATTTTTTTATACATGAGTTTGAAATATATATTAAGTAATCAAATAATGATTTATTGTCATGTAGCCCATATACAATAAATCTATGTTATGTTTGCTAAATTAATATTAACTTTTGTGTGTTTTCTAGTGTTAGCCCTATTCAATATGTAGATTAGAGACATTTATGACTTCTTTATTTACAGTATTATGATGGGATAAAAAGAGAAGATGCATGAAGAAGAATCTAAAAAAAAACCAATAGTTGGCAAGATGGTATTTAGTATTTTTTTATTGTTTTGTTAAATAATGTTGTATTATTTTATAAAATAGAGGACATAAACCAAAACAAAAAGATACAAATCAAGAAAGATTGGGATTGAAATTAAATTAAAATCATCTTTCAAGTCCTGGACAAATCAAGTGATGTCCAACTAAAGTAAAATAGTGCAGGAAAAGCATTATATAAATAGTAAATTATAGCACCTCCCTTACAGAATTTCAAGCATACAAAAGCCATAATCATATCAAACACAAGTACAGTAGTATTTATTATAGACACAAAGTAGAAGGATCACTTGTGGAGATTCATTGTATGTTAGTCAGCATCAAAAGTAGTTATTCAATTTAAGTGATGAAGAATCAAATTTTTATATGGATATACAAAACGCATTTTGTTCAAGCTAAACAGCATTTAAAAATTATTAAGGGAGATTGTAATGCTAGAGTTAGTAAATGATGGAAAAATAATACTTGTTGTGAGTATATTTAATTATTGTTATAGTAATCCGTTAAGGCACAGAGTTGTGGAGCTTCAGCAATAAAATTGTATATTAATTCTTTCTTTGAGAAAATGATAATTATCAATTCTTTCTTTTAAAATAATGCTAAATTGGAATAGACATGGAATCATCGAAATGAAGATATAGCAATATTGGATTATATTTTGTCTCACAAAAATTATTTCAAGATTGTAATGATTTTAATAGATTCAATACAAGAAGGGATTATTTATTAGAGAGATGTAAAATGTATGTTAATGCAAAACTAGAGAGATGAAAATTATTAATAAATCAATACTAACAGATAATATTTATCTTCTGAATGTTCCAATGAGTTTAAATTAGAACTTACAAATAATGTAAAGTATTAACAGACTTTGAATACAGTCTACATTTAACTGAAATTAGTAAGAAGATAATGGATACTCTATTAAGAACTGCCAGAATGTTATCTGGTACAAAAAAAAAAGCAATTTACCAGCATATTTTCTATCGAGTCAAAACAATATATGAGTAAAAAAAGGAATATGAAAATTTTTAAAAATGATCCATTAGAAAGAATTGAATGTCTCATGTTTGTAAAAAAATAATAATATTTAAAAAATGTAATTTATTTACTTTACTTTGATCATTTGTTACCAAAAGTTTTTATTGTACATATATGTACACAAATTTTTAAGTTTCAACTGTCTTCTTCAGAGCCACTTTTATTTTAATTTCTTAAAACAAACAAAATAGATTTAAGAAATTAAAATAAAAGTGGCCCTGAAGAAGACTGCAGACAGTAGAAATATAAGATTGTTTGTACATGTAAGCACAGTAAAAATGTTTGTTAAAAAGTATTCAAAGTAGAGTGGATAAATTGCATTTGTATAAGATATTACAGCAAAATAAAGAAAATGGTGAATTTCATAATATGCATAAAAAAAATTAGTTTTGAATTGGCTAGTAATGCTATAGAAGAGAACAAAACCTGCAAAATGGTAAAACAATATTTTGGTACTGAAAATAAAGTTAATTTTGCAATAGAAACAAAAGATGAAAATATTATTAAAAAGAGAGATATCATGAAATGTGTTGAAGAGTTTTCTAAAGAATTTTATAGCTTTTCAGAATGACAAAAGGAAGTATCTCCTAGACATCATATCTTTTGAATTGCCAAGAATTTTAAATGAGGCATGTAATTTAATATATAAAAAAGGAAAAAGTCTGGGAAATGATAGAATTATTATTGATATCTTAAAATAACATCAAGAAATAGAAAAAATGTTATCAAAATTATATATCATATGTCTAAATGATAAAGATGTACCATATGATTGAAAGAATGCAAAAGTAATATTGATATTTAAAAAAGATAATAAAAAACATATTAGAAATTACAATCATTTCTCAGAAAAGTACAACATGACACAAGTGAACTTTGGATTCTAACCAATAAAAGGTGATCATTTTCACACAGTGGATCATATCCAGATAATTGAAAGAAGTTATATAAAGATTCAATTAGTATGAATTGCTATTATGTTTTGCTTTGTAGATTATGAAAAATCATTCTATAAACATTTTTATGGTAATTAAATCATTGGATTATCAAGAACTAGATTTGGAATAATGACATAATCTGACGAATATTTATCACAATGCTAGAGCAATGATTAGAGTACAATGATAATGCTAAAAAAATAGCTTTGAGAAAGCAATACATGAGTGTGATTCTATATTTCAAAACTTATTGCAGGAGTTTTACAATAATTTTTTGAGGATTAAAATGAAATCTAAGGAAATAGAAATAAGTAGAGATTATTTAATTCATTGAAATTTTGAAAATGATATGTTGTTTTAGCAAAGCTTGAGGAAATACTGCAAGAACTATTAAATGAAAGCAAGAAAGGTGGACTAAAGATAAATCCTAATAATAATAAATTTATGTTCAATCGATTTCCTCAGAAGAGGTAAACAAAGATTGAGAATTATTAATTAGAAGTGAACCACTACAAATACCATTGTCAGAATATTGACACAGGAAGAAAAATATTGTTTAAAATGAATCATAGAATTAAACTTGTATGGAGTATTTTTGGCAGAAATAATTTAATATCAAAAAGAAATATGTCTATTTGCTTGAAAATAAAGATTTGTAATATATGTGCTTTAACAGTTATTATATATGGATCTGAGATTTGGATAATTAACAGAAAAGCAACACAAGACTGGAGACTATTCAATGAAGTATGGAGAAATGTAAATAAAAAATAAGAAAAAGAGATTGAAAATTAAATACAAGTGAGAGAAATAAATAGGTATTGCTGACATCATTGAAAAAATTAAGAATCAAAAATAAAACTGGACTGGACATAATAAAATAGGCAAAACTCTTTATATGTATTGCCACTCAGTGCAAGCCAGAGTAATCAATGAATGCCATAATAACAGTTAAGAGCAAGCATAAGAAATGGTGATCATGTGATGTTTATTGGCTTAAAACCTATCCTGCCTAATAGGATAGTGGTGACTTTGGTTATTAAAGAGCCAAAGACACCAAAACGTATAGGTAATGAGCTGAGTTCAGATCTATATGACTATATAAGTTTATGAGCTTGGACTGAAAATATTATGGTGGTTTCAATTTATATCTCATAGTTTTGTAAAGTAGATATAAAAGTGGCTGCTGGAGGGTTGCATACGATCTTAAGATCTAGGTACAGTGCTCTCAGATCCAAGGCTCTTCACTGATGAATACCAAAAGCCAGAAATTATTCTGGGGATATTGGATGAGTAGGCACTAGATGGGGATGTATACACAAGCTTTCTAGCATTCATTGATTACTCTGGCTTGCACTGAGTGGCAATATGTATAGAGAGTTTTGCCTATTTCAATAACAATTAAGATTCAAGCATAAGAAATGGTGATAATGTGATGTTGGGTGGATATATTGTTATAGAATTGATAATAGGTGAATAGTTAAAGTTTTTAGTTGATTCCAAGAGATTATAAAAGATCTAGAAAACATCATGTGTGGTGAATGGGATAAAAACATTTGCAGGCTTGAAGTGAAAAAGAAAACATAGTAATTGAAATAACTGGTTTAAATTTGCAGACCTTCAGCTTGAACTGGATTCATAATGATCAAAAATGATGATGTTGATCATAAATATGATGAAAACTTAATACAAACACTAATTGGGTTGTTTCATAAAAAAATATATTATATATTTATATAAATATGCATTACGGAAAAATGGAATGTATGACCAATTAAAAAATAATTTACTTTGGTTTATCAATCAAACATACAACCCAGATTTATATTAATAATGTACAAACAGGTAAAAACAAAAGACTACTGATAAATCAGAATAATGATAAATCTAAGGTTGAACATTTAAATAATCAAGATGTGAATGAAAATGATTAAATCTTATGAAGCCACACTTTTTTAAATGTTTTCCTTATATTTATTATTGTTTTGATTTGGAATATTATTATCAGGTTAGATGCATATGAGAAGTGTTTTTACTTTCTTATTTGCTTGTAAATTATAATTAAAACAAAGTAAAATGCTCATTGATATATTAAGCTTAATTTGTTTTGAATTTTTTTTTTTTCATAGCCTTATTTAATATTATGAATATTTATATTTGTTATATATTGACTTATTATGGTTTGCAAAGTTCTTGAAAAAATTAGTAATAAATTTTGGTATGGATAACTGATTTTAGATAATCTGTAGAAACATGTTTGTAATTTAAAATTTCATCCTCAGATTTATTATTATTCTGATTTACGATCGATTTACGTATTAACATGAGATAAAAGTGGATTATTTTTTTACATATGTTTGTAAATTATGAATATGAAAATAGATTGTATGTTTGACTAACAAATTAAACATAGATTGCTCTATAATTTGATATATATATATTATAATAGTAACTTATTCCAGTATATATATTATAATAGTAACTTCTTCCAGTTATTATTATTAACCAAATATACTTATATCTCTTATGAAATTATTTATAAATATATACATATATATATATATATATATATATATTATTTATATATACATGTGAGCTTTAAATAATACATACCTTAAGCTTTTGAGTAAAATGCCAGATTTGAAGTTGAGTAATAAATAATTATATATATATATATATATTATTATTATTATTAAATCTTAATGTCTATTGAACAATTAATATTTGAATTGAGCATGAACTTGTAACAAAACATGTGGAGATTTATTCGTTCTCTTGTTTCTAAAGAGAAGAAAAAAAAAGCATTTCTCTTTAAAATAACTTTTTCTTTTATAAAAACATATTACTGTTCAACGTTTAGAATTTAAATATTAACTTTTCCAAATTAAGATAATTTATGGATTAAAAAAAATGTATAAGGAAAATATATTTAATTTTCTATCAAATCTTAAAAGGAATAGCAATATAAAAGAAAAGAACATTTCTTTGAGTTTTTGGAAACTACGATGTTTTAACACTTCATTATTCTTCGGATATATATTAATTTAAGGTAATTATATATATATTAAGGATAAAACAATGTGCAGTGAGTAGTATAATTATTATATTGTAAAAAGTTTTGAAACCAACTTTGCATGCTATTTTAAAATATTTTGAAATATTGGATATATAGAACGTCTAATGATAATAGAAAAATGGAGAATAAGAATATCTACATTTGAATATTTACTTTATTTCATATCAATCAAATCATTGGATATTATTAACAGTTTATCAATTAAGATTAAATAAAATCATCATTATACCAATGGATTAATAATATTCTTCATAAAAGATCTTCATTAGGATTATAAACTACAGACTCAAATATCTACTCTTAACCCTGGAGAATAAGTTTTTTTTTCTTTATTTATATATATACATATATTATAATAATGCTTATATTATTTTAATATGTTTATTATTATTATTATTATTATTATTATTATTATTATTATTATTATTATTATTATTATTATTATTATTATTATTATTATTATTATTATTATTATTATTATTATTATTATCTTTATTTCAAATTTGGCATCGCATCATTATATCTTAATAAAAAAATTATATTTATTATTAAATATAATTAATTGAAAGCTTGACATAATTCATCAAATTAGATGAAGGATATAAAGAATAGTTATTATTTAATAGATATTTTAAACAGGATTATATTGTATTTACTACATAATATTGTAAACGTTTAATGTATTTTATTTAGCAAAATTCATATAATATATAAGTTATACAATTGTAAATAGTACTTATATATTAGTAATTATGAAACATATAAATAAGAATGGTAAATAAATTAATAAGTTACATAAATTATTAATTTTTGAATACAGATATTGTTTTTATATATCTGTAAATTTAAACTATTTTCTTTAATTTTTGAAAGTTTATTATAGTATTGAATTTTATCATAGGGTATTAAATAAGAATATTATTTATTAATATTTTTTTAAAATGGTAAAATTCATCAGTATTTATTTATTAATATGTTATTTATCTATTACATTATATTTTTTATTGTTTATTGAATATTGAATTATTAATTTGATCTCTTTGTTTAATCATTATTGAATTATATTATATATATGTTAGTATTATAAATATCATATGAATATTAATTATTAGTTAATGCTTATATAAAGGCATTTTAAATAATAACTTGTTTTGAAATTATCCCTGAAAAGAGCTAATTGCAAATTCTCCATGAGTTTGAATATTGTGGTATAATGGTGATTGAAAGAGGGATGAGAGATGGATGAACTAGTCTAAATTATATCAAAATTTATTTAAAAATTATTGAGCTACCAGAATAAAGATAGATATGATCATGGACTTAGTATTTCATTGACTTATTTCTAGCATTCTACCTAAAGACCCAAAGTCAGATTGTAGTGAAATGCATATCCTCTTTCTAGGGAATTTAATCATCCTCTTACATTTAACAAGACCAACTTAGATTTTAAATATAATCCATTCTGTTATATTTGCGAACTTAAATGTGAAGCATTAAGTTAATGATTTCCAAGCATTAAATATAATCAATTATGTTATATTTGATGCATCAACTGGGATGATTAAATGCTGTTCCATTATATTTGGTGTCTCAACTAGGGCTATCAAATAGGCCGTTCCGTTATATTTGGTGTGCAATGTTTTAGGCACTGAATTTATAATTTTGATTCATTATATATGGTATTTATAATTGCAAGATTAATATAAAAAAATGATAATATATATAATATGATTTTGAGAGATCAATATTTAAATAACTATTTATTAAATTATGTTTTAAACAAGAGTTAAGTGAGATAAAGTTTTTATATAGACATAGACGTTTAAAAATATACACATATATCATTAGAATATCATAAGTATATATAAATAGCATGAAGTGGTAAAGAACTTTACGATATAATATTTTGGTTATAAAAATATATAAACTTGTGTAATATTTGAATTAAGTTAAAATTTGTTATGCTTCGAAGTGGGAAAATGTTTTCAAACAAAGATATTGATTTCTCTAGTCAAATACAAGATGATTTACAAAGTGAACTGAGTGATGATATTAATATTATAGAACAATCATGATTAATACAAGCACCTGGGGGTTCTACAACCATAGTTGAATACCCTCAACAAACACAGAGTTTAGATCAAGTGTTATCTCAAACACAAAATATAGTTGATGAAGATTTAAATCAATCATCTAAAATTGAGATTAACCAATCACTTAATGTTGACACAACAAAGGTTATAGATAATAACACAATTATAATGGAAATGTTTAAAATGTTAATGGATAATAATAAAAAAATAGATAATTTAAAAAGTGATTTAAATCAAAAATTGGATGATAATAGTATTAGTTTTAGAAGTGACATGTGTAACTTAAAATGTGATTTAAATAAAAAATTGGATGATAATAATACAAAATTAGATAGTTTGAAAATGATTTGAAGGTTGAAATAACAGGAATTGAAAATAAACTATCTATAAAAATTGAACAATTAAATTTAAATGTGGATAATGTTAAAAAAGATAACATAGAAATTAAACAAGCATTAAATGATCTAAAGAATGAAATTGATGAAAATAATTCAAAATGTCAACAGTGGTTTAGTGAGTTCCAAAATGACATCATAGATAGAGTAAATGTTAAATGTGATGAAATGTATAAAAATCAAGAAATTTTTAAAGAAGAAGTAAAGGAAGAACAAAATAAAATACAGAATGAAATCCAAGAAATAGACAACAAACACATGCAAGAATAGATCAACTCTCTACTAAACATAATAATGAGGTAGAATCTCAGAATAATGTATTAGAGACTATTAACCATCAACTTAAAACTTTAGTGAATAAAATAAATTCAATAGAAATTAATACAAATAAAGATAAAAATGTATTGGAAAAGTTAAGGTAAGATACTACTGAAACTTGGAATAGGGTTAATAAAATAAAAGAATCAACTGATAGTAGATTTTTAATTATTGAAAGACAAATATGTAAAAAAACACCAACTATAGAAATGCATCAGGTTGAAAATAATGTAAATACTTATAGTATTAATCAAGAACAAAATCTTGGTGAAAATCATTTGGAGGTTATTCAAAAAGATCCACAACAAGTAACTGATTCCTATGATAGATTAATTTTTCAGTATCATACAGTGCCTGAAGCTGAAAATTATCCTAGTAATTTTGAATTAGAAGGTTAAATTTAAATACTTGTAGAGTTAATCATGAGAATCAAACATCAACCTCTCAATTGAATGTTTTAGAAAAGCAAAAGATATGTAATCATACAGTACCAAGTAGTACAATTAACCAATTTGTTAGGTTAAAAATGTTCAAGGGATCTCACAATGGAGCTCCTATAGAACATATTAGAAGCCTTAATCTTTATTTTTCAATTAACCACAATCTATCAGAAGGAGAAAAAGTGATCATTGCATACAGTCACTTACAAGGAGATGCATTAATGTGGTGGGAGTCTTTATCACAAACTCCATTTACTTATATGGAATACCAAGAATTATTAATTAAAAATTTTTGGAATAGGGATAAACAAGAGGCTTTATTGTACCAAATATTCCAGGATAAGTATAAGCAGACACCTGGAGAAACCTTGACCAAATTCTTTTGCCATCAAATAACAAAGTTAAGAACACTTAATACCCATCATTTAAGTGAAGGCTAATGATTAGAATAATAAAAAGAAATTTACCACTTAAAATAGAACAATCATTATTGTGTACCAATATACCAAAAATAGAACAAATAGTAGAACTTTTAAATAGTATTGATATGAATCAAACTAATTTATCAATTAGATTACCTGATAAAAAAAAGGAGGAAGCTTCAATCAATACAATATTTTATAGTAGAAGGAAAAATAATAAAGATACCAATCATTGGAAGGGAAAAACTTCTCAAAGGAATATACCTTATGACCCCTCTCCCAAAATAAATCGTGATAATTTAAATAAAATAAAAACAACTTCTTCTAATAATCCAAAAAATTCCCCAAAACCGGGATGTAGTAAAAATATACCCACAGTTTCACATAAAACAAACTAAAAGTGTATTTGAGGAAATGTTCCTCACCTCAAAAAACCAAATACCCAATGAGGAACTTGAATCAAACTTTTACACGTGAAATCACTAACATGATGTGTTCATGGGAAGATAAAACACCAAATTTTGTTTTACAAAGTTGCCCTATGATAGAGGTTTTGTTTCAGGGCTTGCTGGTTAAGGCATTATTAGATTCTGGTAGCCAAATTTCAGTGATATCAGAGAAATTTTACCAAAAAATTTTAGCAATAAATCCTAATATCAAAATTTTACTACTGAAATCTATGCAGGCTACCATGGCTAACAGCAAAAAAGCTAAGTTAATCCCTAAACAAATTTGGGTTGAGATTAAAATTGGCCAAACAACTCTCTATCATGTATTTTTAATATTGAATGGTTTAATTCATAATGTTATTTTAGGGGAATACTTCCTACATTTGAACACTTGTGTAATTGATTTCTGTAATAAAACAGTTAAAATTAATGATCAAGTCATGGAGATGACATTGATTCCAAGATATGATCAAATTGAAGTTGACTGCATCACATCTAGCATTCCAGAAACACTCTTAGAGAGTAAACTTGCATAATCCAACTTGCTTGGAAGTGATGATATATTGATATTACGATTTTTTATAAGAGAATTTAATTCTATTTTCTCAGACATACCAGGAGTGATAAAGGGATTCCAGCAGAGGATTAGATTATTCATGATCAACCATTTCAATCCAAGTCGTATCCTATTCCATATCACTATTGGAAAATATATCTAAGCAAATTAATAAAATGCTGGATTGGAAAATAATTTCCAAATGCTCTTCACCTTACTGTAATCCAGTAGTAACTGTGAAGAAGAAAGATGGGTTGATGAGATTTTGTTTGGATGCTAGACAACTAAATAAAATTAGTCCCAGACAGAAATATACCACCGCCCATACATGAATTATTTGTGAAATTTGGAAATAAGAAGGTATTTTCTACTTTTGATTTAACCTCCAGCTATTGGCAGATTGAACTTCATCCAGAAGTTCGCCAATATACTGCTTTCCATTATGAGGGTTTTACATACCAATTTAATAGGATGCCATTTGAATTGATAAACAGTGGTGCTGGTTTAATTAGGTGCCTGGATAAAACTTTATCTCCTGAGGTGAAACAAATCATAATTATCTATGTGGATGATGTAATTATTGCATCCACCACAATTGAAGAACACCTTCAACATTTAACAATATTTTTTAAAGAGTGTTTTCTGAAAGATATAAAAATTAACTTCAAGAAGAGTACTTTAGTTTCCAACCAAGTAGTCTTATTAGGTCATATTGTTGGTTGCAATGGGATAAGACCTCATCCAGAGAAAATCTCTACCATTCAAAACTTTTCTAAACCATCTACTTGAAAACAAATTAGATCATTTTTAGGCCTATGTAATTTTTACAACCGTTTCTATCAGAAGTTCTCAGACCACATGGAACTGTTGCTAAAATTGATTAGAAAAGATGAACATTGGAAATGGACTGAAGAACAAGACCATGCATTTGAGAATATTAAAACAGGGTTTTTAAAGTCAATTATGTTAGCTTTCCCTGATTTTAATAAACCATTCATTGTCCAAACAGATAGTAGTGGTTTTGGATTAGAGGTAACACTGTCCCAAATCCAAAAGGATGGCCAACCAAGTGTCCTCTACTTTATTAGCCCACTCTTGAAAGGTCCAGAAATAAATTACAGGGTTACAGAGAAGGAAGCACTAGCAATAGTCTGGGCTTTCCAAAAATTTCAACAAATGCTACTCGGATCAGAGGTGATAGTGATTACTGATCACAAAAGCCTCGAATTCCTAAATCACAGTTATCTAACTAATAGTCATCTAGTTAGATGGAGTTTACTGTTACAGGAATTTAATTACACTGTGCATTATTGCAAAGGTTCCGAGAATGTTGTGGCTGACGTGCTTAGTCGAAATCCATGTAGGTCAGAACAAAATCATTTAATGGTAGACAATGCCTACATTACAAATGTCAATGTGATGGCTGATAGTAATGTAGAGATGAGTTGGAAAACTTACCAGAGATACAATTTAATGATCCAGAATTAAACCCAATTATAAAAGTTTTATTAGGGGAGGAAGTTTTGGATGCACCTAAAGATCTTAACCATTTTAAATTAGAACAGCAGGTCTTACTATATAAAATGAATGATAATGTTGATGAGTGGAGGACAATAATACCAAAGGCTTTATGTGACCCACTCATAAAATATGTACACTGTCTATATGGGCATTATGGTGCTCACAAGACAGAACATACCCTTAAGAATTGGTTTTACTGGCCAAAAATGTATAAAGACATCTTGAAATCACTCCAAGATTGTCTAATTTTCTTAAGGGCTAAGTCAGTAAACCAAATTTATATTAATTCAATTGATTCTATCATTCCAGAAAGACCAAACAAGATCTTAGCAATTGACTATTATGGGCCTTTGCCTCCATTTAACAAACAAAAATATTTATTAGTCACTTATGAACTCTTTTCCAAATATGTTGCTACTTACCCAATACCCCAAGCCAATACTAAACATACAATCAAAGTATTGAGTACTCTCCAAATTTCCAATGATAGGAAAGCCAAAAACCATACTAACTGATCATGGTACACCTTTTCTATCTAAGGAATGGAAGAAATGGGTAGATATATCAAAAATAAAACATGTGCTAATCTCTATTAGAAATCCACAATCAAATCCATGCAAACGTATTATGCAGGAGCTTGGACGTTTGTTTAGAACCTATTTAGAAGAAGAGCACAAGTGTTGGGTAAAGCAGACAAAATGTGTAGTAGACTATATCAATTGGAGTTTAACTGAATCTACTGGATTCTCACCCATCCGACTACATTTTCATCAAATTATACCTATATTATTTTAAAAATATAAACCTATTGTTAATGAACCCAAAATAAATGGAGAAAATGATGTTTTACAAGCTCATAAACAACTTGTTAAAATGGCAAATAATAGAAGTCGGAATAAAAAAAATGTATGTATGAATTTAAAGTTGGAGATAGAGTATTGATAAAGACTTTCCATCCCAGTAAACCATTAGAGAATAAATATCACAAATTCTACAACACATACGAAGGACCTTATACTATTGTAAAAAAGGCAGGTCCAAATGCATTTTGGATTAACCAAGAAGGAGAGATTCATGGTACATATAATTCACAAATTTTAAAACTTTATTTTGGCTGTTTGTAATGTTATATAAAGAAATAAGGTGAACATCAAGATAAGTTTATGGGAAATGTAAACCATACGATTGTATAAAAAAATAATAATAGTGATCAATGTAAAGAAAAATATATAATTAAGAGCATTAGCTTTGATGAGGGTATTCTTTAATGCCTTGAAATAAGTAAAACCAATAGAGTCAATTCATATTAATAAATGGATACTCTAGTATTTATTTAGTCCTTTTCAAATCCATAAGTCTTAAAGAAGCAGGAATAAGGCTAGTAAATATATTTGTGTTGTCCAAGAAGGAAACACATTATTTTATTTTATTTATTTTTTTTTAAATTTTAACCATCAAAGTCCTTAATTTTTTTTGATCATTATCAAAAGAATAATATAGCCCAAGTATAAGGAAAGATATAACAATTAAAAAAATATTCAACCCTTCATAAAATACAAGTATAAATGCAATTAAACTATAAGAATATACTAAAATATTTGTAAGTATTTAAAATTTTAACTTGAATTAAAATTTTAAATTTCCGAAAAGAAGAAGAAATATAATAGTAACTTCTTCCAGTTATTATTATTAACCAAATATACTTATATTTCTTATGAAATTATTTATAAATATAAAATTTATTTGACTATTTTATTATGTATACATATATATACTATTTATATATACATGTGAGCTTTAAATAATACATACCTTAAGCTTTTGAGTAAAATGCCAGATTTGAAGTTGAGTAATAAATAATTTTATATATATATTTTATTATTAAATCTTAATGTCTATTGAACAATTAATATTTGAATTAAGCATGAACTTGTAACAAAACACATGGAGATTTATTCGTTCTCTTGTTTCTAAAGAGAAGAAAAGAAAGGCATTTCTCTTTAAAATAACTTTTTCTTTTATAAAAAAATATTACTGTTCAACATTTAGAATTTAAATATTAACTTTTCCAAATTAAGATAATCTATGGATTAAAAAAATCTATAAGGAAAATATATTTAATTTTATATCAAATCTTAAAAGGAATAGCAATATAAAAGAAAAGAACATTTCTTTGAGCTTTTGGAAACTACGATGTTTTAACAGTTCATTATTCTTTGGATATATATAAATTTAAGATAATTATATATATTAAGGATAAAACAATGTGCAGTGAGTAGTATAATTATTACATCGTAAAAGGTTTCAAAACCAACCTTGCATGCTATTTTAAAATATTTTGAAATATTGGATATATAGAACGTCTAATGATAATAGAAAAATGGAGCATAAGAATATCTACATTCGAATAATATTTACTTTATTTCCTATCAATCAAATCATTGGATATTATTAACAGTTTCTCACATAAGGATAAATAAAATCATCATTATACCAATGGACTAATAATATACTTCGTAAAAGATCTTCATTAGGATTATAAAATACAGACTCAAATATCTACTCTTAACTCTGGAGAATAAGTTTTTCTTTCTTTCTTTATATATATATATTATAATAATGCTTATATTATTTTAATATGTTTATTATTATTATTACTATTATTATTATTATTATTATTATTATTATTATTATTATTATTATTATTATTATTATTATTATTATTATTATTATTATCTTTATTTCAAATTTGGCATTGCATCATTATATCTTAATAGGAAAATTATATTTATTATTAAATATAATTAATTGAAAGCTTGATATAATTCATCCAATTAGATGAAGGATATAGAGAATAGTTATTATTTAATAGATATTTTAAACAGGATTATATTGTATTTACTACATAATATTGTAAATGTTTAATGTATTTTATTTATCAAAAATACGTATAATATGTGTTATACAATTGTAAATAGTACTTATATATTAGTAATTATGAAACATATAAATAAGAACGGTAAATAAATTAATAAGTTATATAAATTATTAATTTTTGAATCCAGATATTGTTTTTATATATCTGTAAATTTAAACTATTTTTTTTAATTTTTGAAAGTTTATTATAGTATTGAATTTTATCATAGGGTATTAAATAAGAATATTATTTATTAATATTTTTTTTAAAATGGTAAAATTCATCCATATTTATTTATTAATATTTTACTTATCTATTACATTATATTTTTTATTGTTTATTGAATATTGATTTATTAATTTGATCTCTTTGTCTAATCATTATTGAATTATATTATATATATATGTTAGTATTATAAATATCATATGGATATTAATTATTAGTTAATGCTTATATAAAGGCATTTTAAATAATAACTTGTTTTGAAATTATCCCTGAAAAGAGCTAATTGCAAATTCTCCATGAGTTTGAATATCATGGCATAATGGTGATTGAAAGAGGGATGAGAGATGGATGAACTAGTCTAAATTATATCAAAATTTATTTAAAAATTATTGAGCTAGAATAATAAAGATAGATATGCTCATGGACTTAGTATTTCATCGATTCATTTCTAGCATTCTACTTGAAGACCCAAAGTCTGATTGTAGTGAAATGCATATCCTCTTTCTAGGGAATTTAATAGATTTGAAATATAATTCATTCTGTTATATTTGGTGAACCTAACTGTGAAGCATTAAGTTAATGATTTCCAAGCATTAAATATAATCGATTATGTTATATTTGATGCATCAACTGGGATGATTGAATGCCGTTCCGTTATATTTGGTGCCTCAACTAGGGCTATCAAATATGCCATTCCATTATAATATATATATATATATATATAATATTAATCAAATATGCCATTCCATTATAATATATATATATATATATATAATATTAAATGCACATAAAAAGTTGCCATTTAATCACAAATAATTTAATAATATGAATTAAAGACATATGGAAAAGTAAATGGTCTGCAATTATGTTTTTACATTTTTCAGGTCTTTATTCATATAATTAAAGTATAAATAGTTGAATAGAAAGGTAGAAGTATATTTCAAATATTGCACATGAAAATAAAGGAAAGAAAGGTTGAATTAATTACTCAATTGGGTTTCATAATACAAGATATATTAATTTTTAATTGAAGTTAGAAGCGTATATCTAAGCTAAACATAATATAATAATTTCTAACCTAATAAATAGTTAATAATAATTATTAAAATAAAATTCTTAGTAAAGATGAAAAAATAGTTGCGAGTACTAAAAAGTGTAGAATCTTTAGATTAAATTGTACTAATATGTATATGAAAAAATCTCAGTGCATATCATGCGGTTTGAAGTTCATATTTTATATTTAGTCTCAGAAAATATTGTCAAAAACATAATATTTGAGAGCATAACTTGAGTACTTTAAATATGTATTATCCCCTCACCATTATTTGCAACCATCATCGATCCATTGCAAAATGAATGTCTCTCCAAGTTCAATTCATTTTCTCTTATATCTTGTATACCCCTTCCCCAGCAAGTTCTTATTTCATTCATCCATCTCACAGATCTTTTACAATCTTTTAAAATCCAGTTTAAGATTTCAATTCTTTACCTATTATTATTTCTTCTAGCCCACCTCCACTTCAGTTTCTTAATTCTTTCAATGATGTCATAACACCTGTTTGTTCTTTTACCCATGTATTTACTTTTCAATATGGATATATAATCATATAAAAATGTTTCAAGTACTCAGTGTAATACTTCTTCAATTTTCTTTGACCATGAAGAATCTTGGAACATTGCATTTATCTTTAATTTAAATAACACAAGATTATTACATGAACAAAGATGTATAAAAATAAAAAAAACTAAATTCATAATTCTTATTAACTTTTATAAATCAATTTAAAGATTGCATAAAAAATAGACAATCTGTTAATATTGATTTACATTATTTTTGAAAAATCATGTGACATCTTCATTTTGCTTTTGTGAATTAAGTTAATATTACAATATAATCAAAAGTATTTCTGTTTAAATTTCTATATTATTATAGTTTAATCTTGACATCATTACAATTTAAAAACTATTATACACACACATGCACCCACCACACACACACACACACATATATATATATATATAAAATCAAAAACCAAAAATTAAACTAGTTTATTAATATTCATACCAAATTCAAAATTAAAAAAAAAAATACTCAAAATTAAAGTCACATCCAGTAGCTTTATTATTAAGACAAATTTTACTACTTTTGCAGTGAAAGCATTTACTGTTACATTTTCAATTTTAGCTAACATTTTAATTCTGAATTTAGTGTAATTTGTTTATACTTATATAAATGATAATTTGTTATAATGGGAATTCCAAATATGCCTTAATTAATTTAAATGAAAATTGTCTCAAATCAATGCAAAAATTTTATTATTGTAAAATATTAAGCCGCGCCCTCTGACGGCCACAGTACGGTCAGCAAAACACGACCAATATTAATAATAGGTAAGCATTCTGGAAAAGATATTAAGAATAATGTATTGATAGTCTTTATTTATAAATCTTTACTTAAAAACATGTTAAAAGGTTTCACTGCTTATTATGAGTTGAAAGATCAAAAAACTATTTTATTTTTTTACAATAAACTATTTTACAACATAAAATCTCAAGATGTTTTCATAAATTAAAAAAGGCCTTAAAATATTAACATAATAAAAACTATACAATGTTTCTTGTCCATATGTAAAGTGATAAGAAAAATTAAACAATTTTTTTTAGAAAAAATAAAAATTCTCTAAAATATTGTCAATTCTTTATTACCAGTTATTTGAAAAAATAGGTTTAAAAATAAGATTATTTGTTATATCAACAGGCATTATATATATATTCTAAATTTTAAGATAAAATTGTTAATAACAAAGTTATCAAAAAAAGACATTTTGTCTTTTTTTAAAAATCTGAGTGCAGAAATAATAAAAAAATGTTAACTTCATATTTTTTTTAAATTTATAGCATATTTTTGTCATTATTAATTTTTTATATATAATATTACATTTTTTGTCAAACATTGGTGGTTGATAGGTCAGTGACCACTGCTTTACGAGCAGTTGTCCCAGGTTAGTGGGTTTGCTTCCCCACTGATTCTATGACACATGAGAAAAAAATATTACATTTTCACTTATCTAAGTCATATCTTTGTATTTTAAATAAGCATATATTGAGTATAGTATAATACTTTCATTAATATCAGTAATATATTCTATTTATTCTACTACAAGAATCTAAACTTATGGTCACACAAAATATGAATATGTAGTATGCATTATTTATGCAAACCTAAAATACTTGAACAAGTATTAAATAGAATAAATTGCTGCTCCCACTGCAGATACTTCAAATAAGCAAAAAAAAAAAAAAAAACATATGATGATTTGATCAAATAAGCAAAAAAAAACATATGATGATTTGATTTAGAATAAGAAAAATACACATATGTTGCTTAAATATACAACTAACAACATACAAATTTAAGTAATGCAATTTTATTGCTAGTGTTATTTGTATGAAAATTTAGGTTCATTTATGAAGAATTCATTCATTATTATTATTATAGAATCAAACATTTACGATGAATGATCTTTTAATAGATGTTATGTAATAACTCACTTCTACATTGTTAACTACAACAATAAAAGATTTGCATTATTTGTTTAAGGAAACATCCTTCATTAGATGTATTAAGATTCTCTGAAAACTAAACATAAAATGAAACTTTTATTGACCTAGTCTACAATTCTTGAATAAACTATTAAACATCTCCTCAAACAGCACCATGTAACATAAGAGTTAACTCTATACATTTATATCCATTCCTGGCATCTACTGTAAGTTTGAGAAATTAATAGATTGTATGGGGTAGCAAATGATAAATTCAATATCAGTGTATTTTATGCTATTACTCAGATATATTTTAGTTTATGCATATTGTCAATGTCCTGGAGATAATGTATCTGATTTTTTGGACATAATACAATTTTCTATTCAGCACCTGCATTTACAATATTTCTTATTATCAAGATCATCAGTATGAATATAAAACATTTAATGCATTGAATCCAAAATAATTTTCTTGTATAATTATATACTTCTGTTAATAATTCAATAACTATATATTTTAATAACCTCAGGTTTTTGAAAATTGTAATCATATTTATTATTGGATAAGAAATAGTATAAAACCCAATATAAATCATATCACTCCCAAGTAAACTCCATTTATTTTACTTTTTTTCAGCCATCTAGCTTATAACTGATGCCAACAATTGTGTAAAATAATTAGAATTGCAGTATAATATCTATGATCTTATTTCATGAGAGCATTTCAGAGAAAGCTTCAGTGCCCTGACTTATATATTGTTAAGTTCCAATTTTTTATAAGTTTATAAATAATTCAATCCACATTAGAATGTTTTACTAGATCATATATAAACTTTGTATCTTACTTGTGCGACTGTTTTAAAAAATTATACTCGAGACTCCTTTGTTACAACAATATCACAGACTGCTTATTAATAAATTTTAGTCATCTTCTCAGGCTAGAATCTTCTTAACGATAGCTCATTTTACTCATTTTCTGTTATAGATTATATGATATCCTGTTTTCTTACAATATATTGAAATTTATGATTCAGTTTTTTTGGTTGCTTAAATTTGGGTTTTATTATTACCTTTATGTATAGTACCATATTTTTGAGCAATATTTGGAATTATTTCAGGGTATACATATTTCTGTAAACTCTAGTTTATTTTTAACAACTTTTTTATTATTATACCAATTGTATTTTGAATCTGCTCTGCATCATTTGGTGCTATTTGTAAAGTGTCCCACTTGAGTTTGGGAGGTCCCAGGATCAATTCTGGTGCTCACAGTTCTGGTGGTCAAACTTTTTATGAACTCCTAAAAAATAAAGATACATGCCTTTTTTAATTTTTAATTTGATGAAAAAAATTAGAATAATTACTTTCTTTTATTGATCAACTCTTAAAATTACTTGAATTTTAAATGGATGTATTAAAGTTAAACTGACATAGATTACAATTTAAAATCTAATATCAGTTATTATATTATTTTTTATTACAGAAATAATTTAATATTTCTTTATTATAAATGGTATCTTAGCAATGACGATTTCAGCTTTACTGATAAGGTTTTGTGTTACCATTCACCTAAAACTAATCAGCAAATAGCTAATTAGACTGAACCAAACCATAATATGTCCAAAACTTATTTACAAATGAGTATCTAGTTATTCTTAGTGAGGGGATAAAGATCTTAGATTAGACTGGATTATTCTGATGTATTTCAGTATACTGATTATTATTGATGATGGAAGTCTTTTAATCCAATTGTGTAGAATCTATATTTATCACTACTTTAAAAAAAATCATAATGATAAAATATCATTGGTCTTGCTATCTTGACCATATTGTTGTTGTTGTTGTTGTTATTATTATTATTATTATTATTATTATTATTATTATTATTATTATTATTATTATTATTATTATTGTTGTTGTTGTTGTTGTTATTATTATTATTATTATTATTATTATTATTATTATTATTATTATTTATTATTATTATTATTGTCGCGCGATATAAATAAATGCTTATTTACATATGATATACATTTTAAATTTCTAGCATATTTTTTTTTTGCAGTTTGAGACCTAATTTTTTAGATGCAATAATTAAGACTTTCTAAAACTTTAATGTATCCTCTATAAAACCATTATATGCTCATTATAAAAACTATTGAACTATATTGATGTATGTTACTTTTTAAGGGCAATTAGCAATTAGAGAAGTTTAACTTTATTGATGTTTAATAAATATGATATACAATAAAACTTTTTAACGTAATACACTGTACATGCTTACACACACCTGCACATAGAATGTAATATATAAAGGACTCAAACTCAGTCTGTCACACAACCCTCAACTCTCCATGCCATCTCATATTGCTGACTCACCTGATTAGATACATGTTAAAAAAATAAATAATCACCAATATACGTTTTTCTTAAATAATTACATTAGTAATGTGAAATTTTTTATTTGTCTTTACCTTAGTGATGCAAATTTATCATTACCAAATGTTAAGGATTTTAAAAATGTAGTTCTCAATTTCAAAGATCATTAAAGTTTATGATTTAGCTTTAGACTTGAGTTGGTAAAATAAATTGTGCTGAGATGTGACAAATTATTTCTATTATAATTCAAGCAAAGTAACACTATTTTTTGCTATTTTCTTTGAAAATCTGCAATAGGAACACTACTTCAGTATATTTACTCTACTGTAGAGCCACCCATTATAAACTTGAGTAATATATGGATACTAACCATAAACTATACTATGATATTTTGATAAAATACTACAATTTCTTAAAATAATTACTCTAATTGTACAATAGATGGCTCTGGAGTAGGGTAACTAGAGTGACTTAATACAGTCATTAAAAAGCACCTGCTATTGCATGATCTCGTATGTTATTCTTTAATTATTTCAGTCTACTTTTAACTTAGCAATAACTAAACAATAAATTTTGCAAACTTTAAGACTGTAATATATATTCAAAAGCCAATTTTAAATTAATATATTTCTGATAATTGTTAATTACATATTTTAATTAATTTCGAGTTTTAACATTTGACTTGCTTGGTGACAGCTTTGAATCGATTTAAATACCATATTTTTATGATATTAGTTTTTGTAATTACCGAATAAGAAAATAATAAACCAAGGAAAAATGTAAATAATTTTGTAAGATTTTGAGCTAATTATGCAAATATTTTAACTCAAGAGGCATTTGAAAAATTATTTACTTCAATAAATTCAAAAATGTTTTGAAAATCATATATTTTAACAGTTAATTATATTAGCATTAAAAATGCAAAATTTGCTATTTATCTCTGACATATATTAAATAAGATAACAGCCAAACCTTCATAGAGTATAATAATAAATCATATGTTATTATTGTTGTTTCTAAAAATTAAATTTATTTTAAAAATCAAACTATAAAAATATATTGATAAATAAAAGTTGAAATAAAAAATAAAGAAATTGCAATTCTAAGCATGAAATAAATTAATCATTGATAACAATATACTACAAAGAAAGAAATATATATAGAATCCTGAAAGGTAATACATTGTGTAGATTAATGCATCTGCTTGGAGTTTTGTTAAAATCCAGATTACATTTTGATTTTTTTTTATGCTCCAAGCAATTTTTTTTCAAATTGCAAAATATAAATGATTATAAATGACTTTCAAAGGTATAAACAATTAATAGATTTTATTGTTCAAAATCATTTTTTCCCCATGTGTCAAAGCATCGGACGGGAAGTGAACTTGTGAACCTGGGACAATTGCTTGTAAGGCAGCTGTGCTGACCACTCGGTAACCAACGCTTGACTTACAAAATCACTTCTGACTTAATTTCAAATACAAATTGCAATTGCAGTATTTAGCTAATATTGAAAATATATTGATAACCTAGCTAATCAATCACTTGATAGATAAATAGGTAATTGATGCTTGAATATTCTTCTGTAAGTAAATTCCTCTGCAAAAGACTAACAAAGAGAATAAGCAAATGAAAATATTTTGTTTTATAGATTTTCTAAGTTCTGGATGGGAAAATTTCAGTGATTTTCCAAATCTTGTTTTATGCACTGGGTTAGAATAGCTACATATTGATTTATTGATCAATAAGTGGAAACTGTCTACGCAATTTATTATCTTGGCAGAATCACAGACTTAAAAGCTAAAAGTTTTTGCATCAAAGCTCATTCAGTCCTATTTAGTGCTGAAATATCACATGATTTGTCAACCTTTCCTAGATCAGATTTGAGCTTTAATTATAGAGGAATCTACCATGTACACTGCCTTTGTTATCCAATTAATCTTCAATAAACAAGTATCTAGTTATTTTTAATGCAGAGTAATAATTGATAGCTTCCACAAACCTTCACCAGATGGCACTTTCCTATCCTGATCAATTTTGTTTTCTTCACTAATTCTCCAGAGAATTTTTCGACAAGTTCTTTGACTTAAAGTGAGATATGTACCTATTTTTAATTTTATCTATATAGAATTCTATATAGCAATAAATAATCTGAAATTTTAATTTAATCTAATGTAATAATTTACATAAAAAAGGGTTTTGTAGAAAATTCAAACATACAATGCTAACAATATTTACATGCAACAATATATTAATAAAATAAATAAATATATTAATCTAGCATGCAGATGTTCTGAGCAGATAACATTATTCTAAATATATAAGCTGTTGACATTAAAGTAATAATAAATTCCTTTTGTTGAATTTAATATACAATGTAATGGAATTCATAAATTTTTGCATGATTTAAATTTAAAAACATTTTAAAATGCACTTATTAGATATTTATATTTTAACAAAACTAAAGAAATAAGATATGAAATTATTTTTAATAGATTAAAATTTTATTTTATTTTAATGCATAATTATATATTTATTATAATTGTGCATGTTGATGTAATATTATAAATTGCTTTAAAAATGATTAAAAATGAAAGTGTGTTTCCATTTAGTATGAGATTTAATAGTTATATTTACTGGATTGCATTGTTTAACTTAAGTAGAATCTCCTAAGATACATAATATTTAAGATTATTTTCATCAGTGGTAATGATGTTATGACTTGACACAATTGATGAAGAGTTTCTCATCTGATCAGTCCAATAAGGTTTGTATTGTTATAGTTTACAATTCAGGATTTGGCTGTCATATAACATATTATGTCTTAATTAAATAATAAGCTCATAGAGGATGCTTAATTGCTATCACTACTAATAATATAAATAAAAAAAACATATATGTATACTGTTACTTTTGCAACACAAGCTCTCAACTTAACAATCAGATTTTATGAATTACATTTAGGTAATTTCAAAAAGGATGGATAATCAGTTTTGAAGTGTAAGAAGTAATCGTTAGCATATCTGCCTACTATATCTCTCATCTTATTTTAGTATGCAGGTGAAATGGAGTAAACCAATTCAATCAACTTAATTAAAAAGCACTTGATCCAAAACAATTGCCCCAAGCAAGAGTCAACGTAAAGTGGTCAGACTGATGCATGCAAAAGGAAGATCTTCTTTTAAATGACACTCTACATCTACAGTAGAGATCAAAGTACTGCAGTTTATGTTTATAGTTGTAAAAAATTAAAGTATAACAAACTTTTTCAATTTTCTTACTATATAATGAACCTCTCCACTGGTAAGTTATATATTGCATTACAGTATATAACTTACCAGTGGAGGGGTTTATTATATAATAAGAAATTTAAAGAAGTTTGTATACTTTGATTTCTAACACCTATAAATGTAAACTGCAATACTTAGATCCTATAGTAGATGTAAAGTATCATTTAATATATATATATATATATATATATATATATATATATATAACAATATATTATATATATATATATATATATATATATATATATTGTAACCATATATTTTAGTATAAAATATAATAATTGATGTAACTGGTATAAAAATTTCTCTGTCTTCTTTTGGTGATTTGATTGGCTTGATTTGCACTTTGAACAGATTACTCTCTTATATTCAAAATAATTTATTAGAGAGAATGGGTAATATTTTGCCTTACTTGTTGTCTATATTATTTTAATAAATTTAAATTGCTTCTTTCCATATACTAATTCATATCAAAATGTTTAACTTTTTAAAAATTTTGACAACACATTAAATTTGGTAAAATGTTATTAAAAATAATAATAATATTTTATTTGTTTAAAATGGTCTTAAAAATTATTTCCATTGAATTAAAAAAAAAACCATTTGTTCAACTAAATTTAATTATTAAAAATAAATACAGTAATTACGTATGCGTTTCAAGGTAAAAAAGAAAGGAGCGCGAATTAAAAAAAAAATCGTCTGATAGTGTTGCTTTTGGAGGGAGAAAGAAAAGAAAATGGTAAAAGGCAAATGGTGTAAATATGATAAGCTTATTTTAAAATAGTTAACAAGTAAACGGATTACCACAAAGTTTTCTATAAACGTAAAAATAACATAGTGGTATTTAATAATAAGATGAATTGCTAAATTTAAAAGTCTGTTCAAGTCAGCTAGCCAAGTGGATCAAATCGCCAATAATAATTTTCCAATATTACATTTGAAATATGTCGGAGCTTCCCAGTTTAAAAACAGAATTAAATGCAAGATTTTGGTATGTTTTAAAATATTTATTATTCTACAATTTGGAAAAATTAAATAAGTATTTTAATTACAGAAGTTTTATAAATATGAAAATTTGCTTTTAAAAAAAAAGAAGAAGTTTAAATTAAAGTAAAATGTTAAAGTTATTAACATAGTTTAATATTTCCGTTTATAATTTTAATAAAAAATATAGTATTGATTGATATTTAACTTTGCAATGCCAGTAATATATTTGCTAGTTAATTTGTTTACCATTTGGATAATAAAAACAGTCTTCAAATAATTAATCAAAGCTATTTTATAATTTTATCGTCAGTTTGAAATGATTAAATTAATTGCTATAATTAGTATTCCTAGATTTAAGCATGGATAAATAAATATTAGCATGGATGTGATAAACTTGGAATGGTTTTAATAGAGAAATGTAGAAATTAATAACTTATGAAAAAACATTTTCATTTAAACTCTGCATGTCATATCATTGGAATTGTTTCATGTTTATGGAGCCACGTAAAATCGTTAATCTAATAGTGCTTATAATAACTAATACAAATGGATAAAATTACATGTATGGAATTCAACTATAGTTGTAGCTATTACTTCGTATATTTATTGTTCGACACATCGTACATGGATTTCATGGATCATATTTGTAGTTATAAAATGCTATACAATTTAATTTGTGATACACACACCTGCTAGAATTCATGTATTGAACTATAATATGCTATACATTTAATTTATATCACACACACACCTGTTAGATTTTATGTATTTGATGAATAATGCATTACTTTAATTTTATCGTTAGATGAACTTGCATGTGAAGTTCATACGTTATATTTTATTAAGTTTAAATTAATAGGGGTTGAATAAAATACTTATTCAAGAGAATAGCGCTTGCAAAAAAGCTTGAAAAGTACTAAATGAATTTATGAGATGTATCAATTTCATGAGGTATTTTGTGAGTCTTTCCAGATTTCTATTCCTATACTAATATTACTTATATTATATTACATATGTTTTATTTTAAGCAAGATAAATTAGTACATTAGTTGTCCTGGTTAGGGTAACATTTTATTATGCAAGAACCCACATTTGCTAAAATGTTAGTGTTTTCTGAATGGTCAGAATAACTGAGGAGGATGATTTTGCACTTTAATGTGAAGTAAATAGTAATGTTGTTTTATAATGTTAAAAGGCATTAATCTGTGCCGGTGGTTAATCCGCAGATTACTTAATTGCCATTTTTTGTATTTTACACTCATTCCTGCACTGGTGGTTAATCCGTGGAATTGTGTAATTATACTTATTGCTTTATGATGGTGTATAAATCCACAAAGCGTTTAGTGTTATTTAATTCCTATGTGTAGATGAATGCATCCACATGAATATGGTTTTACTTCATAGATATAAGTTGGGCAAAGTATTTTAGTTATTCTGCTAAATCATCTTCTTCCATTTGTAAGTATAATTTATAAGTTAGATCATTAAATTGTAGCAGGACATTCTATTCAAGTTACCTCATAATAATTAACTGTTGGTTGGTTATTATTTACCTGAATGTAAGTTTAAATTTTCATTTTATTTAATGATTGCATTATAGCTAAATCCTACAGATATAATATTATTTATTATATTATTATAAGTTTACGGTATAGATTTGTTGAATCTGGAAATGACATTGGATGTTTCATGAGTTGATGTTGAATTTAGTATAATTTCCTCAATACATTCATTATATCAAATTGAAATATAAGGTATGATTAGGTTTTTAAAAACTGTACCTATGATATGTTATTGAAGAAAGTCGATGGAATTATAATTTATTTATTTTATTTGTTTATTTATGTCTTTAATTATAACATTAGAATTAATTACTTATTATTCATAAATTTGTAAATAAACGTTGATTTATAATTAAACTTACTGTGCCGTTGCTATTTGTCATTCGTAAAATCAGAAATCATAAACCTTGGATAGAGCATACATTGAAGTACATACTATCGTCAACATGATATAAGAGTTTAGTGATATTTTGAGAAAACATTTGGATGCTTCTCGTCTTTGGTAGTTTATGATGTGTAAGGTACAATAAAATCCCATTTACCTTTTCCATCATTTTAGCTTTGCGTAGTTGATTCTAGTATACAATACAAATTGATTATTAAACCTGTAAACAGATTTACCAGATAATGACATGATTGAATATATTTACTTAACGTTTTTAAATTGTCATTTGTCAGTATAATAAGAGTCTCAGTGATATAGTAAACTATAAAAAAATACCCCAAGTATTTATGTTTATTTATTGCAAAGCTTTACCTGGACTAGCATTTGTATTAAAAATCATATAGATGGTTTAAAATTTCATAATCTTATGTAGTTCCACAAATTATGCCATCTTGTACATGGTCAGCCATCGGGTCTCATACAATGAAAATCGCAAATTAAGGTTTGAAAGATAATAACATTACATACTTATAATTTGTTTAATGTATTTTATCATACTACTATGATAGGTCTTCACGGTACACCCTGGCTGCGATCAAATTAAATCATAAAAAGTTTATGTTATATCATTAGTTTGGTCTGTGGTAAGTTGCTCCAGATGTTGGTTGTGGTCTTTGGTGCATAATATAGATGGCATGATATGCTTTTGGATACAGCTCTTAATAGCTGACAATGTGCAGCGGGAATTGATCAGTGATCGAGGTTACAATTCTTAGCGCACTTATGTTTTGGTGATATTATGTAGTTGGGACAACAATCGAACGGTTACAATATATATATATAGATCAAAATTATTAATCAATGTCTGTATTCCAATTATAATAAAAAATATATATAATTATTCAAAACAATACAATAATTAATACAGTAAAACAATATTTTAAAAAACAAATATATACCACAATTTAATAGAAGTACTTTCAACTATCTATGTAGTCATTATCAACTAGATTCAAATTGTATTAGAAAAAAACATTACAAATGTAAACAAAAAGTAATACATCATACATCAATTTTCCCACAATTCATTAATTTTTATATTGGTGGCCTAGCTATTTATCAAATGTTGCTTTTCACTTTTTATTAACATAGCTTCTTTAATTTTGCATTTATTATTATTTCTTTCAATACACAAAATCTTAACTTTATTAAAATCAAAATCAAAACCATAAATACATGTTACATTATGATCAAAATATACTGATGGTGTTACATCATCATTTCTAACCTTTTTTTTATCTTGATTTTTGTACTTGTTTATATAACAACAAATGCTTCTTTGTTGTGCAATACATAAATGGCTGTGTGTTTGTAGAAAGGCATATATTGGTGAATCTCGATGTACATTGGAGAAAAGATCAAAGGAGCAGTTGTTGTTATATAAACAAGTACAAAAATCAAGACAAGAGAATGTTAGAAATGATGATGTATCACCATCAGTATTTTTTGATCATAATGTAACCTGTAATTATGGTTTTGATTTTGATTTTAATAAAGTTAAGATTTTGTGTATTGAAAGAAATAATAATAAATGCAAAATTAAAAAAGCTATGTTAATAAAAAGTGAAAAGCAACATTTGATAAATAGACAGACCGCCAATATAAAAAATAATGAATTGTGGGAAAATTGATGTATGACATATTACTTTTTGTTTACAATTGTAATGGTTTTTTCTAATACAATTTGAATTTTGTTGATAATGACTACATAGATAGTTGAAAGCACTTCTATTAAATTGTGGTATACATTTATTTTTTAAAATACTGTTATGTTTAACACTTATCTGAAAAGTGAAATCATTTCAAAATGCATGACTCATGAGACAGTTTGGATATCTTTTTATGCAATCAGATCATCACATTTGGAAGAGTTTAAATGGAGAATTCACTAATAAAAGTAAAACATGAAAATATATATCTAAAGTGCAATGATTGTACACCTTTTCACAAAGTGCTAAAAATATATTATATATATATATATATATATATATATATATATATATATATATATATATATATATATATATATATATATATATATATATATATATATGCCTATTGATATAAACATTACTGAACTGTCAACATGGACATAAAGATTTAAGTGTTAATACTCTACAAAAATACAGACATATTATTCTTTAAATAAAATTTAAAATTTATATCTTAGCTAGATAAATCTCTAGTTTACTAAATGATTAATAATAATCGCAAATGTATTCATATAAATTGATTGATGTCATAGTTTCAGGTGTGGCAAACTTGATTTTTATAAATCAAACTATAGTAATTTTCAATATAAATATTGAACTGATGCTGAAGTTATATATAAGAAATTATAATCTGAGACAACTGATAAATGCTGGCTAAGCATATAATTCATATCTTGGTGATCACATTTTTGTAGATGTTTTTTTTATCATTGGAGAATGAAAGTTTTAAAGATATCATCAGTTTGTATGTATAAAATTATTACATGTTATGCTATATATATATATATATATATATATATATATATATATATATGTAAAAGGGCACAATATATATATATATTGTAATGGTCAGAAACGTCTATCTCACTAACACACTGCAGAATTCAAACCCCAAACACGAAACTGAACATTCTAGGAGGGTTGTCTTCTAGATACACTAAGTTTGAATCTAAAGTCCAAATTTCACAGCACCACCTATGTGACAATGCATCTGATGCTACTACTAGTATAACCTTTTACCGGTGCCTGGTGGTCAGGGAGAAACAAAAAGACTCTATACTAAGATAAGTTTGGGTTGCTAATTAATGTCTATGGATGTACAAAAGAAATGTAGAAAATAGATATATAGACTGAGACAGTGATAGGAATCAATAAAGTAAAAGATCAAAATTAGTTTTAAATGATTTCAAAGAATTATTTATATATATATATAACACCACTGTCTGCTTATATGAGACAGGGATGCTTACTAAATAATTGTTGGCATTACATTCCACTAACCTTTTGACTGCTAATTATATTACTGGTCATCTAAGGTAAAAATCAAAGCTTTTAACACTTTCATGGATTAATTTCGTTATTGGTCAAATGAAGTAAAAACTCTGAAACTTTTAATTGGTTTTAATTGGTCAAGTGACAAACTCTATGATACAAATATTTTTATCTTTTAATATATATTAATTTTAGTTTCATTTTCAAAAAGTATATTAATTATTTGTAATGTTAGGAAAGTAAATGAAAGTTATTTCAAAAATATATTTTTATTTGTAATTTATAGAAGTATTCAAAAGCAGAAAAATCAAAGAAAACATTACGAGCAAATTAGAAGCATTGTAAATCCCTCCCAGATTTCACGTTATGAATTTTTTAAGTATTTTTTAGGAAAAATCTTAACGTCTTTCTCAAAATAATTATACTTTCAGCATATTATTAAAAAAATACACCAAATATACATTATAATGCCAGAAAAATATTCTAAAACATTAATATTTGTTTGAAAATGAAATAAACAGCTTGGAGCAATCTCAACTCTTGACAAGATGTCAAAATTTTTGCTATGGCTGGTTTCTATTTCAATTTACAATTGTGTAAAGTATACAATTTTTTAATAAAACCTTACTACTTTTGTAAAATAACTATATTTTTATCAGATTTTATGAAAATTATTTATAATATGTACGAAACATAATAAAAAAAACACTCCAAAACATATATTTTCATTTTAGCGTTGAAAAAATATTTAACGGAATCATTAGCCAATAAGAATTGAGAATAGATTGAGAATAGATTATCCAACCAATCAAAACTGGCCTTCTGCTTTTGTTCAACTTAAAACTCTCCTAGTATTGATTTTTAACTTGTAAAATAATTCAGAAGAGGGCAGCATCTTATAGGCCTTGCTCTAAGCTTTAATACGGGTATTTTTTCATCACAGCAACTAAAAAATTAGCTGAATTAGAGCAATCTAAAGGTGACAACCATGATTTCACATTTCAGGCTGTGTAAAGATTAATTGACCAACTCACAAACTGAAAACAGTCAATTGTTAAAATATATTTATCTTTTAATATGATATTTACTTTAGTTTCATTTGTAAAAAGTATATTAATAATTTGTCAGGTTATGAAAGTGAACGAAAGTGTTTTCAAAAATAAATTTCTATTTATTTATTGTAGAAATATTTTGTAGTGGCAAATGTAAAGAAAAATACAGTAATCCAATTAAAAAGAGTTGCTGACGTAAATTGGTTTTTGTTTTTTTTTTCACTTTTACGTTATGGAAAAGTAAATATTTTTTTTGCTAAAATCTTAAATATTTTTCTGAAATAATTGTATTTTTAGCCTATTTTATCAAAATTGTTTATAATTCTTTAAAAAATACTCAAAGAAACATTCATTTATCATTTTCAAAATAAAACAAAATACAAACATAACTCTTTACTTTTTGGCAGCCATTTTCGTTGTTGTTAAAATTTACACAGCCAATAAGATTCAAGAGAAGGCAGAGCTTTGCTATTCTTTCACATATTTGGGCATATATATTGATTTTTTACTTGTAAAATAATTCAAAAGAGGGCAGCATCTTACAGAACTTTTAAAAATCTAACTATTGACTATAATACAACTATCCTAGCATTAAAAATAATGGAATTAGAGTGACGTCAATCATCAATGAAAGGTCTCATAAGCTTCGTCACGAAGGTTAAATGACAAAAAGGTTTTAAAGAAAATATATTCTATCCCTCAGGCTAATATAATATTATGATAATGTGCTTAAAGAGATGGGAACATGTGCAAGGTGCTTTGAGTAATTATAAAAGTTTAATAAAACATTTGAAAATTAAGGATTATACAATATTTATTGATTTTGAGAATAGCACAGACAAAATCTTACTAAGCGACAAAGTGGGATTTGATCAAAGCATTTATTTTATAATAATAATTAAAGCAGATGGGAAGTCAGTATTGCTAATAATGAATTTATTAAAAGATGGATGGTGTGACACATTTCAGTCATGGATGCTTTGTAAAATTATATATAAATAAATGGAAAATATTTGGAATGACTACGAGGGCATCTTGCCACTGGCTCATAGGAATGTGTTGTCACAGATAGCTGAAGCTTGGATTCATCCACAACTTAGTGGCTGGGTGATGGCTATGTCTAATTCCCTGGTGTGACATTTGAGTACACACTCTGCCTGGGAACCATAGGAAATGAAAAGGGAATGGACTTGGCCATTTAAAATTTTTGGAAAGAAAAACAAAGCGGTCTCAACAACCAATTCATTTACCAGCAATACTAGACTAATGTATATAAAACATACAAGATGGATTTACTTAGATTGGGAAAAATGCCAATCAAATTCCCAGAAATTCATTTAAAAGGGTCTACAATTCTCAACGTCAATGACAAACTTTGAAATTAAAGTATAATACAGTATTTTAAAATAGGAAAATGCATGCTTGTGGGTTTGAAAAGAAAGCAGAGATTTATTTATGCAATCATGCATTTGGGACACATTTAATCATTGACCTCGCACATACTCTCATATTAAGTTAAAATCAATAAAATGTAGATTTTAAACTATTTGATTATTGTATATATTAAAGAAGATTAGAATAGCCCTCAAACGAGTGATTTGCGAGGTAATAAAATTGGGAATTAGTTATAAATTTAAAATATGCCTTAATATCGGCATCTTACTTTCAACAAAGGGAATAATTCACTCGGTCAAAGACTATTCTGACACATTATCATAATAAAATAAAAGATTAATAAATAGAAAATATTAACTCAAGGATAGTGAGCAAAACTGTTGATTATATTAGAACACATTAAAGGAATACATAATAAAGTCAAATGAAATAAAAGAAAAACAATTTAAAATAGCTATAGCATGTTAGTTAGAAATCACAAGAGCTCTTGGGTTAATTTGGGGTTATCTCTGGAGAAGCATTTGCATGTAGATTGATGGTCAGCAGGTTTTATACAATTCAGCAGCAAAATCTGGAATTGTTCATATTTTTGGCAGCAGCAGCAGTTCCGGGGTTCCTTAGGTGATAGCTTTCGATGGTCTAGAGCAGTGGCCAGCCATTCCCGAGGGGAAAATAGCCTTCTTTCCAGCTCTACTCTGTCATTTCAAGGTTAGCAATTTTGAAGGTTGGGTGATTCAGAGGTGAAACTGTAAACATGGTCAATTAATTTGGAGATGAAAACTCGGCTTCAAATTTAAGTTCACAGGCACGTAGCTAAAAATCTCAGGAATATATATTTTTGAAATCTTGCTTGAAGAATATTTTTACTAGAATATTTTCACTAGAAACATTTGCTGAAATATCATTAGAATATTTCACTAGAGTAATTTCACTAGAATCATTTCATTAGCAAATCACTAGAATGGAGAACAAAAAAAACCCTCCTTTTTATAGTGGAATTGAACAATATAACTGCCCTGTAGAATTACAAAAATATTTTGGACTTTGCTTACTTATCAGCTGTAATTAATCCTATCCGAATGTCTAAAGGAATTCAACAAAATTTTAATTAATTTCTATTGTTAATTTCCTTGTCGACATTTGAATTACAAACTTGATTTAATTAAAATAACTTTTATTAATTGAAAGAAAACCTTAAGTGGACATCTGCTGTATTTTTAGATAATAATTAAAACTATTGTTCCTACCAGCCCTCATTTATTCTAACAGAAAATATATGGCATGATTTTAAATTCAAAAGAAAATTATTTTACTTTTTAAATTTCAATATTTGAATCTATCTACTAAACGAATATAAATTTTATTTTAAATCAAAAATATATTACGATTGTAATATATTTTTGTAAATAGATTCGAACAAAATAATTTTAACTAACAATTTATAATTTTATCATAAGTTTTAAAATACATAACACAGTGTGTGCGCAATTATGACTTATATAACCTACTTTTAAATAGATCTAAATTATGTGAACATACACATAATTCATAACATTTTATTGATTTGGGAATGAGTTATACTTATATATAACATGAGTGTTGTACTCGTGATTTAAAATTGGGCAGGATTTTTGGAATATAAGTGCATTGCAGACACACTATGATACATTGGGGTTCAAACTAAGGTATGAGGGTAGGAAATAGATGAGAAAAGGTGAAATGAAGATCTGCAAAGCATATCCTACTGTTTTAATATATATATATATATTCTATGTGTTTACACTTAACTCAAGTGAAATATGAATTGGTTCTAAAATACATGTATAGTGAGAGAGGTTAGTGATGATTGTGACATTGTGAGATATGAGATAAAAACCAAAAAATAATATATATATATATATATGCAAATTTATAAATAAATATTTAAAAATACAGTATTTAAAAGCTTATAACAATATATATATATAACCATCACTTAGGAGTTGACAAAGCCACAAGTTGGTTGAAAGCGCTCCTAAGTGACGGTTATACATATATTTTTTATAAGCTTTTAAATACTGCATTTTTAAATATTTATTTATAAATTTGCGTATATTATTTTGAAGAAATACAGATATCGATTTATAATATTATATATATATAGTGCAATAATTATCTACGCATTTACTAAGAATGGTAAAGTGAAAGTTATTGGACTATCAATGTGGGCATAGTGATTCAAATATTGACGCCATAATAAAAAATATATAGATAGATTACTCATCAACAGTAATTTAAAGTTTATATTTAGGCTAGGGATAATCTCTATGTATAATAAATGATTAGTTACAAGCATTAATGTATTTATATAAAGTGTTTGGTGTCAAAAATGGGTGAACAAAAAGTGTTGATATTTTTTAATCGAACCATAACAATGTGATATTTGTAAATATTGAACACATTATGAAAACATATATAAGAGTCAGGTTTTGGGATAACTAATAAGTGGTAATTTAGCACCATCTTGGGGGTCTTTTGTAGTTTGCTATGTTTTTGTATTCATCTAGATATTTAATGAATGTATAGTAAATAGTAAATTTTAAATACAACAATAAATATTTAAGTTATTTCATGTGTTTCATATGTTTATGTTAAATTTATATAAAAAGTAGATGCTTTCCAAAATAAATGCATAGTGAGAATTGATGTGCTCCTTATCTGTGCTGTTGAATGGATATGGTATAGTAATGAGGGATATACTGCTAAAAACCAAAACCCAAGCAGTTTGGTCTATTGATTATAACCGTTATCAATTTAATACTTAAATAAAATCAAACAATATTAGTAAGCATTAATTTGATAAATATTGTTAGTATTAAAATAGGCTGAAGGGTTTGGGACATATTTAAATTATGGTTAGACAAAGTAAAAAAAAAGATTTAACTTTTACTGATATAAAAAGTTTATGGCAAATTAATATTAAATTCATTAAGTAAATAAAATATTAAATTACTTACACTGCTCTTACTTAACATACTCTGTGTTCATGAGTTGTAAAAATTCTACAACAGATGGCTTTATATTAAAATAAAAGGAACTGTTCTAATAAATAAAATGGGAAAAACATTATTAAACAATTGACTTGTAAAAACCCTGATACTTTCATTTTTAATCAAAATCTTTTGAATAAAGTATATACTTCAGTGAAAGAAAAGTGACACTAAATAAACATATAATAATTTATTGAGATATGAAAATGTATATAAAAAAAACCAGAAGTTTTTATACTCAGATATTCAAAGAAGTTCTAGCACTAGAATTGATAACGAGAGTGGCAATCCATGGAACATGACATCCACCAATCTATTACTCCACTAAATTACATAGAATAAGAAAACAAATATAGTATTAGAAATGTATAAATAGAGGAATAGGGATACAATTTCTTTAAAAAATGAAATTATTAGGAAGAAAGTTTTGAAAATAAATGTAAAAAGTAGCATAAAACTATATTAAAAAAGAAATTAACAGATGATATAAAATAAAAAATTAGTTGTATAAATAAAGAGTTTGAGATTTAAAAAAATAAGTCATGGAAGGATTTATGAAATATATACCCTAATCTATCTATCTATCTATCTATCTATCTATCTATCTATCTATCTATCTATCTATCTATCTATCTATCTATCTATCTATCTATCTATCTATCTATCTATCTATCTATCTATCTATCTATCTATCTATCTATCTATCTATCTATCTATCTATCTATCTATCTATCTATCTATCTATCTATCTATCTATCTATCTATCTATCTATCTATCTATCTATCTATCTATCTATCTATCTACCTACCTACCTACCTACCTATCTATCTACCTACCTACCTACCTACCTACCTACCTACCTACCTACCTACCTACCTACCTACCTACCTACCTACCTACCTACCTATATTGTGACAGTCAATCAGAACAATAGAGACTACAGAATGGTAGTGTGCAGTTTACTCAAAAGTTTTAGATGTATTAAAAGATGATGAATACCAATATTGATGCAGTATGGAGGCAAAAAATATATTTTGTTATATTCAAGTTACATTTAATTTAAATAAATTGTCATTATATTTGCAATGACTGAATTTGACCAAAAATAATATAAAGTAAACCTTAAATATATTTTACACCTTGTAAATATTATATTATATATATATATATATATATATATATATAAATCTTTTATGTAAATATTATGTGTATCTTCTTAATCCTCCTAAAACATAGTAATCTTTGTTCTCACTTGATATGAGCTTTCAACTTTCATTTTGATATTAAACCATTATTATTTATCAGCATACCATAAATTTGACCTCATTTAATAGATATTTTTATGTAAAATTTAAATAAATGTTAAAAAATAAAATTAGATTTTTGGAATTATTTTAAAAATTAGATTTTAATCAAAACAAAGCACCATTTATCATTCAACTGCCAGGAAGAGCGGATTTATTTTACAAAATGAACAAAATCTTTTTGTTCACTGTTTGTTTTTAAAATCTCAATGAATAATTATTGATATCTAGTGAACCTATCTATTTATAATTTAAAAGTTTAAAACTTTTAGTAATGTTTATGATATTAATCTATTTTCTAACTGGCTGTCTTAGTGATATAACTTTCAGAGATCATAATTTACATGCCACCATAATTTCCATAGCCATGTTATTCAGAAAAATATATTTTTTTGTATTTAAAAATGAAACATTTCTGCAGAAAATAAATATGTAGTAATATATGTTCTTGATTACTAATAATTATTATTAGGCAAAAATAATTATAAACATTTCAAAAAATATAGTTTTTAGTCATTTGTAATATTTTCTCTAAGTAATATCGCAGTGTTTGAGACCATCAAGAATACAATGAGCACTCATTATTGTGGAAATTTCCATACACTGAAATTCTCACTTTTTATTTATGCTGACATCTATAGAATTTTATTGAAATTAAGATGCAAAAATAAAAAATATGTGAATTTTAAAAATTGAAAAAAAAAAAAAATGTTTGCAAAATCTCTCAGTAGAGGGTGAAAAATGAAATTTAATTTTTTGATTTCTGGATTGATAAAATGTCTGTCTTTCCAACAGAAAGATCAATGTATGTGTATGTTTAATTTATATTATGAATTTCATTTGGTTGTCATGGTTAAATATAATTTTCAATTTTCATTATATTTTCACATGAAATATATAATTAAACAACATCTCAGGGTTCTGAATATGCCTTTATGGTAATACAAACTTACATCTGTTTTGAAGTAAAGTTCCAATTTCTGAAATATCTGGTTTTAGCAATCCCCATATAGTTTGTTCTTTTACAATACTTCAATCCACTTTTAGGTTCACTTATTATTACAGGCTGTACTCTTTTTGGTATAATTGTCAATTATTTTTTATTACTTCAGGTTTGTCACAAATGGTATTAAGTCTATTTTTTATTCTCAGGGCAAACTGTATTATTAACTCACTCTCAAAGCTAGGATGATCAGTATTGGTATGTTTCTTATTTGCTACAATCTGTCCACATTTAAATATTATCAACTGATAGAATTTTTGAGGGAGTCGGCAACTGTAGTCAGCAACTGTCATTCCAATTTCAGAATAAGGCAAACATTTTTTTTTCAAATAATGATGGGCATCACCTTTTTTTTCCAGAATAGAACTGGATTTTGTATTTTTTATTCTATGCAACTGCATGCTACAGCATAAAGAAGTACACATTATGGGACAATGTGTGATTCATATTAAAGCAGACATACTTGTTTTTCTAGATAATTTTATATTTTTTTTCTTATAATCTTGAAGATATTCTCTCATTGGCAAAAATGTAGCATTAACTTTCTATGGAAGGTATGAATATTGTGCTTAAATTTTTTGGTTTATTATTCTAAGAAAAATGTTCTGGCTTAAATCAATGATCACAGCCTATTTAAAGCTAATTATTACTATATTTTCCAAACTTATTTTTTAAAATTATCTTGCCCAACATCTCAATTGTCTTTCTCCTAAACTACCATATTAATTACACGGTGCTAAACTATTCATAAAGAAAAGTTTGTCGTAAGAGAAATGAAAAGACTGCATTTCAAAATATTAAATAAATATATTAATAGTTTAGTTTGCTCTCTATATAAAACTATCTGTGGCTCACATATTGGTTTGTATAATCAGTGCTAAGCTCATCTCTAGATTATTACTTTATTTCTCTTGGAGTTGAAATGCCCAGACTCATTACAGAGTGACTGCTAATAATAATAAATATTTATAAAGAATCTTAATTACAAGATGCTATGACTATTTTTATTATGAGTTGAGAAAACTGTAGCGAGGTAGTGCTGATAATAAGCAAACGCATTTATTGCTTCACAAAAAGTTATTTTAATAAATAAGAAATAGTAGAAGTTAAAAAACAATTTTTTTAAAATATATTATATTATTCAATATGCACAAAAAGTAGACGAAAACAATAGTTCAATTTTAATTCAATGCTACATTTTAGAAAAACAACTTTTAATTTTTTTGAAAGGAAATGAATTAATGTAAAATGTTTTCCTTAAATGCTGAATGTATCATTAACTATTTTTATAATGTTATTTCAATCTTTACCTATTCAAAAACCTATTAGCAATAACAATCAAGTATAATTACATAACCATTATTACTTTAATAATTATAAGAAAAATAACAAAAAAAGCTATTGTTTAAAAATATATTGTTCTGAGAAGAATATTTGTGTGATTCTCAAGTGTTTTTGTATATATATAAAAAAACATTAATTACTTTTCCATTATAATTTAAATTGATTATTTTAATGACATTTGATTAAAAGTCTATTTAACTTTGTTTGCTTAATTTTAACATTATTTTTTGTTTAGGAATATAATTTGTTCTATTTATAGAACAACATTATTTCCAACAGTATATATATAATTTATAAATATTTTTCAAGATAGGGATTAGTTCAATTACCGATCATTTCTACAGACAAGGATTTAAACGAAAATGAAACTAAATAACAAAATTCTTCAATGAAAATCAAATAAACTATGAATACAATTAAAAAGACAAAAATAAAATACTTAAAATACAATTTTTAAAAACGAATGACAACATTGCATACAAAATGATACACAAAGCAATACATTACATTATTTTTTTAACATTTGTAGTAAAAACAATAATTTGATATTATCTAATATTCATTGATTCCTCAAATTTAATTTTTTAGCTATTACTTTTTTAATTACACATATATTATCTAATCACTTAAAATAATATTATTACAATCAAAGTCAGATAAAAATCTTAAAGCACACACAAAAACATTTTAACCCTCTCACTCCATATTTTGTGAATCATTTTAAAAAAGCAGTGTTGTATCAAAGTGGAATGACTCTTGATGTGCTTCATCTATGCACACTCTCTGCCATTACAAATAATTGAAGCTCATGAGTGTTTTAGGTACTTAATATTAGACCTGCAATGTAGAGAAGATGATAGGCTTTTTTATATCTGTGATAAATGTGTAAACTTGTTATCATATCATATAAATGCTGCAATGTTATTTGATCTCGTATCAAAACATGCAACAATAAAATTGGCATTCATAAGGGAATGTGTTGAAGAATTTGAGAATTCCATTCCTAAACAGTAATCCATTTTATTTACAGTTGTGCTTGCAAATTAAGCTCTATAAAATGGGGAAAACTAGAGCATGGTATAGCAAATAAAACCATAATTGACTGGAATTACTACATGTGGGAAGTTTATACCACTGTCATGTTTTTTGTGATTATTTTATACTCTCAGTTATTGTCCAGATTTCATTCTGACAACATATTTAATGCTGTCAATTGCATTTTAGTTTTGATTCAACATTTCTGGCTTTGAAAGACCTATAAATGCTGAATTACAAAGTGCCAATTTCGTTCATTTTTGAGTGAACCATAAATACAATCATGCGTTAAGTAAGTGTGCATTTTGGGAAAAAAATAAAAATTTTACTGTTAGTTTACATTTTGGGAAAATAATAATTCACTTAAAAATAAAGTAGAACCTAAGAAATTGATTATTTCATTGTAACCCTTCCTGTTATATATACACATAAATACTGTGTGTGTATATTTTATGATTTTTTATAACATTTTACAGTATATTCTGATTGTTGGAAGGTCTATAAAAGTGCTAAGTTACTAACTGCTGATTATGATCATTTTGGGGTGAATCACAAATACAATAAATGTGTTAAGTAAGAGTGCATTTTGAGAGAAACAAAAATTTTACTTTTAGTCTTTATTTTGGGGAAAAAGTTAATCCAGTAGAACCGGAAAATTGATTGTTTCATGATGACAATTACTGTTATATATTACATGAAAATGAAATCACTTTATTAAAGGAAAACATTGACTCTATGGAACGTTTACGGTTGGATTGTGAAATTGAAATACAAGGTGTTCTCTTTTGTGAAAATGAAAATTTATCTTTAATTGTTACAAAGTTGGTGGAAAAACTTGAAATTAAAGACTTTACTAATAATTGTATTGAGAATATTTATCGGACAAAATCTAAATCTACTAATATAGCAGGTTTTATTGTTACTTGTTTTACTTCGTGAAATTTAACTAAATCATTTTTATTAAAGAGAAATGTTATTAAATCGGTTTCTGATTTTTTGTTAATGGAATCTAGTCAGCGCATATATATTAATCAATGTGTAAGTGTAACTCCACATATTATACAGCTGTTATGGAAGGCTAAGCAAAAAATGCATGAATGTAAAGGTTTGGCTTTTATATGTAATGGGTTGGTTTATGTTAGAAATGATTTAAATTATCTGCGTGTTTTAATTAAAAATGAATCTGAGTTGTCAGCATTTTGAAATTTATTTCTTAAAGTGAAGCTTGGTGCATTTTATCCTAATGGTGAAACTTTGTCTAATTTAAATATTTTTTATTTGAATATATGAAGTGTTAGATATAATTTTGATGAATTTGTTGTGTATTTAAATGATTTTCCTGCCAGTTTTTATGATGTGATAATTTTAACTGAATCTTGGATTTCCATTGAAGAACAGCATTTATATGTTCTGGATGGCTATTCAAATATTCTTTCTCCTTGTGCGTCTTCACGTTCAGGTGGTGTATTAGTTTTTGTGAAAGAAAACATTAAATTTACGTATCATAATCCATTTCTTGCCTCTGCAGAATGTGTTTTGATTCATCTGAATTTACCTTGTTTTGTCTTAACTAGTATTGCTTTATATAGATCATGTACAAGTATCATTTTGGATTTTATAGCTGAACTTGATGTGTTATTGTCTGATTTACATACTACTTCAGTAATTCTTATGGGAGATTTGAATATAGATTTATGTAATAATCTACATGGGCCTACCATACATTTGAATTTGCTTTATAGTATAATTTTAATCAAGCTATTTTTTCACCTACTCATATTACTAAATCTTGCCAATCAATGTTGGATCATATATTTGTCAGATTAAACCAGAATCGAAGTTATGAATCGTATGTACTAAATATTTTTATTTCGGATCATTTTGCAACTATGTTGAGGTTATTAAATTGTAGACAACGTGTAAATACTCATTTATATATTAATAAGTTATTACATAATAAACTAAAAAGGTTATGTTTTTGCTCTGCATGATGTTGATTCAGCATTTTTAAAATTTCAAGATATGTAAATCTTTAATTACAAAATCTATGGTTAGTTTTAAATTGACTAGCAAAAACCGCAAGCGCTCAGCCTGGATAACGAATGATTTGATTGAAAAAATTAATCAAAGAAATCATTTAAAATGTTTGGGTGGAGATTTGTTGACTTTGAAGAAATTAAATACTGAGATTAAATCTGATATTTGGAAATTAAAATTTCAATATTATCAAAAATATTTTAATGATAAAAATATTTCTTTAAAATAAAAATTGATAAATTGTCTTGTAAAGAAACCTTTATTAAATCAATTTAAATTTATAAAACACAATGATAATTTGATTGAAGTAGAAAATAATGAAAAATGTGTTGCTGACTTGTTTAATAATTTTTTTTTCAGATTTGTCAATAGATAGAACACCAGTACAAGAATTGTCTTTTACTGATTCTTGTTTAAATTCTTTTTTGTGTTGATCTCTTAAAGAATGTTCATTCAGCTGGTCTAGATAGGTAACACCAAAGATTCTTAAGGAAAATAAGTCAGCTTTCATAGCTGTTCTTGTTTATTTGTTTAATCTTTCCTTAAATGCTGGTTTGCTTTCTACTTGTGTGAAAGTTGGTTTTATTACACCTGTTTTTAAAAAGGGTGATCCTGTATAGCTTGACAATTATAGAATGATATCTTTTATATCTGTAATGTCCAAATTGTTAGAGATCATGGTTAAAGAGAAAATGATATCATTTTTATCTAAAATAATATTTTATCTGAACATCAATATGGATTTATGTCTGGTAGACGTACCTTGGACACTTTCTATAGTCATATAAACAATTTGACAACTTCACTAGATAAGGATTTTAAAACTGTTGCTATTTATTTAGACTTGTCTAAGGCATCTGACTCTGTATCTTACAAAATTTTACTTAAGTGTTTATATTTATATGGTTTTCATAGTGGATTTATTTCATGGTTTGTGAGTTACTTAAAGGATAGAAAACAAGCAACAAATATTTCTGGTGTTGTAAGCTCTTTTATAACAGTTAACCATGGTGTACCACAAGGTTCAGTTTTAGGTCCCATTTTATTTATAATTTATATAAATGATTTATTTTCTTTACCTTTAGAATCTAAGATTTATGGTTTTGCATATTATATTGCTTTATCTTATGCTGCAGTTTCATATAATTTTGTTGAAAAATAATTAATGATGATTTAATCCTAATTAGTAAATGGTTAGCATTTAATAATTTATCAATTAATCTGAGTAAAACAAAAGTTATTAATTTTTGTTATAAGTCAAATATTCATTCGCTTAACATTATTATTTGTAATAAGTATTTTTGGCATTGTAATAGCACTTATACTTGTGCTAACATTTTATTTGTTGATAATATTTGCTATCTAGGTGTTTTTATTGACTCCAGACTATCTTGGTCAAACCATATTGACTTTCTTTGTTTATAAATAATTTTATTGAAAAACCATATGTAATAATGATACAATTATAAATCAAAAATAATAGTTATCCATGTTAGTCAGGCAACCAAATGATCTGATGTGGTTACTGGTGTCGTTAATCCAGCTTAATCAGGCTCCACATGTTGTCAAATAAAAATCTGGATGAGATTATTCTGTCCTTGTGGCAAAATTCCTTCAGCTTGAAAATGAATGTGTCTTCAGGCTTGGGATGAGGAAAGGTAAACTTGTTGTGACATCTGGCCATCCAGATAGCATAAGTGAGAAAGGTTGAGAGTCTTGTGGTGACATAATCCCTGGACAGAAAGCAGCATTTGATATTTAAGATTTTGTTCAAGGAAAACATGGCAGTAGCAAATAATGAAGGTTCTGATTTTGTTATATGCTGGGCAATCATTTATCATATGATCAAAGGTTTCACAGGTTCTATGGCAGTTGTGACACTTATGATCTATATTCTTGAGGAATCTCATGTAGTGCAGGAACCAGTTTGTCTGGAGTGAATTCAGGTTGATTTTCACTAGAAAGTCCAGGAACCTTGGCTCCAGCTTGAGATTCCTGAAAAACCTGGTGACCATCTGATTGTTACCACTGAAGTAAGGAATGGTAGAGTTTTGTGTGGGAAATAGCAGGTTATGAGCATCCCAAATGAAGATTTTTTTGTCTGAATACTAGGGTAGAGTGGCCATTGTGAGTGAAAAGGTAGTCAAGTATCTGATTTAGCCAGATTATCTTTGAAGGTGGAGGTCTGACTGATGGAATGACTGGTTGTTCCACTACAATCTGGGGAAATTTCTTTTGGAGAATGTGGATCAGAGAGTGACACTTTTGATAATATATAGAAAAAGTTGTGTGCAATGACATACCTTTATTTTTACTATGTTGCTGCATGCATTCAATTCCTATGGCCACTGTTTTACCATTCCATAAAAGCTGTGCACAGATTCGGTTGATTTTTGTGTTGAAAGCTTTGTCATATTAATAATGGTAGATAGTAGCTAATCTTTGCCATTACCTTGATATTGAGGAGAAAGATTTTCCCTTGCAGTGATAAATAAACCTTGGCAAGGTTTTAACTGTGTTGGTGGTGGCTTCAATGATGGAATTCTGTATTTGTATCGACATGGCTTGTGGTGACTTGTATATAGGAAACCCCAAAAAGTTTTGGGGGTCTGCTGAGAAAGGTGATATATTCTTGCCGGTGTTGATTTTCCAGGCTGATGACTTGTTGAGGTTGAAGATAAGTTTGGAGGATTCAGAAATTTTTTTGATTATTTGGATGAGAGGTTTTAGATATTTTAGGGAGGGTAAGGTGACAAGCATGCCATCCATGTAGGCAAATGCTTTACAGTGTTTCTTCACCTGGGGTATATAGATTCCTGGAAGTTCTGCCTCAATCAGTTTAAGAAGAGGGTTTAAGTAGAGTATAAATAGAAGACCGCTAAGTGGATATCCTTGGTGTATGGATCTTGTAGGAATAAAACCATATGTAAAGAAACCATTCAGGGAAATGTGGACCAATCTGTTATTTAGTAGATTGTCCAATATCTGAATGATTTGAGTAGGAATGTCTAGTGCTGAGAGGCAATTGAGCAGGATGTTGAAATCTACTGAATCAAATGCTTCAGAGATGTCTAGCTGAACGACAATGGGTTTGTATAGATTCTTGGATCTGATATGATCACAGAGGATTTTTACCTTCCCGATTGCAGAGAGTGTGGATGAGCCCTTCTTTGCGAATTGCAACTGGGATAAGTTGTCCAGAATAACATCTTGTATTTTCTCCTTGATCACTCCTTCAATGATGTTAAGCAGAATTGGGGTCATGGAGATTGGTCTTATGCTAGATAGAGCAGATGGGTCCTGGTTTTTCTTAAGAAAGGGGTTCATGACTATGGGATAAAGTTTGGGGATAGTTTGTTTGATGTTTGCAAGATGGTTAATTAGTTTTAATATTATGGGAGCTGTGAAATTCTCAAGGTGCATGAGTATGAACTTTGTAATGCCATGTAGTCCTGGGTGGACATTGGACAGTAGAGCGGCCACGTGGTTTTTGATGTTTCATATTGTTATTCCATGTTCAATGTTTTGTGATGTCTCATGCCACTGATTTTTGGGGTAGGGAACAGAGTTTGATAAGTGGTTTTTGAAATATGACTCTATTTGGATGAGCATTTGTTTGCCATAGGTATGGCTACCACCAATGAAGAAGGACAAAGGAGTTTTTTGTTTTTTTCCTTGCCCCCAGAGCCCATCTGAGATAGCCATGTGTCCAGCAGTGCTGGCTAGGTAAGTATAACCTAGCATTCTTTGTTGCTATTATTTCAGCAATCACAGCTTGTTTCTGCTTGTACTGTGTTTTAAGTAATAGGAGGTTGTCTATAATACCATCACTTGAGAAATTTTTAATCCTAAGGTGTAGCAAATCAAGCTCGTTCATAAGGGTTGTTGACCCTTTATGTTTTTTTGGTGTGCTGTATGATTATGGTCTGGAGGATGCCTGTGATGGCGAACCAGGATTCCTCTGGATTTATGTTAAGAATGTCAATTTTTTCAAAGAGTATGTAGGCATCTGAGAAAACAGCTTCCATGGCAGTGGCTTTAGTTATAATTCTGATTGTTTTATTGTAGCCTATGGGAGTATGGGAGTCTAGATCTAGAGATGCTATCAGGGCAAGATGGTCTGAAAAGGGAATGGGTTGAAGCTTGGCTTCCAAACCATAGTGCAGCTCTGAGGTGTAAAATATTAGTTTAATCAGCATTCTAGACTCTTCGTATAGAATGGGTATGCATTCACAGGGAAGAAACCTCTGCCATTTACAAAGACCCTGGCTAAGAGGTGATGGTATTTCTGTGTGAACACATCATATTGCAGGTTGAAGTCCCCCAAGAGGATTGAAGAGCCTGTATTGTTTGCAGTGATCAGATTTATGGTGTGGATTATTCTAGAATAGGTCAATGGGTTGTTCTGGCATTATATGTACATTGCAATGAATTCGCTAGATTGGTATATAAGCTTGATTGCAATGAGATTGGCATCATGGTAAAGCACTTTATAGGAAGAAGGTGTTTTTCTGTTATTAATGATGATTCCTACTCCACCAGAAGCTGATGTTTTAGTAGACAGAACAGTGAAGCCCAATTTTGAAAGTTCATGTATAATGTGAGGGTTGGAGTTTAGGTGATATTTGGTCTTTCCTAAAAATAAAATATGAGGAAATGTAAGATGGAAAAAATGCCTAATTGCATATAAATGGTCAGGAGAATTAATCCCGTTGATGTTAAGACCAATGATTTGGCACTTGATCCTATCCATAAAGATTATTGCTGCTTGGTTGTACCACCAATGGAATCTTTGATTGAGGGTTGTAATGGTTCTTGTGATCACTGAATTTCTGATATGGCAAGGATGGCCTGTGGAAATCAGTTCGAATGAGCTCAGTTTCATTATTGTGAGAATCATGACTGAGAGGGTTTTTGGGTGTGCTTTGTATCTTCCTCTTGTTTTTTTTTTCAGAATAGAATTTACACTGTAGGGAATGGAGAACTTTAAGTAGTTTGGCTCGGAAGCAGGAGATAGGTGTAAGTCCTTTTCCTCAGAGTAGGCCTTTGAAAGTTTGGAAGATTTTTGTTTATTATTAGCATTAGGGGGTAAGTTAAAATCCATGTCTGAGTCATAGTCTGAGATGGGTGGTGAAGATCTATTTTTTAGGTGTAGGAGCTTTCATATGGGATGAATTCATATAGGATATTGATAGTTTCGATGCGTTCATTATAGATTTAGTGTTAGTAACCTCTGGTTTTGATCTTAGAGGTTTTAAAGTTCCAAGTGCATTGTTATGGTATTGATGGTCTATGCTAAGAGGTGCATTGTCTGTATCATCAAAAGAGATTGTTAGATTTTTGCATCTAGAGGGGTTATTTGGTTCTCTTGATTTTGAGCTTTTTGGCAAATTTTCTGGTTTCTGTGAGTTATCTCTGGGTTTGGTGCCATTTGGGTTTTGATATGCTATTTGGATCTGTTTGCTGCTATTGGATGGTTTTCCCTTGAGTTGAGTAGGATTTATAAGACCTTTGGTGTTGGTTAATGAACTGAAGATTTCTACTTCAGCTTCAGCAGTATGCGGGCCTGGAGTGTTTGTGGTTGGCATTTCATTATGTGTGACATCGGCAGGTGTGAGTCTATGAGGTGCTTTACATTTGTGAAACTTATTTTCCTTTTGACCACAAGAAGTGCATATTTTGGCTGGGCATTCCTTTATGAGATGTGTTCTTTGGCCACAATGAAAACATTGCAGCCTGATGCCAATGAAAGAGAGTATCATTGGACAACCTTTTGCTTTAATGGTATTTGGTATGTCTGTGGGCCCTAGGCCTTTTCTTAGTTGAATTTGAAATGATGCAATGTTGGATAGGATGGACTTGATCATCTTGTCTACTGTCAGATATGAGAAATTCTGGATTTTCCCATAAGATAAAAGGATTTCTTGTAGGAGATTATTGTCAAGGCTCATGATACAATTCTTGAGTGTTCTGATAAGGGTAGCAGGTCTGTTTGTATAGCATATATAAGGAATTTGTTGTCTAGTTTTTTGAAATTGGATTTAAATTCATTTCGGAAAGCCCAAGTGGCAAATTCAACAGCAATGTATCTATCATTTGGGTGAGTGAGGATCCGGTGAATGCCCTCTGTTAATTTGTATTGTTTTATCAATTCATATAGTGCTGAAATGGGGATTTTATGGAGTGATCTATTTGGTTCTGTCACTGCCAAAACAACACTTTTATCATTGTGGTAGTTTACTAAGGATTTGAGGAGAGTTGGAGGTATTGTTTGGTTGAAATCAACAGAGAGGCCTTGATATTGTTTCTCAGTGAAGTCATTTGTGGAGAATTCATCAGTCTGAAGCCCCAAGAAGGTTGGTTTTCCTGTTGTATATTTTTTAGTTTTAGTATATCTAACATGATAAAGTCGTGATTAATTTTACTTGCTGTTCCAGGTATGGAGCAGGTTTTGTTATATGAATTAGTTTTTAAGTTGTTGGTATTTTATGTAGACTTAGATGGACTTGTAGTACCAATTTTTTCTATGTTAGCATATGATATGTGGCTCCTAGATGAACTGTTAGACATTGTATTAAAGTTTTTTGAAATAGGTGTTATGTGAAGAAGGTAATTTAAATCACTCTGTGTCAAATCTAGTGTTGGGTTTGTCTGCTTGATTGTTGAATAGTTATCCTTTATGACCAGTTTGGAAAATGTTATTTTGATCTTCTTCTCTATGGTAGTTTAAGTACTGAGAGTAAGAGGTAAGAGTTGGGCATTCATCTATAGAAAGTGGCATGCTTTGTAAGAAAGTATTTTTAACACCAGTGAGACTAATTGTATTGGTATGATTTAATATCGGTTCCGGTATTGTATTATGCATGTGTGTTGTTTCAGAACTGTATTTATTTATAGTATCAGTTTTGGGAGAATTTGAATTAGTTATAAAGCTGTTTTGAGATGGTAAATTGTTCGCAGAGTTAGTTTTTGTTGAGTCTCATGTTTATTTCTTATTGAATGCATTGACACGGGAAGTGATGCTGTTGCATTATTTTCTGTTGAGTCTTCAGATATTAGTGTAGTATTATCATTAATATATGTGCTGCAGCTATTTGTTTCTGTGTATTTTTGAGTTTTGGTACCTTTATTATTTAATTTATGTGCCGGTTCAGACCAATGGATTACATGTGTATCAAAAATTTTTTCTTTAGTACTTTGTTTAGCCGTATTAAGTGACACGACAGTTGTAGTGTAGCCTGTCGTACAGTATTCGTCATTATTCACTGTAGCATCTGAAAACTCGTGGTTCATTTCTGAGATTGTTTGTTTGGAGGTCTTTATTTTAGGTATATTCTGATGTGAATTTTTTTTATTATTACTATTACAATTAAAATCAATATTATTTTTATCATTTATTTCTGTAGATATTTCGTTGGTTTTAGAATCGCCATTGACATGGCTTTCTGGTATTAACTGAGTTTGGTAGGAATAATTTCATGTTTATTATCAGTAATATTTGTGACATTGAGGTTAGATGTTGTATTATGCTTCCTTAATTAACATCTTGTGTGTGCAATTGGTTTCACAAAGCTTACATAAATCTTCCACTGTATTGATGCTGTCTTAGTTTTGTTTGCATCATCGGATGTCGTTGCAATTTTTTGCTTTCCATATTTTTCTATAGCACTTGAATTATCGGAGGCTGAATTTTGGTTATTAGTGCTAGAAAGTTTATTTCCTTTTATGATTTGAGAGTAAATTTTGTAACAAGTTTGTGATATTTTGTAACAAGTTTGTGATATTTTTTCAACTCGAGTGCAACCTTCAGAGTTTTGATTGGATGTTACGCTGTTGTCTAAAGTGTATTCCACCACATTGGCAATTACGTTAACATTTGAAACTTTTGCATGTGCTTTGGGAATGGTAGGGCCTATGCTAGAAACATTGTTGGATTTCAGTATTTTCTGCAGCCTAAGGTTAGTATTCCGGTATTTAGGCATGCTATGTGAATAAAATTTCTTAGTATTAATGGTTACGTTGGAACTCTGTGAGTTTTCTGCACTGTTGTTTATGTAATATCTTGTGCCTAGGTCTATGTTACCCTTCAGGCTCTGTAGAACATTCAACTTCATGGAGTACTCTGTGACTTCAGATTTTGTTGTTTTAACTCTATTGCAAGTATCAGATTCATTTACTTTTTTATTTTTAATTAGATCTTGGGAATACATAAAGTCATGATTATTATCATTGTAATTAAGCATTGTATGAGAAAGATCAACTTTACTCTGATCTTTCAGCAGGTTTACTGTTTCTTTGTTAGGTTCTAGACCCTTTATGACGTTTCTAAATAATTTTTTTTTTTTTAGATGTCTTTGCATTTATTTGATAATTTTAGTTTATATAATGCTTTTTTGACTTCGAATTAACAGAGCTAATTCTTTTAGATTTATCATTTTTTTCTGGGAGATCTTTTTTATTGCGATTTTACCACTGTTAATTGTGCTATCAAGAGGTTCAAAACATATCCCATATTTCGGATTGTGGGCTAAATTTCCCACATCCATCAGAACTATATTAATAAAAATCACTTACCTTAACCAATAAAGATGAGATTTTGTTGGATGGCTGGTGGCCTAAGGGTTTTTTAACTAAAATTCTTTGCAGAGCTTAGGTAGATGGCTGCCAACTTAGTCAAACGTAGGTGGTGTCTTTGACTTTCTTTGTTCTTGTTTACTTAAATTAAATTATATGTTTTTCTACTTATCTAAATTTTTTCCTCAGTCATTTGGATACTAAATTTTCTGTTGTAAATACTCGTTTATCTACTAAATATCAGCTAGCTTTACCTAATTTTCTTAAAACATCTAATAGGAAGCAATTTAGTAATAATGGTCCTAAATTATTTAATATGTTTATAAGAGACTGTTCTGTGAATTTAATGAACACTAGTTATTTGATTTTTAAAAAGCATTTATGTCAATGGTTATATTATGCTAAGCATTAGTTTTATTTTGTTTGTTTATTTTATTTTATTTTTGTTTATACTGTATGTTATCTTGTAATTATTTACTACTGTGATTGAATTGCCAAATGCAATATCTGTATAATTATAATATTTTATGTTATATTTATACTTTTTTTTTGTATTTTATTAGTGTTTTTAGTAAATACTTGTTTATCTAATAAATATTAGCTAGCTTTATCTAATTTTCTTAAAACATCCAGTAGAAAGCAATTTAGTTATAATGGTCCTAAATTATTTAATATGTTTATAAGAGATTGTTCTGTGAATTTAATGAACCCTAATTATATGATTTTTAAAAAAAAACAACATGTATGGCATTGGTTATATTATGATAAGCATTAGTTTTATTTTATTTTGTTTTGTTTTATTTTTGTTTTTTGTTTGTTTATACTGTATGTTATCTTGTAATTATTTATTACCGTGATTGAATTGCCAAATGTAAAATCTGTATAATTATAATATTTTATGTTATATTCATACTTTTTTTTTGTATTTTATTAGTGTTTTTAGTAAATACTTGTTTATCTACTAAATATCAGCTAGCTTTATCTAATTTTCTTAAAACATCCAGTAGGAAGCAATTTAGTTATAATGGTCCTAAATTATTTAATATGTTTATAAGAGATTGTTCTATGAATTTAAGGAATACTATCTTATTTGATTTTTAAAAAGCATTTATGGCACTGGTTATACTATGTTAAGCATTAGTTTTATTTTATTTTGTTTTATTTTATTTTTATTTTTTGTTTGTTTATACTGTATGTTATGTTGTAATTATTTACTACTGTGATTGAATTGCCAAATGTTATAATTTTAATATTTTATGTTATATTTATACTTTTTTTTATATTTTATTAGTGTTTTTAGTTGTTACATTTAAATTCCTGACTCAAGATTTTTCTTGTATGGAATTTATCTCACTGTATTATACATTTATTGTTTGTTTCATAATAAATAAATAAATAAATAAATAAATATTATTATTATTATTTCTTCGACGCTTCACAAGATCTTTAAATATATCTTTCACAATTTCCTTATCTCCAGATACATATCCAACTCATCTTCATTTTTCTCGAAATCCATATTTTTAAATTCTCCAATACATTTCCTTTAATTTAAAATCTTTTCATGCAAATTGATACTTTAAAGTCAATGCCAAAATTTTCACTCATTTCTTTACCATTCCCTCTAACAATAATTATCCAATTCTCCAATAAAAAATATATTTTTTAAAAAAGCAAATGATATGCATTACGTAAATGTCATATGTATGTAAGATACAACAACCAACATTATATATAAATAAGATACATATTCAATAACAATATCAGACATATTTTTTCTATCTACTTTTTATTTACTTTGTTATTTTTCAAATTTATTTAAAAATCAATATATTGAATTTCAATTTTTATCAATATCTATTTTAAAGATTTTATTATGAAGAGTTTTTTTTTTTTAACATATGATTTTTTTATTTATTATGTTAAATAATAACACATTTTAAAATTTGTAGCATTGATTAATAAATGGATATCTTATTGTTACTAGCTAGAGTTTAAAGGTCTAAGCTAATCTGGGATTGTAAGGTGAATGTCAATCAATATATTGACAGTAAAACCAACAATTTGGCTCTATAAAGATACTTCTATCAAAGCTTTCATATTACTTTAACTTGACTCTTAAATTGCATAGCTTTTATAATTTAATTTATAGAATAATAATTAAAAATGGTAGATAGTGGATATAACTTACAATTTAAGTAAAAGAAGCCGAAAATTAAAAAAATATATATATTACGCCTATTGATTTTTTAATTGTTCATAATATTTAAAAAGATAAAAAAAGGTGAATAAAAATAGATATTGAATATGAGTATTGTAAGTATTGACTATGCTTATTGATTCTAGAAAAATATAATAATGTAAATAAAGTAAAATTATTCATTAGTATTATATATATATATATTATACTAGAAAATATATAAAAAAATAAGGTGAGAATAAAAAATAAATATTAAAATCATAAGAATAAGTGCATTAGCAAGCTTTAAATCTTAACTTCTTGAGGTTTTTTATATTTTTTAAGTATAACATTGAAAAAATTATTAACAGGCACCAAACTCCGGAAATGCCAGGTGATGAAAAATTATGATTTATTTTCTTTATAAGAATAGTCAGATATCCATTTACCAACCAATAAGAAGATAGACCACGGATTTAGTTATGGACTAACTAACCATCTGAAAAAAAAAATTCCATTTTAGAATCAGAAAAAATCTGTATTTCTCCTAAATCTGAATATTGGGTTATAGCAGGAAGATATGTTTTAATAACTATTTCTCTATAGACTCCACATATGTGTACATGTGTTTTTAAATATATTTTAATTATTGTATACATTTTTAATATATACAAACAATAAATATTCTTTAGTTTCAATTGAGTTTGCTGGCAATAAAAATAGTTACATTTTGTTATAAAATTATTAGTAAATTCAAATATAAAATGTAAAAAATGGTTTATAATTGTTAAATAATTTCTAAATTAAAATATGCCTTGAAAAGTTTAAAAGAATTATAAATGGTTTCAGTGATATAAACAGACAGTACGTTTCAATATGTATTAAACTTAAATCTAGTTTTATTGATAACATGGTTATTAATATATTTCATTTTAAATAAAGTCGTACACGATTCTAATAAAAGACACTCTAAAGGTTATTTAAAGCAAGATATTCATAATCTACCAGTGTTATAATTTGCATAACAAATTAACTCTTATATATAAAAGACATATTTTGCGGTTCATCCCTGTTAAAAATTCAATATTTTAATTTTTTAACATGGATAAACCACTAATACATCACATGATAACTATTTCTTATAGCTTTCTTAGCTTTTAAAGCAGTATCAATTATGTCTATACCATGACTCCCAGTGCAAGCCATAATAATTAATGGATTGCTAGAAAAATGCATTCATCATAATTCATATCAAGTGTCTACTACTCCAATATCACTAGAGTAGATTCCAGTTTGTGGCCTTCATTAGTGAGGAGCACTGTATTTGAAAGCAGTGTAGCTAAATCTTTGGATTTAATGCAATCCTTCAGTTTCCATCTTTTAAACAAGTGTTTTCAATCCTAAATTATTTGTTTGTGTAATCATGCAGATGTGAACCCAAATCTATACATTTTGGAGTTTTTGATTATTTTTAATAACTGTAGACAGTGTCATATTTTGGCGAAGATTTATATTAAACCACTAAAACATCACATGATCACAATTTCTGCATGTTATTATGAACTTTTGATGGTACTATTATCACTTTTTTACAGTCTTGCTACTATCTGTAGTGCTATTTTACCAGTTATGCATTCATTTTGTTGTAGAAATTAGAACTAAAATAAATAATGATTGATTAGTTATAAAAAAATCTGAAAAAAAAATAGTATTCCACATAGAAAGTATTACAAAGGGTATGCTATATGAAGTTTGTTTGACTAAACTATTTGTGTTTCTGATACTGTATTAACTCTTTGCATGCCCAATTCATTTAAAAGTGAAGTGGCTTGATGTCACTCTAAATTGGTCACTTTTCGCACGACGATTACGGTTTTGGGCTCTTTTTAAAGATTAAAAAAAGTTCTGTAAGATGCTGGCCTCTCTTGAATTATTTTACAAGTAAAAAATCAATAAAAATGACCTTATACATCAAACAAAGAAAAAATAATGCCCTTCTTAAATCTGATTGGCTATTAAATTTTGACAAAAGAAAATGGCTGCCAAAAAGTAAATAGGTATGATCTGGTTTTGTTTTATTTTGAAAATGATAAACGAATGTTTTAGACCATTTTAATAGTATTTTTTGACAAATTATAAATTATTTTGATAAAATATGCTAAAAATAAAATTATTTTAGAAAAATAGTTAAGACTTTAGCAAGAATTATTTATTTATCGCAACATACTTATCGCAACATAAACATGGAAAGAAATGAAGATGTCAGCAAATCTTTTTGGTTAGCAAGTGATGTTCCTTTTAATTTCCACTGCTATTGAATATTTTTCTAATTATAAATCAAAATTTATTTTTGAAAAAACTTTTGTTCACTTTCATAATCTGACAAATTATTAATATATTTTTTACAAACGAAACTAAAGTGAATATAATATTAAAAAGATGAATATATTTTGACCATTTAATCATTAAGTTTGTGAATTGACCAATTAAAAATTTAGACTTTTACCTCACTCAGCCAATAAAAAAATCAGCCAATAAAAAGTTAAGGTTTGTTTTTGATAGAGAAGCTTGGAGTTTGTCAGTTTGAACTGCTTAGAATTGATCTGGATGTTCCTCTCTTTCTGATAAAAACTATTCTAGACAAATAAAAATATTCACAAAATATTTTTCTTCTTTTTTAATGGCTGTTAGTAGCACTGACAAATCTGCTATTGTAGAAGAATCAGTACTTTCACTTTCAAATCATGATGAAATATCTGCATTATATTCTATGGATTACTCTCAACCAAGCATAAAACCCATTATTCATGCCAATATTTCAGCTAGTAAAAAAAAGTCATTACATACCAGTGAAAAACTTTTCATTTGTGAGTGATATTAATAACATGAAAGATTTTCCAGCCTTGAGCATTAATAACACTAACAGTATTAAATTAAATAATTCTTCTAAATCTGATTGCAATCTTTACATATCAATTACCACTAATAATTATTTAACAGATAAGTCAAAAAGTAATGGAACTGACTTGCCAAATGCTAAATTTTATAAAGGAATTCAAAATTAAAGTGAAAAAAATAGTTATGTAAATGCATTGAGATTTCAGGTTTCAAGATCTCAAGTGGACATTGAGGATTTGCAAGGCAATAAAAATGATATATTTAATCTGCTGAACAATTACATAAATTAAATTTTACCTATAAATAAATATAATTCTGACACTTATGACTATTGATCAACAACTATAGCAAGAATATACAAATATAATTTAACATTCCCCCCTGTTTTGATTAAATCTTTTAAAAAGTTCCATAATGCTAAGAAGTTTATTATTACAGTTACAAATGCCGAAAGTAAACTTTTTAAATTTTTATTGGAGTAATTTTATACAATGTTTGCAGGAGAAAGGATATGGATCACTATTTACAAAGTTTTTCTGCACCTTAACAACAGATACATCTGTGTAGAATTGCACAATGCTATTAAAAAAATCATTTAAATAAAACATGACTTCTTTAAATGATAAATTGCTGTGTTATATTGATTTTTATAGGCGTGGGCTTCTTAATGGCTAAATTAAGAACTATTGCACTGCCTTCAATGATATAGATCTTCAGCTTCTATGTAATAAATTTGGAACCATATCAAACTTTAAATACTTGCTAGAGAAGAGCTATTGTTCCAGTATTAATCAACACAGCCACATTTACCATGACACTTAGAAAAGGAGGATTTTTCCCAACTGACGTTCCAACTCTTCATGCCACTGATTCTTTTTTTTTGATAACACCCTTTAGAGGAGTTTTAATTTAAACTTTATTTTGCAAAGCACGCACCTATACTTTTAAGCATTGCAATTTAAAATTTTGTCAAGGAGTGTGAAATGAAAATGTCCAAAACACATAAGAGTTCCAAAGACTGACCACATTCTATTATTTAACAATTTCTTATCACTATTCACAGAAACTATTACACTTCTGCTATATTATCATCTTCAAAAACTGTTGCTGGTCTTCTCAAACAGAAGACCATTTTAACTGATGCTGAAATAGTCTAAAATGACTCGGATCCCTTCCTTGGAGAAGAATATCTCATCTTCTGATGAATTTACACCAGTTCTAATGTCTAAGAAAAGGAAATCCAGGTGGAAGAAAAAGACAATAGAAAATAACCAAAGTTCTGATACTAAAGTCACTCCTGAGTTTAAATATGATTTGAAAGCTATAAAAACTAAGTTCTAGTTATTCTATTGCAGGAGATATTAAAATGAAAAACATTGGTTTGAGCCATCTTTGAAACCAAGTAAACCTAAAGATCATCTTTGGACTATGCAGACATTAATTATAGTTTCATTCTTATTACCACAACATAAGTTATTCTTTGATAAAATGAATACTCATAGTGTTTTTTTTTTCAGATATGGCTTTTGATATCAAATTGGCCATGCATTGTGAACTACCTCTTATTGGGAGTGTGTTTATCATGATTGCTTTTGGTTTTGCATATTTTATTCTAGATATCATGTTTTATTTAGTTAGATATCTTACCATGTTTTATCTGTTTTTATGTTATTTTTTGTGTTTATATCTTTTTTAATATGATATTTTTTTTCTTATATATTGCTTTATTTATATGTGCTTTTGGAGGACCTGTGCAGTTGCTGTTCAAATTGTGTTGCCTTTTAATTAATTGTTACTCAGTCTCTCAGTATATTAAGCTGCTTATTTTTTCACTATTTAAATTGTGTAGTTTATGCATCTCAATATTACTTGTTTCAATCAATTATTGCATCTCTCAAATTTATTATATTATTTTCTTATCTAAAACTCAAATTTATATGCATTCTGATATCAATCTTTATATCTTGAGAGTTTGTGTTTTTACAGTTTTCCACTTCCAGTACTCCAGCTTCAGGTGTATGTGTTTTAATTTATCATAAAGCACCATTTAATTCCTTTAATATCTTTTATCTTGATTAAAATATGATTGCCATTATTTTTCATCATTTTGATTTTACAATGAATCTTATTTATCTTTATTTACATAAAAGACCCACTCTTATTCATCAACTTATATGTCATGTTAATTTTATTATTTTGTACAATTCTTTTCCTACTGCTCTCTTTGGTGACTTAAATGTATTACACTGATTTTGCAGCTAAATATTTTCACTTTTGTATTTCTTTGATCACTTGGCATTGTCTATGCAAGTTGATATTGATTTTTGTATCCAATCTATATTTAAATATAATGATACATTAAGATTACTGATTAACCAACATCTCCAGAGATGGTAATCTTTAACATTTACATTTATTTTAAGAAGTTTGATATTCTTTCTCTACAATCTACTGTAGCTTAGCTCTTTTTTATCAATATTATACAATCCATCATTCAACATTACACTAATTACAAGAAATCACCTGCAGTTTTAGTTAAGAAACTTGGTAATATTAATTTAACATTTAAAGCCACTTCTTATGACTCTGATTTTGTTTCTTCAATTATGTCTCTTATGCAACAATATAAGCATACTCAACCTATTTTGACTAAATACCTTTTTGCTAAAAAGGCTAAAATCTTTTTTAGCTCAACATTATGATTGCTTGAAAGACTACATCTGCTAGGTTCTTTCTTATAAAAGTAAAAAGTCACTTCCTTTTTCAGTTATCTTTTATTTTCAAGATTCAACAATATACTTGAACAGCTGGAATTTGATCTTTGTAGTTGCTGTTGGTGAAAATCATTAAGTTCATGATATTATAAAGTCTAATATTATGTTTAAGATAAAATCTTTTATGATAGCATTCAACCTAATTCTCATGTGATTCCAAAATATTTTCTCTTGCAAAACATACTTAACTTTTTTTCTAGATAAATTTTTTATAACAATAAAATAAGTAAAATACTCTTCTGTTTACTTTTAATAACCTTTGTCCTATCTCTATGCCACCTTTATTTAACAAAGTTATTAAATTCATCATTAAGGATAAGATTTAGCCTATTGTTCTGCCTTTCATCTTGGACTATCAGTTTTGCTGATGCTATTACCATGTTAGAATTGTTATTAACCATGTTAGAGCTACTAGAATCGTAGTACAACTACATATTTCATCAGCTTTTGATTCTGTCACTATTGACACTCTCATTGAACTATTACGAGGGCAGAACATTCCTGTCATTCTTTACATTTGAGTTAACCTTCTAATGAATAGAGAAATTCTCATCAATCTTAATAGTAAAATATCACCAGGATTGTAATCCATAACTCTATTCTGAATGATTCACCTTTGAATAATTTGTTCTTTTTAAAATTCACTGTTTTTGGAAATAAAAAAAAAACTGTCTATTATATATATTCTGCTGATTAATAAAGCTATGAAACATATATTATTCATGGACGATCTTGTCATTTTTCTTTCCTCTAAGATGCACCTTTTTCGCTTTCTTCTATTCTGAAAAATTATACAGTGCATATAAACTTCAGTTTAACCTTAAATCATATGGAGTATACTCTCTGGTAATAGTGTGTGCACCCTCTTTATTACTCCCCCTCATAACTTTTTGAATTTTCCATTCATAAATCTATGAATGCTATCAGAACATTTCTTCAGAACTTTATCCTCATCTCAATTAAAAATATAACTCACTTCTTGTGTAAAGTATACATTTCCCTTTATGCAAAAAATCCCTTTTATCAACATCCTTACTTTATAAAAATTGACCTACTATATGCCAATTATTAACTATATTAATGCTTTCAAAAAGTAGATTAATTTGCTTTGCTTCAAATTGATTTGGAATAAAAGAGCCTTTGAAATTTGTATTAGATACACATAGAAGCCTGTCAATGTCAGTGGCCTTTCCCGTCACACTATCTCTTCTTTTGTTCTCAAAAGTCATTTTACACTGCTTTAAATTTGTCTCTGATTATTCTATTGCCATGTAATACATTCTCATCACTATTACTGGTAGGTCTTTACTCAGTGAAATTACTTTTTTTTAGCCTTTAAACAAATTTCATTGTTGCTTATATTGATCATAATCAAATTGTTTTGGGAGTCCATTTGCAGCATCAATGTCTATCTCAAATAAAATCTCATCAACATGGTGGATGAAACATGCCAGCAAAGGCATAAACCTGGCAAACATTTAAAATAGATTTTCTCAAAGCATTCTTCTTTGGTTAAGCCATGATATCTTAGGGTGAAGATGGTAAAGTTACTTTGGGAACTTTTATGTTTTTCAAATTAATTTTGGGATGAGAGTATTTGTTTCTATTCCTTTTTTTTATAATATATGCCCTATGATGATGTTCTCTTGCTTTGTGATGATGATTGATTGGAAATAGACAAAGTAAGAAGTCCCAAGTTTCTCAGATAGTAATTTTCTCTCTACCTTGCCATCCTTTAGTAATATCAACTCCAACTAATGTTTTATAATTGCTTCAGATAAAAGAGAAAAAAAAATACCCCAATTGCCAATAATAGCCACTATAGAAACTAGCGCAATCTCTTCCTTTGTTACCTGTGGTTGCTATAGTATCTAGCTTATATTTCCACAAAATATATTGTGTATCTAATTATATCATTTATATATCTATTGACTTTTCCAAAGGAATCTTAATATTCTACAATTGTTAAAATAATATCACATATATAAATATTCTACATATAAATATGACACTTTATGATATATAAATAAAAGAAGAGTTATTGGTAAGTTACAAATTTTTTTTTAATAAACAAACTATAATTTTACACCTTTTTTGACATATTATGATCATTAATATTCTTTAGGTGATTCATATAGTCCCTTTACTCACTCTGTATACCAAATCACTATTACCATCTTTCAAAATCAAAAATAACAATTACATAAGCTAGGATAACAAATAAAAACGTTTTAGTAATAAACAAATGATTTTCACACAATAAATATAAATAAAAGCACAAATTTTACAAGACATATATATCAAAATCACATGAAGATAATGATTAAAATAAACAAAAAACCACAACAACTACCATTTACAAAAAGGTTATGGTATTTCCTGGAATTGCTATTTTATAAAGGGACAAAATACAATTTGTATATATTTTATTGGAATTAATTGCATAGAATATACTTTCAATGCTTGTACACCATAATCATGGTTAAGTTGTTGAGAAAACCTGTTTAAATAAGCAAAAAATAATATTTCAACAGATTAATCATGATTATGATATGCAAGTGTTGGAAGTATACTCCATGCAATTTAATTCCAATAATATATATATATACACTCTATTTTGACACTGTATTAGTATTAAATGTGACAGACTATCAGGAAAATTATATATATATATATATGTGTGTGTGTGTGTGCGCGTGCGCATGTGTGTGTAAATGATGAGAAGTACTGAACACTTGCAGTTTAATACACAATATATATTATATTGTAATCAATGCTTTTCAACAAAATATGCTTTATTATACATAATACATGAAGTATGCAAATGTAGTTTAGAACAAAGTATAGTGGAATATCACAACTCCATTATACTACAATGTAATATCTTTTTTAGGTATTGCTGATCTGACTATAAGAATTGAATCAAGGACTTTTAGAATTTATTAATATTGAACTAAAATTCTAATCCACTATCAAACTAACAGTCAATAAAGAATATTATATACTTATCTTTGAGGATCCTCTTGAATTTTCCATTCCTTTAAGACAATATTGTGAATGGTCAAAATAAGAGTCATAGATCACATGACCATATCTTTTAAGCTTGTAAGTTATAAACAATGAGGATTGCCAATTCCTCTACAAGCTTTATGATAAATGCTTAGCCAAAGCCAGCACTTAAAATATCTCTGTCAGGAACCCCTTCCCAAACCTCTGAGCATGGTTTCGTCCTTTGGCACTCCTCAGAGAGGTGTCAGGCTAGGTTCAGACACTAGATTTAGATATAAGTGTAGATGTGGAGAGGGAATGGTTTTGTAAGATTAGTGGTAAGAAAGTTTGTTATAAATGTAATGGAGAAGAAGGAAGCAAAAGAATTTATAAAAGAGTAGTTAGGAAAGAAGAAATAGTTAAAATTGGGTTTTTGAATATGCAAGGTCGTAGGAGACCAGAAAAATGGCTGGAATTAAATAAAGCAATTGAAAATGAAGGCATGAGGTATTAGCAGTAGTGGAAACTCATCTAAGAGAAGAAGAAGAACCTATTTTGGAAGAGGTAGTATGGCAGGGTATAAACAGAAAAGAAAAAGAAAAAAGGGGTGATGGTATAGGTGTTATATCAAAAAAAATTTAAATACTGTTAAATGTCAAGAACATTTGTGGTTTGAAATAAGGTTGGGTAGACAAGAATGGATGGTGGCTGTAGTGTATATCGCCACTGGAGATAGTCAAACTGTAATGGAGTGGAACAATAGTATATATGAATGCCTAGTTAAGGATATACAGAGTTTTAAAGAAAAGGGGAAGAGAATAATGGTTATAGGGGATATGAATGGGCATATTGAAGAAATTGATGATGTAGATAATAAGAATGGTCAGTTTTTGAAGGAATTTTGTCAGAGAGTAAATTTGAGCATTGGGAATTTATCAAATGTATATGATGGACAATACACATGGTCTAGGAATAATGTATTTCACACAATAGATTATGTATTGGTAGAAAAAGAGGGAATGAATAAAATATGAAAAATTAAGGTGTTTGATAATGAAGAGAGAGTGTGTAATAGTGATCGTAACTTTATTGTAATAGAAATGGTTAGTAATATGATGGATGATAGAAATAAAGGTAGAAATAATAGTGAAAGATGTGGATGGAGAATGAATGATAAGAATAAGTTGGAAGAGTATAATATAAAAGTTGAAGAAACCATGGAGCAGTTGGTTGGAGTTGAGTATAAGGACTGGTGTGATGAAGTAGAAAAAGTGGCAAATAGGGTTTTAGTCAAGAATATGAAGAAGAATAAAAGTGATAAAAAATGAGAGTTAGTAAAAGTGTAAAAGAGAGGAAAAAAGCATGCAGAGAATATATGTGTGCTATTAAAAATAAAGAAAGTGAAAATTATATTAATGCTAAATGGGGAAAGTACTTAGAAAAGAAGAAGCTATCTAAAATGGATAATTATAGAGAGAGGATGAAGTTAAATAATAAATTGTTGGAGGATATTAATAAAGGGGGAAGAGATGGGAGTAAAAAATTTTGGAATTACATTAAAAGGAGAAATGTAGAGGAAAGAGAGATAGTATTAATAGATGATGAGGAAATAGAATGTAGCTCTAGAGGTGAGCTAGAGAAAATCTTAAATAGATATGTAATGGATATAGAAAAGATGTTAGATATGAAGGAATTAGTGATAAAAAACAGAAAGCAGTTAGTAGTGGGAATATTAGGTTCACAAAAAATGAATTGAATGAGGCAGGAAAGAGATTGAAAAGTGGAAAGGTGAGAGGTTTAGATGGATGGGCAGCAAAGATGGTAATGAATTTAGGGCATAGAGCAAAAGCAAAGTTATTATCATATTTTAATAAGATGGTGCAGAAGACAGTTTTTTTGGGTAGTTGAAGTAACACAAGAATAAGATTATTATTTAAAGAAAAGGGTAAGGATCATAGAAAGTTAAATAATTATAGACCGATCAGTTTTATATAAAGTTTTTGCATATATGGCAGCTGGAAGGGTTGTAAAATGGATGGAAGAGAATAATGTAGTGGGGGGAATACAAGGAGGTTTTAGGTCAGATAGGTGTATAGGAGATAGTTTGTTTGTAGTTACACAACTTATGGAGATGAGTAGGTATTCAGGTAGATCGTTATATATGAGTTTTATAGATATATAGAAAGCATGTGATAGAGTAAATAGAAATAGATTATGGGTAAGATTAGCCAATTTGGGAATAGATGAAGCTTTAGTAAATATTATTAAGAAATTATATGAAAATAATTATTATACTTACCAATTAGGGGATATAGAATCAGTTAAAGTTAAAAATGGAGTGGGATTAAGGCAAGGATGCCCTATGTCACCGATTTTGTTTTTGTTGTTTTTGAGTGAAATGGAAAAAGCAATAGAAAGACTAGGAAGAGGGGTAGAGATACCATTAATAGGTAGCAAAGGAGTATATACTTTGTCGGGTCTTTTTTTTTTTGCAGATGATATATTTTTATGTGCAGAAAGAAGAGAAGATATGGATATTATGTTGAGGACATGTGCAAGGGTGGGTAAAGAGATGGGGCTTAAATTTAGTGAAGAAAAATAAAATATAATGATGGTTAATACTGGGGAAAGAGAGGATGTAATTTTTTTATTGGGGGATATAAAGTTAAGTGTGGTGGATAGATATACGTATTTGGGAATCATCTTATGTAATCAGGAAAAATGCTTGGTTGAATGGGAGAAAAAATTGGTAAATGAAGCAAAGAAAAGAAAATGTTTGGTAAAGAAACTAACAGTATTTTCATATAATAAATATGATGTAGCTAGAATTGTATGGAAGGGAGTTGCAGTAGCAGGGTTAACATATGGTAATGGTGCATTATGTGTTAGTAAAAGGATTTTAGATTATTTAGAGAAAGTACAAAGGGAAGTAGGAAGACATGCATTAAATGCAGATATGTGGACAGCAAAGGAGGTAATTCAAGGAGAAATGGGATGGTCAAGTTTCTATATGAGAGATGCAAAAAGTAAAATAAAAATGTTTGGTAGGTTGCAGTTTATGGATAGTAAAAGAATAGCCAAACTAGTGTTTAATTGGGTTATGAGTAAAGGGCAGGTAACAAGATGGCTGAGAAAGGTAATGCAGTATGCAAAAGATTTGGATAAAGAATTTATATCGGTATACTTGTATAAAAGGTGGGATGATTGTGTTAGGAGGATTGTTGAGTGTTATAGTGGTAAGGAATGGGATAAAAGAATAGAAGCATTAATAAAAAATAGGGAGTTGGAGAGATGGAGAAGTAGTATGGAGATTAAGAAGAGTTTAAATATATATAGAAGTAAATGGAATATTGGAAGCAAGTTAATTTATGATAATAGTAAGGAAAGTAGTTTATTGTTTAAGGCTCAAACAGGATCTTTAGCAACAAGAGAATATACATGTAAATGGAAAACTATGGGTGATTTAGTGTGCAAATTGTGTAAAGAAGGTATAGAAAATATTAGGCATCTGTTGATTGAATGTAAGTGCTTGAAAGCAGAAAGGGTACAGATAATGAAGTTATGGGAGAATAGGTATGAACAAAGTGACAATACAGTAAGTGAGTTAGTAGTTTTTATGTTGGGTTTGCGAACAGATAAGGGAGATTTAGTTTTAAAGGCCATAGAGTTGACAAAGATTATGTTGTGGAAATGGGATGGGGCAGAATATGGGAAGTCTTAGAGTGGGGAATGGAAAACAAAGTGGTTAACAGGTTTATCTGGGCGTAGTTGCTGAGATATTCTTGACTTTTTTTAAGGAGAAGCCAAATACATCACATCACATCTAAAAATGCCAACTCAAAGCCAAGCACTTATTTAAAAGTTATCTATTGAGTGGAAAATCTGAAATTTTCAGACATCTCCATATCTTCAAACCCAGCTATCCAACTCATATTGTGAATGACTTCTAAATATTTGGAAGTGTACACTTGATTGATTTATGACATTACTTGCCATTGTCATGTGAACAAAAAGTAAAAAGTAATACAGAAAAATAAATTTAAAAATCTCTTCATATGATATTGATAAAAAATCATCATTAGTCAACCTATCATGATAATTCATAATTTTTGGAAACCACTCATTAATGGAACCTTTAATAAAGAAATGAAGAAATAAAGAGAATTCTCATAAATAGATAATATAAAATCTCTATTATCTATTGTCTGTTATAGAATGGATTAGTTGACCAAAAGTTCGTTTTAAATTTAGCGTCGTTAAATCTAAACATTTGTGATACATTTTTCAATGATAGTACTGCCATTGCTCAAGACATCAACATCAAGAAAAAAGAATAAATCTATTCATAATGTTGTGTTATGGTTAATCTCTTATATATTATTGACAAGTGAATATATTTGAAAAGTTTAAATAATGTTTACATTTTTTAAAGACATTTAACAATTAAAGCTAGATAATAAAAAAGTCTAATGTATAATTATAAATAAAATGCAATTATTAGAAGCTATAAAACAAGTTAATGCTCTAACCACGATAGTTTTTTCTCTCTTTGTTTTTATTATAATTGTTTTGAATCTTTATTAATCTTCAAAGTTAGCAGCTCTTGTAATGAGAGTTTTTTCTACAGCCAAACCCAAGCTAAATGATAATGAGCTGAAAATTTCAAGGATTTATTTGTGAATTTGATTTTTTTTAAAACAGAAATGGTCAAAAAGTATCAAGCTGTTTTATTATGAATTTAATATGGTGATGAATACTATTTAATAAGACGTTGATATTTACTTTGTTGCCAGATCACAAACTTGGCATGTATACATCAGAGCCAGAAAAGTGGGTTAAAAAGTCTTATTTTAAAGAATGCATTTTTATACTTTCCATAAACAAATCAGCTATTCCACAGATGATAGAAACTATTCCAACTATTTAACATTTATTCCATTGTATATTGTACATAAAACAAATATCTTTAGACAATTTTTATCAAGGCAATGATATTTCTGAGAAGATTAAAATATGTTACTATATTCATATCTAAAGAAAGAAACACTAACAATGTTAACCAGAATATAATTTGTTTCATTTTTTTTTTTTTTGATTTTATAGCATAGAATGAAAGTATACTGAGTTTTTGTTTATGCTTTTAAGGATAATATTAAGGTGATCTTATATTTGTTACACACCCAGGTAAAGTATAATTAGGGAATCCTATGGAGAGATCCCTATAGGAAGAAGAGGTGTCTGTAATATGTGTATATCTGTACTTCATAGAATTTAGAACAAATAAAAAACTTTTCTCTAAGAATAATTTTATTTTTAATTTTTTTTTGTCAATATAAAAAAATATAATATCAATTTGCTTTTAAATAACAATTAATATTTAACTGAATGGGAATTTTATTGTTATATGTGTCAGGATTTATAACAATAGTGGTATTTCTCTTGTCTTTCTCATATTTAACTATAGATTTATCTGATTTTATGTTATTTAGATCCTGTATTTTATATTATTTTTGAGAACAAATTCAAATATAGCTATATCAGTTGATGAAGGATCTATTTTTTAAGAGATGACTTCATATTTCAAATACTTTCTTTAAATAATCAATCCTGCTTCTGGCAAATATTATCCAAAAAAACATTGGTAGATATCATTATTAATTTCATACATATGAATTAGGACAATATATATCTTGTACTGTAGGTCTATGAAAATCTTTAATATACACATATATTATTTTCAGGATATAAAAAAATAATTTTCTGAGTTTAAATCCTTATAAGAATAAAAGACCATTAGAGGTTAATGGAGATTATTGTTTAGTCTCAGGAGGATTGTCAATTAGTAATTGATAATTTTCTCGTGCCATGAATATATATATATATATATATATAGTTATATGATGTAGATAAAATAATATTTTGGGGTACAAACCATGTATTATTTTGCATTACAATCCGGTATTTCGACAGTGGTTGCTAGTCCGACGAAATATCGGATTGTAATGCAAAATAATACATGTTTGTACCCATATATATATATATATATATATATACATGGATATCATCGCATAATTTCCATTCTATATCAATTTAAAAATCCATGAAAAATATAATTCACCATATAAATGTTCAATCAAATTATATTATCTTAGTGCAACTTTCACCTTAACTCAATTTTGTCACATCCATTTATCATCCCAGAATTCAGACCAATCTCGCACACCATAGCTAAATTAAAAAAAACATATACTTTTATAAGTAATCCATTTTGCAGAGTTATAATTTAATTTCAAAAAATGTATATATAAATTTCAAATATAGTAACTGCAATTATTTATTTTTATTGCAAACCTACATTCTATATTATCTGTATAAAAATTCTGGATATTTAAACATACACTGTGCAATACCTATAAAATTAAATGTAGTGTTAGAGAACAGATTCAATGAGATCAGTTTTAACTTTCCAGTGCTTGATTAAATAATGCCTTAAAAAGAGAAAGGAACATTGCTGTAAGAACTATTCAGGACTAACTGATATTATACTTTATATAATGTCATAATATTGTTCAAGTTTTTATAAATATCTGAATAATAAATCTTTTGATTTTTTACTGATTAAATTTCTAAAAGAAATTAAAAAATAGGAGAATAAGAAGCTTTACTACCAAAAAGAAACACAAGATAATTTAAATTTTGATGTGCTTTGGAAAAAAATAAATAAAATCTTTAGAGAAACAGTACAATTTGCAGCTTAAAAGCTAAAGGTAATATGCAATATTTAAACCAGTTAAACAATGTCATATTTAATAATTATTTTCTAATTATTAATTAACACTTCCATAAATAATTAAAAATATTTAATATGGATAAAACTTTTACTGCTCTAAACTAATGGTTTCAATCTTTTTTCTTCTAAGAATCATTTTTCCATCTGTTTGTAAGATACAAACTAACAACTAATTTGTAATATCACAAAACCATAAGTTTTTATTTAGTAAGTATGTAAATAGTAATCCATGAAGGAATTGCATTGAAAAACATAGTTCTCTTATGATACATTAGTGTTGTATGGGAGAATGAGAAATAAACAACATGGAAGCAAATTAAAATTCCAATCTAAACAAAACAAATTCTAACATTATACATCAACACTGATTATGGAAAGAAAAATTTAGCAGTGGAAGGAAATAAAAATGGCAGATCAAATTAGAGAAAATAAACATTTATTTGCTTTAATAAACTATTGTTCACCATTATTAGCAGTCACCTACAATGAGTATAACTGTTTCAAAGCGAAAAATAGACAACAGAAGTTAAAGAACTAAATATCAAATCAAAAAATGGAGGTAAATTGATATATATGTAATTAAAGTAAAGAAATATGAAATATGACCATAACAAATTATAAAAGGTTATAGCATAATAAAATATTTAATATTAATTTCAACAGTAAATTAGATAATATTGCAGCTGCAGACAGAAACGTTTTATATACCATACATTGATAAATTCTGCTTTATAAAAAAAAAAAAAAAAAAAAAAACATTTTTCTTCTTCAAACTTATATCTAGATTTAAACTCATTTAACATTCGTGACACATTATTTATAAGAAAAACTATATTATTTTTTTCAACTTATAATCCAGACATTTTATGCTTAATAATTCAGACGTTTTGTTTTTAAATGTTAACGTTTCGTATAAGTCAACTCTTTTACTCATTTATATATATCTGAATAATAAGATTTTGGTCTTACTGTTTTATATTAAATCTAATTTGAATTACTTATTTTAATCTCTGGAAATATTGATATTAATAAGTTAATTTTTTTACAATATTTTAATTTATTATAAACGTAACTTGATATCTAACAATACATTTAAAAAAATAAAAAATAAACATTAATATCTATGGACTGTATTTTATTTTCAATATGGTACATATTTATTTATTATCTAAGATTTTCTTACATATACTGTAATTATATCTATATATGCTTTTTAATTGGTCTATTATTATTGATAAGGAGTTTGCAGTTGCTTCCAGTAGATCTTGCCTAATATAAGTTGATCTACCCAGTGCTTTATTTTATTTCATGAAACTATTTCATAGTCGGCTTATTGACAATAGATATATCATGGACCAATTATTAAGACAATTATTATATTTAGGAACTATATAGAGCCAGTCTTATAGACAATATTTTTAGATCATGGGCTAATTTTTAAAACAACAATCACAACCAAGAACTATATTTACTTAAAATGAAAGTTAATAATATAATAATAATTAATTGAAAACTATTTCTGTGTTTAGAATAGAATACTTTCTCTACTTGTACATGTATTAGTACAGTTTGTATGATGTTTACTTAGAGAATAATATTATCTTTATAACTGATAAAGAAGGGCTAGTTACCAGGATGTAAATAAATTTAAGATTCTGGATTGCCATAATGTATCCCCATTTGATTACATACTGCCATAATTTTGGCAATATCTACTGTTGATGATTACCAATTATGATACTCTTATGGAAATCCTAGCCATATTAGCAATAAATATTCTGAATTTCTTGTTTTATTTAAATACTATGACTAATAAAAATATCATTGGTTTATTATAATTTTTAGCTGACAAGATAAAAAATGATTAATAATTGTAGTTTTAATCCTTCAAGTTGTATAATTAAAATTTTTTTTAAACATAATTACAAAATTTCTTTACTCTTGATATAACTATTAAATTTATGTCAATTTTTTAAGAAATTGAATTGTTTCTGACTTATGAATATCTTCTAGAATTATTTTCGTTGTTGAAGATTCGATTTATTTCTTGCTTGATAAATGGAATAATATCCTCCAGATTGTCATCATTGCTAAAGAGAATTCGTTTTTTCAAACATTATTGCACTACATTCTTTCTAGAGTATTTATTTCTTAATATCTGGTCCTAGTTTATTCATTTATGGATTCTAGTTGTTTCTGAGGTTCATCTTGATGATGGATAACTTTGCTGGTTTAAATAATGAATGCCTCTTGTTTTGTTTTGCCTGTGATGCTAGTAGAAATTTACTTACATAACCATTGTGCATATAGCATAAGGTCTTCTTGCCTTTTTGATATTTGTCATTAAATTTTCATCTGAGCTTAGAAATGTGTATAGTGTGAAAACAATTATGAATATGTGGTATGCCATTATCTTCATTGAGGATATTTTTTACAGTTTTATTTTTTTTTATTCATTTTAGAAAGGAAAGATGGTGTTCGCTATTGTTAAGTGAACAGAAATTCCTATGTTTAGCTATTGTTTTATTATGTGACATAGTATTTTTCAATGCTATGAACAGCAACTAATCTTTTAAAGCTTTGCTGAATGCTGGATTATAGTGTGAAGACAATTGCTTACCTTTTTCCATTTAGAAAAAGCTTCAGTGACTATTAGAAATCTTTTTGCCCCAATAATTTTTATGATGGTTTAATTTAAAACTCATTGTCTATCTTAATATATATCTGAGCACTTATAGTATATATGTATGGGAGATGATAATCTGGACCAACTGATGATTGCTGGTTTAGCATGAAATACGTATATTGGTGATTATTTATCTTTTCAGCATATATGTGCTTGAGTGTATCAGTGTTATTAGATAGAGTGGAGAGTGATGGATCTTTTGATAGTCTGTGCTCATATACCCTATATATTAATAATCTCAGCTAATTTTTCTTTTTTATTTTAGTCAGATTGTGATTTTCTTTTTGTAAATCATGTTTGTTTGATGTGAATAATATCAAGGCGGCAGTAAGAAAAAAAGTGATGATTAAGAATTCATTTTCACCAAGAGTTTTTTAAAAATATCTGTGAAAATTTTGTGATGGATTATTGGTTTAAATTTTGGTCTATCCTGAAGTAGAGGCTAAAGCTTTATCAGCTGTTAACTCACTTTAAGAGAATCAAAAGTAGTTATAAAGTTTATCTGTAGTTTGAACTACACATTATGATTTTTGATATCACAAATGAAACATTCTCTTAAAACATACGTATGCCTTCAGATTTAATTTACAATGTTTAATAAGCTAGTTTTTGGTCATCATTGTTTCTTTGCAGTAAATTGAAAAAAAAAATATTTGGGGAAATACAGAGATTCTAACAATGGACAAGTTTATTCATAATAGTCTACTGGAAATATTATTTTTTGCAAGATCTTGTGAATGACTCCAATCAGATTATTTAATATTATGCTCTTTTAAAATATCAGCATGTTTCAAAGGGCGATCTCATGAAAATGAATCTTTTTTTTATTTGGGATTATCATAATAAAACTAGAGCACACAATTTGTCTCTTATATATCTCATGATTCAAGATAGGTTGAATTCAGTCCTTTTCTTAAATAGAATAATAAACTGATTAACAATTTGGTTTTATTATGAAAATCAGCTTTTTTAATGGTTATGTTGGATATATACATGATATGAAGTTTAATGCAATAATGTGATATTAGATCTAGCATTATCTTTTATTAAAAGGATAAGGATGTTTGTGATAAAATACCTTTATTTTGATTCTTAAGGTATCAATGATTAATTAGGTCAAGCATTGGTGGTCAAGTGATTAGCGCAGCTGCCTTACAAGCAGTTGTCCTGGGTTCACTTCCTAGCTGATGCTTTGACACATCAAAACAAAAATTGACTTTGAACAAGCTAATGTAATTGCTTAAGTAGTATAATAGGTAACATTTTAAATATTTGTATTATATTTCATTACTTGTTTACAGTTATAAATATTTTGATTATTAAATTTTAATTTTTTTAAAATTATATACAAACCATGATTTGAACATTTAACTTTTTGAGCTGTACTGTGTATTATTTTCAACTAAATACCGATATTTTGACGGACTAGCATCTGCCATTATCAAGGTTAACTTTCAAAAGTTATTATAACCTTTTGGGTTCGCCGTTATCAAGGTTAAATGGCAGCTGCTAGTCCGTCGAAATATTGGTATTTAATGGGAAATAATACACGGTACAGCCCAAAAAGTTATAATTTATATATATAACAGATGCATTTCTAGTTGAACAATTATCTTACTGATTCTTATAAAATTGAACTCTTCACATTACAGTTTATATTATCTAAAAATCAAATTATGGACCAATAAGTGGATAATTAATTAAAATAACATATGTTTAATGAATGGAATAGGTTGTTTCAATTGTGTTAACTAAAAAACAAAACAAAAAAAAAAGAATGGAAAATAAAGTCAGAGAAGATGATAAGGGTTATAGTTGAGATTAAAAGTGAAACAAAGCAAAATAAAAATAGTCTTTGTTTACAATTACGTTATTTTATAATGGGCCCTGGTAATAAAATAAAAAATTGACCAGCAAAGATATAATTGGATTTCATATAATAATAAATGTGAGTTTTAATTTCATAACAATCAAACATATAGCAGTTCATTCTAAGTAAATTCTAATCAGATAATGATAAAAAAATCAATATTAATTATATCTAGTGATATAAAAAGTTACCAGAATAACTGGAATAAAAAATATAGTATTAAGAGAATAACAATTAATTACAATCAACCACCAACATAAATTTTGTATTATTGAACTGGATATAATAATCTACTGTTTTATTTTTTAAATTGACTCTTAAGTTGAAAAGTAGCAAAGTCATACACGAGTTAAAAAAGTTAGAAAAAATTAACTGAAGAATTTAATCAGATTTACGACTTAGATGAATGTCCAATCGATTTTTTCTCTTGTTTTCTATTTTTAGCCTTTCGTAGTTTTTCCTTTTACATGTGGAAATCTTGTGATTTTTATCTTGAAAGTGTCAAAAGTTTAAATCAAAAAGTTTAATTACAATTATGAAGTTTCAAATAAGTATATATTGAACAAAAACAAATACTGAATACTCATTTAAAAAAAGCAAAATAGAGTTTAATATATATATCTGCATTTGAGTATACATATATCATCTAAATACTAATTGTACTTTTACATTATTTTTTATTAGATATACTTAAACTTTCTCCATCACCTATTTTTAAACATAAGTAGTATATGAATAAGGATTCCTGGAAAAAAATGTTTAATTAAAGAAATAGATATTTCAAACTTTTACTTGTTTTTATCTAGGCTAGCGCTAGTTTAATAAATGACGAGTAATAATCATTTTGATATCAAAATGCAAAAAGTTTTCAAAATTGTAAATCAAACTGTAAGAATAATTACGCTATTGATTTTTATATAGTATAATGCTTTATGAAACTTTGATATTATTCTTGCTATGACATATTACTTTGATGACCAGTACCAGATTTAGACTTGATGAGGCCCTAAAATATATAATGCCCTGAGGCCCCTAGTATTTTAAATTATAAACAAAGGCAAAACTCTCCATACAGTAGTGCCACCCTGTGCCAAACAGAGTAATCAATGGATGCCAGAAGGCTTGTGCATAAAATCCCTATCTAGTGCCTACTCATCCAATACCCCAAGACTAGTTTCTGGCTTGTGGCCATCATCAGTGAGGAGCCTTGCATCTGAGAGCACTATACCTAGATCTTATAGGGATTTTATGCACAAGCCTTCTGGCATCCATTGATTACTCTGTTTGGCACAGGGTGGCACTACTAGTTTTGACTTTGTTTACAACAATTATGTGATAGTATAGAGATGATGATCATGTGATGTTTAGCATTTTAAATTATACCAGCTAATCTTAAATCTTTAAAATATATACACCTTTTAAATATATAGATAAAAGAAATATATTGTTCTTTAAGTTTTATTAAAAAAAATAGTAAAGAATTTTGCAAAATCACAGAAATTATATTATATAATCCTCTAAAAGATTTTATGTTCCAACTTAAAATATTTTTTCTTGATTTTTCAAATGCAAAATCATTGATTATGTCATCAAAAAATATGCTGTGCAACATGTCACATCCTATACTCATGATGCTAAGTGCAGACAATTTGTCTTGAGACATAACTTGTTCTCAGTTCATTTTTTTATCAGTAAAAATGATCTTTCTCCTGAACAATTTGTTACTATTTGTAACAATTTTCATGTTCTGTTAGGCCTTGTATTACACACTAGAATGCATGAGTTAATCAAACTATGAAGAAGAATGATATTTCATTCACATTTCTAAAAACATAACTATATTTCCTGATTAACTCGACCTAATATTATGATTTGTATTGCAGGTGGAATCCATTTTTATTCAATTAAACAAGGGCACCGGAATTCCTGTAAGAATTCAGTGATATCATTGCACCAAGCATCATAAATTAAGAAGAAAAAAACAAAATAAAATTGAGATTGTTTCTAGTTACTTAGCATTGTATTAATGTTTCTCAGGGGCTTAACTAAACAACAAGCATATTGACAAATGTAATTTATACATAATAGATTATAATAAACTAACATTAATAATGCACAATGAAGTTAATATTAAAGGTAAATATTTTATTAATACAAATTAAAATATTTAATAATAAATTATTATTATAATTGAAAGAAATACACACATGATAATCCAGCTAGTATTAAATTAAAATAGTTATTATTTCAATATTCTTAGGCCATAAAAGAAAGTCTCTTGAATAATAAATAGCAAATGTCTACATCAGTAGTACATTATAAACTTATAGATTAGGTGAGTTTGCAAACAATTTAGTCATAGATACCTTAGTATGAGTATTCTCATGAGTGAATTTGAGAAGAAAAATTGATAAAGTAATGTATTGATAAACAGATTACAGACTATCCTCCAATTATGTAAGAGAAACATATTAAGACTTCTTTCTTAAATCGAATTTTGCATAAGTTGGCTTTTCTATTCATGTGTATTTATGATTAGCCATGTATTTTTTTTAACAAATAAGAGTAAACTTTACATATATCCCAAAAAATTATTATACAGAAAAAAATCAACATTAATTTTACATAATTATTTAATATTTTTTTCACTTTATATGTAATTAGAATTGTTTATATAAATTCGGATTTATATACATCGGAATTATGTACATTACATTTGCAGTCCTTTTCTTTATAAAAATATATGTGAAGCATTTTTATTATAATTATTTTCTTTTATTTAATATTTACACATATTCAAATAGTCATAACATAAAAAGTAAATATAAAATAAACTAAATAAATTTGAATTTTTTAACAGTCAATAATGTGTTAAAATTACTTGCCTCTTTAAAAAAATACTAATTATTCACAACAGATATAATCAAGAACAGACAAAACGTAAAAAGAATTTGATAATGAATGATTTATTATGGGAAAACATTCATTTAAATGAACTGCTGTTTTAATTGGTTAGAAACAAAGTAAATAAATCAATTTTATTTCCTTCCATAACCTGTTAGCTTAAAAATAAAAATGAAACATAATTGTTATTGGTCTAAACAGAGAAGAAACATTTCTAAACAAATTTATTTAGTCATTAATTGATTTAAATATTTTTTTGTTTTGTTTTAAAATAAATTATGTATTCCAGAGAATGTCAGAAAATTGGATATAAATCTAACACAACAGCTAATAAATGATATAATATTTCAAATTCCCTGCATGATTAACTGCATTAGTAGTGTGGTAGACCACAAGGTCTATGAATTACATCATCATCACAATCATCTCTGCCAATTCTTAAAAACCCTTAAGAAAATAATTGACATGAATAATCATAAGTATTATAACAATAAAACAATGCATTGCTCATTACATGTGGAAAAATTATTTCATGCAAAACCAGGTTATTCCTTACTGAGTATAGTAATAAAAGTAAAAGTAGGCATGCATATAACTGGAGCAACAATTAAAGTTTTGCATAATTTTGGCTTTCAGATTATGGTAATGTGGAAATCAATAGGTTACAATTGCTCATAAAAATGTAAATACTTAAAATATAAAACAAAAACAGTGTTCATTTAACAATATAAGCTTTATAATGAGATATTATTTTATATAGCACTATGTTTTAATAGTGTAATAGTGATATTAGCAATTAAGTCAGTGCACATGCCTTCAAAGATAAATTATAAATGAATTCTCTCACTTTTTTTCAGACACAAGATATAGTATTTTAGAAAGAATGGAATGAATCCACCCATTCTTTCAACCCAAACATTTAAGTATGGGCAAATTTTCATGCTCTCATTTCCATAAGCTTAAGATTTGTCCATACATAAATGTTTAGGATGAAAGAATGGGTGGAATCATTCCATTCTTTCTAAAATACTATACTTTGTGTCTGGAAAAAAGTGAAAGTATTCATTTATAATTTATTTTTAAAGTGCATATGCATTGGCTTAATCGCTGATATCACTATTACAATATAAGCTTTAGTAATAAAGTAATCAAATTTATTAGTTACATAGGCATTTATGTGACACCCAAGCATCAGAAATGTGACTTTGATCCAAAATCATTAGCTCTTGAATTCAATGCCCCTGCCACAGGGCATAACGTATAAAATATAAAGTTCATTAATAGAAAAAATAAATAAATTAGTATATTTAGTTAAATTGTTTATTAAATCTTATATTAATGGTAAATGCATTCTAGAAACAATTATATACATAAATATATTATAGATAATAACATACCGAATTGATATTCTTACATAAACGAAAAATATAAAATTAATAATATAAATCAAAAGATTGCAAAAACTGATGCATTTAATAAATGAATTAAAAATGATAATTATCCAATAAAGATTATAAAAAATAATATAAAATTAATAAAAAAGTAAACAAATAATAATAATAAAAAGCTGGATGTTATAGCTATAAAAGAATGTAGAGATTATTTGGTAGTTTTAAAATATGGTATTGATATTTTAACTTTAAAACAATTGTAGTTTATTTTTTAATATTTACACATGAAAACTGCAACAATTATGATGTAATATTTTGTTGATTTCTACAACAAAATTACATTAGATTTTATTGAGTTAATTGCTTAAAATATATAAATGAGTTGTTAATAAACATTGCATTGTTTAATGCAGTGGAAGAGTAGAGTCTCTGAAATTTAAAGACTGTGATTAGTGACTCAGCAATGTCACTAAGAGTGCTCCAATTTTATATAAACTTCCAAGCAATAAACCATTTGCTTATTTAATGGTTATTTATATTTTTTTATAAAGACCAGCATATTGTTTTTATTACCAAGGAAAATTCAGAAAAAGTAAGATGTGCAAATTTAATTTATTAGTTTAGTTAAAGCATTTAATAGTCCTAATAGAAATATTTTGTGACTATCTTTGAAAATATTTAGTTATCTGAGGAAATTATTTCTGCTATATACATACATATATATATATATATATATATATATATATATATATATATATATATATATATATATATATATATATATATATATATATATATATAACCTACAAGATAAAAATATCTATACCATTATATGTGATGATGTGACTTATTGTGGCTTCTCCTTAAATGAAGTCAGGAATATCTCAGCAATTATGCCCAGATAAACCTGTTAGCCACTTTATTTTCCATTCCCCACTCTAAATTTTCCCATATTCTGCTCCATCCCATTACCACAACATAATCTTTGTCAACTCTATAGCTTTCATATCTAAATCCCCCTTATCTTTTCCAAACCCAGCATAAAACCCAATAATTAACTTTCTGTATAATCACTTTTTTCATATTTATTCTTCCATATCTTCATTATATGTACCCTTTCTATTTTCAAGCATTTACATTCAATTAACAAATGCCTAATATTTTCTATTCTTTCCTTACATAATTTACAAAATAAATCACCCATATTTTTCCATTTACATGTATATTCTCTTGTAGCTAAAGATCCCGTTTGGGCCTTAATCAATAAACTTCTTTCCTTACTATTATCATATTAACTCACACCTAATATTATGTTTATTTCTATTTCTATATATATATATATATATATATATGTTTATAAATATATATATATATATATATATATATATATATTTAAACTCTTTTTACTCTCCATACTATTTCTCCATCTCTCTAACTCCCTATTCTTTATTAATAAATCTATTCTTTTATCCCATTCCTTACTACTATAACACTCAACAATTCTCTTAACACAATCATCCCATCTTTTGTACAAATATACTGATATAAATTCTTTATCCAAATCTTTTGCATACCGCATTACCTTTCTCACCCATCTTGTTACAAATATCCAGTAACGCCCTCTGTTTAAAAGTCTATAATTCAATAATAGCGAAGTTCAAAATGATACCAATTTGAAGTTGTATGATAAACGATGTTACATATTGAATTATAAACCAACTCAAACATAGAGCATGGAATTTTAATAAGCAAATGATCTTAAATTTTGCTAATAAACTATCATGTATACAATCTTATTAAAGACAAACTAAATATTAGATTTTAAACTTTAAATAACCCTCCCAAACTATAACTGAAAAGAAAATTATCGTTAACACTAACTGAAATAATCATACAAATATCTAAACCATTATACAATTACAAATATCCAGTAACGCCCTTTGCTTAAAAGTCTATATCTCAATAATAGCGAACTTCAAAATGATACCAATTTGAAGTTGTACGCTAAATGATGTTAATAATATTGAAATACAAACCAACCCAAACATAGAGCATGAAATTTTAAATAAGCAAACGATCTTAAATTTTGCTAATAAACCTATAAGATAGTATAACATAAGTGTTATTAATGGGGTTAGAAAATGTAAACCAAAATAAAAACTAATTTAAATAACAATGTGTATCAATATTTATTTGGTAATCCATTTTTACGATAATAGTTTTTAATACGATCTTTTTGGTTCTTAAATTTACAATACAGAAGCACTTCATAAATATAGCAGAAGGAGGCTGAAGTTCCTGCCATAAAATAAATTTAGCAATCAAGTGAAATAGGATGTTTTTTGAAGTTAAGAATTCATTTTAACAATTATGCATATTATCATCATTATACAGAGGGTGACAAATATTAGTGTAGTATATTATTAATGGTAATTATAATATTTATGGACAACATTAATTAATCATTTATGAATAAAATTTTAAAAAATTAACAAAAACAACTACTGATTTTTTTTGTGTGTGTATGTCTATTATTATTTTTTATCTTTTTTAGGAAAAGGAAGTAAGGAAGATTCTTTGCTCAGTCTTTAAATTTAAAGCAGATAAGCTTTAATAATTAATATTTGCTAGATGATAGAGCTTAATAAATCCCTATTCCATGCTTTTCTATACAATATCCTCAACAAGCATCAAGTTTGTGGCTTTCCTTAGTAAAATGCTTTGGATTTAGAAAAGTACACTAGAATCTGCACTGTTCCAAAATCCAAAGTTTTTTACTGACGAAAGCCATCAAGCTTAAAAAGTCTGGATATATTGGATAGAGCAGCACATGATAGTGTTTTATTAAGCACTATCATCTATCATACACTACATACTCAAGTTTACATTAATTTACATAAATATAATAGAAAATGTAAGCTGCCATACCAATTAATTAACTTAAAAGTCTTGTTCTCACCAATAATCTAATTTATAAAAACATTGTTTTAACTTCAAATTGAACATAAATAATACATGTATTATAGACATAATGAAAGCAGACTTTATACAGAAATGGAAACATATTTGTGATGTAATTTCAAGTTAATTTATATAAATGTTACTAATAAGTAGTGATGAATTTATAACCATTCTTTAAACTTTGATAAATTAATTTTGTGTTATGTTGAAAGTGTATTGTTGTTATGGGAGAATGTTAAAAGTTTGATATATTATCATGAGAAAATTTTTTTTGATTTATAAGCTATATCCTCATTCAATATTTTTTATACAACAAATTACTTTTATTATGCAATAAACTATCCACCTTTAATCTCACCAATAGATATTTGTCATATTCTTGAATAATTCCACAAAGTGTTTAAAATCCTTGTCAAAGGAATTTGCTTTGGGCGCCAAAGAACTAGGAATCTTTAAAAACACTTGAAAAGTTTTGATGAGGATAATTTCTAGAATTAATAATAGATCTTTATGAAATATGGTCCTTATGAATTTTAGGTAGACCATAAATATGTGAAATTTACCTTTTTCTGAATCAATAATGTACTGAATGCATTGTGATTAATATTTGGATAGCATTTTTTGCTACATTTTGTAATAGCATGCTGAGAGAAGTCTCTTTCTTTGTCATCACAATCAGTAATATTTATTGTAACTACAGCATTATCTTTTCCCAATGGGAATAGTGGATTGAGAGAAAAAGGAAAAAAAAAAGATTAATGCTGCTGACATTACAATGAAATAATGTCATCATTTAATCTAGTATGAATATTTACTATAAAAACTCATTAACTTTATCCTTCAAAAAGATGAAGAAATCTGCAGGACCTTCATAGATAAACTATATAAAATTTCTTCTGATGGTTGACTTTAACAGAAAAGCCTAGTTGATAAGAGAACTAAAGATTCCAAGTTTGATATCTGTGGTATTACTATCGCAGATTGGGCCAAGGAATACATGGAAAAGAGATTAATATCACTGGTGGCATTAAGTTATACACTAATTTCATTCTACTATTAAAAGTTGATGTATTTGATAATATTAATTCAGAAAAACCGTTTAACAGTTAATTCTAGATGGTGAAAATAATCCAGCATATAATTACAAGTAAAATGACTTCATCATAAACATTCAGAAGAATGCTAAAAAAATTAGTAGGGAGTTGATACTATATCAAACTTCAGATGTAATTTTATATCATACTTTAGATGATTTGAAGGATTATATCTAAAACTGGCCAAAGTAGAAAATCAACTAATTTTCCTATATAATGGTAAATGTGAAGCTATAATCATTAATTTTGTTCACAAGGGAATTGCCACAATTGTAATATGTATTACTGATTATAATAAAGTAAGAATTGTTCCCCATAGTCCAATACAAATAGTAGGCAAAAAATACTTTATCAACTTCAGAGTTACAAGCATTATTTGGAAATTAACGTAGGTACTTTATGGATTGAAAGAAAATGTAAATTAACAATGTATTTCAGAAAAATTCCATATTTTATAGTCTACTTAAAACAGATAATCATTTTCTATTAAGACCAATTTTAGTTCTACAAATTCAATATGTCGAAATTCATCAAAATTTCTTCTTAAAATCAGTCATTCTGTGGAAGGTGAGACAAATTCTTTATCATAAAATTTAAGCATTTTATGGTGTTAATGAAAAAAATGCAGCAAATAAAAAAACTGACATATTGGTAAGTTTTAGTATTATCACAATTTTAGTCTGCACTAAAGCATTGACTATTGTGAGGAAAAAATAAATGAAGTTAGTACATTTCAAAGCAGAACTATTTTTCAACTGATTATATAATAAACTCCGATCATTCTGCTTAACAATATACTTTTAATACATCACAGAATTTCCCCAACAAAGTCAAAAGATAACTATGGCAACCTTTACATGAGGAAATTTAACTACAATTATACACATTACTATAATTCTATCTAGGCCTTGCTTTGCTGTACCAATGAAACATTTGTTGTATGTCCACAGCATTCTGGGAATACATCAGTAACATATTCCCGTCAGTTAAATTTACAATAGAATTAAAGCAAAAACAAAAGATGAGATGCTCGGATGTTCTTATGACATTATTTTTATAGAAAAATCAAAACTACCATTTTTTTAAAAAAAACTCACAAACATATACCTATCATGTCAGAAATTTAAAAAGTGGAATTATATTATCACAATGGAATGGAGTAAAAAAAGTTCATTAAAAAATCGGAAAATCCAATTCTCATGAAGTTTGCTTATTCATTAAATATAATTAGGATAGGCAACAAAAATAACATCAAAATACAAAACAATTATACATACTGTAGTGCATCTTGACATAGCAGAGATAGTTGACAAGCTAAAAAAAATCTATACATATTATAATGTCAGAACATCTTTCCAAAGTCACAACACATTAAAATGAATCAAAGCATAAATTAGAATTGTTAAAAGAAAAAAAAAAACAGATATAATATCTAATATATACTATGAGAAGGTAGAAGAACATAATTAGTGACAAAAAATAAAAATTAAAAAATAACACAGACCATGATTGACTAATGAACATATGTTCAATTGAAAAAATAATCTATAATATTAGGAGTGAAAAAAATAAGATGGAAATTTAAAGAATTTGCTCACATGACAATGAAAATCAAGAGGACCTTCACAGATACATGATGCTTATATAAAAATTGTAATAACTATTCCCTTTGATAGAATATCTCAGATGATTTGAGAATTACATTAAATTCAGTATTCATGAATTTAAAAGTTCCAAGTTTGAATCCCATACCAATATTATCATTAATCATGCCAATAACATCTAACAAGAGACAAAAACAATAATTCTCAAAATATTACCTGTGTGCTATTACCAATAGCTGATTGTATGTAAAAAGTTTAAATAATATTTGATTTTTTCTGAAAACATTAAAATTAATTGTACATAATATAAATATTTCAACTCATAATTATATATTTAATATTACACACACTTAATTTCTTTATAAATTTTATTTTATATGATGAAAGTAAAGTTTTTTCTACATTCACATATGCAATGAATTATTAAATACCACCTATGTTTCAACCATATTTTATAATCATTTTCATAGTCTATTTCTATATATATGTAAATTACTGAAAATTTTCGATTATTGAAATCACATAATTATATGAATAAATTCATAAATACTCATAAATCCATTTATATTTATAATTAAGTTTATAAAAATATCACTAGCAGCATAAATATTTATTCATATATATTTGTATTTTTTAAAGTAAAATATATTTTTTCTCAATTTAATTTATCACTATCCAATTACCTATACTTCAATTTATACAGTACATTCTTATAACTCATTTATAATATAAATACAAATTTTAATTTTGTAAATCATCTATAAAACATGAAAAAAGAATATGTATTTTTAGAACAGGCAAATTAAAAAAAAATCCTAAGTTGAAGATAACTAGGCAAATTAAATGGAATTGAGAAGAAAAAAATATGTTGGTTTTAGAAAATATGTTTAAACAAATGAAATATTAGGACTTATAAAAAATTTGAATACTGGAAAAAACAAAGGTCAATTTCAATGCATGGACCTTGACTTTCAGAGTCCGATACCCAACTATATCACGAAATCACACAGGATATTTATAAATGTAAATTATAAATATAAGTGTATTTGGAAATTTTTTGAGAATTATTAATATGTAATTTTAATAATGTATTATTTAATAATTTATAGATCTGTATATAATTGTAAGAATAGATCTTATAAATGGCCATAGAATATGATTGAAATATGGATGTTGATGTAAAGTAATATAATATATATTTAATGGGAGGGGGGTTGATTTATACAAGTGTGGGAAATGTTATTCTTTACAAATTGGAATTACTTTTGAAAGTAAAAGAGAAGATATTTATTTGTTGGTTTATTAAATTGTAAAAGCAAAATGAATAGTGTAATATACTCACACTCTAGGTCCAATGTGCTTATGATTGGCCTATATAAATGCATGTATGTACAAAAATAAGATGTCCATTCATATATTTTCAAAGACTTTATATTGTGACTTGGATTGAGAGTTTACAAGTATTTAATATTACTAGTTGAATATTAAAGTAGGTCACATGCTTGAAGGATCATTATCTTCATATCAGTATTATAATTTGATACTCCACTAGTAAACAAATTCTAGATTATTTAAATTATATTAAGTATAAAATGAAACCATCATAACTATTGTCTCAACATATGTGGGTTCACTTATGTACACTGGGTATGGTCCAATAACTATAAAAAAATAAAATATTAAAAGTTTTATAAAAGTAAAAGTTTAATTTTCTAGTTCACATTGTAATTGCTCTGTGCTATGATCACAAAAGAAAACATTATTTTACTGAACTTGAAATTATTATTAATTTATTATTATCAACTTCCATCACAAAAAAGAGGTCTAAAGTTTAATAATTTTATTTATGTTGCTGTTTTTATATGCATAATAACTTTTACAAATATTACCCACAATGCTACAATTATCTTGACTTTTACTTGCTACTTTTTAAAAAATATAATTCAATTTTTATCAAATATAAGATGTTTTAATACATAATGAAAATTCACATGTACTATAATAAAAACAAAGTAAATAAAGAATATTGTAAATACAACCTATACTTTAGTTGTTATATAAATTACTATATAACTTAATATACTATATATATATAATTATTTTTGTTGTACACTACATAGCCTTTAAATTTGAATTTCCATGATAGATGGGTGCATATATAATATACATAAAATACACATAATAAATTCAATATAACTGTTGAAAAACATTTATATAACTTTATACAATTCATGGTGGACTTGGTGCCAAATGACTTAACTATTTAGGTCTAAAACACCATATTGAATTTTTTAAAAAACTGGCCTGAGTCACAATTTTCACAATAACTTCAGTTTTAATTATATTAGAGCAAAAAAAATACATTAATAGAAACTAAAAAAATCTAAGGAAAACAATAAGTCTAAGACAAATAATAAATTGACTTGGGGTTGGTGATGATATTCCATTTCCCAGTTCAAACCCGTTCCTCTTCCTATCACCCCATCCTATTACAATATATATATATTGTAACGTTTATTTATATATGTTGCAAATATATTGGCATTTGGTAAAAGCTAAAAAAAAAATAAAAGTAAATTTAGATTTTTTATTTGACTAATTTTTTTTTTTAAAGAAAATAATGTACAGTGAAAGTTAAATTAGTCTTTTATTATTTTTTTTATGTAATTAGAAATAAAAGTTAGAATTGGAGAGAACAAAAGACACAATTTACCAATCTAGATAAGAGAAAGTAAAAATATTTCAACTAATTAAAGATGGCAGAATTATGCTGAAAAAAATAAAGACTTTGTAACATAAATTTTATAAAGAATATATAAGATTATCAACGTATATTTTGACAAACAAAAGATAAGTGCAGAAGTCTGAAAACTGGGCCTCTAGTATAAAAGGCAGAGGTCAGTTTGAAGAACGTCTTGTTCATTGGTTTCTCTAGTTGGTCTTGGATAACAATAATATATCCAAGATCACTCTACACTGAAGTAATTCGGCATGTCAGAGTGAACTGGAGCTTCTGAAGACATCGTGCCTGAAGATGTATACCAGAAAAGCTTTCATGACCAACTAAGAGAATGGACCACAAGATCAAATAATAACCAAAAGGCCGAGCTCATCCTACCCAAAAAACTATGCATAGTTATCTACTACTGAATTCACAAAACTTACCGGTAAGTTATGCTTCATTATCCTGATTGTGACAAAGTTAACCATTTAAAAAACTACTCGTAAAAATAAGCTTATAATAGGATCCTGATAGAGACTTTAATTTAATTCATCAAGAGACTCTATTTAACCAAGAACTTTGTAAATAATTATTCAGCAGTTATTTTTTTGTTATTAATGTTTCATGTCAGAATTAAGTGTGTTTTCTCTAATTTATTTGATAAGTAATTTATTTCAAATATTTTTTTTAGTCTATTAGAATAAAAATATTTCTAATACCAATTTTCATTTGTGCATTATTAATAATAGTTATTATTTTTTATTATTAAATTTATTATTAGTTTAATAAGATTTAAAAACATAATTTACCTTTGTCAATATGTTTGAATAAGCCCAGGAATAATAATCATAAAAAAAAAAAATCCCGTTATAGTATGATGCAATACCGATTAAGTTAAAAGTATTTTTCTTTTTATTTATTCGTGAGACGTTATTTGACTATTTCAGTGGATTCTTTAGAATAAAAGGTCCTGGCACCCATATTAAATAAATTAAAAGCTGATTTCATCAATAGCATAATTCTCAACTATTAATAGGCTGAGTTGATCAGGAAATATAGCTATGTTTTTAGAATAGAAATACAACTTTCTTCTTTTTGACATAGCTTGATCAACTCATACACAGTTTATATTAGTGTGTAGAGGCCTAACAAAATGGAAAACGTTATAATGATTATAACGTTTTCTGTTTTTCTAGGCTTCTTCACGCTAATATAAACTGTGTGCGAGTTGATCAAGTTATGTCAAAAAGAAGAAAGTTGTATTTCTATTTCTAAAAAACATAACTATATTTCCTGATCAAACTTGGCCTATTAATTGTTGAGAATTATGCTATTGACAAAATCAGCTTTTAATTTATTCAATATGGGCACCAGGTCCTTTTATTCTAAAGAGACCACTGAAATCTGTCACCAGAATGTCTCGCAAATAAAAAAAATACTTTTAAACTAATCGGTATTGCATCATACCGTAATGAGAATTATTTTTTAAAAATATTATTCCTGGAATTTATTAAACACATTGGCAAAGGTAAATTATATATTTAAACATCACTAAAATAATATTAACAAATTCAATAATAATTAATAACTATTATTAATAACGCACAATAAAAAAGGTTGATAAAAGTAAAATCTCTTTTATTCCAACAAACTAAAAATATTTGTAAGTTAAATTATGAATTAACTAAATTGGAGAGAACATGAATAAATTTATAAAAAACAGTTGGATAAAGTAATTTAATAATGTTCACTTATTACAATTCATTTCCAAGATCTTGTATAAAATTATTTAAACGAAAGTCTCTTTAATAAGAAAATTAATGTCTATATCGGGATTATTTTAAGACTTGTTTGTAAACGCTTAATTTTGTCACAATCAGGAATAAGTAGTCTTACCGGTAAGTTTTAGTGAATTCACGCTGGTTGTAGATAACTATGCATAGTTTTTCGGGGTTAAAATGAGCTCATGGCCTTTGATTATTAGTTGATGTTGGTGCTGGTTCCATAGGCTAGTCGCGTAAGCTTCTCTGGTGTCCATTAGTAACAATGTCAGCTAAAGCTCTGGTCTACTCTTGTATGAAGAACTTTTTCATCATAGAGTGGTCTGGATTCTTTAATCCAAAACCAACCAAAAGAATATCAGGCAAACCAAGACGTTCCTCCAACCGAATCCCTCCTTTTATATTAGAGGTCCAGTTTTCATACTTCTGCACATATCTTTTGTTTGTCAAAATATATGTTGATAATCTTATATATTCTTTATAAAATTTATGTTACAAAGTCTTTATTTTTTCAGCATAGTTCTGCCATATTTAATTAGTTGAAATATTTCTACTTTCTCTTATCTAGATTGGTAATATGTGTCTTTTGTTCTCTCCAATTCTAACTTTTATTTCTAATTACATTAAAAAAATACGGAAGAATAATTTAACTTTCGTTGTAGGTCTTTTTTTTTTTAAATGTTACAATAATATGTAACGTTTATTTATATACGTTGCAAAAATATTGGCATTTGGTAAAAGCTAAAAAATAAAAGTAAATTTAGATTTTTTTTTTAACTAATTTTTTTTTTTTTTAAAAAAAAAAAAAACATACAATGAAAGTTAAATTATTCTTCCGTTTTTTTTAATGTAATTAGAAATAAAAGTTAGAATTGGAGAGAACAAAAGACACATATTACCAATCTACCTAAGAGAAAGTAGAAATATTTCAACTAATTAAAGATGGCAGAATTATGCTGAAAAAAATAAAGACTTTGTAACATAAATTTTATAAAGAATATATAAGATTATCAACGTATATTTTGACAAACAAAAGATATGCGCAGAAGTCTAAAAACTGGGCCTCTAGTATAAAAGGCAGAGGTCAGTTTGAAGAACATCTTGTTCATTGGTTTCTCTAGTTGGTCTTGGATAATATTAATATATCCAAGATCGCTCTACGCTGAAGTAATTCAGCATGTCGGAGTGAACCAGAGCTTCTGAAGACATTGTGCCTGAAGATGTATACCAGAAAAGCTTTCGTGACCGACTAGGAGAATGGGCCACAAGATCAAATAGTAACCAAAAGGCCAAGCTCATTCTACCCAAAAAACTATGCATAGTTATCTACTACTGAATTCACAAAACTTACCGGTAAGTTATGTTTCATTATCCTGATTGTGACAAAGTTAACCATTTTAAAAACTATTCGTAAAAATAACCTTATAATAGGATCCCAATAGAGTCTTTAATTAAATTGATCAAGAGACTCTTATTTAACCAAGATCTTTGTAATTAATTATTCAACAATTATTTTTTTGTTATTAATGTTTCACGTCAGAATTAAGTGTGCTCTCTCTAATTTATTTGATAAGTAATTTATTTCAAATATTTTTTTTAGTCTATTAGAATAAAAATATTTCTAATACCAATTTTCATTTGTGCAATATTAATAATAGTTATTATTTTTATTATTAAATTTATTATTAGTTTAATAAGATTTAAAAACGTAATTTACCTTTGCCAATATGTTTGAATAAGCCCAGGAATAATAATCATAAAAAAAAAAATTCCCGTTACGGTATGATGCAATACCGATTAAGTTAAAAGTACTTTTCGTTTTTTTTATTCATGAGACATTATTTGACTATTTCAGCGGACTCTTTAGAATATATATATATATATATGTTAAAGTTTAGCATTTTTTGATACATAAAAGCAGACAAAATGAGTCTCACAGTCAAGTGTTTAACTTATTTATCTGTTATAACTATGGCATTAATTTGAGTCAAGGCTGGTTAATTGTGAAATTTTCTTAGGCTGCAAACAATTTTATATATATATGTCAACATTTAGAAAAATAATAATGATCCCAGAAATATGGTCTTGTCAATTGAGTTTTGCCATACTGTCTGCAAATATTACAAAATTAAAAAATGATGAAACCCTTCATAAGTATCAGGGAAATTGTCACATTCCTTTAATGGTTTCAAAAGAATCAAGATAATATTATTGATGGAAAAAACTAGATAGATAGTTCTGATCATTATCGTGGTTATGTTTATTATACAAAATTATATGGGATGCAGTTTTAGTGTCAATGCATAGATACAATAAGGATAATATATTTAGTGACTTAACCTTTTCTTACAATGAGAAAATCTAAAAAAAAAACGTTTTATATGTTTTTGTAAAAATATATATGTCAATAATATATATATATATGTGTGTGTGTGTGTGTGTGTGTGTGTAAGTTCAATTAATTTTAACACTGATGTAACTAAATATTAATTATTATGTATGTAGTATTGAGAATATATAATCAATATTATGGAAGAAGATGTGTACATACTATAAGAATCTTTCACAAAGCAAACTTTTTGAAAGAATTTTAATAAGCTTACAACTAACATCATCTTACGGTATCAACCTGTAAGCTGAAATCCAAAAACCATGGAACTCAACTATACTGCATAGAGCTAATAACAATAATTACTCAAAACGTATTTAAATCAATATGAACAAACTCTCTATATATGGACGTTCATTTTTTAGATTAAATTACAATTATATTAAAATTAATAATTTTAGACAGTATTAAAAATATTGAAACTGATTCGATTTCTTGTAAGATTATTTAAAATAATAGTGCTTTTATCATTAAACACATTCTTTCAAAAGAAAAAAAAAATACTGTATTAAAATTTGTGTGTATGACTTTATAAAAAAATAATTATTGGATTTCTATTTATATCAGATCCAAATGATCAAAGATAAAAAAAAAGTTGAACTGAAATTTATTATATTTTTCTCATCTATATTCTTATCAGTTAACATACAAGTTTCTTTTCAAAACAGTTACTGCAAACATACATAAAACTGAAAATTTATTTTTGCTTGGTAATTTTATTATATATTGCCTTTTTCAATTTCTCTAATATAATATTTTCAATTTGTAACTGTTTTATCACTGGTATTGATTTCATTATTAACTCTTGAATTATTTTCATATTTGATATATGTTTGCACATATATCTAGGCCAATCATTTCTTGCAATTTGTTTGCAATTTCAGTATTTTTTTTATCCCGTATGTTATAAATATAATGTTAGTCTAAATAATTTACTTTTTCAATTGAATCACTTTCTTGATTTAATAAACACTATTATTTTTAAAAAATGAGAGCTATAAGAAATACCAAAGTTCCTCACAGTAATATGATATTTTTAATTAAATGTTTTTAATGTATTCTCTAACAGTCAAATTTATATATATATATATTGTACCAGTCGAAAAACCCACTACCTAATCTGCAAGTCGGATCCAAACTCAGCTGAACCAAACTGAATTCAAACCCAACTCACCAGCTCAGATTAGTAGACATCTAAATCGATGGCACAGTGCTATGTGCCAAAAAACTAGCTCAATGGTTGGTGAGGATCAGAGACCCCTGAACTGACATTAATATCTGATAATAAATGACTAAAATAATTTTAAATCGAATCATATGTATATGTTCAGGTTGCCAACACAGACAGTGAGTATTAACATTAAAATAATTATGAAAGAATTAAGCACTAAGAAACCAAGTGTGTTTAGAAAATATTTAATAATAATAGTTTGTTTTGTTTGAGTTTTAAATAATGATTATATTAATTAATTCTAGTCCTTAAACAAAGTTTATAATTATAATACGAGTGGCAGTCCTTATTATATGCCAATGAATCTTACGCAATATTGGATTTCTATGTCTATGCCCCCAACAAGAAAATAAAAGGCAGATAAAGGTATTCATTAGTAAAGGAAATTTTTACTCTAATTTTATATGAAAGAATGTGATATTTATTTTCACATTCGCAAATCCATTCATGAAGACCAAGATACGTATTTTAGGGCATAACTTTAATTTTTATTAGAAAACTTATTTTGAGATAAAATGGAGAATTTGTTGGACTTTAATTTAAATCACTTCATCACGAATTATGAGCATCAGAGTGGGCTTTACTGGAACAGAGAGGTAACGGTGCTGATGAATTATGAGCTATAAAGTGAAATTGAAAGACGATGGCTAGTCGATAATCAAAGTCCTATGGCGGCTTGCATCTGACAAGTCTTATGCCCTTTGACTAATATGAACAGGATAGGAAGAGCTTTCTTCCTCAATAATTTAAATAGCAGAAATATGATCACCAACCAGCCTAATGGAGTGGGAGATTGCCATACGTCAGCAACGTTCGAAGATGATGACTTGATAGTCATCGTTTGAATACTAAAACCCCTATAGAATGCTCTACGTGATGACTTGATCAAATTAATTAAAGTCAAACGAGCTTTTAACGTAAACTATTTAAAAGTATTTGTAAAATCATATTAATTATGTCCCAATCATTGTGTCCTTCCTGAATCTTAATAGAAAATAACAAAGTTGAATTAAAATATATTTAATCCTTTATCGGCCCTTTTTGCAATAAAAACATTTTAAGATTATATATGAATAAATACATATTGGTGAATACAAAAAATAGCTGGGGCATAGATTAAAAATGGAGCTAATAATTTATTATTAGCCAATTATAAAAATAACACACATTTAATAATTTCTTTCGAATTGATAATTGATAGAACTGTAAATTTAGTTCTAATGGGCGAGAATTACTATTAGAATTAATATATTACTATTTGCACAAGGCAAAGGAAACAAAGGAGATCATCGAGTTGAAAGATTATTGGCATATAATTAAAAATAAATGACATTAATAAATCACACGATATATATAATATAGTAAATGAACCACCAAGTAAGAAAAGAGAAAGTTTAAAGACTAGAGATTTAGAGAATTACGATATAAATTTACAGTAGCATGAATAAAAGGTTTTATAAAGATTGTTATTACATTATAAATGAATTAAAGAGCTCTTAAAGGGAGTGTAAAGTAAAGTTCGGAAACTGGCCAGATGGTTTAGGGTTCATTATTGAAATATATTACCCATTTCTTCTGGGGCTGGTTCCCTTAGGTTACATGTCCGAGTTAGTAAAACATAGGCACCATTTGATTGATTACTTGAACAGCATTTTATTTGATTTTGGCAGCCTGATTTGTCCAGAAAGAATTTAGCAGCTCAATTGAAGATTCTCTAAGGGCTTCAGGAACCATAGCCAGATTCCTGATGTTCTAGCCCTTCACCATAATCGAAACACTATTTAAATTCATGATTTAAAATGCATAGAGTTTACTGCACTTCTCTACAACAAAGATGGCTTTTGGCTTTTTTTTTCCAAACTTTTCAGAGCTATATATCTGTCCTCTGATGCCTTCAGGCTAGCACTTCTTTCATTATCAATGTTTTTAGATTTACTGGTTGTTTTTAGATACATTCCTTCGATAAGGCTTTCAAACTCATTAACTTGAATTCATTTTCTAATTAGAAAATGAATTCTTAAAATCAGAAAATGATTTTAATTAGGAAATCTTTATCTTTTTTTCTAATTAATAAAACTTTAACTGTTGTTTTTGGAAAGGGAAAATCTGAAAGCTTATCGAAAGAATGTAGCTCTTAATCATTAAACTTTAACAACTTATTTAAAAATAAAATCAAACATTCCCAATGCAATGAAACTTCCAAACAATTATATATATTTAAATATTTACAAATATATACACACAATCCACACAGTTATAATATATAAATTCATGAATAATTCTATCATGAATTTATTAATAGCATTGATTAATTTTAAACTGAAACTAATTAATTTTAGTATGCATTTATAAAATAAGTTTCCTTTATGGAAATTAGCATGGATTGAACGTATAAAGCCCCATTGCATCGGAAATTTAAGGTTAGTATTATGTGTTTGAAGTGGGCTTATGGCTAGATGTCATGAAGCTAGGATCGAACTCAGATCCAACTGCTTCAATATATATATATAAACATAAAACTAAAGAGTGATTAAAGGACAATGATTAATATTTTAGGATGCGGTCAGTTCCTTCGCAATGCTTATATTACTATCTAAAATATTAGCTAGGTAGTTTTTTCTTTTATTTTAGATAATTTAATTTACTATTATGAAGATTTTCACATGACCCACCACTCTCAGTGTCATCTCATATTGCTGACCCACCTGATCACACACATGTTGAAAAGATAAATAATCACCAATAATTATTGGTCCAGATTACTATTCTCACACACACACACCTATATATATATATAATCAACTGGACCATCTGATGATTGCTGGTTTAGCATGAAATACGTATATTGGTGATTATTTATCTTTTCAACATGTGTTTGATCAGGTGGGTCAGCAATATGAAATGGCACTGAGAGTGATGGGTCATGTGAAAGTCTGAATTCTAACCCCACATATATTACATATATAAATGCAGGTTTAAGCCTGTACAATGTATTATTATGAAGATTTTAAATGACATTGTTACAAATAATAAAAATAAACAGCCACTCATAAACGAGTAATGTCATTTTAACTTAGAAAAAAAGAAGAGAAAATAACAACTACTCTAAAAATGATTTTTGCAATTACAGTACATACCAATCTGTGACATGCCCATATAAACATACAGGTTTATTTTTCCTTTATGTCATGTTTTACAATGTGTTCTTTTATTTTTTTCAGCAGCTCTCCAATGCATTATATTCTATGCTATATTTTCTCAATGGAAATAATAGGCTTCATATTTTTTTAAATGTGAGATAATCCTTATAATTTATACAAGATCTACTTTCCCTTGAAAACCAATGTGAAGTTCACCCTAAAATATCCTTTTAAAAATTATGTTGTTAATTCATTTTATATGTTTAATGCAGTGAAAGTGTGATTAAACAATAGTCATCTTCATATATCACATCTACTAAACATCACATGTTCACCATTCTTTATGCTAGCACATAACTGTTATTAAAACATCTGATGTGATGTGATGTACTGTAGCTTCTTCTTAAACGAAGTCAAGAATCTCTCAGCAATTATAACAAGAAAAATTTGCTAGCTACTTAATTTTACATTCCCCAGTCTAAATTTTCCCATATTCTGCTTCATCCCATTTCCACAACATAATCTTTGTCAACTCTATAGGATTTATATCTAAATCCCCCTTATCTTTTTCCAAACCCAGTATAAAAAGCAATACTCTACTTTCTGTATAATCACTTTTTTCATATTAATTTTTCCATAATTTCATTATATGTGCCCTTTCTGTTTTCAAACATTTACATTCAATTACCAGATGCCTAATATTTTATATTCCTTCCTTACATAATTTACAGACTAAATCACCCATAATTTTCAATTTACATGTATACAGTGGTGCCATGCAGTGCCAACAAGAGTAATCAATGGATACACAAGCCTTTTGGCATTCATTGATTATTATGGTTGGCACTGAATGGCACTACTGTATGGAGAGTTTTGCCTGTTTTATATCACATCTAATGGTTGAGGATCATATTGATTAGTTTTATAGTAGAGCCGATGCCTTTTAAAAAATTTTATGAACATATTTAAATGGAACTTTTCGAAATTTTTTCTACTGTGCCAATGCATTGTCCAAGTTTCAATTTCATACAAAAAATTAGGTAAAATAACAACTCTATACATATCTACCTTAATTGCAATAGTTATTTACCTATGATAAAATATTTTATTTTTTAACTTATTAAAGGCAGTGGCACCTTGGAATCTGAGTTGTGACTCAACACCTAAATCCACTTTTCCACTTATAAATCTATTAAGGCATTTAACTAGTTTACATTCTCAAGTTGATAACTATGAAAACTAAAGCTATTGAGAATGTTTCTGGGGATTTTTTTTCTATCACTGACTGATAAAGAATTTGATTTTTTTAAAACAAAATTTAATAGACAAAAGTCTTTATACATTGCATTCAAAACATTAGGTACTCATCAGTATACTGTAAATTTAGAATCCAAAAAGAAATTATTATTTCTTTTTTGTTGATTCAAATTAAAAATTCCATCATCAAACCTGTATTGTTCCTTTAAACTTTGCTTGTTTAAGCCACCTATAAAACAATTACAAAGTTCTACTGTTATAAACAAGCAGATTCGTATGGAAAACAAAATTTGTATCATGTCATATCTTTCTTAGTCTTAAAAATGGTTTAATTAATCAATATGGTAATATATCCATGCTTCAGCATTTAATTGATGTTCGAAAAGTTTTCATTGATTTCCACCCTCTTGACATAATTTATTGTAGCATTTGTATATTTAATTATATTAAAAACTTTAATATCTATTATATGTACAAATAAAAAATGAATGCAAACTACCTACCTAATGTAGGTTTATTCAAATATATAAATTATTTCTTAAAAAAGTTTAAATCTTATCTACCAATAAAATAACATATAGATAGTAGTAACACTCTCCATGCAGTAGTGCTACCTAATATGAGTCATAGTAATCAATGACTGCTAGAAGGTTTAGGCATCTAAATCCCTATCACCTACTTATCAATATTACCAAATAATTTTTGCTTATGGCCTCCATCAGTAAGGAGCCTTGGATTTGACATCACTGCACTCGGATCTTTGAATCTAATATAATCCTCCAGCAGCTATAGCTATGAGCTCAAACTGAAAACGATCATGTTTTGAATCCAAAGATTGCTTTAATTATATTAAAGTCATAGTTTTCTTATTGAAACTTTATTTTAAATATTCCTAAAAATACTTACTTAGATATTGCCTTTTTATTTATCACCTTGTTGGAATTAGCAATGTACCATGCTTTTTTAATTTTTCTCTTTTGATCGTCCTGCTCCACGCACATGGGTTTATCTCTTTGTGGTGCTCTTTTATAGATAGAAACATAATGATATTTAAGCAAAATTTTGCTTTGATTTATTGTATAAATATTTGTGTACCTTATTCTTGTTATTTTAGTCCAGAATTTACTGTAATATATAGATGAAAATGTTGGACAATTGCATTGAACTGTATATACGATTTGTGAAAATTCTGCTTCATCAATTTTATCTTTTTTTGTTATTTTTCAATCTACTTAATATACTGAAGCCTGTGTTAAAAGTTTGATACAATTTAATTTTTATTTTTGTGGCTTTATAAAAAATATATACCAAAGCAACTCAAGGCTTATTATCTTTTGTATTTCCAATTTACTACCTCATCTCGTAATTAAAATTCTTAATTAAATTATAAAAGTTTTTATTATATCCAATTTAAACCAAGTCATCTACATAAATATTAGTATTACACTTTTTACACAATTTCCATTTGCATATGCAATTGTATTGATTGATAAAATCTTAACTTTGGCAATCTTAAATACTACTGAGATTTGAAATTATGGGTATTTATACTCTCTCTAATCTCAAATAGTCTCATAATAATTTTGAAACCTAAGTAATTCTTATTTTTATTAATAAGTTTATGACATCTGGATTTAGTTATTACAAAAATAAAAATTATTTGATTACAAAGTAACTATGAAACCAATTGAGATAATAGGTGTTAATACTCACAATATCAAAAACCAATATCCTAAACTTGATGGAATTATGAATTTTTCAAATTAGAAATACTGCTTATATAAATGTGAATCAGATAAAAGCATAATATTGAGTTTATATAGCGTATTTAATTAAAATTAAATATAATAAAAAATTCTTTATAAATTAATTAAAACTTTTAATTACAGAATGAGATAAAAAATTGAAAATATATAAAAAAATAAACCTTGGATTATTATAGATTTAATTTTAATATTTCAACAATGACAATATATATATACATATATATATATGATAAACAAAAATGCAAGTTAAAAAACTTGCTAACGCTTGTATTTATGTCCACAGATGGCGTCCTACCAAGACTGCCAATCAAGCGTGTTTTGTTTACATAAACGTCAGAGTAGTTAGTATTCACTATCTCTAACTATAATTCCACTTTCAGATCATGATTTCAAGCTATTTGCTATCGTCAGTGAAAGACAGGAATAAAGAAACTAGATCTGAATACAAACTCTGAGCGTTTATGAAACAATTTCTATTCAGCTTGCAAGCGTGAATTTTTTAGACACGTAATGTCTTCAAACTCAGCATAGCAAACCAGATAGCTACATGGGTCTGATCTCAGTTCAGCATCACCACATAGTAGAAGCCTCTGCAATCTATATCATTGCAAGAAAGACCTCAAAGGTACATTTATGATAAACAAAAATGCAAGTTAAAAAACTTGCTAACGCTTGTATTTATGTCCACAGATGGCGTCCTACCAAGACTGCCAATCAAGCGTGTTTTGTTTACATAAACGTCAGAGTAGTTAGTATTCACTATCTGTAACTATAATTCCACTTTCAGATCATGATTTCAAGCTATTTGCTATCGTCAGTGAAAGACAGGAATAAAGAAACTAGATCTGAATACAAACTCTGAGCGTTTATGAAACAATTTCTATTCAGCTTGCAAGCGTGAATTTTTTAGACACGTAATGTCTTCAAACTCAGCATAGCAAACCAGATAGCTACATGGGCCTGATCTCAGTTCAGCATCACCACATAGTAGAAGCCTCTGCAATCTATATCATTGCAAGAAAGACCTCAAAGGTACATTTATGATAAACAAAAATGCAAGTTAAAAAACTTGCTAACGCTTGTATTTATGTCCACAGATGGCGTCCTACCAAGACTGCCAATCAAGCGTGTTTTGTTTACATAAACGTCAGAGTAGTTAGTATTCACTATCTCTAACTATAATTCCACTTTCAGATCATGATTTCAAGCTATTTGCTATCGTCAGTGAAAGACAGGAATAAAGAAACTAGATCTGAATACAAACTCTGAGCGTTTATGAAACAATTTCTATTCAGCTTGCAAGCGTGAATTTTTTAGACACGTAATGTCTTCAAACTCAGCATAGCAAACCAGATAGCTACATGGGTCTGATCTCAGTTCAGCATCACCACATAGTAGAAGCCTCTGCAATCTATATCATTGCAAGAAAGACCTCAAAGGTACATTTATGATAAACAAAAATGCAAGTTAAACAACTTGCTAACGCTTGTATTTATGTCCACAGATGGCGTCCTACCACTGACGATAGCAAATAGCTTGAAATCATGATCTGAAAGTGGAATTATAGTTAGAGATAGTGAATACTAACTACTCTGACGTTTATGTAAACAAAACATACGCTTGATTGGCAGTCTTGGTAGGACGCCATCTGTGGACATAAATACAAGCGTTAGCAAGTTTTTTAACTTGCATTTTTGTTTATCATAAATGTACCTTTGAGGTCTTTCTTGCAATGATATAGATTGCAGAGGCTTCTACTATGTGGTGATGCTGAACTGAGATCAGACCCATGTAGCTATCTGGTTTGCTATGCTGAGTTTGAAGACATTACGTGTCTAAAAAATTCACGCTTGCAAGCTGAATAGAAATTGTTTCATAAACGCTCAGAGTTTGTATTCAGATCTAGTTTCTTTATTCCTGTCTTTCACTGACGATAGCAAATAGCTTGAAATCATGATCTGAAAGTGGAATTATAGTTAGAGATAGTGAATACTAACTACTCTGACGTTTATGTAAACAAAACACGCTTGATTGGCAATCTTGGTAGGACGCCATCCGTGGACATAAATACAAGCGTTAGCAAGTTTTTTAACTTGCATTTTTGTTTATCATAAATGTACCTTTGAGGTCTTTCTTGCAATGATATAGATTGCAGAGGCTTCTACTATGTGGTGATGCTGAACTGAGATCAGACCCATGTAGCTATCTGGTTTGCTATGCTGAGTTTGAAGACATTACGTGTCTAAAAAATTCACGCTTGCAAGCTGAATAGAAATTGTTTCATAAACGCTCAGAGTTTGTATTCAGATCTAGTTTCTTTATTCCTGTCTTTCACTGACGATAGCAAATAGCTTGAAATCATGATCTGAAAGTGGAATTATAGTTAGAGATAGTGAATACTAACTACTCTGACGTTTATGTAAACAAAACAGGCTTGATTGGCAGTCTTGGTAGGACGCCATCTGTGGACATAAATACAAGCGTTAGCAAGTTTTTTAACTTGCATTTTTGTTTATCATAAATGTACCTTTGAGGTCTTTCTTGCAATGATATAGATTGCAGAGGCTTCTACTATGTGGTGATGCTGAACTGAGATCAGACCCATGTAGCTATCTGGTTTGCTATGCTGAGTTTGAAGACATTACGTGTCTAAAAAATTCACGCTTGCAAGCTGAATAGAAATTGTTTCATAAACGCTCAGAGTTTGTATTCAGATCTAGTTTCTTTATTCCTGTCTTTCACTGACGATAGCAAATAGCTTGAAATCATGATCTGAAAGTGGAATTATAGTTAGAGATAGTGAATACTAACTACTCTGACGTTTATGTAAACAAAACACGCTTGATTGGCAGTCTTGGTAGGACGCCATCTGTGGACATATATATATATATATATATAATGAAAATTTTAATGAATGTTTTAGTACACTCACTAATTTAAATACATTGATAAATAACAAAATATAAAATAGATAAAACAGAATTTCCATAAATTATATATGCAGTTCAATGTAATAACCCAGAGTGTTACTCTATACATTAGGGTGATTTCTAGGATAATAGTGTAACAAGAATAAGAGAGTCTATAAATTCTGCTTATGTATCTGAACTTTTGGGTCATGAAAAGGAGCACAGGTATATATGTTATTTGTGAACAATTAAACAGTTACGTGAATGAAGTGGGACAACTGAAAGAGAAAAATAAAAGAGGTAATAATATACACAGTTAATTCTGATAATATGAAAAATAAAAGATCAAACAGTTTCCAATTAGGTATTTATTGAAATATTTAAAGTGTGTTTTTAATAAGATAGTACTTATTTTAAGATAATTAAAACAATCTTTATATATATTTGGTAATAACTATGATTACGATGCTCTGCATTAAATATGTATTAGACTAAATTATATTTGTATTTTACATTAAATTCATTGTTCTCTTCACTTAGGCATATATATATATATATATATATATATATATATATATATATATATATATATATATATATATATATATTGTAACCTAGTGTTATTGACACTTGGTTTACTTGGCATTATTTCTGCAGGAAAACAATGCTATTCTTTAAAGAAATAAAAAGATAAAATAACAATAGTAATAATTGATTAATAAAGTATGCTATTCACTCACTTTGGCATGTTTTGGGTGAATAACTAGATCGGAAGAGCGTCGTGTAGTAATGCAATATCATTTTTAAAGAGAGAACATGAATAATTTAATTAAGATATTAATAATTAAAGCAAATTAATATAGTATAAAAACAAATATCATAAACAGTAATTGATTTTGGATGGGTAGAGGGGAGAGTGGATGAGTGTCTTATCATAAAGCACAATAACTTCTGGTAATTTCTTTTTGTAAAAAAAAAAAAAAATAATGTTTAAAGAATTATACATCACTGATTGTTAATTTAATGTATTTATTATTTTTTTTATATTGTCAAATTACTTTGTAATCCAGGTAAATAATACTGAAAACTATATGATTGTAATAAGTTTTTCCTTTCTTTTGTTTATGTTATAATCAAATGATTATTTTTCTGTAAGAGGTCGCTAAAGTAAAATATATATATATATATAGTCTGCTTTTAGTTTTCAAGGAAGGAACAGTGCTGAAATTTGGTAACTCAATTTTTTCATTTTATTTTGCAGAAATAAATGTAATCAAAGTAAAATTTTAATAATATAATGTGTGGCTAAAATTTTTTGATAAGATATCCTGATTTTCTGTGCCATCTACCTATTTAAAGACCTTTTATACTTAAAAATTTATTGTCTCACGCTAAAGTTCAAAAATGACAGATGTAACTAAAAGAATCACGAAAAATTATATTATATCTAAATTAAGGAAAAGAAGCGATTTCCAAGAAAAGATTAATTATTTATTAACTTTATGTCATTTATTGATATTTTCTTGGTATAGAAAAAAAATAATAATAATTGAAAGAAATATTTTGAAACCAAGGAAAATCAACTAGAAACATTTTCGCGCTCTTTCTAAATATTGTCTGCCTTTACAAGTAATGTAGTTACATACGTTAAAATATGTTTTATTCACCAAGAATTGTCTGGAAATAATAATAATGATAAATAAGATTAAATTATGCACCTGTATATTTTTTTTTTAAAAAAAAATATATATATAAACTTTCTCAGAGTAAATATAGGAAAAGTTATATAGGGGCATTCTTACGGAGAAGTTACCGTTAAAAAAATTTATAATTCCTAAAGTATGAACAAAACCAAATATCTTAGTGACTTAATGATAAAAATAAATGATATATTATATTACACATCAGTTGGATTTATTAAAACTTCCTATACATGTAAATCAGCTGCAGTTATTATCAGAATAATCTCTCGGAAAAATTGCGCATTTCCGTCCATAAGTAAGCTAGCTAATATGAATTGTACGTATCGTCAATAATAAAAAAGAAAAGAATTGTGTATGTTTATCGTCTATCGTCAACTGTTCATTATGTTAGAATATGTATATTTTATTTTCTTTGGATCCCAAAATTGTAGCAGTTTAATTCAAGTAAGAATTAATCTTCAATTCTGCTATATTTTTCTTTACCTAATTTATTAAACGCACAAAATAAGAGAAAACTTTTATTTAAAGGAAATAATACCATGCGTTTATTGTTTTTAAACTTGCTTCGTGAAATACGACTGGATAAAGCTCTTCACCTGGACCAATTGCTCAACAGAAAAACATTTTCTAATGAGAGAGTATGCACTTGTTAATTAATGATTGTTTAAAACTAAGTTATAAATGATATGTATTTTTTTTGTTATATCACATAGGTTAAAGTCTGTATGGTCAAGTGATATTTAATAGCCTTGTAATGACAAAGGTATGTTTTAATATAATTATTATAGGTTAAGTTGATATTTAACACGAAAGAAAAAAAATCTATAAAATATGTTTTAATTATTACATACAATTGTAGGTAGAAATTTTGTATGTTAGATACGTAAAAGAAAAATATTTAGATATTTAAGGGGTAAAATAAATATTGAAAATTATCAGAAGTAACTAAAAAAAAAAAAATGCTATAACAAAATATTTCTTGTTAAAGTTTTGAAACGAATTTATACTGTATTAATTGAGGAATTTATTCCTAATTATTCTTAAATAACACATCCACTTTATTTAGTTTAAGATAGTATGCTACCAACTATTTTTGAATGTTCCTTTATTAAAATTAAAATTATTATACTTTTATTCTATGATGTCCATTGATTTCAGATGTTGATCAAAGTATACACGGTAACATAAGTTTATTATAATCAGTGTATTTACTTATCCTGCCCAGATATAGCATTGGTATATGCTTAATATTCGCATAGGTAATAATTATAATGTATTTATTTTGTGGGATGAAAAATGATCTCCCCAAAAGCTTTGTTTTCCATGAGAGGAAGATTTTAAATATAATGTTCGGGTATGTTTATAGCCCAAGTGATCGATTCTCATAGATAGGACGATCAAGAATTTATCTAGCATTTAGTATGCTTCATTCGTTTAAATCCCAGGAGAGGATTGTATTTGGTGTGTGTTCGTTGTATGCCCAAGTAAGAGGCAAGAAACCACCAAAATATTTTAATGTAGTAGATTACTTTACAGACCTTCGTGGTTATTCCATATTCCTCATGTGAAAATAAAGATAGCTCCACCATGGAAGGTGTTGATTATTGTGCTTAATTTTGAAAGTTCGGGCAAGATAAAGGTTATATTGGAGGTGTTAGTTCCTCAAGATCCACTTTAGTATAAATAGTGCGTTAGTAACTAAGATCAATATCTGTATTGTGCTGCTAAATATTGCTAGTATTTGACAAGTAAATCAATGGAGAAAGTAATTAAAATTGCGTAATTTAAAACGCTTATTTACTGAAGGAATATTCAAATGCAATATTTAATTCTGGTTAGTAATTAAATAATACTCATATTTAAAATTATACGTATGAATAAAATTTGTATCATAACTTAAGTTAGCATTAAGTTAAATGTAAGATGGTAAGTGTAACTTCTGATAACTGGCCTATAATTAGAATAGGTTATCCCATTAAAGACCATAAATAAAGTAAATGTATTAGAAATAAATTTAATATTTTGCGTATTGCATATGATGGGATTAATCATTTAAAAAAAAAAAAAAATAGTTAGTCAATAATTTTGAATAAAAGCTTCTACAAGGTTACCAAAATTTAATAAACAATGTATTGGTAATGAAATGTACTTTTAGTTAATCAATCCATATGATTGCATACAGGAGAAGTAGTAACCTCTAGTCCATAACCAAAAGAGTATACAGATTAATGTCAGTTATATTTTATATTTTTGTATTACTATGGGATTATTGAATAAATGTTCATATATTTTTTTTTGTGATAATAATAAATTATAGTCTTGTTAAAATTTGTTGTAGATTCATTTTTTTTGTTTTTATATGCTAAATATAAGTGTTTGCACAATATTTGCAAAACCTTTTCTTGAGTCCGAAATCATTCCAAATTCTTAAAAACTTAATATACCAGATAAATAAAGTTAAGCAGATCGGAATATGTCATTATATTTTAGTTTAATGATAATTATTTATGGAGTTGAAAACTTAAGACTAAACATTCACCTTTGTGTAAAAAAAAAAAATGAATTTATTCCCAAACCATTAACTTTGGTTGCACATTATTCCATTCCCATTTAGTTAAATTGTCTAAGTAATAAATCTTAGTTATATTATTGTGTTGTCATGGATGATGGAAGGACACAAAAAGCACCCTTGTCTTTTTATTATTCTGACTGAGATTCTAAAAAAAAAAGGGCTGTGTTATTCAAAATTATACGTCATTATTGAATAGAATTATCATCTCTTTAAATAATATAGCAGTTGATATGAGAGATGAAGACACATTGAATTTAAGTAAAATAAATGTTTCCTATAGCCGACCAGAATGCCAGTCATATGCGACAACACAATACTGCCGAGCATTTCCTTACATGAAACAAAGAACCCTGAGATTAATATTATTATAATTATTCTTTAAATTAATAAGTGATCAATTATTGTTGTTATTACAATCGTGGCATGGCTTAAGAGAATTGAATGTACAATTGTATTATATGAAAAGTATTTTAGATCATATTGGAAAATTAATGGATATGTTGCTTTATTTTGGGTTGCCTTAAACAACAACCTGAAAAATTAGTGCAAACTAAACTAGTAAAAAATTACAGAATAAAACTAACTAATTAATAATATTGGGTTAGAAATGGCCACCCAACTACAGGGGCCATCGATGGCTATAGCTGGCCACGAGGAATTTAGTAAACTTTTCTTGAAGTCAATATTAATATTGTTTGCACTTGAATGGATTAGTTATTCATTGATTAAAAATATTTGCCAATAATGAATTGTTTTAGCCATAAGATATTATGTGAATATCTATTATATGATCTAATCTTTTGCCACTGAAAAATAAATAATTAAGTTGTCAGTTTATGATGTTGTGGTCTGTAGGCAATTCCATAAAACACTGTAATGATTTTATCATTTATGATGATCTGTTTGTCTGGTCTTGTGATTGGCACTTATGCTATATTACATAATATCTAATGAGATTTATATGGACCAAGAAGCATATGAAGAAAAAAAAGAGCATATTTAGTAGTTAATGTTGGAACTTTAGGGATATTAAATGTCAGAGCATAGTTTTTGGTGTAGATTGTTTTTGGTAGGAGAGGCATGGAGGCAGGATGTCTTGTCAATAATTTCTTATCGATAAATTTATTAATAGTTCATTGCTAATATTTCAGTACTGTTAAATACTAAAAGAGTTAGAATTTTAATATGAGTGAAAACAAAGATAATCATAGTATTTCTGAGGATTTGGGAGGATCCCAAGAGTTACAATCCCCTGATACACAGACTCCATATTTTAGTGTAGAATTAAAAGAGGAAGGGGAAGATTTGGATATAGCTAACCCAGAAGAAGCCACAATAATAAAGGGAAAACATGAAAATGAGCCAGATCAATTAATGAGAAATACATTGGAGGAATTCTTGAAAAAATTAGAAAAATCAAATAGTGAATTGAAAAGTGAATTAAAAAGTCAGATCCAAAACTCAAATAGTAAATTAGAACAATCAAATAGTGAATTAAAAAGTCAGATCCAAAACTCAAATAGTAAATTAGAACAATCAAATAGTGAATTGAAAAGTCAGATACAAAACTCAAATAGTGAATTAGAAAAAAGTGAATTAAAAAGTCAGATCCAAAACTCAAATAGTAAATTAGAACAATCAAATAGTGAATTAAAAAGTCAGATACAAAATTTAAATATTAAATTAGAGAATCAAATGCAGGAGATCAAAGAGACATCTCAAAATCAAGTACAGGAGATAAAGGACTTAAGGGAAGATTTGAGAAATCATGTAGAAGAATCAAAATTGGCCTCTGAAAAGCTGGAAATAAGAATAAGGAAAGAGATTGAAACAAATTCTGAAAGGGCAGAAAATATGATTGAGGCTATCCAGCAGGACTTTAAAAGTCAATATATTGTATTAAACAATGAAGTACAGGAAATAAGAAATTATCAAAAGGAAACAGTAGTATTTCAAAGAGAAGTTCAGGATAGAGTTGAATCTATTAAGGGAGAATTAGACAGTGCTAGAAGTGAAGTTAGTAATTTGAAAGAGGAAGTTAAAAATATAACTCTAGCACCTGACAATGTAGTGAAAGGATGTCAGAGCCAGATTACCAGATTAATAGCTAAACTAGAAACTCAAGAGTTAACCCAATGTGAGATTAATCAAAATCTAGAAAGTGAGCTAAGTCAAGTTATGGGAAGAGTAGAAAATTTTAATGATATAATAAAGAGTAATGCACAGCTATTACATAATAATCTCCAAGATGAAATAGGGGAATTAATGACTCAGTGTGAGAGTAAAGTCTATCAAAGGTTAGAAGATAAATTCGGGATAGATAAAGATGAAACTATTAACCAATTGGAACAACAGATTAAACACTTAAATGTAGGCCTAAAAGATAGTTCAAAGAGAATAGACTGTGAATGGCAGAACTATAAGTTAGAATTAGAGAGTCGAATGCAAGCTATAGACTATAATAGGGATAATTTTACAAAAAGTAAAAAAGTTGTTCAAAGTAAAGGTTTATCTGAAACTCAAGTAAAGGAAACAAATAATGGTCATAATAACCAAGTAATATCTGAGTTACATACGGTAATTAGTCCAGTAGAATCAATATACGATCCATTAAATGAGGCTAGAAGTAAAGTCATGCTAGAGCCAGAAAGTAATAGCTCCATGGCCTTAAAATTCTTAAAAATAAAATTTTTTAGAGGTGAATATCTGGAGAATCCACACGAGTATCTCCAGAATCTGGAGGAGTTATTCACCTTATGTCATTTATCTGAGATAGAAAAGATTGCTATTGCCGCTAACCATTTGTGTGCAGCATCTAAAGACTGGTGGCAATCATTATTTATTAAACCAGAAACATATGGAGACTTCAAATATCTTATGTTAGCCAGTTTTTTGGGGGGAAGACCGCCAAGATAACCTGAGATATCAGATATCTCAGGAAAGATATCATGTAAATAAGGGTAGTTATACTCAGTTTTTCAGGAGTCAGGCCATCAAATTGAAAACCTTGACAGCTTATCCTTTATCTGAGACACAAATTGTGCGAATAATTCGCCATAATCTGCCGAGGCATATAGAGCAGATCTTGATTGCTGCTGACAGACATACCATAGAAGAGGTAGTAGAAATTTTAGATTCGTTAGAGACCAGCGATAGGAATATTGATAATAGAATTAGGGTAAATAGAGACACCCATCCGATGGTGAGTAATATCAATTTCGCAGATAGGTCACATATGGGAAGGAGGAAGTTAGTTAGAGAAAAAGGATATTATAGGACGAATCCCTATGGTAGACAGAATAGCCACCTCAGTAGGCCAACAGTTAAGAGTAGAATTCTGAATGAGAATCAGCCTTCTACTAGTGGTATCCCAACAATACCAAAGAAAAATATAAAAGGTAGTAAAAGTAGCGGGGCATTAAATTAAAAAGGACCTCGCAGGAACGTTCCTCACTTCGGGGCCCTATTTTTAAACATATGGGGAACAGCATAATGTGGAACATGACCAAGCACTGGCCAGAATTAACCTTAAAAAGATGGGTGATAAACGCACTCGTTATTCCAAAACCAGTCCACATCCTTTTAAAGTCCATGATTTTGTTTTAATTAGAACTCCCCATGTGAGTAATCTCCGGAAACATATGTTTAGAAAATTCATGTATCTTTATGAAGGCCCCTATGAAATTGTGAAACAAGTGGGTGAGAATGCCTTTTTGGTCTCAACCCCTGATGGAACAAGAGGTACCTATAATGCCCGAAGCTTACTACCATATCCCAAGCAAAATTAAATCCTTTAAACTGTATTTATTGACATAAGAAAGAAGTAGGATATAAACTTAGTAATACCATAAGAAGTGTTAAAAATGCATATATTATTTTATTTTTTATTTATTATAACGGTGGGAGAATTGTAACCTAGTGTTATTGACACTTGGTTTACTTGGCATTATTTCTGCAGGAAAACAATGCTATTCTTTAAAGAAATAAAAAGATAAAATAACAATAGTAATAATTGATTAATAAAGTATGCTATTCACTCACTTTGGCATGTTTTGGGTGAATAACTAATAGATTTAATAACTCAATGTCATTTTTAAAGAGAGAACATGAATAATTTAATTGAGATATTAATAATTAGAGCAAATTAATATGGTATAAAAGCAAATTATAAACAGTAATTGATTTTGGATGGGTAGAGGGGAGAGTGGATGAGTGTCTTATCATAAAGCACAATAACTTCTGGTAATTTCTTTTTGTAAAAAAAAAAAAAAAAAAAAATAATGTTTAAAGAATTATACATCACTGATTGTTAATTTAATGTATTTATTATTATTTTTTTTATATTGTCAAATTACTTTGTAATCCAGGTAAATAATACTGAAAACTATATGATTGTAATAAGTTTTTCCTTTCTTTTGTTTATGTTATAATCAAATGATTATTTTTCTGGAAGAGGTCGCTAAAGTAAAAAAATATATATATATATAGTCTGCTTTTAGTTTTCAAGGAAGGAACAGTGCTGAAATTTGGTAACTCAATTTTTTCATTTTATTTTGCAGAAATAAATGTAATCAAAGTAAAATTTTAATAATATAATGTGTGGCTAAATTTTTTTGATAAGATATCCTGATTTTCTGTGCCATCTACCTATTTAAAGACCTTTTATACTTAAAAATTTATTGTCTCACGCTAAAGTTCAAAAATGACAGATGTAACTAAAAGAATCACGAAAAATTATATTATATCTAAATTAAGGAAAAGAAGTGATTTCCAAGAAAAGATTAATTATTTATTAACTTTATGTCATTTATTGATATTTTCTTGGTATAGAAAAAAAAAATAATAATTGAAAGAAATATTTTGAAACCAAGGAAAATCAACTAGAAACATTTTCGCGCTCTTTCTCAATATTGTCTGCCTTTACAAGTAATGTAGTTACATACGTTAAAATATGTTTTATTCACCAAGAATTGTCTGGAAATAATAATAATGATAAATAAGATTAAATTATGCACCTGTATATTTTTTAAAAAAAAAATATATAAACTTTCTCAGAGTAAATATAGGAAAAGTTATATAGGGGCATTCTTACGGAGAAGTTACCGTTAAAAAAATTTATAATTCCTAAAGTATGAACAAAACCAAATATCTTAGTGACTTAATGATAAAAATAAATGATATATTATATTACACATCAGTTGGAGTTATTAAAACTTCCTATACATGTAAATCAGCTGCAGTTATTATCAGAATAATCTCTCGGAAAAATTGCGCATTTCCGTCCATAAGTAAGCTAGCTAATATGAATTGTACGTATCGTCAATAATAAAAAAGAAAAGAATTGTGTATGTTTATCGTCTATCGTCAACTGTTCATTATGTTAGAATATGTATATTTTATTTTCTTTGGATCCCAAAATTGTAGCAGTTTAATTCAAGTAAGAATTAATCTTCAATTCTGCTATATTTTTCTTTACCTAATTTATTAAACGCACAAAATAAGAGAAAACTTTTATTTAAAGGAAATAATACCATGCGTTTATTGTTTTTAAACTTGCTTCGTGAAATACGACTGGATAAAGCTCTTCACCTGGACCAATTGCTCAACAGAAAAACATTTTCTAATGAGAGAGTATGCACTTGTTAATTAATGATTGTTTAAAACTAAGTTATAAATGATATGTATTTTTTTTGTTATATCACATAGGTTAAAGTCTGTATGGTCAAGTGATATTTAATAGCCTTGTAATGACAAAGGTATGTTTTAATATAATTATTATAGGTTAAGTTGATATTTAACACGAAAGAAAAAAATCTATAAAATATGTTTTAATTATTACATACAATTGTAGGTAGAAATTTTGTATGTTAGATACGTAAAAGAAAAATATTTAGATATTTAAGGGGTAAAATAAATATTGAAAATTATCAGAAGTAACTAAAAAAAAAAAAAATGCTATAACAAAATATTTCTTGTTAAAGTTTTGAAACGAATTTATACTGTATTAATTGAGGAATTTATTCCTAATTATTCTTAAATAACACATCCACTTTATTTAGTTTAAGATAGTATGCTACCAACTATTTTTGAATGTTCCTTTATTAAAATTAAAATTATTATACTTTTATTCTATGATGTCCATTGATTTCAGATGTTGATCAAAGTATACACGGTAACATAAGTTTATTATAATCAGTGTATTTACTTATCCTGCCCAGATATAGCATTGGTATATGCTTAATATTCGCATAGGTAATAATTATAATGTATTTATTTTGTGGGATGAAAAATGATCTCCCCAAAAGCTTTGTTTTCCATGAGAGGAAGATTTTAAATATAATGTTCGGGTATGTTTATAGCCCAAGTGATCGATTCTCATAGATAGGACGATCAAGAATTTATCTAGCATTTAGTATGCTTCATTCGTTTAAATCCCAGGAGAGGATTGTATTTGGTGTGTGTTCGTTGTATGCCCAAGTAAGAGGCAAGAAACCACCAAAATATTTTAATGTAGTAGATTACTCTACAGACCTTCGTGGTTATTCCATATTCCTCATGTGAAAATAAAGATAGCTCCACCATGGAAGGTGTTGATTATTGTGCTTAATTTTGAAAGTTCGGGCAAGATAAAGGTTATATTGGAGGTGTTAGTTCCTCAAGATCCACTTTAGTATAAATAGTGCGTTAGTAACTAAGATCAATATCTGTATTGTGCTGCTAAATATTGCTAGTATTTGACAAGTAAATCAATGGAGAAAGTAATTAAAATTGCGTAATTTAAAACGCTTATTTACTGAAGGAATATTCAAATGCAATATTTAATTCTGGTTAGTAATTAAATAATACTCATATTTAAAATTATACGTATGAATAAAATTTGTATCATAACTTAAGTTAGCATTAAGTTAAATGTAAGATGGTAAGTGTAACTTCTGATAACTGGCCTATAATTAGAATAGGTTATCCCATTAAAGACCATAAATAAAGTAAATGTATTAGAAATAAATTTAATATTTTGCGTATTGCATATGATTGGATTAATCATTTAAAAAAAAAAAAATAGTTAGTCAATAATTTTGAATAAAAGCTTCTACAAGGTTACCAAAATTTAATAAACAATGTATTGGTAATGAAATGTACTTTTAGTTAATCAATCCATATGATTGCATACAGGAGAAGTAGTAACCTCTAGTCCATAACCAAAAGAGTATACAGATTAATGTCAGTTATATTTTATATTTTTGTATTACTATGGGATTATTGAATAAATGTTCATATATTTTTTTTTGTGATAATAATAAATTATAGTCTTGTTAAAATTTGTTGTAGATTCATTTTTTTTGTTTTTATATGCTAAATATAAGTGTTTGCACAATATTTGCAAAACCTTTTCTTGAGTCCGAAATCATTCCAAATTCTTAAAAACTTAATATACCAGATAAATAAAGTTAAGCAGATCGGAATATGTCATTATATTTTAGTTTAATGATAATTATTTATGGAGTTGAAAACTTAAGACTAAACATTCACCTTTGTGTAAAAAAAAAAATGAATTTATTCCCAAACCATTAACTTTGGTTGCACATTATTCCATTCCCATTTAGTTAAATTGTCTAAGTAATAAATCTTAGTTATATTATTGTGTTGTCATGGATGATGGAAGGACACAAAAAGCACCCTTGTCTTTTTATTATTCTGACTGAGATTCTAAAAAAAAAAAAGGGCTGTGTTATTCAAAATTATACGTCATTATTGAATAGAATTATCATCTCTTTAAATAATATAGCAGTTGATATGAGAGATGAAGACACATTGAATTTAAGTAAAATAAATGTTTCCTATAGCCGACCAGAATGCCAGTCATATGCGACAACACAATACTGCCGAGCATTTCCTTACATGAAACAAAGAACCCTGAGATTAATATTATTATAATTATTCTTTAAATTAATAAGTGATCAATTATTGTTGTTATTACAATCGTGGCATGGCTTAAGAGAATTGAATGTACAATTGTATTATATGAAAAGTATTTTAGATCATATTGGAAAATTAATGGATATGTTGCTTTATTTTGGTTGCCTTAACAACAACCTGAAAAATTAGTGTCATGGGTGAAAAGTGCAAATAAACTAATAAGAAAAAAATACAGCCCCAAAAAGAAAAGAAGGTGTATTGATATTGGGTATAGAATATATATATATATATATATATATATATATATATATATATATATATATATATATATATATATATATATATATATATATATATATATATATATAAACATTACAAGATAAAGCTAAACTAGTCAATATAAAATCAAAACTACCCCAAATCCAAAATTAAACCAGACCAGCATAAAAATAATATTAAAACACAACCTAAGGTTTCACTGCTACAAGCAGACTTCTCAAGTGTAAAGAACTACAAAAAACTACACAATATATATACTATTAAAAACTACCCACAAATCCATTCACTTCCCATCCACCCTTAATATTAAAAGAACTCTTAAATAAGTTAATTGCTTCAGAATAATAAATTTTCAATAATAAAGACTCTTTAATTCTTCTTTTGATTTCATTTCTCTCAAAGAAGACAACCTTAGCTTCATCAAAATCAATAGTGTGGCCTGTATCTTTTTCATGGACATACAAAGCAGAACTAAGATATCTATTTTTAACTCTACTTTTATGAACCTTTATTCTTTCATTTAAACTCAAACTACTCTGACCTATGTAAACCTTCTTACAAAATAAACAAGGGATAAAATATACTACACCAGGAATAGTCTTTCTATCAAAAACTTCTTTTGTATTATTTAATAAATTATTCAATGTAACACCCCTTTTCCAAGCAATTTTCTTATTTCCAAACAATTTACTATTTCTACACACAATTTTATAAGAAGACAATTTAAATGGCAAAGAAATAAAATCATATTTTTCTTTAACCTTTACATCCTTACAAATATTACTATTAAATAAAATACTTTTAACAAATTTATCAGAGTATCCAACACTCAAGTAATCTTTATAAAATTGATATTTCTGAAACAAAGCTACCCCACTAGAATTATTTAATTTAATATTCCTATGACAATAATTCCTTAAAGCAGCTACTTTATGAGATACAGACTGATATCTATCAGGTTTAATTATAGATCTTAATTTTTTTACTTTTATCTAAATGACTGCACAATAAACAATTAGTTTCTACATTTCTAATCACCAAAAGATCTAAAAATTTTAACTTACCAAAATATAACCTCCCTCCTTCTAACACAAATTTTATAGAAGGATCAAAACAATTAAACTCATTTAAAAATTCCTTCAATTTATCATTCTCAACTACAAATAAACAATCATCAACATATCTGACAAATAATTTTACATATAAACAATTCTTTTTAATAATAATTTCCTCTTCCATATAACTAATATAAACTGAACATACTAAAGGAGAAATAATATAACCTATTATCCACCCTTCCTTAATCTTATAAAAATTACCTTTATAAGTAAAATACATACAATATTCCAATAACAAAAGCAAATCTTTAATTACCTTAATTTTATTTTTTGATAAAGAACTTTTCTTAATCAATACAGACAAAAGAACATCAATACTGTTTAACCTATTAACAGACTGATACATATTTTCTATATCTATACTTCCAAATACCCAATTACTTTCCATTTTAAAATTATTAATCTTATCAAAAGCTTCAAAAGAAGAAGAAACTGTGTACTGACCAAAATCAACAAATTGTTTTAAAAAATTATTCAAGAATCTAGAAATACCCTCTACAACACTACCTGTAAAATCAAAAATAAATCTTAAAGGAACACCATCTTTATGAGTTTTAATATTTACAAACATCTTAGCTGATATAAAATCATTAGGATAGCATTTTAAATAATCTACTTTATTAAAAAATTTTAAATTAACCATTTTCTTCATAATATCTATAAATTTTCTTTTAATCAAATTACCTGGATCTTTGTCTAGCAACATATATTTGCCATTATTTAATTCTCTATCCGTTTTCTCTTTGAATTCATCTCCTTTCATAATAACAAACCTACCAGCTTTGTCTTCACAAGAAATAATTACATCACTAGCAATTAACCTATTCTTAAGATGTTTAATCTCAGCAGGATTAATAACAAATTTTTCTTTCCTTTTTAAACTTTTATTATATATTACTGGAATTGCAGCCCGAATGTGCAGTTACTTATGGGATTCAATACCAACTATTCAGTTTCCATGGGCCATACAACTGTCTATCCTAACATAAGGGAACATTTAGTTTGAATGATCAGAGTAGCTTATAAAACAATCTGGTCTGTCATGTTCCAGTTCTAAAAGAGTGAGCTGTCTGGGGCGTGGCCATTAAAACCATAGTCCATTTTAATAAAAATATAATAATAAGGCATATACTACAGCTATGTGCTTTATAAAAACAAATTCATAATGCTTTCTAAAATATAATCATTAAAATTAATTAAGCACTAAATAAATAGTTTCGTTCTACAAAACTACTATACAACAGTTCATAAATTAGAATACTTAAATCATCTAAAAGGGAGCAATTACAAGTGACCTAGTTTATCTGTAAAGTTTGTGAGAATAACTAAGGGGGAGTAAAGCATATTTGGAATATAAAATTAACTAATTACTTATAATATGCTTTAAAATATCATTCTCTCAGTCTTAGATAAACATGCAGTTTAATAAACAAACATAAATTAAACAATAAGCTAAAACTTAGTAGCTTTAATATATATGTAAGAGTAGGTTTTCAGATCGATGATTTATAAGATGTGCTAATCAGCAATATAAATTAGGTACATGAGAGTGACTAATCTACTGTCCAAAATTATTATTATTATCAATTTCTGCTGTGAATGGCATAACATAAATAGATAAATTAACAAATATATAAATAGAAAATAGCATGACTTCAGATTAGTAAGATAGATAAATAATAATAACTGATTACAGTTATTGTGCAAAGAAAATTATCAATTATAATATTTATTAAGAAATAAAAGATTCTTACAGAGATAATTTTTAAAATAAAGTTACAAAATTCACTTTTAAAAAAAGTATTACACATTATTAATTTTGAACATTCAACCTTTAGCTAGCTTTAGAAATTAATTTTAAAAGTTTAGTTTTAATAATTTATAGAACTCTGTGTGAAGCAATTTACTGATCTTCTTCTAGCTGAGGTTTATGCATTCTCCATTATTCTTGGATGGGCTGATCCATTCCTCATGTCTTCTAGGCAGGATGTGGGTCTTGAACTCCATCTCCATTCTGGACCAATTTTCCATAAGGGAAAGGTAGTGGCTGCTTTACCCTAAGGTTCTCATGGTAGAAAACATTAATGAGTGAACCCTATTGACTGAAATTTGGGGTTTTTATCACCTCTTCCTCATCCCCCCTCGCAAGCCATTAAGATATTTACAATCTTTAGTTTCCAATTCTTAAATGTTAATGGTGCCAAGTAATTTTAGCAAACATAGAAGATCCAGATGTAGTTATTGACAAGGAGGATTGAATTAATGATTTTGTCTTTGTTTTTAACATTACTTTTAAAACATCTTTAAAATTTTGCTTTGCAGATTACCATTTAATAAAAAGTAATCCTGAAAAATCTATAACTTTTGATTTTTAAAAAAAAAAAGAGATTTAAACTGTCAACATTCTAGTATATACATAAGACAGACACCCATAATTTAAGAATTATATGCAAATACCAACGATTGTGAAAATTAAATAACTTAAAATAATTTAGAAAGAATTTACAAAATCTGTAATGTTTTCTAAATCTATGACATTACAGTTTCTTTTGCATACATACATAGGTGTGCTTCCACACATATACAATGATGTTTACAACTTAAATTAATTTTATTGATTTTAAAAATATAAATGCATATACATTATATGCATACAAACATTAACAGAACTATTTGGTAATGCATATACATTATATGCATAAAAACATTAACAGAACTATTAGATGTTTGTGCAGATACAAAGACATGCACATTCACATAAATATGTGCCCTTACAGAATAAAACAAATTATTGTAAGCTTATATATGTGAACTGGGATGGATTTAAACTATGGCAAAATATATTACTATGGCACATAGTAGATGAAACAGGATGATAGACAAAGAATACTGTTTCTATAGGAGGTAGGAAATATTTACATTATATATATATATATTTGTGAATTTATAAACAATAAGGAAAAAAAGACAATGTTGTTTTAACATGATATAGAAATTATAGTACCATTAAAGTAATAAACACTAAAATGTTAAGAGAGAAATTGAAAATTGTTTTTCAAAAAATATAATGTAATCTATATTTTTTTTTGATTATTCATCTTCTTTGAAGGTTGAACTTTTTTTTGAATTATTATTCATTATTATAATAGCACCAAATTAAATTTCTATTCTAAATAAGTAAACAAACAAACATATTTCAGCAGAATTTTAATTCACAATCAAATATTTTGCTATAAAAAAAGGATTCAAGAATAAGGCAAGTGATTATTTTTTGCTAGACATTGCTTCAAAACGTCATCGAAATAAATACAAGTAAGTAATTTTTTTTTTGTCTTTAAATTTATAAAAAAATGAAATTATAAATACATGCAGAAAATCTCATAAGCGGTTAACATTTATTAGAGTATATATATATTCTGCCAAAACATAGAGGCGAATAAATATAGGATTTTTTCTATGAGGAAAACAATTCTCAAACAACTTCTTCAAACGTTCAATTGTAGACAGAGAAGTAGATATTTCATACTTTTTGATAAAAAATCAAACGTATAAAAATCTTGGTTATTATCTTTTCGTTTATTGTTCAGTGGAGAACATTTGGGAAAGACAACTGAGTTTAAAAAACACTTTAGCAAATATATTAGAGGATAGATAAGAAATTTATCCATTACTTGAACGTTTATTTTTTTATATTTTTTGCTAAACAACTGAACGATAACTTTTTAAATAACATACAAATGAAAAGTCAATTGAAAAACTATTTTTAATATGACTATTATTTTTAAGTAGTTAAGAAACATTTTTTCCAGTTATATACACATAATTAAAGATTTTAATCGATTGTAGATGCAACATTAAATATAAAATTTTAATTATATGATGGGATATTTACATTAACTACTTTTTAATGCTTAATGTTTTTTTTTTAAATTCCAACTTTGAAATTTTTAAATATATTCAACCATTAGAAATAACTTATATTTTAATACATAATGCAATGTTTCCATGGTGATTGGTTTTAATCTTATGTATACTTTAGTAATTAATTGTTTGAACCAGTAATAATAGATTTAACTAGGAAGTATGACCTGATAAATCTAATTAACTAACAGAAAGTAAAAAAAAAGAAGGGAGAATATCAAGTGAAAGATTATGGATATGGTTGTATATGTATAAAAATGATATTAAAAATAGATCTCTGTATAAGTGTGTAAAATACCATCATAACCAAAGTTTATATAAACATCAAATGTGAATGTTTCTGTCTCTCTCTCTCTCTCTCTCTCTCTCTCTCTCTCTATCTATCTATCTATCTATCTATCTATCTATCTATCTATCTATCTATCTATCTATCTATCTATCTATCTATCTATCTATCTATCTATCTATCTATCTATCTATCTATCTATCTATATCTGTCTGTCTGTCTGTCTGTCTGTCTGTCTGTCTATCTATCTATCTATCTGTCTATCCATCCATCCATCCATCTATCTATCTATCTATCTATCTATCTATCTATCTATCTATCTATCTATCTATCTATCTATCTATCTATCTATCTATCTATCTATCTAATATACAAATCAATATATATATATCAAAATACAGTACAATTTATATAAATTATATTCTTTTAGAAGTACTTCCGACTATACACTTTGTAGACTTTATTAACTATATAGCATTGAATAATCAAAACGAGACAACCTTTAACAATACCCATAGTTCAATTCAGATTTCCCACAATTCTGTTATCTTAACATTTGATGACTGGCAATTCGTTAACATTTGACGATTTTTTGAAATCAACATAGCCTCTTTTATTTTACGTTTATTATGACAACGTTCAATTTGAATAATTTTCATATTTTTATAATCAAATTTAAATCCATATTGACAAGATTTATTATGATCAAATATAACAGATGATGAAGGTTTATTTACATCTGTTCCAGATTGATTCTCTTTTTGAATTCTATTATATAAAAGCATATGCTCTTTTATTCTCTTCTCAAATGTACACTTAGATTCACCAATGTATTGTACGCATCCACATATCAATCTATATATTATAGAATTTTGATTAAACTTTGAATTTTGAATTTTAGAATTATTAAGTAATCTATTTATGTTATTTGTAGAGAAAAAAGCAATATGACACAAACCATTATAAATTTTCCTAATAAACTTGACCTGCTCATCTGATATAAATGGCATTGAAATCCATTTCATTTTGATATTTTTTTTAAATTTTATTATAGTGTTGATTTCTTTCAAATCCTTTAATAATATTAGCAATAGCATTTATATAATAACCAATTTTCAACAAGTCATTAACAAATAAATGTACATTTTTAATTTTATCACTAGAATATTTGCATAATTTTTCATTTCGAAATAAGAATGATTTCAATCCAGACAGCTTATGACACATAGGTACATGTGATTCATATGGAATAAAACCTCTAGTTTCAATGCCATTTATATCAGATGAGCAGGTCAAGTTTATTAGAAAAATTTATAATGGTTTGTGTCATATTGCTTTTTTTTCTACAAATTAACATAAATAGATTACTTAATAATTCTAAAATTCAAAATTCAAAGTTTAATCAAAATTCTATTATATATAGATTGATATGTGGATGTGGTGTACAATACATTGGTGAATCTAAGTGTACATTTGAGAAGAGAATAAAAGAGCATATGCTTTTATATAATAGAATTCAAAAAGAGAATCAATCTGGAACAGATGTAAATAAACCTTCATCATCTGTTATATTTGATCATAATAAATCTTGTCAATATGGATTTAAATTTGATTATAAAAATATGAAAATTATTCAAATTGAAGTTGTCATAATAAACATAAAATAAAAGAGGCTATGTTGATTTCAAGAAATCGTCAAATGTTAATGATTCGCCAGTCATCAAATGTTAAGATAACAGAATTGTGGGAAATCTGAATTGAACTATGGCTATTGTTAAAGGTTGTCTCTTTTGATTATTCAATGTTATATAGTTGATAAAGACTACAAAGTGTATAGTCGAAAGTACTTCTAAAAGAATATAATTTATATAAATTGTACTGTATTTTGATATATATATATATTGATTTGTATATTACATATATTGTGAAACGAGTACAGATATCAAACTTTATTTATTACATATATATATATATATAGACATTATATCAATAATTATATATATATATATATATATATATATATGACGTTATATGTTCTATTAGTCAAGGAAATAATGCACTTTACATATTCAATTCAATTCAAGAGGAAGAGAAAGAGAGATTGAAAGTGTATACTTATATTTAGAATTATTGGTTAAATTTACATATTAACACGATCATTTTAATTTTAAAACAGTAGTATTAACATTTAAGTAATCATTTAAGGAAAACGAATCCTTGTATATGAAAGGCAAAAAAAAAAAACTTTTAGCAAAAAAGATGTTTTACTATTGAATGTTTCTCAATATATTAAGGGATTTAACAGTTTTAAAAACGCGAAGTCCAATTTTCTGTTATAATTAAAATTAAATCAAAGTACAATTGATTAAAATTCCAATTAATTAAGATATTAAACAAATGAAAATAACATTATAGTTTTTGCTGCAAGATGAAATTTGTAGCCACAAAGTCATAATAATTTCCATAAATATATGAGATTGATTTATAAATTTAAAATTGTCAAGTAAAAAAAAAAATGTATATATAAAGTTTTAGGAAGTTTCCAAGAAATATAGTTTAATACATTTCTGGTGCCTGTACCATAATTGGTTTAGAAAAATCTTTGTTTAAATTGTATTAGAATACATATCATTCATGTTGCATTTTCTGCTTGTTAGATACATTTTAATATATTGTAACCTTTATTTATTATAGCGGGGATAGTTATCGTCACCCACAATCCATCTCTCACGCGGCCTCCCTCAGGAGCTATGGCGATGGAATGGAATAATATTAAAAATATTTGCCAGTGCGGAAAATTGCAACTTCTATGAAAATATTTAGGCTAAACCTTATTTCAATCATTTATTTCATAATTTCTAATAACAATCTCTAACGAAGGAGTTAATAAATAATCGATAAACTGAAAAAACACTGAGAGCGCAGTAAAAAACAATAATACTAATACTCTTGGAAATTTGTATTTATTAAAGAGAAAAAAATGTTAATTTCCACTTCCATTACAGTTTATACTCTCAATAAATTCCACATCCATTACCATTAAAGTTACAATTAAAATTTTGTTTCCGATTATAAATAGTTACATGCCCATCTCCACCTTCCTTATCCAACCCTCCATCATCCTCACATTCATAAGTCCTTTGTACTACTACCTCTTTTACTCTCAATTTTTCATCTTACTAGCTCATTTATCTCCTATAATAATTTCTTCTCAGGGTTTTAGAACAATAAAGTCTGGAAGTCAACCAAGGTGCTATGGATTATTGGTGATAAACACTCTTCCCCATAATTACCTCCGTAGTTGACCTTGGCTGACTTTAACTAGCCAATGTCCAAGTACACTAAAGCTGTAATAATTAATCTTACATTAAAATTTGGAAATAACATATTATAAACACTTTAATAACTAAAGAAAAATTATTAAGAAGTTTATCTAGGAAGGTGTTTGAATACAGCGGATGGAGAAAGGATTTATGCCCACCCACTGCATCTACAATCACCCAATAATCAACTCGCAATTCATAATCTATACTTTAAATATACCAAATGATTTCCGGAATATCGGTAATTTAAATCTTGCAGTGCTACATAAGCTTAGAAAATTAACCATTTAAATAAATTTTACCTTGTGTAATTTAATAAAATAATGCTCCAAATATAAATAACAGTGTATTGACGCATGATTGGGTTTGAAATTTCTAGATTGTTGTAAACCACCAAATATTAAGACTTACACAAATTTTATTCTAAAAACAACAATTTTTATTATCAAATATAAATCAATAAAATAATATTTACATTATTTACATAATCCCAAGGGCCTTCTCCAGTTCTTCAACCATATGATAAAAAAATAATCCCTAAATAAACTGCTAATTTTGCGAAGTTATAGCATACAATCTTATTTAATTCTTACTCACTATGGAATCACAATTGCCACGGAGTACTAATACTAAAACCGATATATAACGATAATATTTGCCTTCATTTTTTTTAATTAAGATATAATGAACATTAAATTTCTCTCGCAATGCTTAACGCTTTCGATTACTGATTTATTTTCTAATTACCCTATTAATACCAAAGATAATTTTCGCGATAGTAAAATTTAATAATTTCCCATTAATTATTTTAACATAATATTTCTTCACCTTATGCTTTACAATGGATATATTTTAAGTAGTGCCATCTCGCAATCAAGTTACTTTTCAAGTGTTAAGAAATCGGACTTAGCTTAATCATTATCTTACATGCATACAATCTATATCAATGTTCTTACAATAATAATAATAATAATAATAATAATAATAATAATAATAATAATAATAATAGTGATGATGATGATGATGCTTCAATGATCTTACCATTCCAGCGAAGTTCACAGCTGGCTGTGACTATACTTTCTAGATAATTTTATATATGCATCTCTTACTATATTCTTGAGTCATATTTAACTCTTAAGTTTAATGTTTAATTTCGTAATTATTCTTGCCTCTTATTAATTCATTAAAACATTTAAATAAAGCAATGTTTCATTATAATAATTGCACATATACTATACCACTCATTCTGACATCAAATCAATTTTACATCCCTGCAACCAAGATTTAAAACTAATACTTTACTGTATCTGAAATTCATACACCCGTAAGGAATGTCAACATTAATATGAGGGTAGGCAGTCACCTGAATAAGAGAAAATATATTTTCACCAAGGATGAGATATGCTAGTATTTATCCCTAGTCATACAGGAAGACATGGGTATACCTAATACCCTCTGGCCATTAATAAAGAAATCATCTTACGGTGTAGAAAATAACACAAGTGGAAAACTCCTCCACAGCATTTAAATACTTTATAAAAATAGAATTAACATCTTAGTGAGTGAGCTAAACTGTGGCTACACTAGCTTGATTGGGATTCTTTGTCCATCCACATGTACAAGGGTTTAACACCAGTTTGTACAAGTAAAAATTTCACAAATACACTCCTCTGCAATATAGTATACTAAAATATTAGCTAACAATTTTTTCAAGTCTTAATTAGCTTATATCTAACTCACTTTAACTTTACAATAACAGTAATTATAAGAAAAAGAAGAAATGCATATTAACTTTTAGAACTATCTTTCCATACTTTTATCACATAATAATAATATTTTATCGCAACATTCACACAATCTTTATAACACATATCAATAAGCCTAAGTATTTGATAATAATACCCCATCCAATTCAAAACATTTCATTTAACAATATCTCTCACTCCCATCTTAAAAAAATGTAAAGCAACAAATTACTATTGGGAATAAGGAGCATACAAAATTATTTGATATTAACAGAAAAATTAATATTAAACTTACAATTTTTTGTATTGAAAAATTGCTTACTAAACCTGAAGAAGTTTCTGTAGATAACCTATGATGACTAATCACTCTAAATGACGGATTAACCTTTTATACTCTCTGGATCCCTTTCTGAATGATTGACCTGCCAAACCATTTATGTCTATATTTTAATTGGTTGATTACCTATTGTTTTTTCAAAAATTATACATTCCCACTTCACAAATATCACCTGGTTTTCTTTAGTACTTTCCCCGTTTGTGGAAATTCCCCTGAAAAAATAAAATGAAAGAAAAACTTTTTTTCAATAATGAAAAAATGTGTAGCAACCCAACTTCAAACCCAGAATCTTGACTGAAAATTGGCCGCTATGAATGAATTATCGAAACAAATTAATTCTTCTTTAGAGGATCTTTCCAACGAGATAGCACATGATAACTACTAATCAATAATTGACCCTATAATTAAAATTCATAATTAAATCTATACATACATGCATCGGCACACAGGTATAATATTAGTTAAACCGATTCCTCAATACTTTGATTAATTCTTGATTTTTTTTCTATGACAATTTGATTTTATTAATTATTGTATTTTAACTTATTATTGTAAAATGATGATTGTCTATTTTCATTCCCCAAAATAGTTTCATAATTTTATATCCCCCTCCTTTCCTTTCCAATCTCCAAAGTATTAAAATAATGTATAAACATTGCCAATTCATAAACTCTTCAATTATGTCTTTGGCTTCTAAGTTACCTTATGAATAGATACTAAATAAAATAATTGTTTGCTTATAAACTTTTATGATTAAATGTTTAGTTTGAGTACTAAGTAAAATTATGCAATCCGTAAGAATATGACTTTGATTCAAACAAAACTTGTCTGTTAATATATATATAATCATGAGGAAAATTTTATCAAACACTGTCATATATAAGTCTAAAATCTAATGGAGCTTTGGGCAAACCCAAAGGCTACAATATACCCTCACTATATATATATATATATATATATATATATATATATATATATATATATATATATATATAGTGAGGGTATGGAAATTATTCCACACCAACCTTTCTTCACACACTATATTAAGAAAGAAAGACCTAATTAAAATTTATCCCTGATAAATAGACAGAATTTGTAATAACATATTAGATGTAATATTGAAGTGTATTAACAAAAAACATACACGTATATATAGGCATAAAGGTCAAGAGTATAGAGAATGAATTATTATGGCATCAAATATGCAAAATTAAATTGTTAAAGCAATGAAAGCTAAACATTTAGAAAGAAAATCATACAAATGGTAGTCAGATAACCATAACAATGACCGAAGATCAAATACTATATTAAGTTACCAGGGATGGAAATGAAATAATAGATATTAAAAACTAAAAAAAAATGTCATATATCACATGACTCCTCTTTTTTTAAGCTTGTCGTAAATAAGCGAAGAGCTTTGCTAATTGCTCAACAAGCTATAGGATATTGCTAAGCATTTATCCTAAAGCTTGTTGAACAATTAGCATAGCTCTTTGTTTAAATAATAGATATATTTCTTGAATCGATTACCACGATATAGGCAACAGCAATAAGCACATGAAACTAATGAAAAGTAAATGCAATGATATATAGACCTCATAACAGAAAAGACAAGAACTATATAAAGAAATATAAAGTTAACACATCTTTCTTCAACTTTGTGCTCTTGCCACTGAAAGCTCGTTCTATATCAACAAGAATTCGAATACCATGCAAAATAAATGCTTTCATTCGAATATATAGAGTTTACATAGAATAAAACTTTGCTAAAAGTAATAAGAAACTTGGATAATTTATTTCTTCGTTAACAAGCATAGAAAACTATTAATGCACACTGTCAAATTAAATTTTAAAAAGTGTTGTAAAGTTTGCTGACTGATAAAATTGGAAGAAATGCTAGAAATTATACATTTGGAAAATAAATGTTTATTCATTACTCTTAAGGTAGATAACTGAAAACCGCAGTTCATTACTTAGGAAATATTTTGCTAAGTACTCCACCAAAAACTATCGGTAATTAAATGTTATTTACACATGTTGAACCAAACCATGAGGTTGCGGTGAAAGATTTGGTGCCGTGGGTGGGATCATCTACTAACTAACTATAAAAAGATAAAAGCCATTGTCTGCAGCCTAAATCCTTAACAAACCGTCTTCGCTCAATATGGAATAACTGCATAAGGAATGGAAAAAGATGAAAGACTACCAACACTAGATTGTTCACAGAACACGAATCACAAGCGGCCACAATTGATGTAGATTCGTGAAGAAGGGATTATTTGAAATAAGTAGACTCTAAATTTATAAAGACTCTCTCATCTATCAAAATTTAATCGTCGATTCAAGAAATATATGTAGCTATATCTTATTTTTTGTTAGATATATGTATATAGTGATAACTTTTTATTATTATTTTATTTCAATTCTTGGGAACATAAATCTTACTAGTCAATCTTTATGGAATGGTTCATTTGGGGAAAACGCGAGAAGAGCAGGTAGGGAGGATTATTCGACTTAGATTTTCTTTTATAAAATTAAATTTTGGTGAAAATCTCCAAGTAATTGATCTTCTGTCATAATCTGGACCTTAACTCAAAATTGGAGATAAGAACTTCATTTATCATATAACAAATTTTATGTACTCAGTCAGAACGTAATTATTTAATCGTTGTTGTCTAAATAACATGTACTATCTAAGATTTCTTTGATGTGAATGACTCATCTTTTGAATGATTTTTTTTCTATACTATTTGATTATAAGTTGTTGTTTTATTTGACATAGTAACAGAAAATATTTTTTTTAATTACTTTAATTTAAAAACCACGTATAGGATTGATAGTTACAACAATAGCATTCTATAGTAGATAGTTAGAACCATGTTATTAAAATGTAAAAATTCTTATTTAATTATATATATATATATAATTATACCGCCTTGTATATATATAAATGTCGCATTGATGAACCTCTATCATGGGGATAAAAGGAAAGGTTTTTTTAAAGTATTGTAGCAATTGTCATAGATCTTCATCTTTGACATTTACACCGCCTGTACATATTCATATACAGATATCCCTACATTTATAAATATTATGCCATTTTAATTTTATTCAAATATTATATTTTTTGAGGTTATATATATACATATATAAATTTGTTTAATAAATGTTAGGAAGTTCTGTTAAGTTAATAAATTCTTCTGGGTTTATCCATCAGATTCATGCATTCACACATAAAGTTTTAAGCTTTCTATCTATCTATCTATCTATCTATCTATCTATCTATCTATCTATCTATCTATCTATCTATCTATCTATCTATCTATCTATCTATCTATCTATCTATCTATCTATCTATCTATCTATCTATCTATCTATCTATCTATCTATCTATCTATCTATCTATCTATCTATCTATCTATCTATCTACCTATCTATCTGTCTGTCTATCTTTCTATCTATCTATCTATCTATCTATCTATCTATCTATCTATCTATCTATCTATCTATCTATCTATCTATCTATCTATCTATCTATCTATCTATCTATCTATCTATCTATCTATCTATCTATCTATCTATCTATCTATCTATCTATCTATCTATCTATCTATCTATCTATCTATCTATCTATCTATGCACACATGCACAACATTAATATATAATTAGTTCATAAAATTTTGAATAGCTGTATTTGTAGGAACATTGAGCTTAATACTGCAACTCTGAGTACTGCTCTACTAATGTGTGAACCTGTTAATGGTGTCTAGGCAAATTCTCTCTGACTTTACCCTCCATGGTATAACTGATCTGAACTGAAGGTGAGGCATAGATGAACTGATCCGAATTTCATCTGGCTGTGAGATAGAAGTAGGGGGTGATGTAGGAGAGAAAGATACAATCATAGGTCACCTACTTCATTATGCTATATTTAGCATTCTACCAAAAGACACAAAGACTGATAATACTGAGATGTGATTCTTTGGAACATCAAAGAACCAACCACAATGTTAAAATAATGATATGCATGTGTGTGAGTGAGTGAGTGTGTATAATATTTTTAATCATTAATATAGATGTAAATTAATTAATAAATGATATCTCCATTATATAAATAAAGTTAAACACACTGCCAACACCTACTGATGTGAATCAAAACCAGCTTTGCTGTACATCAACTTCATTCGTATAATTGGGCACCCATTTCATGTAAATCACATCTTTCTAAATTAGCATTTTAAACTTCAGTTTAAATAAATACTAGAAATATTATTAAAAGAGATCCTATATATATATATTATAATAGTAACTTACAGTTATTATTATTGGTCTAGCGTGTTTTATCTCTTGTGAAATTATTTATAAATATAAATTTATATTTGACTATTTTATTATGTAACATATATGTACTATTTATATATACATTTAAGTTTTAAATAATATATACCTTAAGCTTTTGAGTAAAATACCAGATTTGAAGTTAAGAATAAATACTTATATATTTTTTTATTTTATTATTAAATATTAATGTCAGTGGAACAATTGATAGTTGAATTAAGCATGAACTTATATAACACACGAGCAGATTCGTTCGTGCTCTGGATATAAAAAAACGAAGGAAAAAAGAAAATCATTTCTCTTTAAAAAAATATTATTTTTCTTTTATCAATACTACTATTTAACGATTGGAATTTAAATATTAACTTTTCCAAATTAAAATAATTTGTGGATTCAAAGTTTCCAAGGAAAATATATTTAATTTTCTACTCAATCTTAAAGGAATAGCAATATAAAAGAAAAGAACGTCTGTTTAAGTTTTGAAACTACGTTGTTTTAACTCTTCCATTATTCTTCGGATATATATATAAATTTAAGATAATTATATATATTAAGGATAAAACAATGTGCACTGAGTAGTACACTTATTATATCGTAAAAGGTTTCGAAACCAACCTTGCATGCTATTTTAAAATATTTTGAAATATTGAATATATAGAACGTCTAGTGATAATAGAGAAATGAAGATTAAGAACATCTACATTCGAAGAATATTTATTTTATTTCGCATTAATGTGGTCATTGGATGTTATTAACAGTTTATCGTTTAAGGATAAATGAAATCATCATTGTACAAATGGATTGGTGATATGCTTCGTAAGAGATCTTCATTGGGATGATGAACTATAGACTGCAATATCTACTCTCAACTCTCTTATAAATAAGTTTCCTTTATTATATATTTATATATATATTATAATAATGCTTATATTATTTTAATATGTTTATTATTATTATTATTATTATTATTATCTTTATTTCAAATTTGGCATCGCATCATTTTATATCTTGATAGGAAAATTATATTTATTATTAAATATAATTAATTGAAAGCTTAACATAATTCATCAAATTAGATGAGGGATATAAAAAAATAGTTATTATTTGACAGATATCTTAAACAGGATTATATTGTGTTTACTACGTAATATTGTAAACGTTTAATGTATTTTTATGTATTAAAAATACATATAATATATAAGTTATACAATGGTAAATAATACCTATATATGGGTAATTGTGAAGCATATAAATAAGAACGGTAAATAAGTTAATAAGTTACATAAATTATTAATTTTTGAACCCAGATATTGTTTTTATATATCTATTAATTTAAGCTATTTTCTTTAATTTTTGAAAGTTTATTATAGTATTGAGTTTTATCATGGGGTATTAAATAAAAAATATCATTTATTAATATTCTTTTAAAATGATAAAATTCATCCGTATTTATTTATTAATATTTTATTATCTATTCTATTATATTTTTTATTGTTTATTAAATATTGATTTGTTAACGTGATCTCTTTGTCTAATCATTATTGAATTATATTATATATATGCTAGTATTATAAATATCATATGAATAATAGTTATAATTAATGCTTATATAAAGGCATATGAAATAACTTGTTTTGAAATTATTCCTGAAATGAGCTGATTGCAAATTCTCCGTGAGTTTAAATATCGTGGCATAATGGTGACTGAAAGAGGGATGAAAGATGGATGACCTGGTCTAAATTGTATTTAAACTTATTTAAAGATTAATGAGCTAGCATAATAAAGGTATATATATAATCATGGACTTGGTATTTCATCGATTCATTTCTAGCATTCTACTTGAAGACCCAAAGTTCGATTGTAGTGAAATGCGTATCCTCTTTCTAAGGAATTTAATCATCCCTTTATATTTAACAAGACTAACTTAGATTTTAAATATAATCCATTCTGTTATATTTGGCGAACCTAACTATGAAGCATTAAGTTAATGACTTCTAAACATTAAATATAATTGATTATATTACATTTAATACACCAACTGGGATGATTAAGGCCGTCCCGTTATATCTGGCGACCCAAACGTTAGGGGCTTCGATTAATTAAATCTCATACACTGTAGACTGCGTTTTATTTGGTGTGCGACGTTTTAGGCATTGAATCTATAATTTCGATTCATTATATATGGTATTTATAATTGCAAGATTAATATAAATAAAAAAAAATGGTAATATATATAATATGATTTAGACAGATCAATATTTGAATAACTAATTATTAAATTATGTTTTAAACAAGAGTTGAGTGGGATAAAGTTTTATATAGACATAGACGTTTAAAAATATACACATATATTATTAGAACATCATAAGTATATATAAATGGCATGGGGTGGTAGAGAACTTTACGATATAATATTTTGGTTATAAAAATATATATACACTTAAGTAATATTTGAATTAAGTTAAAATTTGTTATGCTGCGAAGTGGGAAAATGTTTTCAAACAAAGATATTAAATGCTCTAGTCAAATGCAAGATGATTTGCAAAGTGAACTAAATGATGATAGTAATATTATTGAACAATCATCATTAGTACAAGCACCTGGGGGTTCTACAACCATAATTGAATACTCTCAACAAACACCGAGTTTAGATCAAGTGTTATCTCAAACACAAAATATAATTGATGAAGATTTAAATCAATCATCTACAATTGGAATTAGTCAATCATTTAATGTTGATACAATTCAGCAAATGTTACAAATGTTTATGACTAAAATGGACAGTAATAATCAAAAATTACTTGATAATATGAATAAAAAATTGGATGATAATATTAATAGTTTAAAAAATGATTTGAAGATTGAAATAACAGGAATTGAAAATAAACTATCTACAAAAATCCAACAATTAAATTTAAATGTGGATAATGTTAAAAAAGATAACATAGAAATTAAACAAGCATTAAATGATTTAAAGAATGAAATTGATGAAAATAATTCAAAATGTCAACAACGGTTTAGTGAGTTCCAAGGTGACATAATAGATAGATTAAATGTTAAATGTGATGAAATGTATAAAAATCAAGGAATTTTTAGGGATCAAGTAAAAGAAGAACAAAATAAAATACGGAATGAAATCCAAGTAGATAGACAACAAACACAAGCAAGAATAGATCAACTATCTACTAAACATAATAATGAGGTAGAATCTCAGAATAATGTATTGGAGACTATTGATCATCAACTTAAAACTTTAGAAAATAAAATGAATTCAATAGAAATTAATACAAATATAGACAAAAATGTATTGGAAAAATTAAGGAAAGATACTACTGAAACATGGAATAGAGTAAATAAAATAAAGGAATCAACTGATAGTAGATTTTTGGTTACTGAAACACAGATATGTAAAAGAACACCAACTATAGAAATGCATCAGGTTGAAAATAATGTAAATACTTATAGTTATAATCAAGAACAAAATCATGGTGAAAATCATTTGGAAGTCATTCAAAAAGATCCACAACATGTAATTGACTCTGGTGATAGATCAAATTTTCAGTATCATATAATGCCTGAAGTTGAAAATTATTCTAGTAATTTTGAATTAGAAGGGTTAAACTTAAATACTTATAGGATTAATCATGAAAATCAAACATCAACTTCTCAGTTGAATGTTTTAGAAAAACAAAAGGTATATAACCATTCAATACCAAGTAGTACAATTAACCAATTTGTTAGGTTAAAAATATTCAAAGGATCTCATAATGAATCTCCAATAGAACATATTAGAAGCCTTAATCTTTATTTTTCTGTTAACCATAGTTTATCAGAAGGAGAAAAAGTGATCGTTGCATATAGTCACTTACAAGGAGATGCATTGATGTGGTGGGAGTCTTTATCACAAACTCCATCTACTTATATGGAATATCAAGAGTTATTAATTAAAAATTTTTGGAATAGAGATAAACAAGAGGCTTTATTGTACCAAATATTCCAAGATAAGTATAAACAGACACCTGGAGAAACCTTGACCAAATTCTTTCGCCGTCAAATAACAAAATTAAGAACACTTACTACTTATCATTTAAGTGAAGGCGAAATGATTAGAATAATAAAAAGAAATTTACCACTTAAAATAGAACAATCATTATTGTGTACCAATATAACAAAAATAGAACAAATAGTAGAACTTTTAAATAGTATTGATATGAATCAAACCAATTTATCAATTAGATTACCTGATAAAAAAAAGGAGGAAGCTTCAATCAATACAATATTTTATAATAGAAGGAAAAATAATAGAAATACCAATTATTGGAAGGGAAAAACATCTCAAAGGAATATACCTTATGACCCCTCTCCCAAAATAAATCGTGATAATTTAAATAAAGTAAAAATAACTTCTTCTAATAATCGAAGAAATTACCCAAAACCGGGATGTAGTAAAGATATATCTATAGATTCACATAAAACAAACTAAAAGGGTACTTGAGGAAATGTTCCTCACCTCAAGAAACCAAATACCCAATGAGGAACTTGAATCAATCTTTTACACGAGAAGTCACTAACATGATGTGTTCATGGGAAGATAAAACACCAAATTTTGTTTTACAAAGTTGCCCTATGATAGAAGTTTTGTTTGAGAGCTTGCTGGTTAAGGCATTATTAGATTCTGGTAGCCAAATTTCTGTGATATCAGAGACATTTTACCAAAAGATTTTAGCAATAAATTCTAATATCAAAATTTTACCACTGAAATCTATGCAGGTTACCATGGCTAACAGTAGAAAAGCTAAGTTAATCCAAAAACAAATTTGGGTTGAGATTAAAATCGGCCAAACAACTCTCTATCATGTATTTTTAATTTTGAATGGTTTGATTCATAATGTTATTTTAGGGGCAGACTTCCTACATTTGAACACTTGTGTAATTGATTTCTGTAATAAAACAGTTAAAATTAATGATGAAGTCTTAGAGATGACATTGCTTCCAAGATATGATCAAATTGAAGTTGACTCTATAACATCTAGCATTTCAGAAACACTTTTAGAGAGTAAACTCGCAGAATCCAACTTACTTGGAAGTGATGATATGTTAAAATTACGATTTGTTATAAGAGAATTTAATTCTATTTTCTCAGACATACCAGGAGTGATAAAGGGATTCCAACAGAGAATTAGATTAATTCATGATCAACCATTTCAATCTAAATCATATCCTATTCCATACCAATATCGGGAAGATATATCTAAGCAAATTAATAAAATGCTGGATTGGGAAATCATTTCCAAATGCTCTTCACCTTACTGTAATCCAGTAGTAACTGTGAAGAAGAAAGATGGGTCGATGAGATTTTGTTTGGATGCTAGACAAGTAAACAAAATTACTGTCCCAGACAGAAATATACCACTGCCCATACATGACTTATTCATGAAATTTGGAAATAAGAAGGTATTTTCTACTTTCGATTTAACCTCCAGCTATTGGCAGATTGAACTTCATCCAGAAGATCGCCAATATACTGCTTTCCATTATGAGGGTTTTACATACCAATTTAATAGGATGCCATTTGGATTGATAAATAGTGGTGCAGGTCTAATCAGATGTTTAGATAAGACTTTATCTCCTGAGGTAAAACAAATCATAATTATTTATGTGGATGATGTAATTATTGCATCCACCACAGTTGAAGAACACCTTCAACATTTATCTATATTTTTTAAAGAGTGTTTTCTGAAAGGTATAAAAATTAACTTCAAGAAGAGTACTTTAGTTTCCAACCAAGTAGTCTTCTTAGGTCATATTGTTGGTTGCAATGGGATAAGACCTCATCCAGAGAAGATCTCTGCCATTCAAAACTTTCCTAAACCATCTACCCGAAAACAAATTAGATCATTTTTAGGTCTATGTAATTTTTACAACCGTTTCTATCAGAAGTTCTCAGACCACATGGAACCGTTGTTAAAATTGATTAGAAAAGATGAACATTGGAAATGGACTGAAGAACAAGACTGTGCATTTGAGAATATTAAAACAGGGTTTTTGGAGTTAACCATGTTAGCTTTCCCTGATTTTAATAAACCATTCATTGTTCAAACAGATAGTAGTGGTTTTGGATTAGGGGTAACACTGTCGCAAATCCAAGAGGATGGCCAACCAGGTGTCCTCTACTTTATAAGCCGGCTCTTGAAAGGTCCAGAAATAAATTACACGGTTACAGAGAAGGAAGCACTAGCAATAGTCTGGGCTTTCCAAAAATTTCGACAAATGCTACTCGGATCAGAGGTGATAGTGATCACTGATCACAAAAGCCTTGAATTCCTGAATCATAGTTATCTGACTAATAGTCATCTAGTTAGATGGAGTTTACTACTACAGGAATTTAATTACACTGTGCATTATTGCAAAGGATCCGAGAATATCGTGGCTGATGTGCTTAGTCAAAATCCATGTAGGTCAGAACAAAATCATTTGATGGTAGACAACGCCTACATTACAAATGTCAATGTGATGGCTGATAGTAATGTAGAGAACGAGTTGGAAAACTTACAAGAAATACAATTTAATGACCCAGAATTAAACCCAATTATAAAAGTTTTATTAGGGGAGGAAGTTTTGGATGCACCTAAAGATCTTAACCATTTTAAATTAGAACAACAGAACTTACTATATAAAGTGAATGATAATGTTGATGAGTGGAGGACAATAATACCAAAGTCTTTACGTGACCCACTCATAAAATACGTACACTGTCTATATGGGCATTATGGTGCTCATAAGACAGAACACACCCTAAAGAATTGGTTTTACTTGGCCAAAAATGTATAAAGACATCTTAAAATCCCTCCAAGATTGTCTAATTTGCTTAAGAGCTAAATCAGTAAACCAAAATTATATTAATTCAATTAATTCTATCATTCCAGAAAGACCAAACAAGATCTTAGCAATTGACTATTATGGGCCTTTGCCTCCATTTAATAAACCAAAATATTTATTAGTCACTTATGATCTCTTTTCCAAATATGTTGCTGTTTACCCGATACCCCAAGCCAATACTAAACATACAATCAAAGTATTGAGTACTCTCCAATTCCCAATGATAGGAAAACCAAAAACCATACTAACTGATCATGGTACACCTTTTCCATCTAGGGTATGGAAGAAATGGGTAGACATATCAAAAATAAAACATGTGCTAATCTCTATTAGGAATCCACAATCAAATCCATGTGAACGTATTATGCGGGAGCTTGGACGTTTGTTTAGGACCTATTTAGAAGAGGAGCACAAGGGTTGGGTAAAGCAGACAAAACGTGTAGTAGACTATATCAATTGGAGTTTAAATGAATCTACAGGATTCTCACCCATCCGACTACACTTTCATCAAATTATACCTATATTATTTAAAAAATATAAACCTATTATTAATAAACCCAAAATAAATGGAGAAAATGATATTTTACAAGTTCATAAACAACTTGTTAAAATGGCAAATAATAGAAGTCAAAATAAAAAAAATGTATTTATGAATTTAAAGTCGGAGATAAAGTTTTGATAAAGACTTTCCATCCCTGCAAACCATTGGAGAATAAATACCATAAATTCTTCAATACATATGAAGGACCTTATACTATCGTTAAAAGGGCAAGTCCAAATGCATTTTGGATTAACCAAGAAGGAGAGATTCGTGGTACATACAATTCACGAATTTTAAAACCATATTTTGGCTGCTTATAATGTTTTATAAAGAAATGAGGTGAAGACCAAGATAAGAATTGGGCAGTGTAAACCATACGGTTGTATAAAAAATAATAATAATAGTGATCAATGTAAAGAGAAGTATAGTTAAAAACATTAGCTTTGGTGAGTGTATTCTTTAATGCCTTAAAATAATTAAAACCATAGAGTCAATTCATATTTATAAATGGATACTTTAGTATTTATTTAGTCCTTTTCAAATCCATAAGTCTTAAAGAAGCAGGAATAAGGCTAGTAAATATATTTGTGGTCCAAGAAGGAAACACATTTTTTTTTTATTTTATTTTTTTTTTTATAAAAAAAAATATTAACCCATCAAAGTCCTTAATTTTTTTTTATTTTTGATCATTATCACAAGAATAAAATAGCCCAAGTATTAGGAAGATATAACAGTTAAAAAAAAATTAACCCTTCATAAAATCCAACTATAAATGCAATTAAACTATAAGAATATACTAAAATAGTTGTAAGTGTTTAAAATTTTAACTTAAATTAAAATTTTAAATTTCCTAAGGGAAGGGGAAATATAATAGTAACTTACAGTTATTATTATTGGTCTAGCATGTTTTATCTCTTGTGAAATTATTTATAAATATAAATTTATATTTGACTATTTTATAATGTAACATATATGTACTATTTATATATACATTTAAGTTTTAAATAATATATACCTTAAGCTTTTGAGTAAAATACCAGATTTGAAGTTAAGAATAAATACTTATATATTTTTTTATTTTATTATTAAATCTTAATGTCAGTGGAACAATTGATAGTTGAATTAAGCATGAACTTATATAACACACGAGCAGATTCGTTCATGCTCTGGATATAAAAAAATGAAGGAAAAAAGAAAATCATTTCTCTTTAAAAAAATATTATTTTTCTTTTATCAATACTACTATTTAATGATTGGAATTTAAATATTAACTTTTCCAAATTAAAATAATTTGTGGATTCAAAGTTTGCAAGGAAAATATATTTAATTTTCTACTCAATCTTAAAGGAATAGCAATATAAAAGAAAAGAACGTCTGTTTAAGTTTTGAAACTACGTTGTTTTAACTCTTCCATTATTCTTCGGATATATATAAATTTAAGATAATTATATATATTAAGGATAAAACAATGTGCACTGAGTAGTACACTTATTATATCGTAAAAGGTTTCGAAACCAACCTTGCATGCTATTTTAAAATATTTTGAAATATTGAATATATAGAATGTCTAGTGATAATAGAGAAATGAAGATTAAAAACATCTACATTCGAAGAATATTTATTTTATTTCGCATTAATGTGGTTATTGGATGTTATTAACAGTTTATCGTTTAAGGATAAATGAAATCATCATTGTACAAATGGATTGGTGATATGCTTCGTAAGAGATCTTCATTGGGATGATGAACTATAGACTTCAATATCTACTCTCAACTCTCTTATAAGTTTCCTTTATTATATATTTATATATATTATAATAATGCTTATATTATTTTAATATGTTTATTATTATTATTATTATTATTATCTTTATTTCAAATTTGGCATCGCATCATTTTATATCTTGATAGGAAAATTATATTTATTATTAAATATAATTAATTGAAAGCTTAACATAATTCATCAAATTAGATGAGGGATATAAAAAAATAGTTATTATTTGACAGATATCTTAAACAGGATTATATTGTGTTTACTACGTAATATTGTAAACGTTTAATGTATTTTTATGTATTAAAAATACATATAATATATAAGTTATACAATGGTAAATAATACCTATATATGGGTAATTGTGAAGCATATAAATAAGAACAGTAAATAAGTTAATAAGTTACATAAATTATTAATTTTTGAACCCAGATATTGTTTTTATATATCTATTAATTTAAGCTATTTTCTTTAATTTTTGAAAGTTTATTATAGTATTGAGTTTTATCATGGGGTATTAAATAAAAAAATATCATTTATTAATATTCTTTTAAAATGATAAAATTCATCCGTATTTATTTATTAATATTTTATTATCTATTCTATTATATTTTTTATTGTTTATTAAATATTGATTTGTTAACGTGATCTCTTTGTCTAATCATTATTGAATTATATTATATATATGCTAGTATTATAAATATCATATGAATAATAGTTATAATTAATGCTTATATAAAGGCATATGAAATAACTTGTTTTGAAATTATTCTTGAAATGAGCTGATTGCAAATTCTCCGTGAGTTTAAATATCGTGGCATAATGGTGACTGAAAGAGGGATGAAAGATGGATGACCTGGTCTAAATTGTATTTAAACTTATTTAAAGATTAATGAGCTAGCATAATAAAGGTATATATAATCATGCACTTAGTATTTCATTGATTCATTTCTAGCATTCTACTTGAAGACCCAAAGTTCGATTGTAGTGAAATGCGTATCCTCTTTCTAAGGAATTTAATCATCCCTTTATATTTAACAAGACTAACTTAGATTTTAAATATAATCCATTCTGTTATATTTGGTGAACCTAACTATGAAGCATTAAGTTAATGACTTCTAAACATTAAATATAATTGATTATATTACATTTAATACACCAACTGGGATGAGTAAGGCCGTCCCATTATAATATATATATATATATATAATGTCCATTAATTAAAAGAAAATTGTAATTATAATAAAAATCATAATTTTAATGGTAACAAACTATTATAAACAATCCTTAAATCGCAGAAGTACTTTCGGTTAATTTCTTAAACCTAACTGCCATTAAATTAAAAAAAAATCTTTTGTTAGAAAAGAATACTATTTAAAAGTTTAAGTGTTTTTTTATAGCTCGTTTGTTGGGGAAAAAATGTAATTTAAAAGTCAAAGTGTTGTTGAAATAAAAGTTACAATTAATTAATTAAAAAAGAGGAGGGGTTTGCTTTAGAAATGTCAAGTTAAGTAAAATTAAAAAAGTTTAAAGAGTTTTGCTAGAAACAATTAATTCATAGTTACTTAAAATTAAAAGAAGTTAAAGAGTTTATTATTATTAGTTCTAAAATATAAATCTCTTTTTATTTAAGTGAAGAAAAGAAGTAATCTTAACACAAGTGTTGAATTTAGATTAAAATATACATGTGCGTATATGACGAATGTTTGTTAATAAAATATATATGTGATTATAAACATTGCATAAATACATGCATGTTAAAATGAAATAAAGAAAAATTATATTTAAAAACATGGTGATGGCTACTAATGAAAAATATAAAAACAACACATTGGATGGCTGCTAATTAACATCTCCAACAACAGGATTAAAAGCTTATCTCAAAGGAAGGCAATTAAAACAAAGAAAGAACTTGGACAACAGATATAGCTGGAGGATATCAAAATGACAACATGTCTTAGATATAAAGAGTTGATTTTTATCAGACAGTTCAGTTTAGTTTTTTTTAGAAAACAAGTTCAGTTGCGTTTGAGTCAATTGAGTTTAGAAAACAGTAAAGAATGAACAGTTGGGAAAACACTTTTAGTTTTGATCAATTTGTCAATCAGTCATGCAGTGTTATTAGCTTCATTGGAACATATGATGAACTTCAAACCTTGTCCAAATACCAGTACTCTGCCTGAGTTGAAGTGACAGCCACCCGAGTATCTACTGTTTTAATAATAATAGTGCCACAAAATAAATAACCATCCTCAACCTTAATAAAAGAAGTAACCAGGATCATAGCTCAACAGGAATCCCCAGCCAGCTTATAATAAATCAATTCAGAAACACACTGGAAACACAGAAAGCAAAGAACCAAAATCTCAATGCTCCAAAAACATAGGTATTTAATAACTTTTTTATTTCCATTTATAAATTCAAAGTTGTCATTGCCATTCATAAAGCCTGCAGAGTCAGTAGTAAAAAAATTCTATCGGTGCATACAGAACTTTGTTGTGGATGTTGGTTTGAATGCCTTATATTTAATATTTATCATACTATATAGTATTTTGTCATTTAACATTGTTAGATTTTACATTGTATTTTTATGTGTTTTTAAAACGTGTGTGTGGTCATATATAAGTACTTCAATGTTTGTGTTAATTAAAAAATATCTAAAGTAGTTTAAAACTTTAATAATTAGTGTTAATTAAAATAAACTGTTTTTTAAACTTAAAGCTTTATTTTAGCGGTCAATTCTTTTCACCACTAATTGAATTAAAAAAACAGCTGAGCTAGTTAAGGGATTTTTCAAGTGCTGGATTATGAGCCTACTGTCCAAATATGTTCATGTTAGACTAGCTGGCACCCCAGGTTTACTCCAAAACAAATAAAGTGTTTGGATAGTAGGTGTGTGAATCTAGCAGCCGAGGAAGGCCACGAACTGGAAATGTGACCGTGTTTTGTGTTGCATAGCTTGATCTGATTGTGGGTATTGTTGACAGTTCTGCTATCAGTAGTATTTTCCACTCTGCTCGAACGGTTCGGTCATGTAATATTTATAAATAAATAAGATTATAAATTTATTAGAAATAAGGATGAAACCCAGCTAAAGCAAGCGTGCAGGGTAAGATCAAAAATGGATCAAACCCAGTACTATATATATGGTATTGGTAGGAAATTTATATCTGCAATAAGGAAAAAAGATGGAATTATTACTAAAAAGAGGGATGACATTATGAAATTGGTAGAAGATTTTTATCAAGAATTATATAGTAATAAAGAACAAGTACCCCCTATATCTATTACATCTTCCGAATTGCCCAGAATTTTAAATGAAGAAGTGTGAAATGCAATTAAATGTATGAAAAAAGGAAAGGCTCCAGGTAATGATGAAATTATAATTGATATATTAAAAGAAGCAGGTGAAGAAACAGAAAAAATATTAGCAAAGTTATATACCAAATGTCTAAATGATAAAGATGTACCGGATGATTGGAAGAATGCAGTAATAATATTAATATTTAAAAAAGGTGATAAAGAAGATATTAGAAATTACAGACCTATCAGCCTTTTATCAGTTTTATATAAAATTTTTACCAAGATAATTACAACTCGTCTACAGAGAACCTTGGATTTTCACCAACCAAGAGAACAAGCTGGATTTAAAAGTGGTTTTAGTACAGTAGATCATATTCAAGTATTGAGAGAAGTTATAGACAGGACAAATGAATATGAGTTGTCATTATGTTTTGGATTTGTAGATTATGAAAAGGCATTTGATTCTATAAACATTTCTTCAGTGATTAAAGCATTGGATCATCAAGGTATAGATCCAGGATATTGTCATATTTTAAAGAATATTTATAAAAATGCAACAGCAACAATTAGATTACATAATGATACTGGGAAAGTCAACATTGAGAAAGGTGTAAGACAAGGTGACTCCATATCTCCAAAACTTTTTACAGCAGTGCTGCAAGAAGTATTTTGTGGATTAAAATGGGAAACTAAAGGAGTGAAAGTAAATGGAGATTATTTAAGTCATTTAGATTTCGCAGATGATGTAGTTGTTTTTGCAAATAATTCTTCCGAGCTGCAGGAAATGTTGCAGGAGTTATCAGATGAAAGTAGGAAAGTAGGACTAAAGATAAATGTTAAAAAGACTAAAGTAATGTTTAATCGATTTGCGCAAAATATGAAAATAAAGATTGATTATGATGAATTAGAAGAAGTTAAGAGTTACAAATACCTTGGTCAGATTATTAATACAGATGGAAACATAATAGAGAAAATTAATCATAGAATTAAACTTGGTTGGAGTGCTTTTGGTAGAAATAACTTGATATTAAAAGGAAATATGCCTATGTGTTTGAAAAGAAAGGTTTTTAACAAATGTGTTTTACCAGTTCTTACTTATGGATCTGAGACTTGGACACTTAATAGAAGATCAATACAGAGACTTCAGACCACTCAAAGAAGTATGGAGAGATGTATGTTGGGAGTAACAAGACGAGATCGAAAACGCAATGTATGGGTAAGAGAACAAACAGTTGTTACTGACCTCATTGAAAAAATTAAAAGGTTGAAGTGGAGTTGGGCTGGACATATTGCTAGAAGAGATGATAATAGATGGACAATTGAAATTTTAAACTGGATTCCAAGAGATTGTAAAAGACCCAGAAGGAGACCACATGTAAGATGGATGGATAAAATAAGAAAATGTGTAGGGGTGATGTGGAGAAAAGAAGCTAAAGATCGGAGAAGATGGATTAAACTTGGAGAGACCTTCATCCTGCAGTGGATTGATAATGGTTGATAATGATGATGATGATGATGATATATATTGTACCTTTTTGTTCAGGTTAGAATGTATTATTTGTAATAGTTTACTGAAAAAATTTTAAATTTTGAGGTTGGGTAAGGGATGAAGTATGTTGTGTGTTAATAATCTTTGAATAATTTAGTTAAGGCAAGTAAAATAATTAGGTTGGTATTTGTAAGAAAACAGTTAACTAAAAATCATTATAAGATTGTATGTTTGGGAGAATTGGCCATAATAAATACTGATTTAATAAGTCTTATAAATAATAATTAGGGTAAATTTTAAAAGTAATGCTTTAAAGTTAAACGAATAGATTTAGTAATAATAATTGTATTTAATGGCTATATTTTTAAAATCATTTGATTAAAAAATAATAAGGTAGGAGAAAAGTGTATTTTTTTTGGTTTTATAATTTTAAAATAATTATTTTAAAATTGTGCTATAATAGTGATTATGTAACATTTTATAAATTAAATTATTATTTTAGTCTTTAAATTATTAGCGCCTTATTTAGTTTTGTAAATCACGTGACACACACCTGTGTTCGAAAATAGAATAATATTATCTGTTATAAATGTTAACTTGGATTTTAAAAGTGAATATAATAAATAAAATCAGATTTATGTTTTTTGTTGAAAATAAATATGTTAAGTTCAAAATAAAGGTAGAAATGGTAATAAATATTGATATGTGATTTTTAAAAATTATTTTAGAGTCTTTAGTAAGTGAAAATAAAATGTGAAAATTAAATAAGAATTGAATAATATAATAAAAATAAATATTTAGTAAATTATTATTAACTTTAACTTTAAACCAATGTTGGTGGTCCTGGATAATTTGAGGCCAGGATTGTTTAATGGACCAATCAAAATTGGAATCAGCTGGAGTATTTAAGAGCTGTTTAAATTTTGGCAGATGATTATTGAGCTGTTATCTCATTCTACTGACATGCTATTATAACATATTTTGACAATTTCGGTAAAGTATTTAGTAGTGTAATAATCCATTTTATTTAGCTTTAATTTTTATAAAAATACAGCAGTTTATTATTACAAGATCATGATATGGAGGAAGAGGGCTAAAATTAAATAATTCCTTACTTAGCTGATTTGTTTTCATTCAATTTGTCATCAACTTAAACATGAAGAAGTTATCACTAAATATAAAAAATTTAATGGAAGTATTCAAATGTTGTTATTATATAAAGCATATAATTTTGCCTGTGTTGATAGGTCATATTGATTTACGACTAAGTTTCATAAAAAGAACGTCAAGGAGAATATATATATATATATATAAAAAAAAATATATATATATATATATATATATATATATATATATATATATATAAATTTCATTAAAAGATATAAAGTGAAATGAGATAATATATTTTATGAAGAAAATTTATTTAAAATACAATGGGAAAATATTTTTAAAGAAAAAAAAATTAAATTTGACCGAACAATTTTTTTAGAACGTGGAGATATTTCTTTCTGAAGAAATATTAGAAATATTTTAAAATTGGAATTTTTCCTAGAAAATATAAGATCATTTTCAAGTATGTGACTTATATCATATTTAAAAAAAAAATCTTACAAGTTAGTCATTAAAGTATGCGGGACATACAAAAGTTTATTTAAATTATTTGGGAAAATAATTTAAGTTATTTGAAAATATTGAGAGAAGTATTGGTTGTATCAGAAGATATTAAACCTCAGTAAATGTGGAAAAGTTACAAGAATTTGAAAATTATCTTGACGAAGAGTATTTAAAATTAGATATTTACCTAACAATACCTGTTTAAAGTTTTGGAGATAAGAAAAATATTAATTATATTAGTGTAAGTCTTATAGAATAAAAATAAACGTACCGTATTTAACTTGAACTGTCGGTTTGGATTATATATTACAACATTAAGAACCGTGATTATTGACGTCAAAAGTGTGTATTAATGTTTTTTTTACCAGGAGAAGAGATACTTCCTGTAATGAATTTATTATCAAGAAAAGAACATTTCATCGTAAGAAATTATAATAAAGTTATTGTAAATATGGTTTTAAAATTAATTTTTTTTACTAACAAAATTATGGTAATATTTATTCATAGTATAAATATTGTGTAGAAACAGAAAACATTAAATTATTTACTAAACTTAGTAATTAAATTTTATTGTAAAAAAAAAAAAAAATCTTTAACTTAGTATATTTTAAAGTGGGATAATGTGGAATAAACAATAATAAAATGTTTATTTAGATCGCAATCCAGAAGACATCACTAAATAATTGCCAACAGAAATTACTTATGGTAATAATGTAAATTATTAATAGTTTTAAAAAGTGTTTGTTATTTTGTATGGAGGGATGCGTATATAAAACACACACCTACACATAATTTATCATTTGTTTAGTTATTTAAGAATATGCATAATTTTAATGATATCATAAAGATATTTAAACATAAAAGAAATATAAGTATATGATTCTATTAAAACTAAATTGGATGTTTAGTTGAATAATTTAAAGTGTTAAAATATGACACTGATTCTGATTGTTTGTGCTAAAGTTTGAGAACTATTAAAGAATGAAATAATCTGGTCTTATTAGTTAGTTAGACTGTTATTATACAAATGAATTTATTTGTTATTATAGAAATGAGGATGAATTTAGCGATGTAAATTGGTGAATTTAAATGATAATATCTTAGTATTAGGTTATATAAGACCAGGATAATATTGTATGTAGGTTTTATTTATATGGGAAGAAGAATATACTATATTGATGTTTATACAAGTATAGCTAACATAGCCCTATATCTTGTTTATATTCATGGCAGTGTTTATTTTTCTATGTGTTAAAGCTTAATGTGCCATAGTGCTGAATAAATAGCCTGGACATTATACTTGGTAGAAGAGGTTATTAAACAAATAAGTTATACCTCAGTTCATGTACACTGTGCCCATGATGGTTAGTTGATAAAGGTGTTGAGTTGAAGTTATAGTTTACCCCATATGCCTACTAGTTTATGTGTTATTGAAATTTATTGGATTACATTGTAAAAGATGGTTGTTTTAAAATTGGAAATAATAAATAAGTTTGGAAATAGAGAATCGTTAATTTGGATAAGATAAGTTATGTTGCTTAGATTATAATAAGTGTAAAAAATTATAAGAACATAATTTCATCAGTGAAAGAATCATAAAACTTTTATAGTTAAAATAATATTTATTTATTTTTTATAAAACAAATAGTTGATAATTTAAAAGAATTTATAATGATATTACTTAATTATTAATAATTTTTTTTTTAAAAGACATACTTATAATGCATATTTTTATTTATGATTAAAGGTAATAGACTGAATCGTGTTGAATGAATGAAAGTGGTCATAAGTTTTGCAAAAATAATTTTATAACAACACACTAATCCATACATGATATTTAAAGTTTAAAGTAATAATTACTAAGTAGCTTAGTTTGATGGTATGCTATGAATTAAGGTTGTTCACATAAATATTGAAAAATGACTATACAGAATAATAAATAATTTTTAAAAACTAAATAACAAGGATAAGTTCATAGTAAAAGTATTACCTATATTTTCTTAAAACCTATAAAGTAATAATATCAAATAACTGTAATAAAAAGTTATACAATGATATTTTAAAAAATAAGAAATATTTTATTTAAGAAATGTTCTGTATCTTATATTTTAAGTCATTTGTTTTGTCTTGAAAAGTACCTGAATATAAATAGAATTCTATCAAAATGTAAATAATGTTATTGTTAAGTTTGTTAATAAAATTGTTCAATGTGTTTTATAAGTCTTGGTGTTGAATCAATTTCTTCACATCACAATTACATAATCACAGATAATTATAATTAAGACATAATATTTGCACATCATTAATAAAATTTTATTTAGGAGTTATATTTTATTGATATATTTTATTTAAGAAGTTTTACTTATGGTATTAAATAATTACCAAAGATTTACATTAAATTATCTTAGTAATGATTGCCACATCAGATTGTAATATCATACTAAATATATTATTTAAGATTCCATATGGATAATAGAAAATTATATTACATTTTATTATAAGATATACAAGAATAACATTATAAATAGAAAGAGAGGAGAGTGAATTATAGATTAAAGATTAGTATTACTATTTGTTATTATTAGTATTATTAAATTGTAGTTAGGAATGATATTAAATCTCTTATCATACTTGATTACAAAAATTATAATTAATTTTTCATTATTTTAAGAGAACCTGAGATAATTTGAGCTAAATTAGTTTTGAGAAAGATATTTAAATTAATTTGTTAAAGGTAATTTACTTAGTTAATTTTGATTAAAGACGTAAGAGTACTATAAAGGTAGTATGTAAGTAATAGGAATAAGGATAGTATTCTTATACCATTAAGGTGATATCCAGTGGGAGATTGTCTTAATGTATTCACTCTGTCACTTGTAAACTCACTTCATAGTGTCATGATTTGATTAGATATTCATTTATTTCATTTTATAAACCAGAACTATATTATTATTTATTAATTAAGCTAATTTAGATACATTTTAAATAAACATAGTTATTTATCTGAGCTAGATCAAGTGATTATAATTATATATTTCCTGAAAGTGAGGGTACAATGTATATATATATATTGTAAAGGGTAGCTTACAATGCACACATTAAAAAAGATCACGCCTATTTATTGAACCCAATCCATTTGGAATTTATATTAATAATGGGAAGATTATTTGTTTATTATTTATTACATATATGCATATAATGCACAATAGATTATTTTATTATAAAATAAAATATGATCAATATTTTACAAAGTAATATTGTGTGTGTGTATATATATATATATAAACTATTTGATTAAATAAACTGTAATGTATATATTTTTTTAAATTTAAAATTGAAAATTAATTTATCGTTAAATGATTTTGGAATAGCCTGTAGTTAAGTTGGGGTGGGCATGTATGTGAAAATAAAACTGATTTTATTTTTTTTTATTTGTAATAAATGAAATGTATTTACCCAATACATATAAAAATATAAATGAATTTAAACAATAGACAGTTAAAAATCTTAGCATTCCTGGAGATCTACGCATGTGAAATGTATAAAAACAAAAAACAGTTTACAAATCATTCTTCCTATTGTTATAGCACCTGTAACAAAAAAAGACAGCAGTAAAAACTAAAATTTAAAACACTAAAATGGAGTTTTGCTTTTTCTTTTAGTTAAATTATAAACATTTTAAAAGTCAAATGCTGTAACTAAAAGTTTACCAAATTCAGAGGAAAGAAAGAAAAATAAAAAGTAAGAATAATTGATAAATTCTTAAATAATTAAATCATGTTTTAAAAGTTGTTGGAATAAATTTTAATATTTTAAATCTTTTCAAAAAGAATAATAAGAATTCAGTCTGCTGAAAATTGGAAAAGTAAAAAAATGAAATAATTTTCTTAATATATATGTAAAGAGCTTCAATACTATTCAATACAAATATATGATTATAAATAATTATTGAATTGTACTTTAATATGAATATGGGCTAGAGCAGAATGTGCTATTGTGTGTCATGGTATTTTCTACCAGCTGCATTAAACCCCTCTCTCTATATATATATATTGTACCAATCGGAATGAAAGTGAAGATTGAATCTAACTGCAAAAACAATATCTGCACTACAAGGGCGCCATCTAGGCATTTGAGCCTAGAAAAATTTATAAAGTAGGCAGATATGCGCTGTTAAGATTCCACTTTATTTAAATATTCCAATCATTAGCCCAAGTCACTAGCTCAGTGGAGACACAGAGATAAAAATCTATATCTTAATTTATATCTTAAATATCAAAGAGTAAAAGCCACTGCCAGAAATTAACATATAAAAATATTTATTTACGCACATATAAAATAATATTTAAATTTTGAGGAATAAGTTTAACATTTTAGATTTTTATATTAACTTTTAATTTTACATTTAACTAAGTTTCAATGAGTTTAATTATTATTTAGATACTCAAGTATGAATAGACTACATAGATCTGCATTTGAAAAGAAAATATTCTTCCCTGAATTAACCTTAGGCAACAAATTTTGCAACCAAATTGGCACCAATCCATCTGATACATTCATGTATTCAATGTAGCATGATACGACAACACAAAATACTATATTGTCAGGAATGTACATCTGAACAATAAGTAGAAATAGAGAAGACATTGACTCTCCACCAACAGGAATGTGACATCTGTTGGCAAGTAGAACAATAAACAAAAAACTCCATAGGAATGGACTGCGGTCTTCTGCCGACTTACAAACCCATCCATAGGCAAACAGAGGGTGTGTGGCGTATATCTATAATCCTGCCTGTAGCGGACCTCATACTACATCTACTAATTACACAAATATATCCAATCCATTGAACCAATTCAACTACGAAATGAATAACCTAAGATTACCCTCCCTTAATACAACTTTACAAAACTATATAGCCATTCACGCCCAACTTAATTTTAACATTTAAATACGTTCACACAGATTTGGTTAAAAATGTTGGGTATAGATTGATTACATAGATTCCACGGTCAAAAACATTTCAAAATAAACATAAATGATCAAAATACAAAATTATTGATACCGACAATTGCAGAGGGAAACTTATAAGTAACCTAATAGTATTCACCATAAGATACTTGCGTTGTCACCAATAACTTAAAAGACATCCGAATAAATACATTTTAGATACTCACCATAAGGTATCATTATTTATCGAATGTCTATATATTTTGATCAAATATGAAAACCAAAATATAATTAACCGCAAACGAATCCATGCAAGCGTCTATAAACAACTTAAAGTTCATACATTTAAATAATCTTTACAATAAGAAAAAAAAATGGAAAAGATGTTTATCAATCGGGAAACATATAAAATTAAACATTATTAATTTGATTTAAAAACTTACAAAAGTCAGATAAGAGTCTGTTTTAACATTTCAGTTGGCTTGTTTATCAATTTGTAAAACTTGATGAAAGTTCTTAATTGATTTTAACAATTGTTCATTTCATATAGCTTATGGTAGAAGAGTCCAGGCCTCTGCTTTCAATTCCCGTGATGCCTCCATTGGAAGGTAATGTTCTGGAGATGGCAATAGCTGGTTCAAGGTATCACAGTCTTTTCATTTTTTTTATAGAGAGTGTGGTATGTGCATCATACCACATCTCTCAATCACACAACGCTGGAACTGTCAGAAAAAACCTGTATTTCCCTTTTTATATTATCCACAAGGATTCAATGAACAAAACGTCACTAGTCTATCACTTTCGTTAGGGTCCGAGCCAAGGCTTAGTGCTTCCATTGGTCAAGCTAAAATTTCTTTCTTCTCTTATCTAACTTTTCATCTGACTTTTTAATTACACAGCTTTTAGATAATTAATAAACAATCATTTCCATTTACAGATTACAGGAATTAATTAATACCTGTTTTTACTTTAACTTACATTATTTTTTTATTAAAATATTTTTATATTTAAATGTGGTATTTTTTTATTAAAAAAATACGTTCAGATACTTTTTTTTTGTTTGTTTATGAAAAAAATATTTTTAAAGTTTAGCATCTGTGCGAATGTATATACGTATAACAAACATTTTTAATTTTAGCGTTTAGTTTTTTACTCTTATTTGCGAACTTGTAAGTTTTTATTTTAAATTAATGTAACGACATATTTATGTATCGTTACAATATATATATATATATATATATATTGTTACAATATATATATATATATATACTTTATTGTAAACACACAAGAAGATGCCTGCAGTCCAAAGTAGACAAGTATTGGAATACTTAATGGTAAATCAAATGAGGATCAAGGTGTTTACCATTAAACACAACTTCAGGAGACACCATAGTACCTATCTATCCTGGCTAAGAAAAATGATTTACTCCTATCCCTTCACTATTAGAGCAAATCAGCTTGAAATCAGATGATCTGATGGTGTAGCAAAATGAAAGAGACAGTGAATATTGACTCTGATGTTTATGTAAACAGAATACACTTGTTTTGGAGGTCTTGATAAAGCTCCATATGTATTATGCCCTTTTCTATAGGTCAGAAATAGTTCATAACAGTCAATTACTAAAAATTCTAAATTTTAGAATATGTTATTTTAATATGTTAATTATAGTTTGTCAATTATAATATAAAGTACAATTTGAAGCTAGAGAAAATATGTGGTATATAAAATTATAGCAAATTATTTAAAAGTAGTTAAGTAAAGCTTAAAATATTGTTGCATATGGTTGTAAAAGCTGGCCATATTAAATAACACAGCTATAAATAATTAAAAGTATATTTAAAAAGTTTGATTTTAATAGTCTGAAACTTATAGTTAATGAATGTTATATTTAAATTTATAATCATACTTAATACTCAAAATTAATATTGTACATTTTAAAAATAAACTTTATGATGGTGAAAATTGTATTTAATTCTATATTTTAAATTATTTTTCCAAATTTTTATAATTATATTATTAAATATAATAAGTGTATCAATTTTATAAATCTGGGCAGAGAAATAGATTAAAAATCATCTGTCAAAGTTATTGATCATGTGACCTGTATAATGCAGACTTTCACACACATGCTTGTTTGTATTTAAAGTAACAAAGTTTAAAATATTTTAAAAGTTATATTATAGAATTGGATAGAATTATTGCCTATCATAAAAGCAAATAATAATAAATATTAAGTTAACTATCGTATAACATGTTTTAAATAATGTAATGAAGACGAATACAGTTAATAAAAAAATTAAATATTTTGTTAATTAAAAATAGATAAATTGAATATTAAAGATGAAATAGGTTATTAAAATTATTTTAAATGTTATTTTAAATGTTTAAATAATTTAAATAATGTAATAGTTGATTTAAAAGTAATATTTTAAATAATATTTTTGAGTTATTACGTCATAAATTTTTATTTTAAAGATTCAATTCTGTAAAAAACTAAAAAATATGTAAATTTGTTCTCAAGCTAAAAGTAAGAATCAACCAATCAAATGAGGTATTCTTACAGACTATAAATATGAATTGCATGGGGGGGGGTATCAGAGGAGATTAATAATGGATTGAATCCAGAGAAAGGTATATTAGTAACTATTGAAGAGATAGTACTTTAAAATTTTTATTTTAGTCAATTTTTTTTAATACTTTCTTATAGTTTTATTTGCAGAAACTAATTTATAATATTTAAAAAGTATTTTGCAAAAGAGAGTTTAAAAAATAATATATTTGGGAACTTCTTGAAAATGATTTTCTAATTTTTAAAAGTTACTTGCTAGGATTATTTTATCTGAAATTTGACCCAAACTTTGCAATGAAAAGATGGATATACTGTGGAATAAAATGGATATAAATTCTAATAATATAAAAATGTTTTTGGAATATTTTGATACAGCTTTATTAGTGCTTCATCGGAGAACTATTCTAGTGCATAAAAATCATAGTACGGACATTATACTGATACAGTGCAAAGTTATTTTCTGTTTAAAAAGGAAAAATTGGAGATGTATTATTATTTAGATAAGCTTATCCAAGATTTATTTTTTAAAAATAGTAATAAGACAATTATATCTTATGAATCGTTTTATATAATATTATATCAAAAGGAGTAAAATGTTATATTCTTTCTGAAGGTAACATTTAAAAAAATATTTTCAAGAGTTAAAGAAAAAACCCAGGAGAATATGTTACTGAAGCGTTTGTTGATATTAAAACCTCCAGACTTAGAATTTTTTAAATGTATTTAGAAAAGATTTGTTTAAAAGTACTTGAAGTTTTTTTTAAAAAGGTGATATATAAAAAAATATCAAACAAAAGTTTAAATGTATTAAGAAGGAAACATATATAAAAAAGTGAACACATAGTTGAATGAAAGATGGATCCATGGAAATATTATAAAAAAAGTTTACTGAATATTTTTAAAGTTAAATTAAATGGAGGATGCATCAGATACGCCGCAGAAAATATTGGCAGAGAATATTGAAGAAATTTCACGGGATTAATTAATATTATGATTTAATAATTATCGTCCTAAATACTAAAACCAAGGATTATTTTCTATAAATTTTACTAAATGGATTAATAATTATTTTTATTTTTAAACTTTAACGTGCTTGGAGGAGAACATTTTAAAACTCTAGAGAAAATAATAAACATTTTGGACTTATCAGGAACTATTGTCAAGAAAATATGTAATTATAGTTTTGATTCCTTTTATTTTATTAACCTAGTTTAAATCTAAATTTTTTTTATAAGATTAGGAAAACATAAAACATTAATTTGTTGATGATATAAAATTTTATAATGGAATAATCTTATAATTTAGATAAAAATATATTTTAAAATAAAGTGTATGAATGTATATTTCTTTATGTTTGCAATGATTGGTATCTAGTGGATGAATAATGTATATTGATGAGAAGGTTATTTTGGTAATAATAATGACTATTAATAATTTATAATGTATATTTTTGTTTTCTTTAGATCATCTATGAATCATAAGAATGAAGTGTAAAAGTTTTTTTTATTATATGTAACGCATTTCATACAACATTTTAAAAAAACATTATGAGATAGGATTGATTTGAAAATATGCATACAATGATTTTTTTTTTATTTATTAATGATATAATCCAATATAATAACAAATAGTTATGTGATTCTTTTAAAATTTTCATGTTAGGATATTCAAATATTGTCTGATTAGATTATATATGATTAAGCATACAGAATGATGAAGGGGACAGACTTTTCTTATGGAACAGCTAGATTGTTTTAAAATTATCAGTGAATTTTATTTATTGTTTTGTAAATGCAGATAGTTATTTATCGATGTAAGATGTGGAAAATCTTGAGAAATAATGTTGAGATAGTGGCTTGGAAGTACTTAGTTAACAGGAAACCAAGATGATGTTTTTAAGAAATAGGATATGATAAGGAATAGAAATAATATTTAGTCTTTATGTGGATATCAGCATAGTTAACAAAGCCCTATAACTGGTACACATTTTATTTGGACAGTGTTTTATATTTCTTTAAATATTTGATGATCTAATAAAGCTGAAGAAATAGCTTTAACATTGTTCATGTGTTAGAGGTTATTAGACAGGTAAAGGTCATACCTCTTTGCACTGTGCCATGTTTTGAGATATATTATGAGTGATACTCTAGATTTCTTCCTTAAATCCTATACATTTGTTTCGCTATCTTTATTTCATGTAACTGCATCGTTCAGTAAGATATTTTGAAAAGAAATGATAAATAATTTAGAACTTAGGTTATGCTATCGTTTTGTATAAGATTGGATTATTTGCTTAGAAAAAATAGAATGTTATAACTTAAAATTGAAGGTCCAAAGTATCCTAAGGAAAGGAAAGAATCATAGAATATATTTTTGAATTTCATTTCGGAAGTGAAATATAAATTTTTAAAAATAGAGTATCTAAACAAAGATATTTTCTTTAAAATGTTAATTATTTTTGAATGCTTTATTATTATTATTTTTTTGAGAAAAATAAGTATTGCATATTTTTAAAATACAATAATATACAATAAATGTAGACAATATGCATAGTATATTTTTTTTGTTTATTGAATAACAGGAATATATTGATTATTACACTTACATCATACTAAAGTAAGCCCTAAATAAGAATATATTATGATTAGTAAACATCGTGTGATAAAACACTAAAATCTAGTACTGAATTTTGGATGAATATTTTATGTAACATCTTTGACTTTGCAAGATGAAAATTTTTTTAATATTTTGAGAAATCCATACTCATTATAAAGTTAATTTTGTTTTTCTGTGGAATGTTTTCCTATGAATGTTTCTTTTAAAAATAAGATAGTTTAATAATATTAAGGATGAAATATTTTGCTAATAAGTAAATATATTTTATAACAAGTTAACCATAATGAGAAACCAAATGGTAACATTTTTTATTTTGTCTTAAGTATAAATAAAGATATAACTAAACTATAAACTATTTTTATATAACTTAGTAGATAAAAATGTAAGATTAAAATAAGGTTATCCATTGTAAATAGTGTACATAAATTGTTTATTTTATTTGTTGTTGTTAATAAACTTTGTTAAAATTTGTTTTTCAAAATTTTTGTGTCTTGATTGTTTATTTCTCCACTTCATTGCATGAAATCACGATATATTCATAATAATTGAAACAAATATATAATTTTGCACAAAAGGATAAATAAAGAATTATTTAAGAATTTAAATATTTATTGGTATTCTTTTAATTAAATAATCATAATTTTATATTATTTTATTGATCATAAATCAGTTATCACAATAGTATACTGCATTATATGCTATCAGTTGCCACACATCCTTTGTTTATCAGATTATCATATGCTACCACGTATTTATTATATTATTACATGAAGATAAAATATTATATAAAATTATTTATTATTTTATTATGGTAATAAAATTATAATAAAAGAAAAGATATCCAGTAGTAGTTAAACAATGAAGAATATTATTATTATTATTATTATTTATTATTAGTTTCAATGTAGTAGATTATATGAACCTGAGATTTTTATTGAGCTAGATTATTACAAATAGAAGATTAAGACTTAATTATTAGTTTAATCTTAGTGAGTATAAGTTATTAAAGTCGTAAGAATACTATGAGTTTGTTATTTGAAATAGTAATAAGGGGGGATAGTGTTCTTATGCCATTGAGGTAGTATCCTGTGGGATATTGGCTTAATGTAAGCTATCTTGTCACCTGTATTTTCACTTCAAGTCTCATGAAAATATTAAATATTTATTTAATTTATTTTTATAAACTGAACCTTATTGTATTTTAAATTTGAGCTAGTGAAACATTTTAATTTTAATGCTGAATATTTTATTTATTAATTATTAACTGAGCTAGAACCCATTTTATTTTATATCATATACTATTCTGAAGTGAGGATGCACAAGACCAGGTTAGAATATATATATATATATATATATATATATATATATATATATGAAGATACAACATATATATATATATATATATATATATATATATGTTGTTTACTCTTAGCATGTTTGAAACCACTACAGGGTGTAATTTTTATGTAACGAACAGAATTATACTATTATTGCCCATCATTCTTTTTTTTTTTTTCAACTTTAAAGTGCTTTTTTGATTTACAATAAAATCATAATTAATAAAATTTATTTATAAGAAATAAAAAATAAATTGGATAAACCTTTTTTTTTTAATTTTAATTTTTCTAAAATTAAATTTGTAATTTTAACTGGAATAAAAACAAACAAAAACAATATTGTGGCAACGCAAATCCAGATTTTAACATAAAGAAAAATAAATATTTTCTCCAAAACCACATCATGTTCAAGAAAATAAAGTGGTTAATTTGATCAAGATTAAAAAAAATAATTTCCCAGAACAATATTGTGTCCATCTAAATATAATTTTGTAATTTTAACACGAATAAAAAGAAATAATTTATTCAAAACAACATCGTGGCCAAAAATAAAAACGGTGTTTTCAATTCGTCTAGCAACTCAAGCAAACATGAAATTTAGTGTGATTTCATAAAAATAATGCTTACACTACCCCTTTTCAATTTTTTAAGGTGTCACTCTTGACTAGAAAAGTGAGCAAAGTTTCCACAATTTTTATTACCTCATACTACATCATTGGATTTGGAAAATAATGACTTGGGCATGCGAATTTGAAAACTTTTAACAGACTCAATTATAAACACCCTCACACGCCATAGTGAAATTTATAATAAGATTGTTCATATAAACTGTATAATACAAAGTTCACCATAAGCCACAGCGGCTGCTGTGGGAAAATAAAACATCCTACTTCTGTGCTGTAAATACCGGTACTGAAATGTTAATAATGGGATTGTTTATATAAACTGCAGATTTTTGTGCTGTAGCATAAAAATAGATACTGTAGTGAAATTTAAATGGAATTATTGTTCGTATAAACTGCATAACACAAAGTTCATCGTAAGCGGCATCATCCTTGTGCTGTAGCATAGAAATATATACCATAGTGAAATTTAAATGGGATTATTGTTCGAATAAACTGCATAACACAAAATTCATCATAAGCGGCTTCATCATCTGCTACAGAATAAACGTCCTATTTCTGTGCTGTAGCATAGAAAGAGGTGCTGCACACAAGTAAATGGTTTTATGCTTAACCATTGGAATAGAATGTTATATAGTTGCACGGTCACTTAAATGGCATATTTCTGTGCATTCGCATAGAAATTATACAGTAACAAATTTCTAAAGTACAACATATTTGTACTGATTTTCACTTTAAATATAACTTGTATGAACTTTAAGATTTTTCCACATCTGAAAAAAACTGGACAATTTTTAATTGATAAAATAAAGTTTTAGTATTTGATCACTTTTTATTAATGATTCATTTAATTATAAAATTGATTGCAAAAGAAAATCAAGCCAAAATTATTAAGAATGAGTAACATGCCCAAAATAGATATGATCCCGGAATGCTGTTGCTCTGGAGAAAATTACTACTGTAAATCGTCAACATCTACAGTAGTCATAGTAATTGAAACTATATATATATATATATATATATATATATATATATATATATATATATATATATATATATATATATATATATATATATATATATATATATATATATGATTGTTTACTCATAGCGTGTTGAAACCACTTGGCATAAGTATTCTGCAGTTGAATTTGCAAAACAGCATGTAGAAGATCGTTCGATTGCTGATTGGCAATATTTAAAGCTATCTGAGATATAAACTATTTAACAAACTAACTGAAGACTTGTCAACATAAATAATTTAGTCTAATTGGGTAATAAATTAAGCCATCATTGAATGAATGAAAGTTATCATTATTATATTTGACAGTTGCCATTAGAATATTCATGATTGCTTGTCCGTCTAAAATAATAAATATACAGTATTAAAAATCTTATGAATTTATTTTCGTTTTTCTACATATTAAATACTTCCCTAGTTCTGGTATATGTATACGAAACAAAAAACTGTCAAAAGTCTAAGTCAGCTACTACACCATAATAAAATAATATTGTAAAAATGTTCACTTCAACGAAATAAAATTCAACAACTTTAATTATATCGAAAAACATTTTTGCAAAAACAAATATTCGGAATCTACTAAAAATAAATTTACTTTAAACTGTCAAAAACTGTTTTATTAAAATTATACAACAAACTATGTAAAAATTCAAAAGAGCTTTAAAAAAGTATAAATAAATGTAAAATTTGAAAAAGATAATATCAAAATTATTCAAGTGAAAATCCATAATATATTTACCTTTTAGGGCTGCTTAACTAATTTCCTTATCTCAAGAAGCTAGTAATTTGTTAGTAATAGATTAATTAACATTTCCTAATTACTTTTTGAATTTAACTATCTTTTGCAGATTTTATAAAACGTGCTCTTTTTCACTTAAATAGCTGCACAAAGGAGTTTTTTTTTTTTTTTTGCCAATTGAAGACACCTCTTTGATTCTTCTCTGTTTAGAAAGATTATGAGGTAAAAATTCCTAATGTTCATTTTCATATTTTCAGATTGTAGCAGTTCTTATTAGCTCATGATTACTATTATAAGATAAATGAATGTGGATTGGATTCTCTGGAACATGGTTCGTCTCGACTTATTAAATTTCATAGCTTTTTGCCACTGACTTTAAAAATAAATAAAAAAAAAAAACATCATGGTCTTTTTTATTATTGACCTAATTGTTCTCCAATAGAACGTTCATTAAATTTTTTTAGACAGAATGAATATGTTATAATCTATTAGTTTGTATAGATAATTTATAAAAATTCCAGATAAAAAAATAAATTATCATCCACATGTCCCATTAAGCGCTACTGTCTTTGTCCAGATTTATTTAAATACTTAGAACTATAGATGGCATTGCAGCAAGCGAAGATTTGATGAATTAAATGACTTGTCCAATATTAAAATGCACATTTTTGGAAGAAATTTTTAAAACGTGAAGGATAATTTAACATAAAAAGTAGACACATATTTTATTGTAAACAAATATCTATTGCAAGTGGAATGTGTATTATTGTAAATACAAAGTAGAAAATAACATTAAAAGATTGATATAGAAAAGGAAGGGAATGTTTTCGTGTCATAATAATTTTTACTGCATTAAAATTACAAAAGGATGGAAAAGGTCTACAATATTGTAATCATATGATATTTATTTAGCAATAGATTATATTATATAAATAGAGGAATATTTTAACATATATTTAATAATGTTATAGGATTGCAGAATGCTGTGTTAATTTAATTATTTTATTGTGAAATTTGATGTTGATATATGAATAGACTTTGAAGTAGATAAACTTTCTTTAATGTATTTTGAAAAATAGAATGATTCCAAATTCAGGTACTATATATTTCTTTTGCATACGTGTACACCTCAGATATTTTTAACGGATGTAATTATTGAAACTATTTAGACGATAATTCCTTTTAAGTATTAAGAAAAAAATTAATAGTTTAATATCATATTAACATCTGACTACGTTTACACAAATGTCCAGGTATTGATATAAATATATGTTCCTATTGATGACCTCACCTTGTCTTTAAAATTACTGCAATTTTTAAAAAAAAAACTGATAATCCTGATATTTAAAAAAAATAGTTTTTCTAGACACATTTATTAAAAAGATATTAATTTTGTGAAAAGAATATTCTATATATAGGTGAGTTTTGTTAAATAAAGAAATTGGATATATATTTTCGTTGCTATAAATCCTTTACTGAATGTTATATTGCTAAAATATGTAAATCGATATGTAATAATAATTATGTAAATGTTTACACGCTTTTATGCAAAATGTGAGCATCAATTTAAAAATTTCTGCATTGTGTGAGGTTTAAACTAGGATTTAAGTAGTAACTTCTATTTCTAAAAGTGCTGATCACAAACTAATAAACGGAAATATATTTAAATAATTAATCGTATGATTATTTATTTCTGCTTATGTTCAAACCCTAAATTCACACCGATTTTAGAAAAAAAATGTGCCAAATTCTTCATGCATAATTAAAACATGCTATTAGAAATAATTAATTATAGTATAAAACTATTAAAAGTAATATTATTAAGGCTATAAAGTCTGATTGTGTTAATATTTAACATTAGATAGAATTTTTCAAAAAGATAGCGATATTGTATATATCACTCAAAATGTAAAAAAGCTCATATTTTATGACAGAATTTTTTTTTTTTACTTTCAAAGTTTAAAAGAATGCATTATGTTTATATTGTTTTGAATTTTTCACTCTCAGCTATAAAACGTTACAGCAATTAGAAAAAACGTTAACAGATTTTATAGATAAATATATTAACCTACAAAAAATTGATACTATAATCCATAGCCAGAGATTAAAAAAAGATAAACATCTTTACAAATATGATGCAACTCCATTTTTGTCTAATTTGAAACGCAGTGAATAATACTATCTTCTGTACTTCTGCTAATAGACAAATGAAAAAGGTTTTACCCGTTCAGTGCTTTATGCAAAGTTTATTTTAACTCACATTTCTCTGGCATTTTCTTCTCTTTTCACAAAATCCATTTGCACTGTCATTATCTTGAATCACTACTCAACTACTAACATTGTTGAGACTATATACATCCTTTGTTTTTATAATATGATTTTATATTTAACTCAATTAATTTTGTCTCCATTTCTATCAGAATGTTATTAAATAACATCTTTATCCACACTAATGTTCGAATTTATCATACTGTTTCACATTGTTTTTTTTCTAATTGTTTTTTTTTTTTTTTTTACAATTATTTGATTATTTTGTAAATTAATATAAATGTGTTTTTATTACTGTCTTTAAAGGAAAAGAAATACAAGAAAAGAAAATAATGATTAAATATTCAAATTTATTTTTTAACATTCTAAATATTGCTGTTTTATAATATGTTATATTGTATTCAGATTTGCCATTTAATGTACTATGAGAAATGACAAATCACATCTTTAAATCCTGCTTTAGTGATAAAATATGTAAAGTTACAAAATAGTGCCAATTATCCAAAACTTCACAACTTATTTACATGCATTAAAATAATTTCTCTTTCTTCCCTTAAATTATACAAGTTGCTATTATATCAATGTCTAGGTAGATTCGTTTTAGTAAATATTTCATAAAAGTATTATTTATATTCTTTTTTTTTAAATTTCTTATAACTATAAAATTTTGTCAATTATATATATTCAATATATATACAAACATATGATGTGATGAGATATACTGTGACTTCTTAAATAGAGTCAGGAATCTCTTAACAACTATGCCCAGAGAAACCTGTTAATCACATTACCTTCCCTTTACCCTAAGTTTTCCCATAATCTGGTGCATCTCATTTCCACCACATAATATTTGTCCACTCTATGGCATTTATATATCCCCCTTATCTTTTCCTAAACCCATCATAAAAACCAATAACCCTCTTTCTGTATTATATATATATATATATATATATATATATAGATATATATATATATATATATATATAGTCATATATATATATATATATATGACTATTAAAAATGATTAAGATGTCATAACTATATGATTTATAGAAAAAATAACTATAAATCACTAAGTTGCGCAATGAAGCTTGACCACCAAGTATTATCTCAATTTTAATGTGTTTATTTACTCATACTATGCAAAAAGTTAAACATAAAATTAAAATAGAAACCATTGCATCATTTCAAGTCTTAAAGAATGAAAAATCCATAATTTTTATGTAAATCATTGCTACTTTTGAGTATGAAAGTCTGAGAAATCAAACAAATATTTGAGACTGCATCTTGCTTTTTTTGATCCACAGTCAATAAATACTGTGAAATATGTTATGGTAGAAACTGATATATATATATATATATTGTAACCAGACCACCGTACAACCACTTTATTACCTCGGTTGTAACTATTTTATGATAAGCATATGGTGGGAAGGAACCATTGATTGGCTTTCCCCAATACAGATGTCAAACCCCCATACAACAATATTTCCTACTCATCAGAAGATGTAGCACCATAGAAACAGAAAATACTTTTGTGTTTGGTTTCCCAAATGGCACCACAAGAGTTCCATCTCAGTACAACCTCACTTACCTAGGTCTAGTTATGCCTGACATATCTCAGGAGGCATACAATTCTCATGAACAAGTGCAATGAATGACAAGTCATGCAAAATGAACAACTGGATTGGTTTTCTATAACAATAAATTTATTTCAACATTTGTTAAGATCATTAGTTCTACATAGTTATTTTAGACAATAAGCCCATAAAGTTTATCATCAGTTCATTTTTATATAGTCATCTTTAGGATCCACTTTCTGGTATGCACATATTTTCTAAGGTTCCATTGATCAGTTTTTAATGGTCATGTATTTATCCGCAGTGTTGTTAATTTATTTTTTTTAGTTGTAATTCAAATATTATTCCTTGATCAATGTACATCTGTATTTTATAGACAAACATTTGCAATTTCTTATGTGTATTATTTTTCTAAGCACTTCTAATCCTTCCCAGTATAATTATGCCTTGTACAATACATTTATTATTTAACCAGCTAGAGACCTATTTCAATTATATAATGTTTATGTTCCATCCAGATTGATATATGTGGCATATATAATTTATAGTAGTGCAGAGGTATTTTGTTTACATAATCTTTTATGATTTATTCTATCAAAGACATTTTTATTATAAACATATAAGTATTTGGGATTTATTCCAATACAGACATAACATGTGTCTAAAATATAAGTATTCATGGGTTATTTCAATAAAGCTGTATATTGTATACAAACATATAGGTATTTATAAGTTATTACAATACAAAAATATTTTGCAGATCAGAGGTAAGTATTTGTTCTTTATTTTTCTTCAGATATATACACATATGAAATATAGTCATTTATGATTTATTTCAAGAAAAATGTATTTAGATTATGCATGTATAAGTATTAATTCTTTATCCACACAGACATATTCAGTATATAAAATGTATAACATTTAGGATTTATCCTAACAAAAGCATATTTGCATGTAATCATTGATAATTTATTTCAAGGAAAATGTATTTTGATTATAAACATATAAGTATTAACTCTTTATTCACACAGATATATTTGGTAAAAAAAAAATGTACAGCATTTAGGATTTATCTTAACCAAAATGTATTTGTATATAATAATTTATGATTTATTTCAAGAAAAATAAATTTTGATTATAGACATTTAAGTATTTATTATTTATTCCCAATCTAATGTATTTTCACATAAAAATATAATCATTTATGATTTACTTTAGAAAATACGTTTTTTTTATTATAAACACAATTAAGGATTTAATATTTCATAAAATTGTTACATTCATTTTTATCTGGTGTGCTTATCTACCACATGTTACTATTGCATTTAAAAAGGGTTAGTTTATTTATGCTGGATGGCGTTATTTAATATCCATTGATATTCACCCAGGCATGCTTGAAGATTCATGGCTGATGGACAGAGAGGAAGCTATTATTGACTTAGTTTTTCATCTTTATGATTTTCATATTAAAATTTTCTTTTCAACATACAACTGTAAGGTTAACACCCAGCAAAAAAAAACTTGATTTCTCAGCTGGGATAAGCAGTGTGACTGCATATATAATATCCAAAGGTGACTCTGCTCTAAAATCCATTGGCAACTGAACAGCTAATCAACACCTAGGTAAAATTCTAGGACCTTTTTTGACTTATGTGAACTTCAACCTCCCCTGTTTATACCCTGATCAAATGTTTGGGTTAATTCAGCAGGACTCCCACTGTATATGATTTGTCACACAGCTTTCATTTAAGCCTGATTACTTTTCTCTTCTTGATAATTGGATCATTCATTTTAGTGGGACAGATAAGTAATTATATAGATTAAGCCATGTTTTCCAATTTGATAAGTTTGCCTCAAATGATTATTACACTTACATCATTTCAAAAATTAATAAATATAATATTTTAATAAATGTCAGTTTTAAATATTACAGAATTATGTATTTCATGATTTAAAAATTATAAAAATCAATAATAAAGCTTTATCTTTTTTTGCAATTCTTTTAACTTTTGATTATTACAGAAAATAATGATTTTCTTTTAAATTTAAACCTTTTTTTAAAAAATATAAGATTATAGAATGGTTGGTTTCCTTCATATACATCTGTTTCCCTTTAATTAATCTCTTTAGGTGGAAGGGGAAAATAAACCATAAAACATATATGTAAAACAGAGTGTCTGTTTAATTACCCCTTATTAAATTTTGGGATGAAATCACTTGGAAGTAAGATTTTATTCCACCCAATATACATGTCATTTCTCATTACTGTGTCTCTAAGGGTTTTAGATTTGTTGATGAAATGGGTAAAGTAAATACATAAACTGTAGCCTCCAATGCCAAAATAAGTAGATGGACAAGCATGAACTACAAATACACACTGCCTGATAATGTCACAAGAAAATATCTCATGTTTAAGCACATCTATTGTACCTAGAGGGATCACCCAAGTAGAAGCCAGAACATTTTTTTGGCACTGAGCCAACCTTGCTCATTTTCTGTGAGTCTTAGGGGCTTATTCATTTGTTTTATTCATGAGACCATGACCTATTCATGAGGCCAGTATAAACTACTGGATTACTCTAGGATCTCAATATCCAGGTCTGAATAGTGCCATCAATATACTTCAGAGCATCATGAACACAATGCATCCAAGAAGCTTTGCTCAAATATCCATTCATCTCAACATAAAAAACACAAATTCATGTATCACTACAACCCACTCACAAACTTCTTCCATCCACTGTTTTTATTTTATTGCTCCAGATTGTAGCTGCATCTTGGCTTGGGAGACTGAGAATCATGATCAGTTTTTCTATAGCATTGGTTTTTGTTTTGAGGTGATTGACTTCTATTTTGTCATTTTTGGGCATTTCCAGGCCATACATCATCATGATGGCTTGTGCTTTTAGCCATGATTTTCTGCAAATTATAATCCATTATTTGACTTCTTCACTATTTGGGTCTAGTATGGGCTATGTGGGCCCTCCTGTTAAATTTCTTCTCTGCCTTTTCCATGGTGGTACCCCATTTCTTTGGTGATGATATCATGGTGGTGAATCATAGTTGCTTATTTTTGATGAGACATTTTTCATTTGTACTTGATGGCTTCTATTCTAGATGCATCATCTCTTCTATAGGGAGGTTTATTTGGCAGCTTAGACACTCATTCATTGGTTGCTGATGCACCACATCTATCATATGCTGTTAATAGTTCAGCAACCTGCTCAATAGATCGATGATCAGTCCCAATTAGCATCCTTCCTACATAATTTGGGAAACTGTGTTGTATCAATCTAATAATCTGGAGTTCAGATAGAGTGTCAGATGTCAAGGCTCTCAACATCATCACCTGTCTTCTAAAGAAGGGTGTATAAGGCTCTCTAGGTAGACATTTCTCCTGGGAAACCTTGTATTTAATCCCCTCCTGATAATAATCACTCCAGTAACAGCTTATTTGTGCTGTATTAAAATCCTTAAATATTATATGGGTGAACAGTGAGTCCCACTATGATTGTGCAACACCTTGAGGATGACTACATGCTATTGGTAGTTTCACCTCTTCTGTCAAGGCATTAATACAGAAGTAGCTCTCCAGACTTTTTATATATTCTATTGGTGCTTTATCACAGCTCCCTGAAAAAGTTCTGATTTTTGGAATTTATTAACAAATCCAGAAATCTGGTTGGTTAAAGGGACTTCATAACTAATTTTATAATTTTTTTCTTGTATTGTTTTTGTGATTGTTTCTGTCTTTTCCTGTACTAGACATACCTTTCTAATTTTTTATTTCCATTTCCTTCACTTGTCAATATATCCACCTTCTCTTGTATGGAGTCTTAGATATTTGCTCCTTCACACAACTGTGTTATCTTGATGTCTTGCTCAATTAGTGAGACTTTTATTTCATCCATCATTTACTCCTTAACTTTTAATTTCCTATCAGTCATTTCTTTCATTATTTGATTGATCTTTTTATTTGGCTTTTGGTTGCTTCGCTGCATTTCTATTCTTTGGTTAGCTTCTACTATCTGTTTTTGTCTTCTTCTCTTTGATCCTCCTTTCTTCTATTTTCTTCTTCTCTTTGTCTCTTATCTTCATATCTTTGTTCTTCTCTTTTTCTATTTTATCATTTAATCATTTCCATTAGCTGGGTTAACATGGAGATCTTCTGTTTTCTGTGATTCTTCTACTTGTTGAACCAACTTTTTTGGATTATAGTCTTTTTGTTTCTGTTCTTCACTAGGAAGATTTAGTTCAGCTTCTGTGTTCATCATGTTTTTTCTTTTTGCTCTGGTTATCAAAATTTTTAACTTGTACTTTGTTTCTTTTATTGGTATTTCAACTTTGGTAAGCTTCTCTCTCTCTATCCACACCCTGATTTAACTCCAACTTCATTGACATACTTATTTTATTCTTTTATCTATCATTTATGCCATTCATTTTATGTTCTCTTTTTATTTATTTCCACCCTTTTTGAATAAATCACAAATCATATCACTGCATTATATGACTGTTCACATCATAGAATCGTGATTTGTTGTTGCCTTTTCCATTTTTTCTTTTTATTTACTACTTATTTCTAACTCTTCTATGCCTATGGAGGGGCAGCTAGATCAGGCCTCACAATAGAGTGCCAAATATAACCGGACCACTGTACAAACTCTTCATTACCTCTGTTGTAATTATTTTCTGATATTCATAGTGTAGGAAGGAACCATCAATTGGCTTTTCCCAAAACAGATTTCACCCCCTCCCCTATAACAATATTTTCTGTTCATCAGATGATGTAGCTCAATAAAGACTAAAACACCTATAAATTTCTGTGTTTGATTTCCCAAACAACACCACTGATATTTATAGTGTAGGAAGGAACCATCGATTGGCTTTTCCCAAAACAGATTTCACCCCCTCCCCGATAACAATATTTTCTGTTCATCAGATGATGTAGCCCAATAAAGGCTAAAAACATCTGCAAATTTCTGTGTTTGATTTCCCAATAAACACCACTAAACTTCCATCTCACTACAATCTGACTTGCATAGATCTAGTTATGCTGGACAAAGCTCAGGAGGCATGAAATTCTCATGAAGAAGTGTAATGAATGACAAGTGAGTTAATATCATTAGTTCTTCATAGCTATTCTCATGAAGAAGTGTAATGAATGACAAGTGAGTTAATATCATTAGTTCTTCATAGCTATTTTGTACAATATGCCCATAAAGTCCATCATTAGTTCATTTTTTATATAGTTCACCTTTAGAATCCATTTTCTGGTATGGGAATATTTTCTGGGGTTCCTTTGATCAGTTACTTCTTATTGGTGATGTATTTATCTGTAGTGTTCTTTAATTTAATTATTTTTTGTGATAAAAATATTATACCTTGATCCATGTACAGCTGTATTTTCAGGACAAACATTTGCAATTCCTTTTCTTATAGATTTGTATTATTTGTCTAAGCACTTCTAATCCTTCCCAGTATAATTGTGCCTTGTACAATACATTTATTATTCCACCAGCTAGAGATGTATTTCAATTATATAATGTTTATGTTCCATCCAGATTGATATATGTGGCATATATAATTTATACTAGTGCAGATGTATTTTGTTTACATAATCTTTTATGATTTATTTCATTAAAGACCTTTTTATTATAAACATATAAGTATTTGGTATGTATTCCAATACAGACATAACATGTATCTAAAATATAATTATTCATGAATTATTCCAATAAAGTTGTATATTGTATACAAACATATAAGTATTTATGAGTTATTACAATACAAACATATGTTGCAGATCAGAGGTGAGCATTTGTTCTTCATTTTACTTCAGATGTATATGCATATAAAAGATAGTCATTTATGATTTATTTCAAGAAAAATGTATTTTGATTATAAACATATAAGTATTAATTCTTTATCCACCCAGATGTATTTGATATCTAAAATGTATAAGCATTCAGGATTTATCCTAACAAAAATGTATTTGCATATAATCATTGATGATTTATTTCAAGAAAAATATATTTTGATTATAAACATATAAGTATTAATTCTTTATCCACACAGATGTATTTGGTATATTACATGTATAGCATTTAGGATTTATCCTAACCAAAATGTATTTGTATATAATCATTTATGATTTATTTTAAGAAAAATACATTTTGATTATAGACATTTAAGTATTTATTATTTATTCCTAATCTAATGTATTTTCACATAAAAATATAATCATTTCTGATTTATTTTAAGAAATATGTTTTTTTATTATAAACACATATAAGTATTTAATATTTCATAAACTTGTTACCTTCATTTTTATCCAGTGTGTTCATCCACCACAGGTTATTATTGCATTTCAAAAAGGGGTTGATTTATTTAAGCTAAATGATATTATTTAATTTACATTGATATTCACCCAGGCATGCTGGAGATTCATGGTAATGGGCAGAGAGAAAGCTATTACTGACTTAGCCTGTCATCTTTATGATTTCCATATTAATATTTTTTTTTCAACATCCAACAACTGTTGGGTTAACATTTAGTTAAAATCTAGATTTTTCAGCTGAGATAAGCAGTGTTGTTGTAAATATAATATTCCAAAAATGAATCTGCACTAAAATCTATTGGCAACTGAGGAGCTAAGCAACACTTAGATAAAATTCTAGACATTTTTTATCTTTTGTGAACTTCAAACTCCACTATTTACACCCTGATCTATTCTCTAAGTTAATTCAGCAGGACTCCCACTGTATTTGATTTGTTACACAGCTTTCATTTAAGCCCAAGTGCTTTTCACTTCTTGATGATTGGATCATTCATTTTATTGGGACAGATAAGTAATTATGTAGATTAAGCCATGTTTTCCAATTTGATAAGTTTGCCTCAATTGATTATTACACTTTGTACGACAACATCATGTCAAAAATGAAAAATATAATATTTTAATAAATGTCAGCTTTAAATACTTAGAGAAGTATTTATTTCATTATTTAAAAATCATAAAAAAATAATGAAGCTTTATCTTTTTTCTCTGTTTTTTTAACTTTTGATTATTACAGAAAATCATGGTTTTCTTTTAAATTTAAACATTTTACTTTTAAAAAAAAGATTATAGAAAAGTTGGTTTCCTTCATATACATCTGTTTCCCTTCAATCAATCACTTTAGGTGCAAGGGGGAAATAATCCTTAAAATATATACATGAAACAAAGTGTTTGTTTCAATATATATATATATATATTTATATATATATATATATATATATATATATTCTAAAATCTCCATGACATCATAATTCCTTATGCACATGATGATGTATTTATCCATTGTTATGAGTTGAAGCACATCTAAAAAACTTTAATAGAACACTTCTTCTCATTTATCAAAAATTAGCATAAATACTCTGATCATACAATTTATGTTATTTGTATTATCTTTGTTATTTATATTATGTCTTTTATAATGTATTTTTTCTTATTAGAAATCTGATTATCACTAATTTTGCAATAAATTATTCTAAAATGAATCTTTTACTAGTTTGAATTGTTGTTATCGTATATTTTAAGTGTCATCATCTCACAAATTTGGTTTTTTTAATCTAATCTTTTTAACATATTCTAGATGTAAGATAATAAATCATATTTTATCCACAGAAAATAAAGATGTACCACTCTCCACATTTCATTGAACCAAACTATCCATCATTCTATTTATTCTGAGCGGTTTCCCCCTACTCTATTTTTCATCATTACTTTCTTTTTTAGTCCTAGCCCTGATAGTTGGTGTTGGTAATATTTCAAGAAAAAGCAGATGATTTAAGTGTTGGAATCTATTAAATATTCTGTTTTACTTTTTATATTATTTAATCTTCTTTGTATTCTTTACAATGAAGAGCTTTTCTATTTTTAATTGCCTTTTTTTCTTTTAATATTCAAGCAGCAGCATTTTTTTTTTGATTAATAGGAGAAAACTTAAATAATGAAGGCCAACATTCATAGCAGGATTCTAAGTTTAATTAACACTGTAATTATCTTCTGTCTCATGTTGGAACATTAACTACCCATGAATTTCTCTAAGGTCATGTATAATAAATTTACTATCTTTATTTTAATAATGTTTTGAAATTTATCATACCTCTTTATTACACGTGTGTTTTCATCAATAAAATCCAGAAAGATATAGAGTCTTATATTATTTTATATTTAGAATCCTCTTCTACCTCTATAAAACATGTCAATTTGCATTTCTGCAGTGTAGTACCAGCACTCAGTTCTACTTTTCTCAAATTATCCACTTTAGCTTCTTCCAATGTCAATTTTTCATTTGTATCTTCTAAAACCACACTTTGTTCAAAATGTGATGATTTTATTATGGTTGTTTTGTTTTACTCAACATATTCAACCTTATCACACCATTGTCAGTTTTTAGGCTCATGTAAAGATATTATATAAGTTTTATCATCCTCCATATTGATTGCTGTCATTTGCTCATTTGCAACTTCTTTAGATATTTTCTTTTTTTGCAAGCTTTTTTTTTTTTCATTTTTATTGCCTTTCTATAAAATCATTTATTTTCATTATTCCATTGTTAAAATTGTCTCTCTCTGTTTTGATGCTTTTCTTCTAATTATTTTTATAATTATTTAACTTCTATTTCTCTGTTTTGTTGAATTTCACAATTTTCTTATACTTCTTAAATAAATGAGATATTTTTCATATTTTTCTTCAAATTCAGTATTTTTGTTTCATTTATTTCAATTCATTTTGCAGTATTTTTTGTGGTACATTTTTGTATTATTCATTTGCATTTCATTTATTTGGATCATAAATGCACCCTGGGTTTTATTAATAATTTTGAAAGGTATCTCTTTTGTAAACTTTTGTACTGTCTAAACTGGCAAGAATGTCACTTGTATTGCTGATTGTTCCATGCTTACATATGATTTTATTCTTTTTATTATCCATTTTATAATATTCTATAATTATGATAGAATGACAGCCTGTTAAGCTAAATTGCGCAGACGTTGTGAGAATGTTGTTAATAAATGAATACCTTCGAACAACCACATGATATAGTATTCATTTATTAACAACATTCTCACAGCGTCTGCGCAATTTAGCTTAACAGGCTGTCATTCCATCATAATTATAATCGCACGCAAGACGTTATAAAATAAATGCTTATTAATATTCTATAACTAAATTCTATGTTATACACTTGTTCATTAACCTTATTACTATTTCATTATCTTCTTATTTGAGATTTGTTGCAAACTTATATGATTTTATTCATTTGATCATTAAATGACTACCAGTTTTAACCCTTCCTTGTCAATCATCTTATTTATAATATCATGACATAAATGCATTAATTATTATTTTTTATCCAAATACATTGCTATTTATCAAGGTTTCTTTTACCTACTTCATATCAATCAACACATGTATTGAATGCTAAACTTATTTTTTTTATTTCAACAATTTAGGCACACTAATTATTATTTTTTATCCAAATACATTGCTATTTATCAAGGTTTCTTTTACCTACCTCATATCAATCTACACGTGTATTGAATGCTAAACTTTTTTTTATTTTATTTCAAGAATTTAGGCACACTTATTGAATGTCAAATATAGTATCTTATTTTATATGTTCATATTATTTATGCATTAATATTTCGTACATAATATGACTATGCTGACCCAATAGTGAGAATTCTCAAACTGAGGGCTATTCAGATCACGTTTAACGTTAATAAAATATAGATTTAAAGAAAAAATGATTTTAAAAGTCAAATGTGTGTACTTAATATAACCACATGCTTCTGATGATGATCAAAATACTATTAGCCCTGATGTTTAGTAATAATAATTTCAAATTTTTATTTCTTCGTTTAAATTCAATTAAAATTAATTATTCCGGAGCCAGTGTTCCTTAAATAAAAAAATATCATTGGATTTGTTTTTTTTGCTGCACTGACCATTTTAATTCTGTTATCCCTTTATATCCCTCACTGGATTTCCTGACTTTTCTGGAGTAATGGTATATTGAGGCTTATATTTGAGATGGGTTCAAATAGAAAAAGCAAACTAAATTAATTAATAAAAATAACACAATTTATTAAAAGTAAATAAAAAATGTGCTCTAACATATATTTATAAGTACCACAACATAAAAAAGTAAATATAACAAAAATATAAAATACTGAATTGAAACGTAACTTGAAACCTTATAATTATATATGAAGTGGAGACTTAACAGATAAGAAAATGTTTTAAATAATGTTCTCTCTAAGCTATGACACTTTTTCATACTCCAAACATTCCAATACATAGAGTATTTGTTCATTCATTTTATGCTTAAACATATAAAGTTGAAGGCAAATGAATATTTTTAATAAAAAGGATTAATGAATAAAATTAATTTATACACGCAGTGGGACAGTGCCATTTCTACGAAGATTTCGGTTTAATATTAATATGTCCCATTGAAACAACTAAAAGTAGACTCCAATACTATTACATTTTAGTCTATATACCAGAATTGCTTGAGCGTTGCCTTTCGAGTACTGTCAGTCCTCTTCTCACTGATGTCTCAGGAATTTTAAAGCAACTGAGATCACAGCTTGACTGTGGTGAGAGATTTATTTTATTATTGTAACTTTTAAAATGTATACAATATATAAATATTCAATTTTAATTTCATACATGTCGACAAGTTGAGTACGGGAGTCCAATAATCGTACAATTGTCCAAATTTTAACTAAAGATGATCATTACTAATTCAACCCCCTAATCAATTAAAGGGAAAGAAATAGAGAAGCAAGCAAGTAACTGATGGAGAAACTTTCAAAAAGATTTTATATATTGATCCATTTAAAAGCATGATGGTCTCAGTTTGTTTTATGCTGAAGTAATAATAATGTTAAATTGAAATTCTAGAGAGACAAAAAAAGAACAGAATGTCTGGATTAAAGACAAATTAAATCAAAATTATTATTATTTGGACATGCGTAACTATTAAAAAAAATTAAAAATCTAAATGTTTAAAATAACTTTGTAAAATTTATAAAAAAGAAAGAAAGATGCTATGGCCCAAAGCTCATCCAAACTACAACCTGTAAGATATACTAGAAAAACAACCTATATTGGCAATTACAAGAGAATTTAAAAAGAAAAAATCATCTTGTTAAAAAATAGATAGTATAAGATATATACATGATGAATATACAAATGTTACATTATAAAAAAAAGGTTTTTGGAAAATATGAAATAATTTTTAATTGCTATATTGAAAATATATTTCTTTTACATTTAGTTAAAATTAAGTTCATTTAGAAAAAATAAAAATTAAGAAAACATGGTTCAAGTAAGTTTTTACCTTCTTCAACAATATTTTTTTAAGATATGATTATTATAGAATGAAAACACATCCTGATTATATATATATATAAATTAAGAACAATAAAATGGGATTTACAATTATGTATATATAAAGCCAATTGTATACAATTATAGGTATTAGCATTGAATTTATCTCATTATCATTTTTTTTATTTTTGGATTATTTTATTTACTAGTTCAATTTATGAAATAATTATTACAAACTTGAGTTTGTCATATGATAATTTTGTACTTATTTTACTCTTCCATTTAAAGGTTAATTTTATAAAAAATTACCCAAACCAAAAAAAAAAAAAAGTCAGGCATACTAGTGTTTGTCGTGATACTGGTTTTTTTGTTCTGGGAATTCCCACAGTATATGAACTGATTTCTTTATAGAGATGTGTTTTAAGAAATATGTCGGTTATAATAATTAATTTATTTAGTAATTGAAAACATTTAACATTTTTTATCTTTATTCGTATCAACTAAGTTCAGTATGATTTGAAATATAATTGAGGCAAAATAATATTTTTAATAGGTGTGTGAGTAATGAGCATAGAGACTTTATGTAGAATTATTTGGATGGTATTAAGATAATTAAAATCGTTTTTCATTTTCACACATTTTATGGCAATACCTAATTTTTTTATATTTTGTAAAATGACGATAAAAGTTGATCCAGAGAACTGACGATGATCAGAATTCATATCATCATTTCTGGATTACACTTATATGTTTGTTATTATGATTATTATCATCATTTTTCTTATGTGCATGCAGTTAATTTAATGATGATTGTTTGAAAGTTAAGTCCTAACTTTGTTATTCAGAATGCAGATTTGATGGGATTTATATTACGTCTTCTAAAAGTCTTGGCACAAATGACGATAGTTAACTCTTGACAAATGATGATTACTGCTAAAAATTTCATTTTATAACTTATATTTTAATTATATTTACATTCAAAGCTGATTGCTCACTTTCTATATTCAGTAAAAATACTAATTATTTTATTGAATAGTCTGTTTTTTTAGTTTTTGATATGATTATTACCATTGCCTAAATTATCCCACAATTATGAATTATATATATATATGTCATATTATTATTACTATTTGCGGGATATTCCGTGTAGTGAAAAAGCTAAATGCTGACGTTTCAGTACAATATCAAGTACTTGATATTGTACTGAAACGTCAGCATTTAGCTTTTTCACTACACGGAATATCCCGCAAATAGTAATAATAATATGACATCTTTTATCCGTGAAAACATTAGAATTAATATATATATAATATAGATAAATAGAAAGATAAATACACAGATAGACATCCAGATATAGATAGATAGATAGATAGATAGATAGATAGATAGATAGATAGATAGATAGATAGATAGATAGATAGATAGATAGATAGATAGATAGATAGATAGATAGATAGATAGATAGATAGATAGATAGATAGATAGATAGATAGATAGATAGATAGATAGATAGATATTCAACAATTCTTCTTAGTCATGTAGAGTTTAAATTTTAAATTCCGTTAGTAAGCAGAAAACAGTTACCGATAATAATATTGGTCGTTTGCACACATTACATTTTTGTAAATTTATTTTAAATAAATACACAACAGCAATATGCATTCTTTTAATGTTATACATATATATTATAGATTGAAAATTGATTTGTAATAATGGTAACACTGCTTTGCTTACTTCATGTTTTGTTATTCGCCGGGCAAACAAATGGATTTTATAGACCTCCTAGTCACAGAATATATGGGAATCCATGCTACTTTAGCACATTTAAGAATAGTATTGTCTGTAATAGCAAAGCTGAAGAAATATATGTAACAGAATTTGTGAAAAATTTTTCAAAACCTGGAATTAACTTTGATGGGAGGGAATTAAATATTACTGATAGCTTATTTACAGGAATCGAATTGAGGGGGTTTGAGTGCTACGAGTGCAATTACCAATCAAAAGCAGAAGATATTTTTAAAGATTCGAGCTCATCGCTTAATTCCTACAAAATTACTGCAACAAATGTCCAGCCATGGATAAATTCTCTGAAAAACTTAAAAAATATAACAGATGTCCAACTAGTTCATATGAGAGGTTCAGATAGTTCAAATATTACCAGATTTGATTTTCCATCATCTTTAATGAAACTTAAATTATACCAATTTAACATACATAAACTAGATAAAAGCAGTATCAATCCTCTACCAAATTTAGAATATTTGAAGCTTTATGATGATGAAATTGAATCAATAGAAGCAGATACTTTTAACAATTTTCATAACTTAAAAGAATTAGATTTAAGAAGCAACAAATTATCGAGTATCGTTGGAATTTCAGGACTTTCTCAGCTGGAGAATCTTGACTTATCATACAATGATATTCCAAATCTCTCACGAAACAATTTTATTGGTTTAAAAAATTTAAAGTATTTAAATATAGAAAATAATAAATTTAAAACTGTAGCGCCTCAAACATTTGCAGAACTGCAATCTTTAACAAAGTTAAGAATTAACAATCGCTTTCTTGAAACGATTGAGCCTGGTGCACTGGATGGTTTAAATAATTTGGAATCTTTTGCCCTACAATTTAGTAAACAATTTAAAACATTTAAGGTCGGAGTTTTTAATAATCTCAAAAAAATGAATTCACTTATGATTGGTAGTACTGGTTTAGAAACATTAGAACCAGGATGTTTCGATGGCTTAAATGTTGCTGAAATAAAAATAACAGGCAATAATATTACAAAAATTTCAAATGGTGTTTTTTCCAATTTACATCAGCTACAGTTGCTTCGTCTCTCTTATAATAAAATAAATGACATAGAAACAAATGCCTTTGGAAATTTGCCGAAATTAACTGAACTTAATTTAGGATATAATAAACTGAATAAAATAAATAAAAACAACTTTCAATCCTTAACAGCCTTAAACAAATTGGTTCTTTATTTCAATAATATAAATGAAATTGAACAAGGAAGCTTTGTCGGTACCAATTTAACAATACTGTACTTATCTGACAATAAATTAATAACAATTATCGACTTTAGTTCCGGTCTTGAACATTTGGTGAGTTTAGATTTATCCAATAACGAAATAGAATCCATTCAACCAAATAGTTTACATAATTATCCTAACTTGGAGATTTTAAAATTGAGAGGCAATAAAATAAAAATGCTTAATGATGGAGTTTTCCAAGAATTGATCAAATTAAAAACCCTTGAATTAAGAATGAATAAAATAGAAAGTCTTGCAGAAAATGTATTTAATGGCCTGAAAAATCTTGAAGATTTAGATTTATCTGACAATTTAATCAATAGACTGCCTATTAAAATTTTTGAAGCAACTCCTAATTTAAAGACACTAAATTTGGGTAAAAATCAATTAAGTAGTATAGAAGGTTTTAGTAACTTGAAAAACTTGCATAGTTTAAAATTGCATAGAAATAATCTGACGATTTTGGATAATTCTCAAATTGCTATGCCATCGCTGAAAATATTAGACCTAACATCTAACAACATTGGACAAATTGTTAATGGAGAACTGAATAGAAATTTAACACGTTTGTGTTTAAAGGGAAATGCTATTGAAACTACCATTGATAGTTTCTATAAAAAAATGTTTTCATTTTTTTGTGGCGATTATTTTTCAGTTCGCTTTTAAAATAATAATTCCAAAAGTAAAATAAAAAAATTATAAAGTAAAAAGATTAAGGTGCTACATAGGTGTTTATATATCTCTCTCTGTGTGTGGGGAGGAGTGCGCTTATGAGAATGTGTAGTCAGTTTATTTTTTTCAAATTTACATCTTACTCCTTCAACGTTATTTATTAAAGAGGAGTCTATAATAGCTATTAAGTCTCCTGACCAACTTTTTTCCATTGATTGGGTGAATTAGTAACTTTAAGCACTTAAATATTAATAGTTAAATATATATACACCTTATATTTATATGCTTTGATTGCAACCTTTTCAAATTAGGAATTTGAATATTTAATAACATATTGCACTGCACACTTTATGGAGACGGTCATCGTATTGATATTTATATGTCTAATGTCCAGGGATAATTTATATCCATAATAAAATATAGTGCAATGGAATTATTATATTATATATAATGATAATATATGCGGCTTAACAACCCAAATTACTTAGGGGAAATAAGGATTTGTAATGTAATATTCTAGACTTATATATTATTTTTGATTTTAAGACTTGATAATGAACTATTTGATTTAATAACTTGAATATTTTAACAAAGATAGAAAATTTATGTATTTTCTTAACCATTAATTTTCAAATATAAATAATTCTCAGTCGGAAATTAATTATTTTACTAATTACATATTCCATATAATAATTTATCCCTTGAACCATTCATGCATTAATATAGATATGATTTATTATCATTCATTCTGTGAACACATTTATAACTAAATGGGTGAAAACAATGGCATGGACTATTGTTATTATAGTATTCCTAAAATAAAGCCAGTAAACATTTAGACTTGGTTGTTTAAATGATTATTGCTTTGACAATTTATTGCTGAGAATCTAGTCATTTTATAAGCATTATATATATATATATATATATATAATATATATATATATATATATATATATATATATATATATATATATATATATATATATATATATATATATATAAACATTACAAGCATAAAGCTAAACTAGTCAATATAAAATCAAAACACCCCAAATCTAAATTAAACAGACCAGAATAAAAATAATATTAAAACACAACCTAAGGTTTCACTGCTACAAGCAGACTTCTCAAGTGTAAAGAAATAATAAAAAAACACAACTTATATGGGAAGTGAATGGATTTGTGGGTAGTTTTTAATAGTATATATAAGTTGTGTTTTTTTATTATTTCTTTACACTTGAGAAGTCTGCTTGTAGCAGTGAAACCATAGGTTGTGTTTTAATATTATTTTTATTCTGGTCTGGTTTAATTTTAGATTTGGGGTAGTTTTGATTTTATATATATATATACATACAAATAAAATGGTTGGGGGGTATTGGAAACTAATAGTTTTATTGTATCTGCCATGCAGGGCACCACCAGACTATTTGAACCTGGATAATTTATATAGTAGGCAGATACATGCTGTTAAGAATTAAATTTTATGTATGTTTTATTCCGACCATCTGTCCTAGTCACTAGCTCACAGAGCAGCAGAGAATATATATATATATTATTTATTTAAAATATATCTTCAATATATATATATATATATTAATAATTCAAACAAATATATTTAATACAGTTTTGAATACTGTATTAAATATATTTGTTTGAATTATTATTATATGAATTAAAAATACAGACATTTAGTGGTTGTATATATATATATATATATATATATATATATAAATTGAGGAATAAAATTTATCATTTTAGATTGGTTATTAAGTTTTAAATTTAAATTATTATTTTAAACAGTCCACACAGATGGAAATTTTATAAAAGTTTGCTTTATAATGTTGAGTATAGATAGACAACATAGATTACTCAGTTAAAAACTTTTCAAAACAATAATTCAATTTCAGACTAAAAGTTCGTAACCAGCCCAACACTTGCTACCTGCTATACGAATGCAACCAATGCAATATGAAGGTGCTAGCATAAAACAATGCAGTCAGGAATGTGTGTCTTCTGCATGATCTTATTTGAAGAACATGATCTTCATCCAGTACAGGAATGTGTGTCTGTCTGGTGAAAGAATCATGTATATAAAATAATTTACAAGAGAAGTGCTACCTTAGGGGGAGAGCGGTGTTACTGCTGACTTATTGTCCCTATCCATAGAGCTAGAAGGGGTCAATAGCACAGGAAATACATCTGTGTCCATTGCAATACAATGACTACATCTTTGGGTCATGCATTTGCCAAACACACTTCACATTACATTGATATAAACACCCATATATTCTTCCACCAGCATCAACCTAACTATGAGACAAATAGCTTGAAAATAAAACCAAAAAAGAGGGAAATTTACAATAAACCCAATGGCACTCATCATAAGGTGCAACACAGACACCAACAACTTAAAATATATATGTATAAATACATTTGGACACTCAGCAAGATGTCATATTTACCGATATCTATATATTTTAATAAAAAAACTAAACATGAATGACTCTATGTAGCTATCTACACCCAACTTAAATTTATTAAATTTAAATAATTTAGTTAATAAATATATTAATAAAAATTGGAAATGATTAAATTAGCAAACTGAAAGATATAAAATTAAACATTAATAATTGATTTTGAAATCTTAAAAGTCAGACAAAGCTTCATTTTAAGAATTAGGTTTAGTTGATTATTAAAAGCTTGTCAAATCTTGATGAAAGTTCTTAGTTACTTTTTTTAAAATTTTACAGTTCATATTTTACAGTAGAAGAGCTCCCGGTTCCTGATGCCAATTCCCACAAAGTCTTTATTTTCATGGAAGATCAGTCTGTTGTTCTACGATGGCCTTAACTGGTTCAATCCCAGTACTATTTAATTGCAATACCCATATGATTCAGGGTCTGCAACCATACCATTCATAATTCAACAGTCATTTCATTTGAAATAAGTGAGAGACAGTGACAAGTGTGTCTTTTCTCCATTCTCAAAAAATCTAGCTGGAACTGTCTTTTAATTTCAATTGATTTCTTTTTATCGTAATCTTCTAGATTCACTGAACATAGTTTCCCATTCCAATGATTTTTGTTAAGGTCAGAGTGTTGGTTACTGCTTCTATTGGACATTCTATTTTTTTATTCTCTTATCTGACTTTTTAATTATATAAAAGCCACACAGGCTAGTTTGCTTTTTGTTTAATTATTAATACAATTATTTCCATTTACTGAGATTACATAGGAATCTTAAAATAGAAATTAACATTTATTTCTATTTTTATTTATGTTACTTTTTAACAAAAATATTCGATCTTTAGATCTTTACATTTTTTTATAAAAAAGTATGTTCAAAAATATACTTTTAAAGTTTTCCTTCGATCTGAGTGATACATTATATACATTAAATAACTTTTTTTTAATTTTAGCTTTTAATAAATTTATTTTTATTTATGAACTTTTTATTTTAATTATAAATTAATGTAACTGCATATTATATACCATTACATGTCAGGAAACTTCCTCAAAAAACAAATACATAAAAAAAGAATTTACTTAGTGTTAGTAATTATGTAACACACATTGAATATACTGTAAATGAAAATTTCAAAAGGACAAAACTTTGTGGTTAGTAATTACAAAAACCAATATACTGATAAAAAAAATGTTGACTGTTTATTCCTTACTACCAGCTAAATTTCGGCCCCCTCCCTTCCATTTGTCTTTTCTCCTACTTGTAACTATTACTTAGGCAAGTTTAAACAGTTGGATTTTAAAGAAGACTTTTTTGTAAATGTATTTGCATTAACTATTACATTTTCATTCCTCACATTTATTTCTACATATGCACAACTTTCTTACTGGCAGTACTTTTTACACAAAATTCAAACTATAACTTTATGATAATACAAAAATATATTTATTTTAGAAAAAATGTTACTGGCATGATTTATTTTTGAAATTCTCAGGGTACTCATGGTTTATTAAACATTTCCCCATGTTGGGTGTCAATTATAATGGTTGGGATGTATTGGAAGCTAATAGTCTTACCGTTATCTGCTGTACAGGGCACCAGCAGCCAATTTGAACCTGGTTAATTTATATAGTAGGCAGATACATGCTGTTAAGATCTAAATTTTACATATGTTTTATTCCGACCATCAGACCTAGTCACTAGCTCACAGAACAGCAGATATAATATATATATTATTTATTTAAAAGATATCTTCAATATGAAAAAATAAAACCCACTGCCATTAATAACACACAAAAAGCCATTCATTACACATACACACACACACATATATATATATATATATATATATATATATATATATATATATATATATATATATATATATATATATATATATAAATTTGAGGAATAAAATGTATTATTTCATATTGGTTATTAAGTTTTAAATTTAAATTATTATTTTAAACAGTCTGCACAGATGGACATTTTATAAAAGTTTGTTTTATAATGTTGAGTATAGATAGGCTAAATATATTACTCAGTTAAAAACTTTTTAAAACAATCATTTAATCTCAGACCAACAGTTCTTAACCAGACCAACACTTGCTTTTTGCTATACGAATGCAACCAATGCAATATAAAGGGGATTGCATAAAACAATGATGTCAGGAATGTGCATCTGCTATGCAATATTATTTGAAGAGCATGATTTTTATGCAGTACAGAAATCTGCATCTGTCTGATGAAGGAATCGTGTATATAAAATAATTTAAAAGAGAAGTGCTACATATGGAGGAGAGTGGTCTTATTGCCATCTTATTGTCCCTATCCATAGATCTAGAAGGGGTCAATGGCACAGGAAATACATATGCATCCATTCCAACACAATGACTACACCCTTGGGTTATGCATCTAATTGGGTTTTGCCCAGTATGCTAAAAACACTTTACATTACATTGATATAAACACGCATATATCCCTCCACCAACATTGATCTAATTATGAAACAAATATCCTGAAATTAAAACCCATTCAAAATAACCATAAACAATTAAAATATAAATTTATTGATGCAATTGCAGAGGGAAATTTAAAATAAACCTAATGGCACTCATCATAAGATGCTGCACTGACACCAACAATTTAAAATATCTAAGTATAAATATGTTTGGACACTCAACATGGTGTCATATTTATCAATATCTATATATTTTAGAAAAAAAACTAAACTTTAATGACTCTATGCAGCTATCTACACCCAATTTAAATTCATTATATTTAAATAATTTAGTCAATAAATATTAATAAAAAATGTAAATGATTAAATTATCAAGCTCAGAGATATAAAAATAAACATTAATAATTGATTTTCAAATCTTAAAAGTCAGACAAAAGTTTATTTTAAGAATTAGGTTTAGTTGATTATTAACCAAAAGAATGTTTTTTACGAGGCTCCTCGTAGACATCTGACGTCACTCTAACTCAGCCGATTCTTATGCTAAAAAATTCGTTCGATATGTTTTGAAGAGGTTTTTAAAAGTTCTGTACGATGGTGACCTCTTCTGACTTATTTTACAAGTAAAAAATAAAAAAAACCGCATTTAAACCTAAACATAGAAAGAACATTATTTGTGATTGGTTCTTAGCAAGCTCTCAGCCGAAAAAGACATTCTGATTGGCTGGAAAGAACAAAGAAACCGCCTGATCAAAGAAAATAAAGAAAAACGCTGAGATTTTCATTTCAAATCCAATTTTAAGTATTATAAAATTATATTTATGGAAATTAAAAATTATTCTCATAGAGAATAATAAAAAAACAAAATTATTTTTGAAAAATATTGAAGATTTTAGTAAAAATATTGAAGATGTAGTAAAAAGAAATATTTACTTTTCTATAACGTAAAAGTCTATCTTTTTGTTTATATTATAGCTTTTATGTTGCCGAAATTGAATATTTTAGAATAAATAAATAGCAATTTATTTTTGAAAGAACTTTCGTTCTCTTCATAACCTGAAAAATTAATAATATACTTTTTATAAACGTATCTGAGTTGAATTTAATATTATAGGCGAATATGTTTTAACAATAGGCTTTGTCTTCAGTTTGTGAGTTGGCCAATTAAAAGATTTGATTTTTACCTCATACAACCAATAATATAATTAGCGGTTAAAAGGTTAAAAGCTTGTCAAATCTCGACAAAAGTTCTTAATTACTATTTTAAAATTTTACAGTTCATATTTTACAGTAGAAGAGCTCTCGGTTCCTGATGCCAATTCCCATGAAGTCTTTATTTGACATAATTTCATGGAAGACTAGTCTGTTGTTCTGGAGATGGCCTTAGCTGGTTCAATCCTGCTCCTATTTAATTGCAGTAACCATATGATTCAGGGATGCTACATTACCATTCATAATTCAACTCTCATTTATATATATATATATATATATATATATATATATTAAAGTTGATGTCTGTATTTTTTCAAAGCAATATACATAATTATATAATTGAATATTTATAAAGTGTTAGTTGACAAAGCCTACAAATAGTGGAAAGTGCTTCTAAGTGGACAAAATTTTTAATATATATTTGATTACTATATTTACAAATATTCAATTATATAATTATAAATATATATAAATGAGATATTTATCTCATATTTATAAATATTCAATTATATAATTATATATATATATATATATATATATATATGAGATATTTATTTTATATAGAACTATGCTTTAAAACTCTAATATAATAATCAGCCATTAAGCTAATACACATAGTTTTGTGGATTTTAACTATAAATGAATATTCTCACTTACAAACACAATATAAAGTCTTTGTGAAAAGATAGAATGAATCATCTATTTTTAGACCCAAACGTTTATGTATGGGCAAATATTAAGCATTTGAGAATGAGAGCAAGAAGATGTTAAGAGATCATTTTAAATTACTTTTTCCTATGGCTGAATAAATGATTCTTATGAAATTTTCTAGAATTTACTATGCTTCATTCTTATTTGAAATTAAACATATGTAAATGAGATATTTATTTTTTGTAGCTCTATGTTTTATAAACTGTAATAGTAATAATCAGCCATTGAGCTAATGCACATGAGCTTTGGGGATTTTGGCTATATCCAAACATCATTCATTCAGGCATAGTAAAAGTAATATAAAGTGATAGCTTTTTCACTTTCTAATTCTTAAATGCTTACATAAACATTTGGGTCAAAAAATGGATTATTCATTCTATCTTTTCATAAATACTTTATCTTGTGTTTGGAAGTGAGAGTATTCATTTATAATTAAAATCCACAAAGCCATGCACATTAGCTTATATATATATATATATATATATATATATATATATGAACGGGATATATATATATATATATATATATATTATAAATTATTTTTAATAGAATTTAATAAAAATTAAAAAATATATATATATATCAAAATACAGTACAATTTATATGAATTATATTCTTTTAGAAGTACTTTCGACTATACACTTTGTAGTCTTTATCAACTATATAATGTTGAATAATCAAAACGAGACAACCCTTAACAATACCCATAGTTCAATTCAGATTTCCAACAATTCTGTTATCTTAACATTTGATGACTGGCGATTCATTAACATTTGACGATTTCTTGAAAACAACATAGCCTCTTTTATTTTACGTTTATTATGACAACGTTCAATTTGAATAATTTTCATATTTTTATAATCAAATTTAAATCCATATTGACAAGATTTATTATGATCAAATATAACAGATGATGAAGGTTTATTTACATCTGTTCCATATTGATTCTCTTTTTGAATTCTATTATATAAAAGCATATGTTCTTTTATTCTCTTCTCAAATGTACACTTAGATTCACCAATGTATTGTATGCCGCATCCACATATCAATCTATATATAATAGAATTTTGATTAAACTTTGAATTTTGAATTTTAGAATTATTAAGCAATCTATTTATGTTATTTGTAGAGAAAAAAGCAATATGACACCAACCATTATAAATTTTCCTAATAACCTTGACCTGCTCATCTGATATAAATGGCATTGAAATCCATTTCATTTTGATATTTTTATTTTTAATTTTATTATAGTGTTGATTTCTTTTAAATCCTTTAATAATATTAGCAATAACATTTTTATAATAACCAATTTTCAACAAGTCATTAGCAAATAAATGTACATTTTTAATTTTATCACTAGAGTATTTGCATAATTTTTCATTTCAAAATAAGAATGATTTCAATCCAGACAGCTTATGACACATTGGTACATGTGATTCATATGGAATAAAACCTCTAGTTTCAATTGGTTTAATTAACATAAGATAATCCAAACTGTAATCATTAAGAGTAACTTGAATATCTAAGAATTTTATGGAATTGTATTTCTCTTTAGTTATAACCCATTTTATATCCTTAATCTCATTTAATTCATTAAATAAATTGATTATTAATTCTTGTTTTCCACAAATAAAAATATCATCCACATATCTATGATATACTTTAATTTCTTGATATTTAAATTGTTTTAAAATTTTACTTTCATATGTTGATATAACAAAATTACAAATTTGAGCAACAGCAGGAAGACCCATTGGCCAACCAAAATTCATTTTATAATATTTATTATTAAAATTAACATAAATATTTTTATCAATAAACTGCAATACTTTTATAATAAAATTTATAATATCAGACTTTACATTTTTTGAAACAAGAGCATTATAAATAATATTAATTGACTCTATTCTATCTATTGATCCATACATTTCATTTATATCAAAAGTACAAATTGTGTCATGTAAATCTATATTTATATTCTTAATTTTATCTACAAAATCAAACGATGATGAAACAGTATATTCTCCAAAACCTAAAATATCTTGAAATAATAATTTAATATATCTATATGTTTGATAATAATATGCACCACCAAAATCAACCATCAATCTCAATGGATAATTTTCTTTATGTAGCTTTATATTCGAAAATATCCTAGGGCAAATAGCAGTTGATAGATATAAGTTATAATATGTATGGCTATCAATAGCTTTATTCTTAGCTTTTTTTAAAATTTCATTTATAAATTTCATGTGAGATGTATCAATATTTATTATTTCACTATTTTGAAATTTAAGCTTTTTCATTTGATCCATAACTTTTTCATTATACTTCGCTCTTGTAAACAAACACATATGAAGGCCCTTGTCCTCCTTTAAACACACTAAGTCATTATTTAATAGGAAACTTTTAAACTTATTAATTTGACTTAACCATTTATCAAATTAATAAATTTAAAAGTTTCCTATTAAATAATGACTTAGTGTGTTTAAAGGAGGACAAGGGCCGTCGTATGTGTTTGTTTACAAGAGCGAAATATAATGAAAAGTTATGGATCAAATGAAAAAGCTTAAATTTCAAAATAGTGAAATAATAAATATTGATACACCTCGCATGAAATTTATAAATGAAATTTTAAAAAAAGCTAAGAATAAAGCTATTGATAGCCATACATATTATAACTTACATCTATCATCTGCTATTTGCCCTAGGATATTTTCGAATATAAAGCTACATAAAGAAAATTATCCATTGAGATTGATGGTTGATTTTGGTGGTGCATATTATTATCAAACATGTAGATATATTGAATTATTACTTCAAGATATTTTAAGTTTTGGAGAATATACTGTTTCATCATCGTTTGATTTTGTAGATAAAATTAAGAATATAAATATAGATTTACATGACACAATTTGTACTTTTGATATAAATAAAATGTATGGATCAATAGATAGAATAGAGGCAATTAATATTATTTATAATGCTCTTGTTTCAAAAAATGTAAAGTCGATTATAAATTTTATTATAAAAGTATTGCAGTTTATTGATAAAAATATTTATGTTAATTTTAATAATAAATATTATAAAATGAATTTTGGTTGGCCAATAGGTCTTCCTGCTGTTGCTCAAATTTGTAATTTTGTTATATCAACATATGAAAGTAAAATTTTAAAACAATTGAAATATCAAGAAATTAAAGTATATCATAGATATGTGGATGATATTTTTATTTGTGGAAAACAAGAATTAATAATCAATTTATTTAATGAATTAAATGAGATTAAGGATATAAAATGGGTTATAACTAAAGAGAAATACAATTCCATAAAATTCTTAGATATTCAAGTTACTCTTAATGATTACAGTTTGGATTATCTTATGTTAATTAAACCAATTGAAACTAGAGGTTTTATTCCATATGAGTCACATGTACCAATGTGTCATAAGCTGTCTGGATTGAAATCATTCTTATTTCGAAATGAAAAATTATGCAAATATTCTAGTGATAAAATTAAAAATGTACATTTATTTGTTAATGACTTGTTGAAAATTGGTTATTTTAAAAATGCTATTGCTAATATTATTAAAGGATTTAAAAGAAATCAACACTATAATAAAATTAAAAATAAAAATATCAAAATGAAATGGATTTCAATGCCATTTATATCAGATGAGCAGGTCAAGTTTATTAGGAAAATTTATAATGGTTGGTGTCATATTGCTTTTTTCTCTACAAATAACATAAATAGATTGCTTAATAATTCTAAAATTCAAAATTCAAAGTTTAATCAAAATTCTATTATATATAGATTGATATGTGGATGCGGCGTACAATACATTGGTGAATCTAAGTGTACATTTGAGAAGAGAATAAAAGAACATATGCTTTTATATAATAGAATTCAAAAAGAGAATCAATATGGAACAGATGTAAATAAACCTTCATCATCTGTTATATTTGATCATAATAAATATTGTCAATATGGATTTAAATTTGATTATAAAAATATGAAAATTATTCAAATTGAATGTTGTCAAAAATAAAAGAGGCTATGTTGATTTCAAGAAATCGTCAAATGTTAATGAAATGCCAGTCATCAAATGTTAAAATAACAGAATTGTAGGAAATCTGAATTGAACTATGGGTGTTGTTAAGGGTTGTCTTGTTTTGATTATTCAACGTTATATAGTTGATAAAGATTACAAAGTGTATAGTCGAAAGTACTTCTAAAAGAATATAATTTATATAAATTGTACTGTATTTTGATATATATATATATTGATTTGTATATTACATATATTGTGAAACGAATACAGATATCAAACTTTATATATATAATTAATTAAGTTCTAACCTGTAACCACCTAAACATTCACAGTAAAATATAGTAATCAATATTTCTAACTGCTGTCAAGGCAACTTTCACATATTTTAATAGCAAGAATGGAAATATATATGTGTGTGTTTGCGCGCGCGCGTGTGTGTGGTTGTATCCTTGCCTAAAAAACCTGAACTATTGACTATCAGGCTAACTATGAAATAACTACCATAAATTGAAGTCAAGTTACATAAACAATGATTATTAAAATAAATACTATTCTGACTAGCTCAAAATGCACTAATAACGTATTATATCCAATAAAACCAATAGTTTTTCATAACCAAACATAATAAACTAACTATGTTTATGAAAAATAATAATTATATCAATAACAAATAATTAGGGTCCCAATTAAAAACTCAGTTCATTTATTTTACTAATCATTTTAAATTACAACTAACTCATTATTATATTTAAAATATAGTTCAATTTAAAATACTAATATAATTATGAAAAACTCTTCACATGAGACATTCAGCAAGGTACAATGGCGTAACATTGACCATATTCTTCGAAAGATATATTTTCACTGGAATAAGAATTTTACCCCTATTTATTTCTTATAACAAAACTACTTCATAAGATTATAATGTCATAAAAAAACTTAACAATTCTAGCTTACAATTAATAAACTTTATTATGGAAAAATAATAAATTACTTATCATTCATTTAATAAAATAATATTAAAATTTAACATTAACTGATAATTTTTATTCATCATCACTTTATACAACCCTATATTTATTTAGCATATCAAGTTCATATCCAATAATAATAAGGAACAAAGTAATACCATGTAGTTAAATATATAATGAGGGATATTACATAATATTTAAATACCCTCACAAAACAACAACAAATAAGCAACTTGGATATTTTAACAACTCTTAAAATCAAATTCATTCAAAAAAACATAAGTATATTATAAATTCTTATAAAAACATTGTATAGACTTTTATTTTTTATGTGGCATTCATGAAATATATTATAGTTTCGATATAATTGCTGTATTACATTATGTAAAATTGGCATTGGACAATTATCATAATCACGAATAATTATGTCTTCTATAAAAATAATTATGATGATAATATACTTTTATTAATCAATCGTGTAATAATAATATGCCAAATAATCTGCGCAAAAAATCAAAAATCATGTGCGAACAAGTAATGTTTCAAACCATTAATCTTTATACATTATGTGTGGGATTATGAAGAATAAAAAAAACACTCAGACAAATCAAACTCTCTAAAACATTAGAATTTTAAAACATTAACAATTTTATTATAATTTAATAACATTATGCTTTTAACACAATCTACAATAACATAAAAAAAAAATTAAAAATTAAAATATTTATACAATAAAATATAATAAATAAAACGAACATAGGATAGCCTTCATGACTATCGAATATGGAAAATAAAATCATACAGGAGTATAACAGTAATATATTATTCTTTAACCACAAGTCAACAAGATTCTCTTGTTACTATGATGATAAGATAATAACGATAAATAATATGATTAATTAAATCAATACTATGTTCCATAATATTCCAAAAAAATATTTATAATTATGCAATAATTATTACTATAAGTTTAAATTAAAAAAACACACTCTTATCTAAACTTAACATATAATGTAATATTTAAAATCATTATGTTCTTCTTTTGCATTTCAGTAAACCATTAAACTTAACCTTAAGATAAATTCTAGCACTTTAATGCAACAAAAGTTAAATAACAAAAAAAGAATTTGCCTCCGTTCGCAAAAATTAATTACTTATAAAAAAGCATCGCAGCGGCCTTACAAGCAAGTAGTTGGTTGCAGATGGTTGTGGGTTCGTGTCTCGGCTGATGCTATGACATATGAAACAAAAAAATATTTAAAAAATATAATCTCATATTTTTTCTTTATTTTTATAACTTCTCCTTCTTATAGCTAATTTTACACTTTATTGATAAAGTATATTGTTTGGTATATTTTATATTATATTTATTTTCCACCATTACATTTACTTTGCACTATTCAAAAATCACAATTTCAACACTCACTCTTTTAATACAACTCAAGTATACATTTATTGTCGAGTTAATGATGTATAATACTTAACAAAACATTTACAATAATATCAAGTTATTTCTCTCCTATTTTTATTAGCACAAACAGTAAATAACTCTATATCATTTGTGAGAGAACTTTTTTAAATCTTATCTTGCCTTCACAAAAATTTTCAACTTCCAACAGTTTAGCTATTATTATAACCATCATTATTTTTAAAAAGCTATCATTTATGATGTAGTACCAGTGTCGATTGATAGAGACTAAAATGAAGGATATGGAATAATAATGGTAACTCCAACGAGTAAGACAAAGCGTCATCATGGATACAGTGTTTAAGGTCCAATTTTATCAGGCACCTTAAACTCATATCATGGTTTTTATCTCAGCCTTACTGACTACAGAAAACGCAACTGTCCATGGAAAAAATACCATACACTTCTTTGTTACCTGTATGTTAAAAAATTCCAAATTATGGCAATATAACATATATAATATCATTTTAAAATATCCCCTAATACCTGTTAATTAATTTAATAATTACTTTCCTCACCACCGTCCTATATCTTCCATATTCTGAACAATCCTGCTAACATCACAAAGAAATACAAATCACACTACCAAAATAAACTCCAAACTATTTTTTTCTAAAAACAACAGAGATCTAATATTCACTTTAAGAAGTTTTCAAAGTATTTCAAGCACAAACAATTTTGTTAAAATATTCATTAGTATCATACATTTATTATAACATTTTATAATTTAAGATCAATACGTTCATATCTCTATATTTCAACAGATAGTATCCATAACAATAAATATTAATAACTCAATCATATTGTAATATATGTGCATATTTAAACATTTATAAAAAAAAATACTTAAAGTAAGTTCAGATATACCTTAATAATCATATAAATGACTCCTTTAACTTTTAAAAATTCAAACAATTTTGCAAATAAATATTAATATTTAAAAAAAATCATTTAAAAGTATTATCCAAAATGCAACATAAACCTATAAGACTTTACTATAATTCTAACAATGATTAGAAATTATAAACAGCCATCAACTTCTTTTCTTGATAGTCAAGCATCAAATAATCTATAAGCATTTATTACCTGTCAGCAAAATTAATTTCTGAAATGTATTTTTCTTTCTTAATGAAGACTAACAAAACTATCTTAATACCAAACTAAGAACATATTTATAATAAAAATTTTAGTTAAAGAGTATTGAAAATATTAGTCTAACATTAATATAATAGATAAAATTAAAAATTACTAAAAGTCTATATTTGTTTCCATTTTTCTAGTTTCTGGTTTTTATCCTTTGTTGCTAAGATATTAACAAAAAGTTTTAAACAAACATTGCTCTCTCCTTCCATTGACGTTTATCAAAAGCATAAATTGCAAAGTGAAAATCCTGAATAATCCAGGCAAAATATTGTTCATCCTTAGAAGATAAATGTATTATTTAGAGCATTTTCTAAGTATTTATCCATATAATCAATATTTGGATAGCAAAACAATTGAGAATCCATTTTCATATTAAATAATATATCATTGAAGTATGTATATTTTTTATATAAGTTGAAACTTTTTATAGCAAAATATATTGCGATATTTCTATCGGTAAGCATTTATAAAATATTTATAACATGCGATTTATTTATTTGTCAAAATTCTTAAGTAAGCACCTTTTGTCTTTATTTTCTTAAAAATCAAAAATATACATTCCATTCATTACAGATAAATACTTTAAATAAAATTTAAGACTTCTCTTTCTGTTAAAATGCACACGTTTCAAGCAGCCATTTTTATGTAAAAAACTACAGCTTTTCCATTCATTCACTAATAATATAATATAATGCTAATATTAAAAAAAAACACATTATAGTCTGTATTATTATATTTAACTATTTCCATCAAGTCATTAGAAAAAATTAACTTTAGTTAAATATTCCAAATACATAAAATTATTAGTAATAGCATGTCAAACAGGTTACTATATGTACCACATTTCGAGAAGTATTATTCTCCCCTCTCTTTCAGGTATTGCTGTCTTCACCAGGAACAGTACTAGCATGGGATTCAAAACTGAGCCATTACATTCTTGAGAATTGAATTTTAAGCTAACAGCTCTAAACAATTGAGCTATCCTGCCAAAGACAACAGCCAATAGAAAATTCATATACTTTTCTATAGTACCTCTCGAATCGTTGTGCATATACTAACCTGCTTGATGTGCTATTACTAACAGTTGAATGTATTTGGAATATGTAAATAATGTTAAATTTTTCTAAAGACATTCAATACTCATAACTAGAACACCATCATCACAAACCTTCAGAAAAACGCATTATTGTCTACTTCTCGTTAAACAAAGAAAGTCGTTGTAAAAGTATAGTTCATTCATCTTTTTTTTATAATAAGTAAATATTTTTCTAGCATATAAATTAAACAGTCAGTTTCTTTCAAGTTTTTAACATATCACTTGCAGATATATAATTCCATTGAATGACTTTTTTTAAAAAAAACTAACTAGAAATAAGGCATTTCATTCACATTCATAAAGCATTAAATTATATTTGCACATCCAAAAACATTATTTAATCCAGATATTAATTCAGGTGAAAAATATTAATTTTGCTTTTCCTTCTATTAAAATTTATAAAACTATTTGAATAACTCTTAATAAAAATCCTTTCAATACTTTTTAGCTTAAACTTTCTTAAAGAATATTAGAGTTAAAGAAAGTCATTAGAAATATAATATTCCTACATCCTAAATATATTAAATATATTAAATTGTAAAGTCTTGCATATTTTCAAATCCGTTTCGGACTTATGGTTTGTCTTCCCATGATATTTCACCCATATTTTACTTATGCTTAGGTGATTGCTATCAGTTCCCATAAAATTATAGTTCTTCATAATTATACTTCATGCTTCAAAGTAAAACTTTCTGATAATAAATAACTGTTTTTTTTTTATTCTGGCATATTTTTTAAACAGTTATTTAATTATACTTTGATAAACTTTTACATAGAAAATAATAATTTTAATAAAAAAATTACGACATTTGACAATTAGACAAACAAAAAGTATTAATAATAAATTTCACACTCACTCTCTAGACTAATCAAACAACTTTTTGTATATTGATTCGATCTAGAAATCTCATTGGTTAACGCTGCTTATAAACGCAAACTAATATACAGGACAATTTCACACTAAACATTTTAAAGGAAAACCCAGCTCTTTTGTAGGATTCCCCTTCGATTTGTGCAACCTAGAAATGCGTCGACAAATACAAGACAAAATTAAAAATAAAATTGAAAACATAATTGATTCACTTTCCAATCTTACCTATCGTTATACTCAAAAGTATCCCTGTTTAATCTATTAATTATGACTCGAATCACATACTATTCTCCAATAATACTATACACTAATTCTTTTACTAGCAAAATAAACTAATTATGTAGAAAGTTGCTGTGTGAAAAAATATTGTTTCAGTTTCACTAAAACATATCCAAGCTCCTCTAATACAAAATGGTTTAGGATTACATTCAATACACATTTTTAACATTCAAAAGACATTAAATCGTATTTCTGCATGTGCTTATTTATTTCCATACATGAAAGTGTTCTTCAAGATTACCCTATCAGATAAATCACCACCATGTAGTGGATATTGGAAAACCTTGCTTACACTAATTCTTAACATTGCAAACGTTACTTATTCAGCATCTCAAGATAAATTTAAATATTGGGATGTATACCAGATAATTTGCTCTACCATAAATGATAAAAGATCAATTCTAAATATTAACAATAGACAACTAACCCGAAAATTTAAATTCTGGTCATTAAAACCCAAATATTATGATTTTCTGCTCAATTTAAATCTTGAAGCACTACCAACAGTACACTTTTATAGATATATAAGGCATTACATAAATACAGAAGACATATGCTGGTTATGTCATAGAGAAATTGAGACACAAGAACATTTTCTTTTTACCTTTCCTGCCTTTGATAATATTCACTCATCCATACCGCCATTATACAAACAAAGAAATTATGACATTCAAACACTTTTACACTTATTTGTTAAAGGTAGTTACCCACATATTCGAGCAAGTACTTTTATATTATTTTTACTATAGTGTACAAGTTGCTCCTTCTTGTACAACAATAATCCAAAAAGACATCCAAATACCTTCTGGAACAAAATGAAACGAACTCCGCTTATGGGATGAAAAAATTGTATCCCAAAAGGTATGCACAGCCACTTTGTCTATATTACAACAGTGCTCAAAATTATAGATGAAAAAAGACTAATAAAAACAGAACTAAGAGCCTTAGGAGCGCACAAAACTGATTAGATATGTATATATTTAAATAAATATGTAAACTCAAATTTGTAAACCACATGCATATCCTTTGTCTTTGTTGCCGCCCACCCCAATTACAATTTTCAATTTATTTATATTAACTTCAATTCATCTGCATGTGATAAAATAGTTATAAATGTAACCCTTTTCTTGTTATGTTCAATAAAGTCTTTTTGAAAAATGATGATGATGATAATAATAATAATAATAATAATAATAATAATAATAATAATAATAATAATAATAATAATAATAATGAGCGCTACCAAAATGTCAGCAAAAAGTAATAAAAAGCATAAAATGTTAAATAGAACATAATTCATCAGGAAGCAAGAAGGGAAACACACACACACAAGGGAGTTTTTTCTCTCTTTCTTTCTGTCAAAAAGATAAAAAAAAAACTTTTATTATATAAATGTAAATTAGAACAAAAAAGCAAGCATGGTGCAGGAGGAAAAAATCTTACATTATCTAACATAAGAGAATTTAGCACAAATTCAAACAATGCAGGAAATGCTAAAACGTATGCAAATGTGATAAAAAATAAATCTATCTTTCAAAAAATATATAGAATCAACACAGATTACAAGATTTAGAAGAGCTAACAAAAATGACATTGAGAATATAAGCCAAGGCAAAGAAAATTAGAAAAATCGAAATTCCAAACGTGGACTGAAGAAGATTTGATATCGAGATCACCCAAAAATTCAATGAAACCATACCTAAAAAATGATTTAAAACATTTAATAAATTCTTTTCGAATAAATCTATAGTATTAGCGGTTACTGACAAAAATTTAGCCTTATATAAATTCCCAAGGGATCTCCTATATAAAGAAATAGATGAGAAACAAATGTGGCATGCTACACAAACAATCGGAGTCCACCCAAATTCTAGATATATAGCGGTTGATTTCTTTAACGAAAAGCAATGTGCAGAGTTCTAAGAAAAAATTAAATCAGTACAAAATTATGCTCTCATTATAGTAGATAAAATTTACAAATTTATTACACAAAAACATTGAGAAATACATACTTCGGCTATAATATGCAAGATTTTACAAAATTAATACAGCCATTTGATCAACCTATATATATCAAACCGATTTACTGCACAGACACATCTATTCCAATCTACAACAACAGTTTTCATTTTAAAATTAAGTTAAATAATATCAATCCTGAAAACATTTCTAATCAAATAATAGATCAGTAAGCTATTTTGACTCTGCAAATAAAAGGCCTGAGACCACAATGCTATGGTTGTGGAATCAGAGGGTATCTAGCTGTGAACTTCACAAACAATAAAGCAACTTAACCTCAGCTAATATGTCTCAAGAGAAACCAGAGCAGGTAACAGATCTGGGACCTACCATGAAAGATGAGGCAAAGCTATTAGACATACCACAAAATAATGCTAAGCAGACAATAAGTAAGATAGGAAAGATGAATAAAGATCTACTAAATATAGAAAATAGTGAATATACAGATATCAATAAGATAAAAGATAGACATAGAAACAGAAAAAACTAGACATAGAAACAGAAAAAACTAAAAGGGAAAAAAAAACATTTAATAATATAAATATATCAAACTCAGAAAACCAAACGAGTGTGCATGAATCAGATCAACCAAACACCCAAAATATGATGTTAAGCACAAACTCATGAATTGATGGCCAAGCACCAAATATAGTGAATAATAAACCTTCAAAACAAAGCCAAGAGACTCGACAATTAGATAAACAAAAAGAAAGCAAAAACAATACAGCAATGAATGAAACACAGTTACTCATTAGTAGCAAAATAAATAATGAGTGGAATATAGCGCAAACATCAAGAAAAACATTTAATAATATAAATATATCAAACTCAGAAAACCAAACGAGTGTGCATGAATCAGATCAACCAAACACCCAAAATATGATGTTAAGCACAAACTCATGAATTGATGGCCAAGCACCAAATATAGTGAATAATAAACCTTCAAAACAAAGCCAAGAGACTCGACAATTAGATAAACAAAAAGAAAGCAAAAACAATACAGCAATGAATGAAACACAGTTACTCATTAGTAGCAAAATAAATAATGAGTGGAATATAGCGCAAACATCAAGAATAATAAACAAGACTAGCACACAAATCATGGAACAAATAACTATAGATATATCACAAAATATATTAGTAGAAGTAGAGCAAAAGAGAAAGCCAGGCCGACCCCCAAATAAGAATAGACGTATAAAAAAAACTGAAGAAATAGACAATGATCAAACCAACCTTGTCAACCTGGTGAATTTTCTGATGAAGAAATAGAGCTGGACTATGTAGATGCATCTGAGATACTGTCAATAAACAACAGAGAGTAAAAACAACAATACACTCCAACAAAATAATAATGATAATAAAAATAGCAGCAATTAATGTTAGAGGATTAAATATGATCTCCAAATTGTACAAAATTAAAAACTGGATAAAAGAGACAAGACCACATATTATAGGGCTGCTAGAAACCAAGATATATGCAGCATCAAAAATAGATCCCAGCAGATATCTAAATGCTGAGGGGTTCTGTGCATGCTCCAAGGATACCATGTCCCCCATGGCAGATACTGACCCAGTAATTACCTATATCTGCCCATTCATAACTTTCAAAATAATTCATATAGATTAACACGTACTAATCGTTACCTTTTATCACAAAAACATCACAATCAATATAGTCTTCATCTACATGCCAATACAAAACACAGAATTTGAGACAATAATATCAACCATCAATTCAAGGCTAGTAGCCACAGGAGACCCTGCAATTTTAGTCATCATACCAGGAATTCACCAAGAAATGATACACAGAATAGCAGTTCCACTCATGAGCGATATCATTTCACAATGGCTGGTTTGCATCTTTAATTGATCTATGTTTTTATTCGCTGTTATTGCATCATTTCATCAAAAATAAACTTATCCCAACAAGTTTTTCCGATCACTATGGCCAAATGATTATACTCAGCATGAATAATATAGAGACGACCACACTATAGAACAATCATAATCTTACTACCTGCAACTACAACTGAATTTATCTTTTCAGAATCCTATATAATGCTAAACAAAATTCAATCAATGAATTTAGACCCCATACAACAGTATCAAGCTTTCATAAACATACTATCATCTAACATCAACCATCTGGTTAGAAAACAGCCACTGCCGTCAAAAATCTCAGAATATACTGAACAATTGCACAGGAGAAAAACTGCAATCATGCCAACACAAAATACACAACAGTATATATATATATATATATGCCTATGATAAGGCTTGTGATGCTAAAAGTCAAGAAAAGTAAAATCTGTATCACGGAACAACACACTTGGACACGGAAATATATGAAATGGGCACTGGGTTATAACATGATTCTGACGATATTTAAATACTTTAAAACAAATTGCAAGCAAATCAAACAACTCAATATGGAAATCAAATGTTTGGCACAATCGAAAACCAACCTATATTCAAAGAAGAAGTCTTCATTAAAAATGGAAAATATGAGCAAGTTATGCCACCCTGGACCCCTGGATACCATTATTTGTGCTAAAGCAATTAGGATGGTTTACAGCAAATTACCATACTAATCTGACCAACTATCTGATCCAAGAAATTATACACATGCAGGGGGTCTACCCCATGCAATAATTCCATAAAACAAAAAGAATACAAGTACTCCCACTCTAGAAGAATTAAGACCCATCTCAATGTGCCCTGTACCAATAAAAATTAGAGAAAAGGTAATAAAAGTCATGATAGAGCCATATCTACTACTCATCATCTCAAAAATACAATTTGCAAAAAAAACTTCATCAATAGTACATCCAGCCTTCCTATTTAAAGTTATAATAATAAATGTTAGAGAGAAAAAGAAATATTAATCCAGTGGTGGTGCAAATAGTTATAGCATCGGCATTTGACTCGGTAAAAATTCCAGTCCTATTGCAGATTCTCAAACAGACAGACATTCCTAGGAGGCTATTATATCTAACAGCAAATCTCTTATTGAATCATGAAATACATATGACAGTTAATAGAAGAAACTCATCATCTTTTGTCCCCACTCAATCGCTATCACAAGTCCCCCTTAGTGCACTGTTGTTTGCCTTCTACATTAAATAACCCTCTCATAGAGAAAATGAACCAAACATTTGAGGGGATCAACATACCAGCAACAATGCAACAAATGACATCCCTAGTTTACATGGATGATATCATGGTCTTCCTGGTTTTCAAAAAACAGATACATAAGCTACAAAATATAATTGATAATTATTCAATAGAATATGGGCTTAAAATTAATACAGCAAAAACATCAGCATGTTAAAATGAAATAAAGGAAAATTATATTTAAAAACACGGCACTGGCTACTAATCAAAAATGTAAAAACAACACATTGGATGGCTGCTAATTGACGTCTCCATCAACAGGATTAAAAGCTTATCTCAAAGGAAGGCAATTAAAACAAAGAAAGAACTTGGACAACAGATATAAAATATACTTTGTAATAATATTACCTGGTATGATTTAACAAGTAAATTATACTTCAAATTGAAATGATAGTGTATCGATACATGATTGGGATTGCTAGAATTTATTTGACCACAAAACAGTCAGACGTAGACAATAGTTTATTTTAAAACAACAATTTTATTAACAAATATCAACTTTAAAAAAATACATTATTTACACATTTCACATGGCTTTCCCTAGTTATTCATCCGTATAAAAAAATTCACAAAAGAAATAGCTGAATTTGCTATATTATAAAATAATTAATATTATTTAACTTTTACTGGTTGGGGTTTACACGCCATGGGATAAAAAATGATTATACTATTGATTTTAACAATTCTTAATGTTGAAATACAATAAATCAATTTCTTCCTATATTTTATATTATCAAATCAATGATTTATTATATGATTAAACAGATTACTTATAAAGATAACTCTCTTTATAATAGGAGCTAGTGATTTACATTATTTATTTCAACTTAATATGCCTCATTCTACATTTTAAACTGGAGATATTTTATGCATTGCTTACCATCTTATGAATAGATTTACTACTCAAAGTGTTTAAAACTCGGTATTTAGCTTGATTATTATTTTATATGCATACAGTCACATACTAACGTCCATATACTAGTAATAATATATTAGATGGTTTACCATTCCAGCGAAGTTCTCAGCTGGTTGCACATTTTAGATTCGATTTTAGATACGCACTGCTTACTATAATTACTTCCAGCGTTTTTTTTTGTTTTTTTTTATTAAGGAAATATTTATTGGAATACAGATTATACAGATTACATTAGATTACAGCACTATTCATTTACATTCATTTTAGTCTTTGTTTACATTGATTGAATTCAACTTGAATTTGCGTTTCTCTTTTATCTTGTGAAGATTTATGTTACATCTTGGTCTTTGGTTGCACTGCATCAAATCAAGCAGCCATTTTTCATTTGGTGGCAGGTTTTATCTGTTTTGTGTTGTCTTTGTTTTTCCCCTTTCATCAGTTTTTCTGTCATCACTTTCTCTATCTTTATACCTTCTACTTTCTTGTCTCTTGTAGTTTCAGTTGACAGATCATTTTATAACTTAGATGTCAGTTTAAGAAGTTTGATTGTCAGCTCATCCAGAGTGATCTGTTCCCATGTGTCTGCATACAGTCTGTGGGATGTTATAAGATAGTCTCTGGTTTTCAGACCACAAATGTGTTTCTTGAAGACTTGCCATGGATTTGCTGAGTTGTTTAAAAAAACACTGTGACACCTGGTCAGCCACTTTGCAAAGAGAATCATGATTTCCATTAGAATTATAGCAAATTCTCCAGTTCTCAGTGCCCCATTGATGTCCAGTGTCTGAGAGCATCCCGATCTAATACTAGATATGAATCTTATCTCCATGTCTCTGAATTTTGGGCAATGGGAGATAAGATGATCAATATCCTCCTCCTCTTGGTTGCATAATGGGCAGATGGGAGAAATGCTCTTTAATCCCCTATGATCTACCAAGAATTGATTTGTTGGAAGAGCATCCAGACTGAATTTCATAATAAAATTTACTAGCCTGACATCCAATGACCAGTTGTTGGACTTTTTTATCAATGACTTTAAGGTTGATTCTAGCTTGACTGGGTTACTCTGCTGACTGCGATGCATGAGTTTGTAAGCATCCCAGTACCTAATCTTTTTTTCAAAAAGATCTTTTTTGGCAGATATGAGCCCTGCCACATGATCCTCCATTTCTGCTACCCACCTGTTCTTGTTAGGTGGTGGGGTGTCAGTGGGTTCAACTGAAAGGGAATGTTGGCTTCTATCTTGTAGATATTTAGATACCCTCAGAGTAGCTATTGTCCTTTGCATAAACAGCACCCGAATGTCATGTAGACCAAGACCATTTAAGTCCTTGGGTTTTCTCATTCTATTGAGGCCTATACAAACAATTCTACCAGGTGATAATTTCCATAACACTTTTGTACACTGTGACCCTATTTTATTTTGGAAGGTCTTGGTTGGCCTGATAAATGGTAGATAATATGAAATTCTTGGGAAGACCAGCATATTCAACAGTGTCACTTTGCTTGGAAGTGACAGGGAGATCGAAGATAAGGTGCCAGCCACTTTGCTGGTCTTTTATAGTAACATGGATTCTATCTGATGTCTCATTGCTGACCGTGACAATGCCACTGGTAGCCCTAGAGAATTTTGAGGTGTGCCTGTGAAGTCAGATGTAATGGTTTTTTCCACTGCAGGCTTTCCAGATTGCTGTCTTTGCTGGATTAACTTTCAGATGGTACTTGATGGCACGTTTTAATTCTTAAATTTATGTTTCAGCACAATAACTTGCACATTTACTCCATACTCATCGCAAAACATCAAATCAATTTTAAGACCCTGCAAACAACCTTCATAACCGATAATGTTCTATGTTCTAAATGCATACACCCATAAGGAAACGAAGTCAGCCTTAATATGAGGGTAGGCAAGGACCCGAATAAGATAAAAATATCTTTTTTACTTAAGTTAAGGTATGCTAGGATTTATCGCTAGTCATACAAGGATATATAGGTATGTTTCACACACTCTGGCCATCAAAACAAAAATCATCTTACGGAGTAGAAATAGCTAAGTGGGAAATGCAAACACATCATCTAAATATTTTCTAAAATTTAATTAAAATATCTTAGTGAGCAAGCTAAATTACACTGCACTAAGTACATGTGATCTTTAACCAACCACATATACAAAGGTCTCACATTAATTTGCATATATATAAAATTTTACACACACACCCTCTACGAAATATTGTTGGACACATGAGCCAACAACTTCCCCAGCATCAATTACCTTACAACTAATTTAATTTAACCATTACCATAATATTAATACTCTCTTCTACTACTACTACTACTACTACTACTACTACTACTAATAATAATAATAATAATAATAAAAAATAATAATAATAATAATAATAATAATAATAATAATAATAATAATAATAATAATAATAATAATAATAATAATAATAATAATAATAATAATAATAATAATAATAATAATAATAATAATAATAATAATAATAATAATAATAATAATAATAATAATAATAATAATAATAATAATAATAATAATAATAATAATAATAATAATAAAATAAAACAAGGGCAGACAAGAAGGTAAAACACATCAAACACATTGAGGACGACCGAGAACTAGATGACTTAAAAGTGAAAAATAAGGAACTGGATGAAATACAAGATAATAATCCAAGTAAGCAAAACAGATAAAGAAGATATAATTGAAGCAATGGCAGACAAGAAGATAAAACACATCAAACACATAGAGGCCGACCGAGAACTAGATAACTTAAAAGTGGAAAATAAGCCACCGGATGACATACAAGACAATAATAACCAAAGTAAACTTAAAATTGCACATCAGGAAGGGGCAGCTCAGCTCTATGAGCAAGAGAGATTAAACAATGAAAAAGAGGATAAGAGAATTGCAGCAAAGGTAAGCCATATAAAATGTAGCCAAAAAAAAAAAAACAGTCAGAGAGTGCAAATAAAAATTACACACAAATAAGTCAGAGACTGCAAATAAAGATGTATATAAAAGATGCAGAATTTCAACCAAAGTCATATCATGGCCAACATTTATGAATAGAAGATTAAAAAGGTGATAATTGAACAAGAGAACCCTCACAGTGAGCAGGAGATATATCATTGGGCTGTAGCAGTTGATGAAGAGAGTGGCCTAGGGTTTCAAGATGCCATGGAAATCAAGGAAGAAAAGAAGCAAGACATGAGTACCTAAACTCAAATAAGATTATTAATGAAACTTAAAATTGCCGTTTTAAAGGTCAGATGATTTAATTCAATCAATAAAAATTTCAAAGTTAAACATTTGGATAAATCAAATCCGAGCGCATATAATAGGATTATTGGAAACAAAGATAAATGCAGACTCACCAATAAATCCAGCTAGCTACCTAAGGGACCATGGCTTCTCTACATGTTTCTGAGATTTGTCCTCTCCATCTGCAGGAACTGGAATAGTAATTGCTCAAGATCGTTCTTTTGAAAATTTTAAAATATTTTACATTGATTCAAACCTCCTAATAATAACACTGACTCAAAAAATAATTACAATGAATACAGTGTTTGTATATATGCCAGTACAAAAGCAAAATATAGAATCTATAATTTCCAATATAAATTCAATTCTTGCCAAGAATGCAAGCCCCACTGTTCTGACTGGGGACTGCAACTCATTTTATGAAGAATTTATACAGAAATCACTACATAAAATAGCCATACCATTGATTAGTGGACAAAGTTTTCTGCCAGAAGGGGCTGTTTCCTTTCATAATGGTCGGTTTGCAACATTAATAAATCTGTACTTTTACTCACCATCACTGCATCACCTCATAGAGGTAAAATTGGTCATGACCACGTTTTCTGATCATTCTGCCCAGTTAATCATGATCAATCTAGAAAAACTGCAAGTAGTTAATCACAAGCTAACAAAAGCAATGAGAGTACTTATCCCAAAAAATGCAACAGAATTATTTTTCTCAGAGACATATATTATGTTGCAGAAATTTAAAGGGATGGGCCTTCATCCTATACAGCAATACCTGACTTTTATAAACATCTTGTCTTTCAATATTGATCATGTAACAAGAAATCAACCACTACCATCAAGGCTTGCAATATGCCAATCAGCTACATCAGAGACTAATGCTGATGGCTCCAGCACACAACACTCAAATACCCATAAGAAAGCTGACTGATGCTTATAACAAGGCCTGTGAATCACTGAAAGTATATCTGAAAATAAAGAAAAGTAAGCTTTGCATGGCACAACAGCACCCATGGACCTGCAGGTTTATCAAATGGGATTTAGGTTATGTACCAGACCTAAAGGTGACAAAGGCCATCCAGACTGAGGTTGGTATGTTCACTGGCCAGAACATGATCATGTCATTGTTCAAATACTTTCAAGATAAGTTAAGTGCTGAGCCTCACATTTTCTTCCTGCCAAAAATGTTTGGAGAGATTGAGAGTGAATTACCAGATAGTGAAAATGATATTATATAGAAAATGAGAACTATCAGCAATGCTTGTCACCCAGGTGGCCATTGGATACCACTGTGCATTCTCAAGCATTTAAGTTTTTTATAGCTAAATACATCAAAGATTTAGAAAACCATCTTGCTCAAAAAATTAAGCCAACCACAGGATATACCCCATGGCAATACTGCCATATAATAAGTAAAAGAAAGTCATACCAATGCCAAATGAGCTTAGACCAATATCTATGGGGCCACTTCCTATTAAAATACTTGAAAAGATTATAAAAGATAAGATTGAGCCCTATATTTTATCAACCATCAGTGAATCCCAATTTGCAAAGAAGACATTGTCAAGCACCATTGTTATCCAAGACCATGATGACAGCCACTAGAGTGAGGAATAAATACAGCACAGTGGTGGTGCAGATAGATATTGCTTCAGGTTTTGATTCAGTGAGAATCCCTGTGCTGCTGGATATGCTCAAGCAGTCTAAAATACCCAAAGCTCTGCTATATTTAACTGCAAACATGATATTGAGCAGAGAACTTTATGTTTCCATGAATGGCAGGAACTCACCATCATTCATCCCAACACAATCACTATCCCAGGGGTCTCCTCTGAGTGCATTAATGTTTATTTATTATATCAATCCACTTATTGAAAAAATCAATAGCACATTCATTGGATTTCAAATACCTGGTACAAGACAGAAGATTGCATGTCTCACATACATGGACAATATCACAGTCTTCTTGACATCCAATAAGCAAATACCACAGCTTCAGGCAATGCTTGAACAATTCACAAAACAATACAGAATGAGAATAAACCTAAAAAAGACTGAAGCCTGGACTCTACTCATTGGAAGGCCATGTGGGCCAATGTATCAAGCAAAACTTACTCCATTTCTAGGATTTCCTTTTTTCAAGGAGCCACTGGAATGAGATGTCAGATCCAAGCTAATCTCAAAGAAGAAATCAAAATCATAGCTGAATCACTCTCAAAGGCATATTTGTCCATATATGCAAAGGTGCAACTGATTGACAAGCTTATAATAATCAAGATAACATATTACATGACTGTAGTTGAATTTTCAAAAAAAATTATGGCATGCATTAATTCCATATGTTGCAAACACATCTGGGGGGAAAAGATGATGGAAATTTTAATGGCAAAACTCAATCACCTTCAAACCTTCAAAACAAGGAATGCTATAATTGCTAATTTTCTAGTACCAGGATCATATCCAGATGTGATAATCTCTACCAGTGCAAAATTAGTGAAGCCATTGAGATAGTTAAAAGGCCAGATTGTATCAATAAGCGAGATGATACATGTAAAGTTCCTCCTATTTGGAAAGATTTTTTTAAAAAAACATTCTTAAATTTAACATTTTTGCTATTGGTGGAACTTTAACGTTTATTCAAATCAGTGATTATAGTGCCTCTACAAACATCTTTCTACCTTTTATCACCCAGTAAATGACTTGTGTGACCAAGTCGAACCGTGGTCGGAATATTAATATTAAAAATTTTTTAACATGGATGAGCCCACAAAATATGTATTATATATATATATATATATATATATATATATACATATACATATTCATATTCATATATATATATATATATATATATATGAAAGAAAGTTACTGTTAACACTAACTCAAATAATTATACAAATATATAAACCATTATACAATTACAAATATCCAGTAACACCCTCTGCTTAAAAGTCTATATCTCAATAATAGCGAACTTCAAAATGATTGCCAGAATGTGTTCTTTTTTTCTAATATTTATTCTATGATTAGTTTGTCACATATATATTAATGTTAACATATCTTACATGGAATTTTATTTACACTATATATATATATTGTAATCTTTATTTAGTATCACCAATGACAATTACCATCACCAACAATGCAACTCTCATGTGGCCTCACTCAGGATCGGTGGCGATGGGATAGAATAAGAAGAAGAATATTTACCAGGGCGCCAAATTGCAACTTCAATGAAAATATTTAGGCTAAACCGTATTTCAATCATTTATTTAATAATTTATAATAATAATCTCTAACAAAGAGGTTAATAAATAATCAACAATGAAGAAAAACCCTGAGAGTGCAGTAAAAAAATACTACTAATCCTCTTGGAAATTAATATTTATTAAAGTGGAGAAACTTTAAGCTCCACTCTCATATAATTTATATTCTGAGCACACTCCCCATCCATTACCATTAAAGCACAATTAAAATTTTGTTTCAGATTATAAATAGTTCCATAGCCATCTCAGCCTTCCTCATCCACTTCTCCATCATCCTCACATTCATAAGTTTTTTGTATTACTATTTCGTTTACTCTCAATTTTCCATCATACTATCTCATTTATCTCCTATGATAATTTCTTTTCAGGGTTTTAGAACAATAAGGTCTGGAAGTCGAACAAGCTGCTATGGATTATTGGTGATAAACATTCTTTTCCATAATTACCTCTGTAGTTGACCTTGGCTGACATTAACGTAACCAATGTCCACTTACACTAAAGATCTAATAATTAAGCTTAGATTATATTGTGAAAATAATATATTATCAACACTTTAATAACTATAAAAAATCTTTAAGAAATGTCTCTAGGAAGGTGTTTGAATACAGCGGATGTGGAAAGTATTTTATGCCCTCCGACTGCATCCACTATCACCCAATAACCATCTCGAAATTCATATTCATTACTTTAAATATACGATAAAAAAACATCCACGAATAAACTGCTAATTGTGCGATATTATAGAATACATTCTATTTTAATTTTTACTCACTAGGGAATCACAATTGTCATGGAGTAATATTACTAAAACTGATATATAACGATAACATTTACCTTCATTTTTTTTTTCAATTAATATATAGTGAATATTAAATTTCTCTCCTCATTTTTAACGTTTTCATTTACAGATTTATTTTCTAATTACGCTATTAATTCTAAAGATAATTCTTCAGATAATAAACTTTAATAATTTCATTAATTATCTTAATCTAATATTTCTTCATCTTTTTTTTTCTTCATATGTCATAGCATCGGCGGGACGTGAACCCACAACTGTCTGCAACTAATTACTTGCTTGCAAGGCGGTTGCGATGACCTCTCGGCTAATCTTGTGCTTTACAATGGAACTATTTTAAGTATTGCTTGCCTTCTCTCAATCAAGTTACTTTTCAAATGTTAATAAATTGGTACTTAGCTTAATCATTATCTTACATGGATACAATCTATATCAATGTTCTTACTATAATAATAATAATACTTCAGTGATCTTATCATTCCAGCGAAGGTCTCAGCTGGCTGTGAACATACTTTCTAGATGATTTTATATATGCACCACTTATTATATTTTCCAGTCTTATTTAATTCTTAAGTTTAATGTTTAACTTCGTTATTATGCTTGGCTTTTATTAATTCTTTAAAGGTGCACATATACTATCTGCACTCATCCTGACATCAAATCAATTTTAAACCCTGTAACCAACATTTAAAATGAATACTTTACTGTATCTGAAACTCTACACTCGTAAAAAAAGTCAACATTAATGTGAGGTTAGGCAGTGACCCGAATAAGATAAAATACCTTTTCACTAAGTTTGAGGTATATTAGGGGTTTATCCCTAGTCATACAGGAAGACATGGGTATACCTAACACACTCTGGCCTTCAATAAAAAATCATCTTACGGTGTAGAAAATAAGCAAGTGGAAAACTCCTCCACTGTATTTGAATACATTATAAAATGGAATCATCATCATAGTGAGTGAGCTTAACTATGACTACACTAGCTTGTTGGGATTTCTTTGTCCATCCACGTGTACAAGTGTCTAACACCAATTTGTACACGTAAAAATTTCACATGTATACTTCTCTCGCGAAATAGTATACTAAAACATTAGCTAACATTTTTTTTCATGCCTTAATTAGCTTATACCTAACTCACTGTAACTTGACAATAATAATGATAAGAAAAAATGTGTCTTACTTTTAAAACCATTTTTCTAGAGTTTTATCACATAATGATGATATTTTATCACAACATTCATACAATCTTTATAAAACATATCAATAAGCCTAAGTATTTGATAATAATACCTGATCCAATTGAAAACATTTCATTTAACAATATTTCTTACTCCCTTTATAAAAAAATGAAAAGCAACAAATTACTATTGGGAATAAGGCACATATAATATTATTTGTTATTAACTTATCTATTCAAAAGAAAACCTTAACATAGATTAACATTAAACTGATATACATAGGATTAAAAATTTTTTTTAAATTAAATATGAGTATAATAAAATTATACTCATGCAGTTTTCCCAGATAGTCCTTTCGATCTCCTCATTTTTACTGCAGATTTCTACTTTAAAATTTGATTTGTGTTATCTTATTTGATTTTGTTCCATGTGCACCCGTATCATATTAGATAATTTATGAGAAATTCTGGTCCATTTCATTGAAGCACTTCTTGAGACTTATCATTTCTTTTTCGAGTTTTAGGACAAAATCCAAGTCCCTTTTTGTTGAAAATCATTTTTCCGAGGCCTTTATTGAAGGAGTGTCTTTTATATATGATCAATATTTATAATGGAATGTAATAAATATTCATTTTTGGTTATAATCCTTAATCCATTTTGGATTCTTTTATTAATTGCATTTTCATAGTTGAAGATAACAAGCTTTTAAGTTTTGCTCTGTATAATGAATCACTTTGGCTTCACTGTAGGAAGTCCATTTACCAATGTATTTGTTTTTCCTTTTACTTCATATGGGATTTTAGCATTCAGTTCCACCCTATTTAAAGAAATCAGAATTATTTTCTCTCCAAATTTTGGATAACACAAATAGCTAACTCTTTTATATTTAATAAAATTAAATTTGTAATAATTATTCACAGAACACAGTATTTCATCGATTTCTCCTGAGCAAAAATTTTTATGAAGTTTAAGCTTCATTACTTGCCGATCACTGATAAATTGGGTACATTTGTATAAAAGAAAAATCATGAAGGTGGTCAACTTTTGGAGAAGAAAGGATGTGCCTTATGTAGAAATTTACTCAGAACTCAGTTTGTAACTATATTATAATATTTGATGAAGTTTTCCATTCAGGAAAGAGAATGAAAAAATTAATATCAAACTTAAAACTTTTTGTATTGAAAAATTGCTTATTGAACCCACCGAGGTTTCTCTAGACAACCGATGATGACTAAAACCTTAAAGGACAGATTTACCTTTTATACTCTCTGGATCCCATCCTGAATGATTGACCTGCCAAACCATTTATGTCTATATTGTAATTGGTTGATTATCTATTGTTTTTTTCTAAAATTATACATTCCCACTTCACAAGTATCATATGGTTTTCTTTAGTATTTACCCACTCGTGGAAATTCCCCCGAAAGAATAAAATGAAAAAAAAAAGCTTTTTTTAAATAAAAAAAAAACTGCATAGCCACCCAACTTCAAACCAAGAAACTTGACTGAAAATTGACACCTATTAGTCAATAATTAACCCTATAATTAAAACTCATAATTAAATCTATACATACACGCACCGGCACATACATACAATTCTAATTAAACCAATTGCTCAATACTTTGATTAATTCTTGATTTTTTTCTATGACAAATTGATTTATTAATTATTGTATTTTAACTTATTATTGTAAAATTACGATTGTCTATTTTCATTCCACCAAAATAGTTTCGCAATCTCCCCCTCCTTTTCTTGCCATTCTCCAAACTATTAAAATAATTTATAACATTGATATCTCATAAACTTCTCGATTATGTATTTGGCTATTAAATTACCTTGTGAATAGATACTAAATAAAATAACTTTTGCTTATAAAGACTTTTACAATTAAATGCTTAGTTATTTTGCGTACTCGGTAAAATTATGCAATCCATAACAAAATGACTTTAATTGAAACTTAGCATTGGCTAGAAAGCTTGTCTGTTAATGTATATATAGCTCATGAAGAAAATTTTATCAAACAGTGTCATACATAACTAAGTGTAAAATCGAATGGAGCTTTGGGGCAAACCCAAAGGCTACAATATATATATATATATATATATATATGTAGCCTATATATATATATATATATATATATATATATATATATATATATATTGTGACCATCTGAATGGGCACAAGGGTTTAAGATACTTTGTATCTGCATTAAATAGTTATATTATATTAAAAAAATGAAATAGCCTTAGAATTTTAAAATTTTTTGCTGGAGATTGTTTAAAGCTTGGATATGGGTTGCTTATACAGTTTATTGACTACTGGATATGTATTCATTATTATTAGTGTGGTTAATGAGGTATTTAATATAAGGAAGAGGGGTTGTTTATTAATGGAATTGATACATTTTGTCAGAAAGATGCAAAGTTATTTTATATTATTGTAGTATTAGTTGAATGGTTTTAAAATTCTTTATTCATTAATACTTATCCTTTTGTCAACAATTAATAGCTATTTCAATCATATTTAATTAAGATAGTTTAATATTTAGGTTGTAGTACATGTGTATGCATGTATGACTATGCATCATTTTCATCTTTTAATAACAGCAAACAATAATATATTCACAATAAAAACATTTAAATTACAATAATTATCTTAAATAATTTAACAAATATATATTTCTTTCCAATGATTAATAGATAGTTGAATCAATAGATTATTTTACAAATTAAGTAAATTATTAATCATTTTTATTTAGTAGTTAATTAATATTCATTTTTCTTTAAAGGCTATTTATTTTATTATTATTTTTATCTTCATTTTAATTCTAAAAACTCAAAGTGATTTTTTTTTTAAAGATTTTTTTTGAATATGTAATTAGCTGAGATAGAAGAAGTGTGGGAGTAAGCTGGTGGAAGGAAATGAATTTTGCAAAAGAGAGCTATTTAAAAAAAAAATCTCCAGTGAAAAATTTGCATATTATGTAATGTAATTGTAGCCAAAAACAGTGGCTGATGATTGTAAAAGTAAAACCAGTTGCTGAAGTCAAATTGATTTTAAAAAAGACTTTGGAATATTATTTCTAAAGGATCCCAAGAAATTTATTATGGGACAAGTTAATTTCAGAATGCAGTTTAAATTTTAAAAAGGTACTCAGTTTACTTTATTCTCCTTAATTTAAACATTTTGAATTTAAGCTCTTCATGACTATTGCTCTTTTAAAAATGTATGTTAATAATGTCCAGTCTACATTACTTCATTTAATTATCATTTTAAATAGGAATAAATTGCATGAATATTATTGTTATGTCATTAACCAACGTGTGTTCTTTAATATATCTGGAAAACGCATGCAGAACTATTTTACAAAATATATTTTTATTCTTCACTATATTCCGTGTTATGTTTTTGTGAGAATTAAACATAGACTTAAGGACTTGCATATTTTGATAAATCATGCCATGTTTAAATTCATCATAAAGAGATGACAGTATTTGTTTGTCTGGTATTTCTGGAAATAATACATATTTCTGGAAATAATACGTATGTTAAATGAAGGAAATAAATGTGAGCTACTTCAAATTAAATATCTGTTTAAATCGAATAGAAGGATAGAAATGCTGGTAATTTTTGTTCTCTTTGATAAGGATGGAAAATAAAACAAAGTATTATTAAATGATATTCAGGAAACTACTAAAAATAATTATGTATTCAATTTAGAACTGTAACGGAATGAGTGAGATAATTCCTGTCCAACAGTAGTTAAAAATTTATTATAGTCTCATCATAATAGAACATAAATTGATTACTTATGTATGATACAGTAACTTAAATAACTTTGTAATGAACTTTGAAGATGCTGAGTTCTATTTAAGCAAGACTATATTTATTTGGTTATCCTACAGCAGTTTATTTTAGTTTGAAATTCAGTTTGGAATGTGTCCCATATTGTTTCATAAACCTGGAACTGAGCTTTGCAAGTGAACTTTTATTTTAAGTTACAAAACTAATAACCTTTGTGTCTTTATTTTTTATTGCTTGTCATAATCAATGTATATGATAGGTAAATAGGCTTCTTTATTGTTATGTTCATTTATAATCTGTGTTATTTTGATCTTCGAGACCATCTATGAAGCGTATCTGATATCTGAATGAGGAGTACGCTAGTAAAAATTGATTGTATTCAAATAAGTTTATTGTTCTTTTACGAAGGTAAAAGAAACAAGTATTTTTTTAAAATATATTATTAGAGAGATTTATATTTATTTTGTATACTTTATTATCTCAAAGTGAGAATTTTTTTTTTTTTGAATCAACAAACGTATAATAGAAATAGTTTGTTAGATATGAAAGAAAGTTTGTTGTAATAATTAGAACCATTAAATTTTAAAAAGTAACCTAAAGTTTATTAAATTAAAAGTTATACCTTAATGCAATATTTAATTATCATGTTACCTGCTTAGGATGTAATTTAGAGTTAATATTATATATACTTTTTATTTGCGGGTGTGTGTTTGTTGTGCACAATTATGATATTTGGTTGACAAAGTTCACTTTGTGAATATTTTATGCATAAATTTCATACACTGACATATTTTACTGAGTTGAATGGATTGGTATATTATCTGTATGTATTTATCTGCTAGCGTGTATTTATAATGTTCAATATTTAGAAAAGCTATGAGAATAGAAAGAAATCTGATTGCGTTATAATGTCTGTAGGGATAAAAGATCTTACTTATGTAGAATATGTTAATAATTTTCCATGAGTAGAGCCTAGTTTATTTTATATGCGTATTATTAATGATATTTTTTTGAAGTGATGTTCTTAGGGCCCTGGTGATGAGGAAATAAGTCCCCACCAATAGTGTATTTAGAAGTAGATGAGTTATTGTTGAAATATGATTAAATGATGTTTAGGAAGTTATGCAACGTTTTTCTTAGATTCTTGGTAATGAGGAATTGTAAAAGTGTTCAGTAAGAGTTATCTGCTCCTCATGTAGATTTTTCCCTTATAACGTATAGTGTGTAAAATCATGAAAATATAGCTTTGTGTTAATTAATATGTGGCTAGATAAATTGTTAGATTAACTCTTGATGTAGTATTTGTGTCATATTTTATTGATGAATTATGACATTGTTCGAAATAAAATAATTGTATGATATTTTCTTAATGAATAGAGAGTTTATAGAAAAGATTGTTTTACATTATTGCTGCTTCAACATGCACACACACGCGTAATATAAATAATATCGCGTATATAAAGTATAGAGATATTGAAATTAAAATGAGGAATAAAGGTTTCTTTGAAATACATTATATTCATTTAATAGAAGTATAAAGTATTAAGATTAAAACGGGAAATAAATATTTTAAAATACAGTGTATTTATTTAAATAAAGGTTATAAATCATCAAATCATCAGAATAAACATGATTTTGTTGCTATAAATGAAAGGTATACGTAGAAAGTGATTATTAGTCAATTAGAGAAAGTTTCTTTGCTGAAAGCCAAATATAAGTAATTTGATTTATTTTGTTAATCAAGAGTAATATCCTCTCAAAAGTATTTTTTTGTGCTAATAATATAACATGCTATTTATTTATTGTCATGAAGATGAAACATGTAGGCAAAGCATGTGTTCGAAGTCAGGATATTTAAGTTTTGTTATTAATTTGCTTTGATAGTAGAGATAAACCCAAACTGATGCTAAAAGTTTATTTGGCAATTTAAAAATCTGTAAAACAAATAGTCCATTTGTAAATATGATGTTAAACCAAATTTATCTTGTTTATTGTAATAAATGATTTGTTTTAGTTATTTAAAATCTTAAAATCTGTGTCTTGAGTTATTCTTGTGTACATTCGTATTTCCATTTCCACATCTCCCCATTTCATAAATCTATTACAAAATAGATATATTATTTTAGAGTTATAATATTAAATTTGCTAATGTCTGACAATATTGTTTTTCTTAATCCAAACATTATAAAAGAACACTTGCCACTTGATAAACGTATTAGAAAGGTTGCCAAGTCAGTATATTTGTTAGATGATGATATGAGATTAAAATACCCTATCTCTGTCGGTATCTTATTATTGAAACACAGTAAAATATTTAGTCAATTTGTTCCATTACATTTTATCATACTTTAGAATTGTAATTTATGGACCAATGCAGTTTATTAATTCAACTGTGTTTGTTAAAATTCCCTGAGATCTTATTGTTTATTTCTTGATTGGCATTAAAGTAAATGTTTAGATTATAATATGCCAAGTCATAGAATTGTTTAAGAATATAATTATAGCAAGCTGATATATGTGATACTTGGATGAAGTAAGAAATTAAGTTTAAAGTATATTTTAATAGACTGTACCAAATAAACATTATGATTCTTTATCATACAATTAATTAACAAAGGAATTTACATTATATTAAATGTTTTGTAATATTTCTTCTTTTATTCATTCATTATCATATATCTTATGAACTGCCTATAGCCTCCCACTGAGCTGAGCTGAACATAGATTTAATTGAAGAGTCTCAGTAATAATTTTGTATTATATATTTTGTTATATTGTTCTATTCATTAATAATACTGGCGCCTGGGCATTTCGCCCATGTAATGTATATGAGCGTGTTGGAGTGTAGTTTATAATATATATATATATAACAATTATAACGTTAAATTTGTAAGTAATATTTTGAGATTAAAACGTAGTGCAATTGTAACAAACAAATGGAATGTCCTCTCTACAGAGCATAAGACAATAATTTGATATACGGTTATCAATCCTTTACTTCTGTTCTCAATTTATATAAAGTTTAATGTCTAAATAACTTAGGATAAAAGAATAACTTTGTAAATCAATTAAGTAATTTATTTTAAGATATGTTTAAATAGATCGATATTCTTAAGTGACAATTCTGGGATTTCTCTCAATTAATACTGATTCTCATAATGAAAATATGTAATGCTGAATCTTTCAAATATAAAAATTCCAATTGAATTATTTTCTTTTTAAAAACTTTTAATTTAGTTACATGAACTTGTGTATACCCCAAAACATTATGCATATTTGCATTGCTAAAAATATAGGAAATACTTCAAAACTAAAACTCAAAGAGGAAATTACAATAGAAAATTTAAATACCCATTAATCATACTATAATATAATCAGTTTAAGAATTAAAAATCTGTATATCTACTAATCATGCCACATTTTTTCCAAAAATATTTTTAAAAGTTTGTTAAAAAATTGTTTCTACTAACACAAGTATATCGCGCAACTCTCTCTATAAAGGAATAAAGCATAATTGATAAACTACTTTTTTACCATAAATATTATCTTAAGCTATTCTTAGATGGTATTTTAACTATCTGTTGGAATAGATAAATTTACACAAATTTAAGCTGACTTTTAAATCAATATTTTCCAAAATGCAATCACTTATTTTATTTTGCTCCGCTTTTAATAATATAATATTTTGATTGAAAATTAAAATTCCATTGAGCTGCATTTACTAAGAAAATATACATTTAAATTGATATTTTTTTTTTTTTATAATCACAAATGAGTAATAGAATATGACCTTTATTAAACCAAATATTTTGACTATATTATTGAATCATAAATGGGAGAAATACAACGACATTGAAACAAAAATGTATATTAAACAAAATATTTAGACCATTACATTTTTTTCAGATAATCGTTGTAAATCGTTTTCTTAACATTTAAGTGGTTTTTGTATTTACGGTTCAATAGTTTCTTTTTAACTTTAAATATTATTTTATATATACCGCTCATAAATTCTAGAGCAATTTGCACTGTTTCAAATGAGAACTTCCATATAATGAAAATAGTATGTACCTCTGCTTTATTCATTTTATTTTAAGTTTTTTTCGCTCATCAGAAATGTGCGTATATATATATATATATATATATCACTTGGAAGTTGATACTTCATTCCATTTAAAATGTCATTGCTCCTATGTCTATTAATTATAAATATCCACACAGTTGTTTATCTACATTTAATAATGATAATAATATTTTTTTTCGTTTCCTTCTTATTATTATTGCAAGCAAAAGATAAAAAAAACATTGGATGGATCTAAATGAACTATAGAAACTAATAAATAATATTTGAATTCAATTTATTACAATAGATACACTAGTTGGGATGCATAATGGATAAAATTTTGTTATGGTAAAATCAGTATTCTATAATATTTAGAACATTTATTTACAATTAGCTTATGATTTTTTTACATCGAAAACAAAATGTAGTAATTATTATTCAAAAAATATTTTCGCTAATGTCTTTAGTAAGCTTAAATTCTACCACTGTAACTAAAGATACAAATATTGTTATGTACGTGATTAATAATCTCACTTTTTTCATATTTCATACATCTCTAATTGATAAATTCAATTTATGAAGCCAATAAGTATTCAGATGGTACTGCATCTGTTGAGACTACTGTTGTGTATAGGAACATCCAAAGAGCAGGCTTTATTTTTGAATCAAGCAAAAATGTTTAGTATATTAATTTCAGCCTATAATTTTGTAGTTTCAAATTCTTCATTAACCAATTAAAATAACATCTTGATTTTAGATAAGTTACACATAATAAAATTACAACATGAGTTATTGGCAAGAAAGCCACTGGAAATATGAAAATTTGAGTCGTCATTAATATTTTAGGGTAATAGTCAACTGAGTATACAGGGACTTAATATGGGAAATCTTTTCTACAAATAAACTTGCAACGTTCACAACATTTTCCACCAGATTGCGCAAGTTCTAAGGAAGTTGATCTATAAATCTGCATAACAATGTTAAATAATATCCATCAACTTGCAAAATAAAATATTCCCACAAATAATATTCATTTAATATGAGATAAATTAAAAATTAATCTAGAAAACATTCCATGATTACTTCTAATTAACATGAGATAGTATTGTTTTCCATCCATATTGAATGTTTTCTATTTCACAAATTGAACTTTATGAGAAGTCAAAATACTATTATCTGAATAGATTAAATAAAATTGATGAATGAACTGAATCTTTTGGTAGAACTTTGCATAAAAGTTTTTATTTACTGCGATTATCATTTAACACACCATAAATGTTTTATTTGAAAGGATTATGTCAACAAGTTAAGTTTCCTTTATTACAATATGACGTCAACAAAAGATAAGTTGATATAAGGTTACATTCGTGAAGACAACATTATTTTTTATTTTACTTCAAAAGACAATTTCAATAAGATAAATAATCTTGCTTATAACAATTTTCCCTATGATAAAATGAGCCTAATCAAAAGATGGATATTTCTCATGTATTAGAAGAAATATTTTGTTCCTAAGACTCTTTCACAAAGTTTTATGAAATAAATAATAATAGTGTTGATTGATAATTGTTAGATCTAGTGTAATATATATATATATATATATATATATATACACTATAATAATAACTATTATAATATATATATATATATATATATATATATTATAATAGTAACTTACAGTTATTATTATTGGTCTAACGTGTTTTATCTCTTGTGAAATTATTTATAAATATAAATTTTTATTTGACTATTTTATTATGTAACATATATGTACTATTTATATATACATTTAAGTTTTAAATAATACATACCTTAAGCTTTTGAGTAAAATGCCAGATTTGAAGTTAAGAATAAATACTTATATATTTTTTTTAATTTTATTATTAAATCTTAATGACAGTGGAACAATTGATAGTTGAGTTAAGCACGAACTTGTATATAACACACGAGCAGATTCGTTAGTTCTCTTGATAAAAAAAAAAACGAAAGAAAAATAAAATCTTTTCTCTTTAAAAATAGCATTTTTCTTTTATCAATACTACTATTTAATGATTGGAATTTAAATATTAACTTTTCCAAATTAAAATAATTTGTGGATTAAAAGTCTGCAAGGAAAATATATTTAATTTTCTACTCAATCTTAAAGGAATAGCAATATAAAAAAAAAGAACGTCTGTTTAAGTTTTTTGGAAACTACATTGTTTTAATACTTCCGTGATTCTTTGGATATATATAAATTTAAGATAATTATATATATATAGGATAAAACAATGTGTTTTGAGTAAAACAGCTTTATATCGTAAAGGTTTCAAAACCAACCTTGCATGCTATTTTAAAATATTTTGAAATATTGAATATATAGAACGTCTAGTGATAATAGAGAAATGAAGATTAAGAACATCTACATTCGAAGAATATTTATTTTATTTACATTAATCCAGTCATTGGATGTTATTAACAGTTTATCGTTTAAGGATAAATGGAAGCATCATTGTACCAATGGATTGGTGATATGCTTCGTAAGAGATCTTCATTGGGTTGATGAACTATAGACTTCAATATCTACGCTCAACTCTCTTATAAATAAGTTTCCTTTATTATTTATTTATATATATTATAATAATGCTTATATTATTTTAATATGTTTATTATTATTATTATTATTATTATTATCTTTATTTCAAATTTGGAATCACATCATATATATCTAAAAAGAAAAATTATATTTATTATTAGATATAATTAATTGAAAGCTTAACATAATTCATCAAATTAGATGAGGGATATAAAAAAATAGTTATTATTTGACAGATATCTTAAACAGGATTATATTGTGTTTACTACGTAATATTGTAAACGTTTAATGTATTTTTATTTATTAAAAATACATATAATATATAAGTTATACAATGGCAAATAATACTTATATATGGGTAATTGTGAAGCATATAAATAAGAACGATAAATAAATTAATAAGTTACATAAATTATTAATTTTTGAACCCAGATATTGTTTTTATATATCTGTTAATTTAAGCTATTTTCTTTAATTTTTGAAAGTTTATTATAGTATTGAGTTTTATCATAGGGTATTAAATAAAAAAATATCATTTATTAATATTCTTTTAAAATGATAAAATTCATCCGTATTTATTTATTAATATTTTATTATCTATTCTATTATATTTTTTATTGTTTATTAAATATTGATTTGTTAACGTGATCTCTTTGTCTAATCATTATTGAATTATATTATATATATGCTAGTATTATAAATATCATATGAATAATAGTTATAATTAATGCTTATATAAAGGCATATGAAATAACTTGTTTTGAAATTATTCCTGAAAAGAGCTAATTGCAAATTTTCCGTGAGTTTGAATATCGTGGCATAATGGTGACTGAAAGAAGGATGAAAGATGGATGACCTGGTCTAAATTGTATTTAAACTTATTTAAAGATTATTGAGCTAGCATAATAAAGATATATATAATCATGGATTTAGTATTTCATCGATTCATTTCTAGCATTCTACTTGAAGACCCAAAGTCCGATTGTAGTGAAATGCGTATCCTCTTTCTAAGGAATTTAATCATCTCTTTATATTTAACAAGACCAACTTAGATTTTAAATATAATCCATTCTGTTATATTTGGTGAACCTAACTGTGAAGTATTAAGTTAATGATTTCTAAACATTATATATAATTGATTATATTACAGTTAATACATCAACTGGGATGATTAAATGCCGTTCCGTTATATTTGGTGCCTCAACTAAGGCTATCAAATAGGCTGTCCTGTTATATCTGGCGACCCAAATGTTAGGGGCTTCGATTAATTAAATCTCATACCCTGTAGACTGCGTTTTATCTGGTGTGCAACGTTTTAGGCATTGAATCTATAATTTCGATTCATTATATATGATATTTATAATTGCAAGATTAATATAAATAAAAAAAAATGGTAACATATATAATATGATTTAGAGAGATCAATATTTAAATAACTAATTATTAAATTATGTTTTAAACAAGAGTTGAGTGGGATAAAGTTTTATATAGACATAGACGTTTAAAAATATACACATATATTATTAGAACATCATAAGTATATATAAATAGCATGGGGTGGTAGAGAACTTTACGATATAATATTTTGGTTATAAAAAATATATATACACTTAAGTAATATTTGAATTAAGTTAAAATTTGTTATGCTGCGAAGTGGGAAAATGTTTTCAAACAAAGATATTAAATGCTCTAGTCAAATGCAAGATGATTTGCAAAGTGAACTAAGTGATGATAGTAATATTATAGAACAATCATCATTAGTACAAGCACCTGGGGGTTCTACAACCATAATTGAATACCCTGAACAAACACCGAGTTTAGATCAAGTGTTATCTCAAACACAAAATATAGTTGATGAAGGTTTAAATCAATCATCTACAATTGAGATTAGTCAATCATCTAATGTTGGAACAATTCAGCAAATGTTACAAATGTTTATGAATAAATTAGATGATTTAAAAAGTGATTTGAATCAAAAATTGGATGATAATATTAATAGTTTAAAAAGTGATTTGAATCAAAAATTGGATAATAATAGTAAAAAATTAGATAGTTTAAAAAATGATTTGAAGGTTGAAATAACAGGAATTGAAAATAAACTATCTACAAAAATCCAACAATTAAATTTAAATGTGGATAATGTTAAAAAAGATAACATAGAAATTAAACAAGCATTAAATGATTTAAAGAATGAAATTGATGAAAATAATTCAAAATGTCAACAACGGTTTAGTGAGTTCCAAGATGACATAATAGATAAATTTAATGTTAAATGTGATGAAATGTATAAAAATCAAGGAATTTTTAGGGATCAAGTAAAAGAAGAACAAAATAAAATACGGAATGAAATCCAAGTAGATAGACAACAAACACAAGCAAGAAGAGATCAACTATCTACTAAACATAATAATGAGGTAGAATCTCAGAATAAGGTATTGGAGACTATTGATCATCAACTTAAAACTTTAGAAAATAAAATGAATTCAATAGAAATTAATACAAATATAGACAAAAATGTATTGGGAAAAATTAAGGAAAGATACTACCGAAACTTGGAATAGAGTAAATAAAATAAAGGAATCAACTGATAGTAGATTTTTGGTTATTGAAACACAGATATGTAAAAGAACACCAACTATAGAAATGCATCAGGTTGAAAATAATGTAAATACTTATAGTTATAATCAAGAACAAAATCATGGTGAAAATCATTTGGAGGTCATTCAAAAAGATCCACAACAAGTAATTGACTCTGGTGATAGATCAAATTTTCAGTATCATATAATGCCTGAAGTTGAAAATTATCCTAGTAATTTTGAATTAGAAGGGTTAAACTTAAATACTTATAGGATTAATCATGAAAATCAAACATCAACTTCTCAGTTGAATGTTTTAGAAAAACAAAAGGTATACAACCATTCAATACCAAGTAGTACAATTAACCAATTTGTTAGGTTAAAAATATTCAAAGGATCTCATAATGAATCTCCGATAGAACATATTAGAAGCCTTAATCTTTATTTTTCCGTTAGCCATAGTTTATCAGAAGGAGAAAAAGTGATTGTTGCATATAGTCACTTACAAGGAGATGCATTGATGTGGTGGGGGTCTTTATCACAAACTCCATCTACTTATATGAAATATCAAGAGTTATTAATTAAAAATTTTTGGAATAGAGATAAACAAGAGGCTTTATTGTACCAAATATTCCAAGATAAGTATAATTAGACACCTGGAGAAACCTTGACCAAATTCTTTCGCCGTCAAATAACAAAATTAAGAACACTTAATATTTATCATTTAAGTGAAGGCAAAATGATTAGAATAATAAAAAGAAATTTACCACTTAAAATAGAACAATCATTATTGTGTACCAATAGAACAAATAGTAGAACTTTTAAATAGTATTGATATGAATCAAACCAATTTATCAATTAGATTACCTGATAAAAAAAAGGAGGAAGCTTCAATCAATACAATATTTTATAATAGAAGGAAAAATAATAGAAATACCAATTATTGGAAGGGAAAAACATCTCAAAGGAATATACCTTATGACCCCTCTCCCAAAATAAATCGTGATAATTTAAATAAAGTAAAAATAACTTCTTCTAATAATCCAAGAAATTCCCCAAAACCGGGATGTAGTAAAGATATATCTATAGATTCACATAAAACAAACTAAAAGGGTACTTGAGGAAATGTTCATCACCTCAAGAAACCAAATACCCAAAGGGGAACTTGAATCAATCTTTTACACGAGAAATCACTAACATGATGTGTTCATGGGAAGATAAAACACCAAATTTTGTTTTACAAAGTTGCCCTATGATAGAAGTTTTGTTTGAGAACTTGCTGGTTAAGGCATTAATAGATTCTGGTACCCAAATTTCTGTGATATCAGAGACATTTTACCAAAAGATTTTAGCAATAAATCGTAATATCAAAATTTTACCACTGAAATCTATGCAGGTTACCATGGCTAACAGTAGAAAAGCTAAATTAATCCAAAAACAAATTTGGGTTGAGATTAAAATCGGCCAAACAACTCTCTATCATGTATTTTTAATTTTGAATGGTTTGATTCATAATGTTATTTTAGGGGCAGATTTCCTACATTTGAACACTTGTGTAATTGATTTCTGTAATAAAACAGTTAAAATTAATGATGCAGTCTTAGAGATGACATTGCTTCCAAGATATGATCAAATTGAAGTTGACTCTATAACATCTAGCATTTCAGAAACACTTTTAGAGAGTAAACTCGCAGAATCCAACTTGCTTGGAAGTGATGATATGTTAAAATTATGATTTGTTATAAGAGAATTTAATTCTATTTTCTCAGACATACCAGGAGTGATAAAGGGATTCCAACAGAGAATTAGATTAATTCATGATCAACCATTTCAATCTAAATCATATCCTATTCCATACCAATACCGGGAAGATATATCTAAGCAAATTAGTAAAATGCTGGATTGGGAAATCATTTCCAAATGCTCTTCACCTTACTGTAATCCAGTAGTAACTGTGAAGAAGAAAGATGGGTCGATGAGATTTTGTTTAGATGCTAGACAACTAATTAAAATTACTGTCCCAGACAGAAATATACCACCACCCATACATGAATTATTCATGAAATATGGAAACAAGAAGGTATTTTCCACTTTCGATTTAACCTCCAGCTATTGGCAGATTGAACTTCATCCAGAAGATCGCCAATATACTGCTTTTCGTTATGAGGGTTTTACATACCAATTTAATAGGATGCCATTTGGATTGATAAATAGTGGTGCAGGTCTAATCAGGTGTTTGGATAAGACTTTATCTCCTGAGGTAAAACAAATCATAATTATTTATGTGGATGATGTAATTATTGCATCCACCACAGTTGAAGAACACCTTCAACATTTATCTATATTTTTAAAGAGTGTTTTCTGAAAGGTATAAAAATTAACTTCAAGAAGAGTACTTTAGTTTCCAACCAAGTAGTCTTCTTAGGTCATATTGTTGGTTGCAATGGGATAAGACCTCATCCAGAGAAGATCTCTGCCATTCAAAACTTTTCTAAACCATCTACTCGAAAACAAATTAGATCATTTTTAGGCCTATGTAATTTTTACAACCGTTTCTATCAGAAGTTCTCAGACCACATGGAACCGTTGCTAAAATTGATTAGAAAAGATGAACATTGGAAATGGACTGAAGAACAAGACCGTGCATTTGAGAATATTAAAACAGGGTTTTTAAAGTTAACTATGTTAGCTTTCCCTGATTTTAATAAACCATTCATTGTTCAAACAGATAGTAGTGGTTTTGGATTAGGGGTAACACTGTCCCAAATCCAAGAGGATGGCCAACCAGGTGTCCTCTACTTTATAAGCCAGCTCTTGAAAGATCCAGAAATAAATTACATGGTTACAGAGAAGGAAGCAATAGCAATAGTCTGGGTTTCCAAAAATTTTGACAAATGCTACTCGGATCAGAGGTGATAGTGATCACTGATCACAAAAGCCTTGAATTCCTGAATCACAGTTATCTGACTAATAGTCGTCTAGTTAGATGGAGTTTACTACTACAGGAATTTAATTACACTGTGCATTATTGCAAAGGATCCGAGAATATCGTGGCTGATGTGCTTAGTCAAAATCCATGTAGGTCAGAACAAAATTATTTGATGGTAGACAATGCCTACATTACAAATGTCAATGTGATGGCTGATAGTAATGTAGAGAACGAGTTGGAAAACTTACCAGAGATACAATTTAATGACCCAGAATTAAACCCAATTATAAAAGTTTTATTAGGGGTAGAAGTTTTGGATGCACCTAAAGATCTTAACTATTTTAAATTAGAACAACAGGTCTTACTATATAAAGAGAATGATAACGTTGATGAGTGGAAAACAATAATACCAAAGTCTTTACATGACCCACTCATAAAATACGTACACTGTCTATACGGGCATTATGGTGCTCATAAGACAGAACATACCCTTAAGAATTGGTTTTACTGGCCAAAAATGTATAAAGACATCTTGAAATCACTCCAGGATTGTCTAATTTGCTTAAGAGCTAAGTCAGTAAACCAAAATTATATTAATTCAATTAATTCTATCATTCCAGAAAGACCAAACGAGATCTTAGCAATTGACTATTATGGGCCTTTGCCTCCATTCAACAAACAAAAATATTTATTAGTCACTTATGATCTCTTTTCCAAATATGTTGCTGCTTATCCGATACCCCAAGCCAATTCTAATCATACAATCAAAGTATTGAGTACTCTCCAATTTCCAATGATAGGAAAGCCGAAAACCATACTAACTGATCATGGTACACCTTTTCTATCTAAGGAATGGAAGAAATGGGTAGATATATCAAAAATAAAACATGTGCTAATCTCTATTAGGAATCCACAATCAAATCCATGTGAACATATTATGCGGGAGCTTGGACGTTTGTTTAGGACCTATTTAGAAGAGGAGCACAAGGGTTGGGTAAAGCAGACAAAACGTGTAGTAGACTATATCAATTGGAGTTTAAATGAATCTACAGGATTCTCACCCATCCGACTACACTTTCATCAAATTATACCGATATTATTTAAAAAACATAAACCTATTATTAATGAACCCAAAATAAATGGAGAAAATGATATTTTACAAGCTCATAAACAACTTGTTAAAATGGCAAATAATAGAAGTCAGAATAAAAAAAATGTATTTATGAATTTAAAGTTGGAGATAAAGTTTTGATAAAGACTTTCCATCCCAGCAAACCATTGGAGAATAAATACCATAAATTCTTCAATATATATGAAGGACCTTATACTATCGTTAAAAGGGCAGGTCCAAATGCATTTTGGATTAACCAAGAAGGAGAGATTTGTGGTACATACAATTCATGAATTTTAAAACCCTATTTTGGCTGCTTATAATATTTTATAAAGAAATGAGGTGAAGACCAAGATAAGAATTGGGCAGTGTAAACCATACGGTTGTATAAAAAATAATAATAATAGTGATCAATGTAAAGCGAAGTATAGTTAAAAACATTAGCTTTGGTGAGGGTATTTTTTAATGCCTTAAAATAATTAAAACCATAGAGTCAATTCATATTTATAAAAGGATACTCTAATATTTATTTAGTCCTTTTCAAATCCATAAGTCTTAAAGAAGCAGGAATAAGGCTAGTAAATATATTTGTGGTCCAAGAAGGAAACACATTATTTTTTTTTATTTTTTTTTTTTTTATAAAAAAAAAAATATTAACTCATCAAAGTCCTTATTTTTTTTTATTTTTGATCATTATCACAAGAATAAAATAGCCCAAGTATTAGGAAGATATAACAGTTAAAAAAAAAAAAAATTCAACCCTTCATAAAATCCAACTATAAATGCAATTAAACTATAAGAATATACTAAAATAGTTGTGTTTAAAATTTTAACTTAAATTAAAATTTTAAATTTCCGAAGGGAAGGGGAAATATAATAGTAACTTACAGTTATTATTATTGGTCTAACATGTTTTATCTCTTAGGAAATTATTTATAAATATAAATTTTTATTTGACTATTTTATTATGTATACATATATATATATATACATTTGAGTTTTAAATAATACATACCTTAAGCTTTTGAGTAAAATGCCAGATTTGAAGTTAAGAATAAATACTTATATATATTTTTTATTTTATTATTAAATCTTAATATCAGTGGAACAATTGATAGTTGAGTTAAGCATGAACTTGTATATAACACACGAGCAGATTCGTTCATTCTCTTGATAAAAAAAAATGAAAGAAAAAGAAAATCTTTTCTCTTTAAAAATAGCATTTTTCTTTTATCAATACTACTATTTAACGATTGGAATTTAAATATTAACTTTTCCAAATTAAAATAATTTGTGGATTAAAAGTCTGCAAGGAAAATATATTTAATTTTCTACTCAATCTTAAAGGAATAGCAATATAAAGAGAAAGAACGTCTGTTTAAGTTTTTTGGAAACTACGTTGTTTTAATACTTCCATGATTCTTCGGATATATATAAATTTAAGATAATTATATATATATATATATATATATATATATATATATATATATATATATATATAGGATAAAACAATGTGTTTTGAGTAAAACAGCTTTATATTGTAAAGGTTTCGAAACCAACCTTGCATGCTATTTTAAAATATTTTGAAATATTGAATATATAGAACGTCTAGTGATAATAGAGAAATGAAGATTAAGAACATCTACATTCGAATAATATTTATTTTATTTACATTAATCCGGTCATTGGATGTTATTAACAGTTTATCGTTTAAGGATAAATGGAATCATCATTGTACCAATGGATTGGTGATATGCTTCGTAAGAGATCTTCATTGGGATGATGAACTATAGACTTCAATATCTACGCTCAACTCTCTTATAAATAAGTGTCCTTTATTATTTATTTATATATATTATAATAATGCTTATATTATTTTAATATGTTTATTATTATTATTATTATCTTTATTTCAAATTTGGCATCGCATCATATATATCTTAAAAGGAAAATTATATTTATTATTAAATATAATTAATTGAAAGCTTAACATAATTCATCAAATTAGATGTGGGATATAAAAAAAATAGTTATTATGTGACAGATATCTTAAACAGGATTATATTGTGTTTACTACGTAATATTGTAAACGTTTAATGTATTATTATTTATTAAACATACATATAATATATAAGTTATACAATGGCAAATAATACTTATATATGGGTAATTGTGAAGCATATAAATAAGAACAATAAATAAATTAATAAGTTACATAAATTATTAATTTTTGAACCCAGATATTGTTTTTATATATCTGTTAATTTAAGCTATTTTCTTTAATTTTTGAAAGTTTATTATAGTATTGAGTTTTATCATAGAGTATTAAATAAAAAAATATCATTTATTAATATTTATTTAAAATGATAAAATTCATCCGTATTTATTTATTAATATTTTATTATCTATTCTATTATATTTTTTATTGTTTATTAAATATTGATTTGTTAACGTGATCTCTTTGTCTAATCATTATTGAATTATATTATATATATGCTAGTATTATAAATATCATATGAATAATAGTTATAATTAATGCTTATATAAAGGCATATGAAATAACTTGTTTTGAAATTATTCCTGAAAAGAGCTAATTGCAAATTCTCCGTGAGTTTAAATATCGTGGCATACTGGTGACTGAAAGAGGGATGAAAGATGGATGACCTGGTCTAAATTGTATTTAAACTTATTTAAAGATTATTGAGCTAGCATAATAAAGATATATATAATCATGGATTTAGTATTTCATTGATTCATTTCTAGCATTCTACTTGAAGACCCAAAGTCCGATTGTAGTGAAATGCGTATCCTCTTTCTAAGGAATTTAATCATCTCTTTATATTTAACAAGACCAACTTAGATTTTAAATATAATCCATTCTGCTATATTTGGTGAACCTAACTGTGAAGTATTAAGTTAATGATTTCTAAACATTAAATATAATTGATTATATTACAATTAATACATCAACTGGGATGATTAAATGCCGTTCCGTTATATTTTGTGCCTCAACTAAGGCTATCAAATAGGCTGTCCCGTTATAATATATATATATATATATATATTGTAATCCTCCTCTAACACTTATCATACCTTTCCTATCAACAAATATCCAGGGCGCCAATTCTATTAATAATAGAATAAACTACTAGTTTCATCTTGCTTTAAATTATTAGTGAGACTCTTATAATGCTATCCTACCATATCTTAATTTAGTTGGGGGCTACAGAGATCTATAAGATGTAAAATGCATACTGAATATAGGAGGAAACATTATGATTTAATAGGAATAAAGCATCTAAAAAGATGTGATACGTTGGACTTTTCCCGTCATTTGTAAGTGAATGTTGAATGGCTAGAAAATTTTAAACTATATTTAAACTTTCCAAATACAAACAACTTGTTAGTAATAACACACAAATAGACAATACAGGTTAGTAATTATACAATGTCTCTATTAGTATTATTCTCCACTCTTCTTCGGGTGTTGCTAGCCTACATGCACAGTGATAATATTCACTTAAAAGTTGAACTGCCACCTTTAGTTTTTTGAATATCGAATTTAAGGCAAACACTCTACCAACTGAGCTTTTCTGTCAAAGGAAATATATAGTAGAAATTTGATGTATTTATATATGCGGGTTCGTTTAAATTCTCCTGAGTCCTTCAATTTTTTTTCATGGCTAATTACTTTTTTATTTTATTTATTTTTTTATTATTTTTTTCTAAGAGCAAGATTAATTAGAGGCTTCCATATATTGTGTCTTGCCACCTTTGCTCAGCAACATTTACATGGAAGAACTTGAAACCATGACCATAAATACTACTCCATTTCCATCTAAAGTGTGGCTTCGATATGTTGGTGATACATCTGTGGTATGGCTACATGGTGAGGTAAAATTAGTCATTCTCAATGCAGATTAACAACATATCTCCTGTAATTAAATTCACAATGGAATCAGAAGAAGAACAAAAATTGGCATTTTTGGATGTTCTTGTGACAAGACTCCCTCAGGGCAAAGTAAAAACAACAGTGTATAGGAAACCAACACACACTGTCAAGTACTTGGCATATACATCATATCATACAAGAAGGCCTAAACAAGGAATTGTACTATCACTATGGATCAGAGCAAAGGAGGTTTGTTCAGAAACCAAGGATTTGTAAAAATAAAAAATTCACCTAGAACACATGCTTATGAAGAATGATTATCCATCAGCAGTCATCAGGAAAACTTTCAATAGGCAACCTATGAGACAACAAAAGAGAGAACAATTATTGATACAGTAGTGTATCCATACATACCCAGAAATGTGGACAAATTAAAGAAAATCTGCAGTCAATATAACATTAGAACTGCTTTCCAAAGCCATACCACACTTCGAGGAATACATATTTCTACTAAGCCTAAATTAGAAATGCTGAACAACAAAAACTGCATCTACGAAATACCATGTTTGTGTGGAAATACATTGGTGAGACCTGCATCCCTGTTGAAGAGAAATTGAAAGATCACAATCTAATGGTTAAAATAGAAAAAAAAACAGATGTGTCTACAGTAGCATAGCCATATGTTTAATTGGAAAAATATACAAATATATTGGATAAAAAGGAAAAAATGCATAGAAGAAAATTCAAGAAAGCTGCTCATATGACAATGGTAAATAATCTTATAAGTCAACCTAGTGTGCCAATACACAATGTATGGGAGCCTCTAATTAATGTTGCTCTTAGGAAAAAAACAATATTAAAATAAATAAAAAAAGTAATTAGCCTTGATAAAAAAATTGAAGTACTCAGGAGAATCTGAACCAACCCTCATATATAAATATATTAAATTTCTACTGTATGTTGTCTTTGACAGAATAGCTCAGTTGGTAGAGTGTTTGCCTTAAATTCAATATTCAAAAATCTAAAGGTGCGAGTTCAACTTCTAAGTGAATATTGTCACTATGCATATAGGCCAAAACCTATATTGTCTATTTGTGTGTTATTACTAATAAGTTGTTTGTATTTGGAAAGTTGAAATAAAGTTTAAAATTTTCTATACATTCAACATTCACTCATAAATAATGGAAATAATCCAACATATCACATCGTATAAGTTTTAAAATAAATAAGTGATTGAAATTGATAAAGTTCCACTATTTAAATTTACAAGTTATAGTTTAAAGATCATCTCCTCCCATCAACCAAATGTATGACAAATTTAAATTAATAAAATAAAAATGTAATACCATTTAACTCTACTATATGTTAAGTTTGAATTAAATACAAAATAAAATATAACAATACTTAACTTTTATTGTACAGTAATTTAAAATAAGTAACTGAATTAATGTATGATCTAAAATAATAAAAGATTGTCTCAGAGAATTAACTTATTGTATGGCTTAATTTTAAATCTATACTCTACAACAACTATTAATTATTATCATAAAAGTAATGACATAAATTAAGCATTATTCTAATAAAATAATAATAGTTAGATAATGAAAGAAGTAGGGTGCATTTTGATTTCAGGGAATCATTAATTAGCCAAGCCCTTTCTATATTGTTTGGATCAAGAAAGCAACATCATCAGATATGAACATGATCACTATTAAATTATGGAATAGTGCAATCATATCATATTGGATATACAAGTGTGGAATCATATACATGATTGCATGTCAAATAAAAACTCTGAACAAAGCTTTTAAATAAATAAAACATTTATTACAAGATAATTAAATAAACATTTGATTTTCTAATTTACGTATATACATGTTTTGGATAATTCTAACATCAATGATTGAATAATCACATTAAAATAAACTTTCTGGTATTTTAATTCAACATATGCCAGCTATCAGTCCATTTGATAAGCATATGAAAAGAAACTTTATAATACTAGCACAAAAATATTAAAATATTAAACTAAACTTCTTGATATTTTACTTATAAAATATATGCAAGCTATCAGTCAATTCTGATAAGCCTATGGAAAAAAACATTACAAACACTACACTAGAATAATTAAATCCCCAATTATTATTTTTTGTATTTTATTTCCAATATACTCAAGCTATCAGTCAATTCTGATATTCTTATGAAAAGAAAACTATTAAATACTGACACTAAAACAGTAAAATATGAAATTAAAATTATTGGCATTTTTACTTCAGATGCACATTAAAATAAAACAAGAGAGATTTAAATCTATGTGTAAGAGGTCAAGACATCCTTAATAAATCAAATCAATAATTCTATTAATTAGCTACACTTTATTTTCTTTTGCATGCTTATCCAAAATGAGGATGAAACATTCTGAGAGTTGAAGGTATAAAAGATAAAACAATTAAAGTGGTGATGTGAACCATTAATTAAAGAATTACAAATCAATGATGGATTTCTCCATTCATTCCGAATTAATAATATTTTATGCATGTATCTGAATTGTGCTACCTGTTATAAAATAATTAACATAGCTAAATCCAATTAATTTACTTATGAAATTTGGATAAAATGTCATAATATGAATGATGCAATGGTCAACCAAGCTTTAACACTAATTCTGTTTCAGTTGTTCCATGAGAAAAATAAATTCTACTTTTATTTTATTTTCTTATCAGAAAACTATCTTATACTGGGCTATAAATAAATAATAGGAAAACATTCCACAAAAATACATGAAGGATAAGAAGACTTTCTTAACTGTAATCCTTTAAATAACAAAACACAGTGACTCCCTAGCCTAATTATGAGATTTAAATGCTGGTGTGGACTTTGTCTCATCACCAAAGACAAATAAAATACATTACTTTGTTTCACATACTATAATTATCATAAAATACCATTACTTAATCTGGAAAATGTAATCCACTCCTGACAAATATTTCAACAAACTAAGAAAGAGCTCTTTCAATCCCTGACAATAAATTATATAACAACAAATTTATTTCTGCATAGCCACTAAATACATTTCAATCAAAGCATAAAAAATAATAAATTCACTCTTAAGTAAATCCCTAATCCTTCCACTTCTTTTTGGCACACCACATCATCCAAAACTGATGGATATTAAGTTATTTTACTTTTTACTTCAGCAATTATATAACTGGATTAAATAACAGACAGGTATACAAGCATAATAATGCATCAAATAATTTCAAATCACATTCGATAAGGAAATACTGCAACAACATTAATTAATAAGTCATAAAAATGAAAATGAAGCTTTAATTTCTGATTAAATATAATATTTTAACTTTGAAATATAATAATTATTACTAAATAATCATCATTATTTCTAGCAAAGCAAAGACAAAATAACAATTTAGTGTATTTGACATTAACCCATAAATTGAAATAAAAATCAGTTTTGGGACAAACAACAAATCTTTAAATTTGGCGCAAAATAATTATTGAGAAATGAACATCATAACTTCTTAAAAGTGCAAAGATAAAACAATAAATTTTATGCAATTACCCCTTTCCAAAATGAGCTCTTAGCTCATTAAAATCAAAGAGATATTTCTATTGCCAACATCACATATAGAAATATATGTACACATTAAAACTATATTAAAATAATAACTAAATACCCAGTATAATATTTCACCATATTATACTTTTCCGAGACATTCTTGAAGAGAGAAATAATAATTAAATTATATATATATATATATATATATATATATATATATATATATATATAATACATATATATATATGACAATAGATGGCGTTATACCAAAAACACCTTCAAGCGTTTGTTTACATAAACGTCAGAGTGAGTATTTCACTATCTCTAACTTAATTTCCACCTTCATATCATGAAGAGTTTGTGTTTTAGATCTAGTTTCTTAATCCTGTCCTTCACTGACGATAGCAAATAGCTTGAAATCGTGATATGAAGGTGGAAATTAAGTTAGAGATAGTGAAATACTCGCTCTGACGTTTATGTAAACAAACTCATGAAGGTGTTTTTGGTATAACACCATATATTGTCATAAATACAAGCGTATGCAAGTTTTTAACTTGTGTTTTTTGTTTTTCATAAATGTAACTTTGAGGTTTTTCTTGCAATGATATATATTGCAGAGACTTCTACTATGTAGTGATGCTGAACTGATATCATACCCATGTAGCTATCTGGCATGCGATGCTGAGTTTGAAGACATTACGTGTCTAAAAGATTCACGCTTGCAAGCTGAATAGAAACTGTTTCTTAAACACTCAGAGTTTGTTTTAGATCTAGTTTCTTAATCCTGTCCTTCACTGATGATAGCAAATAGCTTGAAATCATGATATGAAGGTGGAAATTAAGTTAGAGATAGTGAAATACTCACTCTGATGTTTATGTAAACAAACGCTTGAAGGTGTTTTTGGTATAATGCCATCTATTGTCATAAATACAAGCATATGCAAGTTTTTAACTTGTGTCTTTTGTTTTTCATATATATATAAAACAAATAATTAGTCTACTTATCTTTGAAATACTAACAAAATTAATAATTATAATCATTAAAGCTGTTTTTAGCTCAAACACAAAAGTTCATTTAAAGTCTGTAGATAACACATCTTGGTCATGTACAAACATGATGATGATCATTTGTATAACAATAGATATGAACAAACACATAACAATTGCCTACAGAGAGACAAATAATATTAATTCAATCAAAGTCTTTATTGATAACTAATGAAACTGCTGGCAATATCACATATGAACTTTTCATGATGGCTAATAAATGTTTATTATAGCATAAGTTGAGCAATAATATATTAATTAATTCATTACACTTGTTAAAGCATTTGTTCTAAATTCTCAAAAGTAATTCATTAGGCAATAGCTACTTAGTTCATAAAATCAATTTAAATCTATGTAAGTTTATTGATAATATACTTTAATAATAAAAAATCAAATGTAAATGAGAAGCAATAATAAAAAGCAAATATTAACATCAAGTTTCCATGCTCTCCCACTCATTCAGTTATCAGCACATTTAGAGATAAGTTAATAATTCATTAATTGTGTGTCACACATTCCATTTCTTATTTCTAGAGACACAAATGGTTAGGCATAAAATTTATCAATAATAATAATAAAGTATGTTATAACAAGTTATCTACACACAAACTTCCATTTAAACTTTATTCCTTTATAGCTTGTAAAAATTATAAAAAGAGTTCTTGAAATGTTTTATGAAAAAGTTTAGCATAAAGTTTCCATAGTAATAGTAAAATTCACACTTTCCAATAATTTCCTTAACAGAAAGTAAATCTTCAAATAAAACTTATAATATAAAGACACATTTTAATTATTTTTTAATATTAGAAATAAATTTAGGCAAAGTAGATTTGAAATATAAACATGCATTTTAATTATTTCTTTAATATTAAAAATTAAATTAAGGCAAAGCAAATTTGAGCTATAAACACACATATGGATCCCGAATGATGATTTTAAATCTAGATTAGTCAATTAGAATTGCAGATAAGATATACCTTTTTTCCAAAGTTGTTTATGTCTGCATTTCAATTTTTATTTTCCTCAGAAGTATTTCTGAACTGTTTTTATCCAGAAAAATAATAGAAGTTTTTACTTTTAAGTTTGAACTATGGAAAAACATATTTGTAGAGACACAATTGTATTAATAATATTCTTTTATAGAGACAGAATTGTTGTAATCAGAAAACAATAGCCAACTGTTTGAAAAATTACCCCCTTTTATATCAGATTATTACTTAAGCATATGTTCCTTCCACCAATCCAAGGTAATTCAAAAGTTCAACTCTAAAAACAAAGATTACTCCTCCCATTGTACTGGTATAATTAGTTACAAATATGAAAGAACCTTTCTCACTTGAAAAATAAAGAAAGAACAAAAATCATTTTATCTTTTAAAAAAATATTAATTAAATTGAACCAAGAATAAAATATTCTGAATTTCTGAAGTAACAAAAAATTTAAAAATTAAATATTTTAGCAAATAAAATAATTGTAATGTATTTTTCCATTTGACAATCAACTGGTCCATTCATTCAAAATGTATTTAAGCTGGTTATCCAAGCTATTGATTAGTAAATCAAATATTTTGCTGTGAAACATGATATTTGATAGTTTAATGAAGTACATGAATGGAAAATGAAGTTGAAAGATGGCACAAGCATGCATCCACATCCATAAATGATGTACTACAGGTACCAAACCAATCTGACTAAAATGAAGGTTTCTATGATGATGAGTCAAACATATTGCACTAATTACACTATGGGTTGAAGTATTAAAAGCAAATAAACCAGGAAATTACCAAAACAAACATCAATCACCATGCTACAGACAGATAAGGCAAACTAGTATCAACTTAAACTACACGGACAATTTATGTGGCAAGTCATCTTCCCTTTCTATCATTAAATACTTTCTAATGAAAAATATTAAATATCTCAAAACTTTCAAATTATATCTGCAAGAGCTTTTAAACATAGTATTAGGTCATTAATAAAAAAAGTAAAATTTCAGGTTATTTCATTTTTAGTTAGATGCAATCAGCTGTTACTGATACAGTGTTATTTAATCACCATTGGCTTCTGGTGCAAATGGACATACTAACCAACCCCATTCTTTGTTGGTTTTATTTTCTGATGGGCATATTGCATGAAGAAACTATTGATTGGCATTCCCCAATGCAGACATCACCCCACCTACAACAATATTTCCTACTTATCAGAGGATGTAGTGCCACAAAGACTGGAAGCATCTAGAAATTTATGTATTTGTTTTCCCAAACAGTGCCACTAGAGTTTTCATCTCACTACAACCTTACTTACCATTGTCTGGTTATGACAAACATAGCCCAGAGTGCACGAGATTCTTGTTAGCAAAAAGCAATGAATGACTAGTGATGCAAAACAGAATTGGGCAACAAAATTAATTTTAAATAACAACAATTGTATTTAAGAACAATTCATTACCAAATTCTTTTAATATAGTTCATTATTTGTATCCATGTGAAAACTCATTTTCAATTCAATTATGAGAAGAAATGTAGAAGCCTTTCAAGTAAAGTATACATATACAATTAATGCATGAATGTTTTAATTATTTGTTCCAGGTATGTATGTCCATTTTAGATAGGAAAATGTGTAGGGTCAGCAATTCCAAGTTTGTGGAGCATTTATAATTTAATCAAGTATAGGTGTAGTTTATACCCATAAGTTTTATTATTTTATTCAGATATAGATATGATTTATATAAAATTTTATTATCTTAAGACCCATTGCAGGTAGATAAATGAGTAATATGAACAATTTCAGGTTTGTGGAGCATTTATGATTCTATCAAGTGTAGATGTATATGCATACACATAAGTTTTATTATTTTATTCAGATATAGATATTATGCATATAAGCATTTGTAAATCATATAGCATTTTATTATTTTAAAAACCATTGCAAGTAGGTAAATGGTAGTATCAGCTATTTCAGGTTTGTGGAGCATTTATAATTTGAACATATAATGCAATTGATGTTTCCATATCAGGTATATATACATGCGTGTGTTTGGAATTAAATCACAAATTATTATTGTATTGTTTTTTTTTTTCCTTATTTTAAAGAAAGTTAAAAAACCTATCATCAACTTTTGATAGAATTAAAGACTGATAGGTAAAACATTATTATTTCAAGAAAATACACATATTGAAAAAATAGCCATGTTTAAATAATTTTCCTAAACTAATAATTTAATTTTACCTTTTTGTTTTATAAAAATTGATAGCTATAATTTTAATTCATATTCAATTGTAATTGAATCATTTCTAATTGCTTATCTTTAAAATCATGTCATCATTTATAACTGCTTTTTCTAAATAAATGAGAGTCTATTTTGAAGCCAAATGGCACATTGAAACTTCCAGGCAAGGCTTGGAGATTCATATTTTTTACAGATAGAGAGAGAGAACAAGAGATCTAGCCCATACTAGGATGATGTTTCATTAGGCTGTTTGATGGTTTCATTAAATCACTTTTCTAGTAGTCTAGTAGGTAATTCTTGTGTCTATATTAAAAAATATTGTCTCTGAATCTATTAATGAATTTCTAACAATTTGTCAGCCTATTTATATTTTTTCTCTCTGAAAATGGATTCACCTTATATGCCCTTTTGATCTTATTGATTATGCTTTTTCATCTTTGTCTGCATAATCCCTAGATCATTGGACATTTTCACTTAGATGGGAACTGATGTTTAATTAATGAATATTTTCAATTATCTGCCAAAATGTGTTTTTGAATCTTAATTTTTCTTTCCTGTGGCATGGGGACTTGACACCTTTAATTATTATATGACAATTATTCTGCCTTAGAAGTTTTCTTCAATCTGATTTTTTTAAAAGTGCCTTTTAACTTAGTGGCTTTAATAAAATAAAAAAAATTCTACTTTTTTCTTTTTAATTGCACTATAAAAGTGTTCATTTCCTTTTTGTTTGACCAAATCATTATGAATTAACAAATTATCTTTTTAATTATGGTCAAATTTCATTACTACTTATCTCACTTTAAAATATTCTTAGTCTTCCTTAAAATATTATCACTCTTCCTTAAAATATTACCAGTCTTCCTTAAATTATTAGTTTTCCTTAAAATATTACTAATCTGACTTGGCTTTAACCTATGACATTTTAATTGGGGGGGGGGGGTTCTCAACATATACATGAAACAACATGTCTGTTTATATATATATAGTAACAGTCTGGTCAAGGACATGGAAAGAGAAGGTCACATCTAACTATGGTCAGACCTAGGGTCTTTGGGTAAAATGCAGGAGATTATGTGATGAAGTTCATCATTTATGATTACATATAAACTTCATTAAACAAGCCTAAGATTTATCTAACAAATCTGCATGTAATTTAAGTCAATTCATCAACAACTCACCCTTCACTTTTGGATCTGTTATGCCAAAGTGCTCGAATTCAGGGAGAGTTCACCTTTGACTTTATTAACAGGTGCATATGCACATACTAACAATTCGTTCATCTTCTCAAAGCTTCTATTAATAAAATACCTATACCTAAAGTCTTTAATAATTTATTTATCAATATTATTATAAAATAATGGGATGTGTTTGCATATATGTATAAGGCATTGACTTTCTCAATGAATGCAAGGAATGCATTAATAAACTACAGAGACTATATTAATTTCAATAAGTTGTATAACATTTATTTTATAACAAAATAGAAAAATGACAACATTAATAATAAAAAAAATAGAATAATCCAATGTTTAGTACAAATCTGGATAATAAAAAAGAAATGCATGTAATTTAAATGCCAATGATGAAAATCTATCATTTCCACAACTTAATAATTTATACTAGCCTCCCATTATTCCCATGATAGAGATCCATACTAAAGACATTTCTGTATACAAAGTAATAATAATAAAAATAATGTTTTAACATGATTATTTAGCAAACTTGGAATTAACTAAGCTATATTTACATTTTATGTACAAGAATTCTTATAGCAGTCAGGTTCCAATAATTGAAAATTGATTATCCGAAATCCCCCACTCTTTTGACAGGTTAAATGTATCTCATGAGACAAAAGGAAATTAAGTGCATTCAGAGAATTAATCATTTTCACAGAATAAATTTAATCAACAAGTGTAAAGAACAAGTAAAATTTGTTCTATCATAGTGCATGAGAATTAATGTTCTACAATAAAACTCTTACCTCAAATTTCAAGTAATCTTTACTGTAGTGACAAACGAAAATAAAATAGTAAGAAAAAGGAATCCAACCTAGATTTTATTAAAAAAAAACAATAATCCCACTTAAAGTTAACTTACCCCACTTGCACTCTCACACTCTTCGAAAATTAACTATTCTAAAAATATTGAATTGGCTGACTCCAAATTCCAAATAATAAGAATAAAATAATAAAGAAAAATAGTGATATATACATAGGTATTTTGAAAAGCAAAAACAAATTTATAATACATAATGAATATAATTTTATGAATTGCTCAATTGACTATATTAGATGAATTGACAGGGTTCTCCATGGCTCATGACTCATATTTCAGGAAATTTCTTACATGCAGATATAGATTGCCCCATGTTGTTTCCAATTGAGGCATTCCAAAGGTGACTAACCACACTGTTTAACTGACATTTTCTCTTGGTCCTTGCATAGACATTCCATTCTGAACAAAGACAGTTTATTAGGCAATTACAATGTAGACAGTACTGTTTTTTAGGCTCCCATGGCTAGCAGATTAATGATCCAACCAGATGACAATCACCTTTTTTTACATAGAATACATGTTATTAACTTAATAAGTGCAAGATTTAAATTGACTACAGTTTGCAATATATATATATATATCCACTCATTTATTATATATCCACTCATTTATTATGATATATATATATATATATATCCACTCATTTATTATGTTGGCTATAGAGATACATATACTTCTTTTAAAATTCACACTTAATTAGACGGTTTATTATAATTTTATTATTTTTGTTTTAACAATTTAAATTGCTTTCTAATGTATATATATTCTAACCTGGTCCGCTTGCATCCCCACTTCCGGGCAGTATATTATATTAAATAAAATGGGTTCTAGCTCAGTTAATAATTAATAAATAAATATTCAGCATTAAAATTAAATGTTTCACTAGCTCAAATTTAAAATATAAATAAGGTTCAGTTTATAAAAATAAATTAAATAAATATTTAATATTTTCGTGAGACTTAGAAGTGAAAATATAGGTGGCAAGATAGATTACATTGAGCCAATATTCTACAAGATACTACCTCAATGGCATAAGAACACTATCTCCCCTATTATCAATTCAAACAACAAACCTATAGTATACTTACGACTTTAATAACTTCTACTCACTAAGACTAAACTAATAATTGAATCTTAATCTTTATCTACTATAATTTAGCTCAATAAAATCTCAGGTTCATAAAATTGTTCTAAGTTAATTTTAAAACTACGGTAGTAAAATATGAGAAGGGATTTTTATGTCATAATCTACTACATTTAAACTAATAATAATAATAATAAATAATAATAATAATAATAATAATAATAATAATAATAATAATAATAATAATAATAATAATAATAATAATAATAATAATAATAATAATAATAATAATAATATTCTTCATTGTATAAAGTAATTCTGTATATTTTTCTTTTCACTATAATTTTATTACCATAATAAAATAATAAATAATATAATATAATATTTTATCTTCATGTAATAATATAATAAATACGTGGTAGCATTTGATAATCTGTCAAACAAAAGCGTGTGGTAACTGATAGCATATAATTCGATATAATATTATGATAACTAATTTATGACCATAAGATAATGTAAAAATTATGATTACTTAATTAAATGGATATCAATAAAATATTCGAATTCTTAAAAATAATTCTTTATTTATCTTTGTGCAAAATTATATGTTTGTATCTATTATTATGGATATATTGTGATCTCATGCAGTGTAGTGGGAAGAATACACAATCTAGACGCACAAATTTTTGAAAAAACAAATTTTAACAAAGTTTATTATTACATTAACAACATAACAACTTATTTACAATATGTACATTTAAAACATCTTAAAGATTTGTACCATTATACATTCTTTATATTCGAACCTCGTTAAGTCTTTACTCTGACTTAAATAAAAAAAAGATACAATAATACAATATTATAAATCCCTGTTTGTTCAATCTTATATAAAAAAATTACATTTATTTAATGCTTACTCAAAATATATTTTACATCATTTAGTATGCTTCTTTTTTTTTATTAAAACATCTATAGAAACATAGTATGGATAAACATAAAATAATACTATTTGAGAACATGGATATCTTTTTTTACTAGACAATTTCACTTTAGAAATATTAACGATATCATGTAAAATTTCTATTGATAATTTATTTCTAAATCATGGATACTATTGTTCACAACACTGTATTTATTTACTATAATACATTCCATTATAACAATATTATAATACTATATAATTATAACTACTAATACATTCTCTATTATTGAATAAATATAAATTGTGCCTAAACTTATTGTGTAGATCGTTTTTACTTTATAGCATTATATTAAAAATATGCAGTACTCATTTTTTAAAAATTGAAATAAATATTTTGAAATATTATTTAATATTTCAAAAGCAACTTTGCTTTATATATTTTATTCTTAAGATCTTATATTTATTTCCAAAATAAAATAAATCTATAACACATTTTATGATTCTTTCATTTGAAGTCCATTGGATTTTCAATTCCAATTCATACAAATTCTATTTCTTCATACAAGTAAATGAACTCATCTCATTCCAAACAATTGCATATCTTTAACTCTAAATCATCTATTATTTTCTTTTAAATATACCATACTGTACGATGTAGCTACTTTTTGGAAATCTAGATAGTGAATAAATTTATAGGATAGGGAAGAAAAACTAGAGTATAACTCATAACTCATATTGAATAAACATATACCATACAGTGTATTTATAAAACTAGAGGCATGAGCTATTTTGTCTAATGTCCTCAGATACTATAAATGATGTCAAGCTTTCCTTCAGCTTTATTGAACATCAATACTCCAAGAAAATAAACACTGTCCAAAATAAATATACAATTTCAGGGCTTTGTTAACCGCATTGCACATCTACAAATATTATAAAATACTATCCATATTCCATAAATATCCTAACTTAATAATCTCCTGGATTCATTCTCACCATATTACTAATACCAGGTCACTATCCTATTCTTATTTCCTAAAGATTTATCAGGTCTTACATTGACAAATTACTAGCTTACATATTCAAATAATAAATAAAATTCAACTATAATTAGAGCAATCTTACTAATCTAAAAGAAAAGTATGCTTACTTCATTATTATATATTCTTAACCGCATACAAACTAATTAGATAATACTTGAACATCCAATAATATGAAAGTTTTTATACAAAGAATCACACAAATATTTATTATCATGTTGGGTTATATTACTATTATAAAATCATAGTATGCATATTCCAAATAAATCCTGATCTCACAATGTTTTAAAATGTTGTACAAAATGTGTTTACATATAATTAAAACATTTATACTTCATTCATTATTATTCATAGGCAATCTAAAAAGAAAACAAAATATACATTATAAAATTATCAATATTCATTAACTATTACCAAGTGATATTATCCAGTCATCACTTTTGCAGTCCTCTTTTTTGTCCACTAGATATAGCATACTATACATGAAAAAAAATATACATCCATACCTTTATTCAAAATGGTCTTATTTAAATTATTAAATTATTATATTATAGAATTTTAATGTTACCAATAGATTAATGTTTATGTTCCTAATCTTATAAAAAACAGAAAATTAATACTTTAACTAAATTAATAAATTAAAAAAATCAACACTATAAAGTTAAAAAAAAATGTTCAATTAACTCTTCAATTGACAAAGGTTCTTGATAAAGTTAAAAAAAAATGTTTATTATTTTTTCGAGAGTTTTTTTTTTTAAAAAAATGTTCTCCTCAAAACACTTTGCTACATCTCCTCCATTGCTATAACAACAAATAAGACAATATATTTCTGGTATTAAGAGCCGTCCAAATTTCCAGTATACACAATAGCAGGCTAAAAAAAAAAAGAATAATAAAACTATTACGTCTTGAAATCAAAAAAAAAAATTAAATAAAATAATCATCAATCTATTCTGGAATAGTAAATAAAATAATAGTTTATAACTTCTATAGTCCAGAATGATGATTATTGAAATTATCATACTAAAAAAATAATCCCATGAAGCTTCCTAGAATATTCCATATTGGAGTAGTAATGCATTATATTCCGTTTGGCTTAGCTTGATCTATCTGACAAACTTTTGTGCAATATAAATATATTTTCATGGTTCCATCCTTTTATTTAATCATATATTTACTTTCTTTATAGGTTTCTTCCTTAGTAAATTTATTTCCATTTAGTAATTGTTTTCAGCATTTTATTATTATCTTAATTTTCAGGTTTTCCAAACAAACTTTCATAAGTGCGTATTAACCCTTTTAGACTTTAGTTTGTTTGTTTTTTATAATATATATGCTTTAGTAAATATTCTCCATGAGTCTTTTCCTAAATAATTTCTTGTAAAATATTTTTTTTAAAATGTTTCCTTCAAAAGGATATAACATTTGCTCTTTTAATATGATATTTCTATAAAATTATCATAAAGCATCCTTGTCATATTGTTTCTTAACTCTGGACAAGCTTATCTTACTATATAAAATAATGTGTCTTTACTTTTAGATGGCAACCAGTTTTTCCATTTAAGTTTCTTGTACAATGTCCATACTGCTATTTTACTCATTAGAACAGTCCTCTTGTTCAGCACTAATGAAACTGTATCAACAAATATTATATACATTTTTAAAATATTATAAATTGAATATATTTTACTTTTTGGTATATCCATTTTATTATCGTGAAGTTCTAATTAGACTTTTGATAAAATACTTCTGATAAGAAAACTTTTAAAAAACTAGCAACACATATTAAATGAAGTTATTAAAATATTTTAGTTTACACTCTCTTTTTGCAAAATACTTTTTTAAAATAATACCTATTAGTTTTTGCAAATAAAATTATAAGAGAGCACTAAAATTGACTAAAATAATAAAATTAAAATTACAATCACCTTGATAGCTTCTGATATGATTCAGCTACCTTTAATACATTATTAATCACACACTGATAAATCAACTGCTATGGTATTTATACCCTGCAAGAATACCTTATTCTATTGGTTGATTCTTACTTTTAGTTTGATATCAAATTTGCATAATGTTGCAAACTTACACAATTACATTTCAAAAAATAAAATTATGATGTATTAAAACTTTAAAAATATTGTTTAAATACTATCTTTAAATTAATTATTACTTTACTAAATTAATCATATACCTTTAAAATAACTTTTAAAACAATATTTAATGAGTTTATCCCACTTTTAATATTTAATTTATCTATTTTTATTTTAATAAAATATTTAACTTTTTTATTAACTGTACTTGTTTTTATTACATTGTTTAAACATGTTATAACAACAATTAACTTAATATTTATTATTAGCTTTATGCTAGGTAACAATTCTATTCAATTCTATAATGCAATTTTACAGTATTTTGAACTTACTAATAATACTAGCAAGCAAGTGTGTGTAACTATTATACAGGTCACATGATTAATAATCAAGACAGACTATCCGATTTTTCTCTGTCTGGGAATAAATAATAAATTGCTACACATGTTGTATTAAATAAAATAATACAATTATATAAAATTTGGAAAAATAATTTGGAAAATATAGAACTAAATACAACTTTAACTACCATAAAAATTACTTTTTTAAACTATACGATATTAATTATAATTATTAAATATAATTTATGAATTTAAATATAACATTTATTTAACTATCAGTTTAACACTACTAAAAACGAACTTTTAAACATACTTATAAATATTTATAGCTGTATTATTTATTATGGCCAGATTTTGCAACCATATGTAACAATATTTTAGCTTTATTTAACTATTCTTAAGTGATTCATTATAATTTTAAGCACTATGTAATTTCACTTGGCTTTAAATTGTACTTTAATGTATTATTAATACAATATAATTAACACATCAAGAGAACATATTCTAAAATTTAAATTTTTTTAGTAATTTACTGTGATGAGCTATTTCTGACCTATAGAAAAGGGCACAATATATATATATATATATATATATATATATATATATATATATATATATATATATATATATATATATATATATATATATCCATTGCTTGAAATAATTTGTTTTCTTTATAATAAAAGTCCTTTTTGCTTCATTAAATCTTGCATTAATTATATTTATAAAATCAATCTGTTTTAACTAAAATCTTCATTTTTAATGGCATTCAAAATCTCTGATTCCAATGACATTAGCTTCTCATAGCTAATGTATAATATTGAAGAACAAAGAGTTCTAATTATTTTGTTTTTTTATAAATGAAGGCATTTCCATTTCCTAGCATAGAATGAATGTATTTAATTTCCTTGCAGCATGAGCCTACTGTTATCCATATCCTTCTCACAATAATCGATTCAAAAAAATTATGCCATTCATTATTACTTCACTCTTATTATTAGGTTGCTTGGCAAAGTATTTGACCCTTGACTGTCATTAAGTTTACTCATTAGAGCCTATATTATTGTTCTATCTTTTGTTGTGATATCTATAACATTCATAAGTAGATGTAATATTGGGTAAACTTTTTTTTGAAATATCAATAAACTTATCTCCTCATACTTCCTCTTTAATTCTTTGATTCCTATCATCCTTTCTCTCTCATTCCTTAAAGTCATTCAAAGTGAGGATCTGACATAGGGCATCAATTTTTTTGTTATGATTTGAATTATATCATTATGACATCTCTATTATAGAAGACATACAAACTTGTTTAGTAACCTCTCTCCCACTCCTGTGAGACTTACTGGATTTTCAGCTTATCTAAAATTAGAGTCACCATCAATATATGTGGAGTAGCTCACAAATAACTCTGATAAGTTTCAAGATTTCTCAGTAAAGTTACAAACTATTTACTAAAACATACCCTCATAAAGAGAAAATAATAATACAGAACTATCAGCACCCTATTCATGCAGTATTTTATTCTCTCTTCTTCCTTTATACTCCATTTATTACCTCTCCTTCTAGCTTTCCATTTACAATTTAGAGCAAAGTTGGTAGTCACATACTCATACTGACCATAATAGGGTTTTAATATTCTGGCATTATAAGTGCCTTTCACTTCTTTCTCAACATATAGCCAAATACCATTTGGACTTGTCTGTTTCATGATAATATACGGTCCTTCATATTGCAAGTAGAATTTTTGATATTTATTTTACCAAGGTTGGCATACATGAGGGGTATTTATAAGTACCTTATCTGCTGCATGGAAATTATGTACATTTTTTCTTTCCATTTTATTACTTTGGTTTGCCATGCTAACTAGCTGTTTATAGGCTTTTTGTCTTATTGTTTCTGCATTTATAATAGGTCGTATATTGTGTGTATATATTTCACACATAATGTTGATATCTAAGGGAAATATAGAGTTGTTTATTTGGCTTACATTTTATGTTTGGCTAAGCATCTGTAAATTATATCCCAGGGAATGTGTAAGTATGTTCTTTCATCATCTAGTTGACTTTGACCGTCTCTACTCTGTGTAAATGTCATTGTAAATTATTTCATATATAGATATACATTTTTTATTCTTCCTGTAACAACATCAGAAAATTCATTTTAATGTTTCAGGGTTGCAATTTCCAAAGTCTATATTTTGAAACATAACTTCTTTTTTTCTCTAGGCATCACCATTCATTTTCCTAATAAATGTAAATGGACCTTCATATGTGTTGCACAATTTATGAAACTTTCTGTTTTTTTACAGGCTGTATTGTTGTTTCCAGTATCATCTGGCAACTTTCTATGATTTGGTCAACTTCCTGATTATGAACAGACTTCATGTGCCATAATATACACCTGAAATGATCAAATCTATTTGTTTCATTTATGTCTTGAAATTTATTCTGCCTATTATGACAACTTTCTTCTGTATTAGCTATCTGAGTTAACATTGCTCTGATCTGATTGTTGTCATTCAATTCATCAATATCATGTTTGAAGAGTACTTTAAGTTTGCAAAAGGTAAGTATTAATACATGGGAATAACACCAAGTTTATACCATGTTTGTTTGCCATAATATCTATTTTCATGTATTCCATCAAGACATCTTCATGATGTGTGATCATCTCAGCTCTCATGAGTTGATCATTTAAATTGAAGTTAGCTGTAGAGTTACATGATCTTACCTTTACATGGTATCTGAAAGCATTATCTGGCCATTCTTTCTTGAACTTCTGAGATTTACAATCTGGATCAATTACTGCATTATCCAAAAGTGCATTGGTCATGTGGTTTAAATTTCCTGTTTGATTTCATGACTGAAATTCATTTTCTTGTGACACCATTAATGTCTTCTTGCCTTGAGTGCTCTAGGTCTAAATTTTACCTCTTTTACTAAGAGTTTCTGATTATGGACAATAGTTTCATCAGTGATGTGATGATGCTCTATATCATTACTCTGCCATGTGACAATGTAGTCAAAATAAGAAGGATGGTTCTCTCTTTTATGGGATACTTGGTTTTGGAAGGTAGGTTCACTAAAAGGTTCACTCATTCTGTAAGGATCTCTTGTGGCAATTTTTTCTGAAGAGTCATTGCTTCCTTACTTTCCCTTATATTTTGAACTTCTTGGTCCATATCAGTTTGTGTCTCTCAATGTGTTCAAGATTCACTGTTTGAAATTCGATGCTCAACATCTTTATCTAATTACTCTACATGCTCTTTAGTCTCACCCAGTCTGTTTATAATGTTTTCAAGTGCAGCCCTACAAATGATGATATCAGATTCAGTTGAAGTCATTTGGTTGCCCAGACAATCTATAGCATGATTTCCAGTGTCTTTAGTTTCCTCATGTGCTTCCATTTTTGTAGCTTCTCTACTAAAAGTTTGCCCCATTTTGGTGTGAACTGCTTGTAAATCCCTTTGAATTTCTGCCTGATGTTTTTCCTGATTTTTCTGGATTTTTCATTGAAGGCCTCATAAATTGGGCAAACTTTTTTATACTTGATGCTGAGTTGATTAGTAATGCCATACTTAATTTTTTTCAGTCATTGCTGACATCGAGTGTCTCTTACATTTCTATATGCATTTCATCTATTTCTCTCTTTAATTCAGCATTATCTTCTGAAATATTACTTACCTCTAAAGACATTTGTGCCAGCTTTTGAGATAGTGTAGCTTCAGTATCTTTAATTTCCTTCTCCAAGGTTTCTTGCATCCTACCCACACTCTCTTTTATTCCTACTTCTAATCTAGCTTCGATACAATTTTCATCATCCTTCATTGCCAAGGTATACTTCATATCCTTTATCTTAATACTCATATCAGTCTTCATAGTATACATCTTGTAGTTCACTTTTGTTTCCATGTCATTCATATTTTATTCTATACTACTTATATTACTGTTCACTTTTATTTCCATATTACCTAACTTATCTTCCATGTTGCCCATCTTTTTGTTTAACTCTACTGTTTCTTCCTTAGTGGCTATGGTAACTTTAAATAGTTCATACTTTCTGTCATGATGTCTATCCTACTATTCATATCAATTTTTATGTTGTTCATATTGTAGTCCATTAGCCTTTTCATTTCTTTCATGCTATCCATCTTTGTCTCTACACCATTCAACTTAGTCATGATACTTATTATTTACTTTCTAAACTACCCATTTCAGTTTTCATTTCAGTTCTTATACTATCTATACAAGTTTTGATTTCAGGTCACATACTATTCATATCAACCTTTATACTATCCATATTGGATTCTAAATTATTATTTATTCTCATTTCCATACCATTTACATCTGCATTTATACAAATTCATTTTGCTATTCAGATCAATATTCATGCTATTTATATCAGTCTTGGTTACCATTTTTGATTCCAAACTGCTCATGTTTTCATTCACACTTTTCATCATTGCTTGCAACATCTGTTCCAATGGACATCATATTCTCAATAGTATGTACAACATTGGCTGCAGAAAGGAGTTTGCTATTAACTGAAAGGAGACCCTTTGATTCCTCTTGGAGGCCTTAAAGGAACTGAGCAGGGCAAATTCCTAATGTCCACTCCATACATTCTTGTCATTGCAGCTGTTATTACTATGTGATTATTCATATAGTATACGAACATGGATGGGCTGCTCACCAACACGCATTAGCCAGCATGGTGAGTTTATTGGCTTTTTACCTCTGAGTTTAAGATCAAGAAACACCATGGTCTTTCTTCTCAGTGCCTGATAAGGCAGAATGAATGTTTGTGTAAATGATAAATATTTTTCCAATACATATATACAATTATGACAGATAAAAATAAAGCATGGCCCTTATTCCCAGGAGGCTGTAAAGTCACCAGCCAAGGCAGCGGTTGGTGGCCGAAGGCAGAGGGTGCTAAGAATCCCCTGATTGCAGACCCAGGCTGCCATTTGATGACAACTTTTTATTTAGGTACTTACAACTGCAGATCACTTTCAAGTGAAGGAAGATTGCAAGAATTAGAAGAAGAACTGTCTTATATTAAATGGGACATTGTTGGACTTTGTGAAGTTAGAAGAAAAGGAGAAGAAACAATTGATTTAAAAAGTGGACATATACTCTATTATAAAGGCACACGTATTGGAAATACAAGTGGAGTAAGATTCATTATAAATAAAAAGTGGAAGAACAATATTGTGGAGATTGATGGTGTATCAAACAGAGTGGCAATATTAGTTATACAACTTAATAGCAGATACCAAATGCAGATAATTCAGGTTTATGCCCCAACAAGTTCTCATAGTGATGAAGTAGTAGAAGATTTTTATATGGATGTACAAAAGGCTTTTGATCAGAGTAAACAACATTTTAAAATTGTTATGGGAGACTTTAATGCTAGAATTGGTAGACAAATGAAAGATGAAATTGCTGTAGGTAATTTTGGTTATGGTAATAGAAATGAGAGAGGACATAGACTTGTGGAGTTTGCAGAAAAAGAAAAACTTTATATTATGAATTCATTTTTTGAGAAAAATGTTAAAAGGAAATGGACATGGAAGCATCCAAATGAAGGTACAGCAGAATTGGATTATATTTTGACTAACAGAAAATACATATTTCAAGATTGTAATGTTCTTAATAAATTTAACACAGGAAGTGATCATCGATTAGTAAGGTGTAAGTTACGTGTTAATGTAAAACTAGAAAGACAAAAGTTATTAAGAAAAACAATATTTACAGTTGATATTCCTAATCTTCAGAAACATTCTAATGAATTTAAATTAGAACTTACAAATAGGTTTCAAGTGTTAGGAGAGTTTGAACATGATACAGATTTGAATGAAATTAATATGAAAATAACTGATACACTTTTAAAAACTGCAACAAACATAGCTGGTAGAAAAAAGCAGCAATTGATTAATAAAATTTCTACTGAGACTAGAGAATTTATGAAGAAAAGAAGGAATATGAAGATATACAAAAATGATGTATTAAAAAGAATTGAATATCTCGAATTTTGTAAAATGGTACGGAAAAGAGTTGAAAATGATATAAGAAAGTATAACTGTGAAATAGCAAGGAAAGCTGTAGAAGAAAATAAAAGTCTCAAAAATGTTAAACAACATTTTGGTATTGGTAGGAAATTTATATCTCCAATAAGAAAAAAAAGATGGAATTATTACTAAAAAGAGAGATGACATCATGAAATTGATAGAAGATTTTTATCAAGAATTATATAGTAATAAAGAACAAGTACCTCCTATATCTATTACATCTTTCAAATTGCCCAGAATTTTAAATGAAGAAGTGAGACATGCAATTAAGTGTATGAAGAAAGGAAAGGCTCCAGGAAATGATGGAATTATAATTGATATATTAAAAGAAGCAGGTGAAGAAATAGAAACAATTTTAGCAAAGTTATATACCAAATGTCTAAATGATAAAGATGTACCGGAAGATTGGAAGAATGCAGTAATAATATTAATATTTAAAAAAGGTTATAAAGAAGATATTAGAAATTACAGACCTATCAGCCTTTTATCAGTTTTATATAAAATTTTTACCAAGATAATTACAACTCGTCTACAGAGAACTTTGGATTTCCACCAAACAAGAGAACAAGCTGGATTTAAAAGTGGTTTTAGTACAATAGATCATATCCAGGTATTGAGAGAAGTCATAGAAAGGACAAACGAATATGAGTTGTCATTATGTGTTGGATTTGTAGATTATGAAAAGGCATTCGATTCTATACACATTTCTTCAGTGATTAAAGCATTGGATCATCAAGGTATAGATCCAGGATATTGTCATATTTTAAAGAATATTTATAAAAATGCAACAGCAACAATTAGATTACATAATGATACTGGAAAACTCAACATTGAGAAAGGTGTAAGACAAGGTGACTCCATGTCTCCAAAATTCTTTACAGCAGTGCTGCAAGAAATATTTTGTGGATTAAAATGGGAAACTAAAGGAGTGAAAGTAAATGGAGAGTATTTAAGTCATTTAGATTTCGCAGATGATGTAGTTGTTTTTGCAAATAATGCTTCAGAGCTGCAGGAAATGTTGCAGGAGTTAGCAGATGAAAGTAGAAAAGTAGGACTAAAGATAAATGTTAAAAAGACTAAAGTAATGTTTAATCGATTTGCTCAAAATATGAACATAAAGATTGATTATGAAGAATTAGAAGAAGTTAAGAGTTACAAATACCTTGGTCAGATTATTAATACAGATGGAAACATAATGGAGGAAATTAATCATAGAATTAAACTTGGTGTAAGACAAGGTGACTCCATATCTCCAAAACTCTTTACAGCAGTACTGCAAGAAATATTTTGTGGATTAAAATGGGAAACTAAAGGAGTGAAAGTAAATGGAGAGTATTTAAGTCATTTAGATTTCGCAGATGATGTAGTTGTTTGCTCAAAATATGAACATAAAGATTGATTATGAAGAATTAGAAGAAGTTAAGAGTTACAAATACCTTGGTCAGATTATTAATACAGATGGAAACATAATGGAGGAAATTAATCATAGAATTAAACTTGGTGTAAGACAAGGTGACTCCATATCTCCAAAACTCTTTACAGCAGTGCTGCAAGAAATATTTTGTGGATTAAAATGGGAAACTAAAGGAGTGAAAGTAAATGGAGAGTATTTAAGTCATTTAGATTTCGCAGATGATGTAGTTGTTTTTGCAAATAATGCTTCAGAGCTGCAGGAAATGTTGCAGGAGTTAGCAGATGAAAGTAGAAAAGTAGGACTAAAGATAAATGTTAAAAAGACTAAAGTAATGTTTAATTGATTTGCTCAAAATATGAACATAAAGATTGATTATGAAGAATTAGAAGAAGTTAAGAGTTACAAATACCTTGGTCAGATTATTAATACAGATGGAAACATAATGGAGGAAATTAATCATAGAATTAAACTTGGTTGGAGTGCTTTTGGTAGAAATAACTTGATACTAAAAGAAAATATGCCTATGTGTTTGAAAAGGATGGTTTTTAACAAATGTGTTTTACCAGTTCTTACTTATGGATCTGAGATTTGGACACTTAATAGAAGAGCAATACAGAGACTTCAGACCACTCAAAGGAGTATGGAGAGATGTATGTTGGGAGTAACAAGAAGAGATCGAAAATGCAATGTATAGGTAAGACAACAAACAGGTGTTACTGACCTTATTGAAAAAATTAAAAGATTGAAATGGAGTTGGGCTGGACATATTGCTAGAAGAGATGATAATAGATGGACAATTGAAATTTTAAACTTGATTCCAAGAGATTGTAAAAGACCCAGAAAGAGACCACATGTGAGATGGATGAAATAAGAAAATGTGCAGGGGTGTTGTGGAGAAGAGAAGCTAAATATCGGAGAAGATGGATTAAACTTGGAGAGACCTTCATCCTGCAGTGGATTGATAATGGTTGTTGATGATGATGATGATGATGTACTTCATTAACTCTGGGCAGTTGATTTACATCCATATCTAATCTCCCTCAGGTTTAAGTTGTCACTTGGTCCATGATCTGTACCTGTGGAAGGTTAGCAGCCTTGGTTGCAGACCCACCAAGTGTTTGATTACACAAAAACCCTTCCTAAAAGCTAAAAATAACATCTCCCATCTCCTCATCACTACTACACAAAGTACCATCATTACCTCTCACTTTCATATTTATTACATTTTTTCCAATTTTCAATATCATTAATTTAGTACCTTGGATTCAACTATTGTATTAAATATTTGAGACTTCTTACAGCAACATAAATGAATGAATGTACAGGTTTTCACATTACCTCTATAACCATACCATATCTAGCCTTTCATGTGTTTTAGTTGCCTACATTTTTAGTCTAAAATTTTATATTGCCTGACTAACCTATTTTAGTTTCAATTTTAATGATTATGGATTTATTTATTCTAGTCTCGGTTTATTAACCTTGCTTTCATAGCCTTGTATAATTTTTTTGGATATATCTATTCAAAATTTGGTTTTGGTTTATCATGTACTAATATGATAGCTAAATATATTAAATATTTATCAGGAGCATAAGTACAATAGTGGTTTTTATTTAGATAGGTTTGTTGTATAAGAAATAATTTCAGATAAATTTTTTACAAAAATATTTTTTAAAAAATTTCAGTCCAATGGCTAGACTTCCCTAGAAACTAAAGTATGGGTGGTGACATATATATTCATGCCCAACATGATGAGCACCAGATGTAATGGTCTGGTTGATGATGTGGAAAGAGAAGGTCACATCTAACTATGGTTGGACCTAGTGTCTTTGGGTAGGATGCTGGAGACAACACATTGAAGTACATGACTCATGATTACATCTATTTTCAATAGACTAGCCTAAGACTTATCTAACAAATCTATGTATTATTTAAGTCAGTTCTTCTATATCTCATCCTTCACTTTTAAATCACTTATGTCACAGTGTTTGAACTCAGATGGAGTTTACCTTTGACTCTATTAACAGGGTCTACATGCACACACTAACAATTAGATCATCTTTCAACACATCTATTAATAAACTACCTATACCTAAAATCTTTAATAATTCATTTATCAATATTAGTGTAGAATAATGGGATGTGTTTTCATATCTGTAGAAGGCATTGGCTTTGATGAATGCAAGGAATGGATTAATAAACTAAAGAGACTATATTAATTTCAACAAGTTTTATAACATTTATTTTATAACAAAAAATAAAATGGAAAAATATAAATATTATTAATAATAAAAAATGGAATAATTCAATGTTTAGTTAATATTTACAAATCTGGATAAAAAAAATAGAAATGTGCTTAATTTAAATGCCAATGATGAACATATATCATTTCCACAACTTAATAATTTATACATGCATCTCATTATCTCAATGATAGAAATCTATACTAAAGACATTTCTATATATAAAGTAATGATAAGGAAAATAAAGTTTTAACACTATTATTTTGTAAACTTGGAAATAAATAACTAAGTTATATTTACATTTTGTTATGTTCATCAATTCTTATAGCAGACAGGTTCCAATGGTTGAAAATTGATTATCCGAAGTTCCTGCCTCTCCTTTGACAAGTTAAATGTATCTTACAACACAAAAAGAAAGTAAGTGCATTCAGAGAATTAATCATTTCCATAGAATAAATCTAATCAACAAGTGTTAATAAAAAAACAAGTAAAATTTGTTCTGTCATACTGTATGAGACTTGTTTTACAATAAAACTCTTACCTCACACTTCCATTAATCTTCACTGTTGTGACAAATGAAAGTCAAATACTAAGAAAAGGGAGTGGAACCTAAATTTTATTATTAAAAAAAAATAATAGTCCCATCTAAATTTAACAGAGATAGAAACATGTTTTATAAGTGCTGACTTTTGAGTTAGTATTTTAGATCTAGTTTCTATAGAGCCACATCTTCACTGAGGTCAGCCATAATCTTGAAACCTATTGGTCTGGAGGTGTGGTTAACGATAGAGATTTTGAATTTTTTCTCTGTCGGTATTTATAAAAATAAACATTGTTAAGAGATATTAGTAAGCTCCATCTAGTGATCATTTAAATGCAAGGTTAAAAGCAAGTTACAAAATTTATATATATATATATATATATATATATATATATATATATATATATATAATAGGGAATCATCTAACTTATTTTTGATTGACAGATAGATACTAGTCACAAGCAATGATCAAATTGGAAACACATGGAAAAAAAGTTTCCATGCAGATTCAGTTATATTGCCTGATCATTTCTCCCTCCACACACTACTTCTCTTGTATTAATGAAATAAATAATCAGCTTACACTTGGATGAGAAATGTCAAATAACAAAATTACTAACAACAATAATTGTAGTTAAAGAATAGAATTCTATGATAATAATGATAATAAACAATGTAGTTACATATTTGCAATTAAAAACTTATATGATAATCATGTGTGTGAGAGAAAAAAATCTCTGTAGTTTACAATAACACTTTGTGAATAGCTATAAAAAAATTCAGTTAATTTCCTTAAGGACTTTGTCTGTTCACATATATTTCATTTTTAAAATGTGGAAATTTGGTTATTAATCATTAAATGTTAACGTCTGCTAGAAATATAACATTTTAAACTTGTTTTAGTGTATTTCATGATAGTTTTCCTATCAGGGTTTCCCTTGCAATTATTCTCTGAACATTTAAAATAGGTAGAATTGCAAATTATATTATATAAGTGCATTTCTATGTGATAATCACTTTAGATGACTAGTTTTTTTTTTATAGCAAGTAAATGTCAAATATCATTTCAGCATTGAGTATTGATCAGCAGAATAGAGGTTAATTTTATGCATTTCTATGCCTAGGAGTCCATATTTATCTACAATTCTGAAAAGATCAGGGCAAGCATTTTGGAAGGTTATGAAAGGAAAGTATTAAGTTTAACATTTGTTAACTTCTATACAATAAAAGACACAAAGACAAAGAAGTAAATACAATTCTTACCACCGTTTCTTGGAACACTAACGATTTTAATGCTCCTCCCCGCGTCTAGTCATTTGCTACTAGTTTCTATAGCAATGTCTATTTTAATTAAAAGAATATTATTTTAAAATATTAGAAAAAAAACGTATAATATATTTTAGTTTTACACTTACTGTTAACATTTTAAACACTTTAAAATTTATTTTATATACATGATTTTTAATATTTTGTTATAAGTAATAAAGAAAAATATTCACATAAAAGCAACGCCTGTAAACATAGACGTGAGGGTTGTAATATATATATATATATATAATCATACAACATTACAATAGTAGCCACAAAAACAAAATTCTTCCACAACCGTGCTTTCGTCTATTAATTAATAGATCTAACTGTTCATATCTATTTATTAACAAGTGAAACCATGGTTAATGAATAAATTTTAGTAAAATTTCGTTTATGATTGGTATTGTAATATTATATGATTTTCTAATTTAATTAAAATTAATAATATAGGAGGGAGGAAATATTGAAATTATATATATATAGTTGTGAAAATTATAAATAATAAGAAAAAACAAAAGTGATAATATTGTTTAAAAATAATAAAAAAAAAAGATAGTACCATGAACATGTTAACAGAAAAAAAAATTGTTTTGCAAAAAAATGTAATGTATATTTTTTGATTATTCATCTTCTTTGAAGGCTGAACTTTTTTTGCTTTATTATTCATTATTATAATAGCACCAATTTAAATTTACAATTCTAAATAAATAAAAAAAATAAACATATTTCAGTGGAATTTTAATTGACGATTAAATATTTGCTATAAAAAGGATGCAAGAATAAGACAAATAATTACTTTTTGCTAGACAGGGCTTCAATACGTCATCAATATAAATTCAAGTAAGTACGCCTTACTTTTTGTCTTTAAATTTACAAAAAAATTAAAATTATAAATAGGTGCAGATAATATCATAAGTGGTTAACATTTAATAAAATATTTATATATAGAGAGAGAGAAGTCGCAAAATATATAGCATTTGTAATTACAAGCTTATTAAATTAAGTCATGTGACATCTGGCTTGATTTTTTTATCATATATATATATATTAACCCACCCTATAACCTCCATCTTCTTCACTTATTTACTTTATTATATTTATAATTGCCCAGGTGCCAATTCTATGCAAAATAAAATAAAATTTATAATTATAAATTATATTTAAACTTATTTAAAAGGTTTTATATTGTAATTATTCTATGGCTTAGCTCAGTTGAGATTATAGGATATGGTTTTTGTATATGAGGCCAACAAGGATGATAAAAACGTCTATAAACAATAATACTATAAGGTTAATTTAAATATGTTCAGAGCATCTATTCAATACTAAAACTGTTGCAAAATTGACAATTATTACATTTATTATGGTATAGACAATGATGAGGATTGGGTATCTTTTTATCCAAATCACCACCTATTTTAAGCAAAGTAAAATATATTATTAGCATTGTAATACTGAGATTGATTACCACCAGACAAATTAAATAAAACTTGACTTATATTGACAAACTTATATCTTCTATAACTATGTTATGTTAACCAGATGTGTGTGTGTGTGGAAATAGAGAATCGAATGTATATATAATCAAGCAATTCATATGGGCTATTTATTCAATATAACATTTATTAAAATAAAATCAAAAATAAACAATAACTAAAAAAATATTATTTATACACCTTGATAACATCTCTTCTATGTTAAAATCAAAATTGACTACTATTTAGTATGTTAATCATATATTTTCGAATATGTGCATTTGATTATATTGTAAATATAATGTATTTCTGAAACATATTTTATTAGATTATTTATAGAACTTGGATGATGCCATAAATCAATCATCTTTTATACATATGATAAAAATTTATACAACACATATCTGTTATAATCAATGTATACAATCTAACACTAACTATACAAAACTAAAGACAAGCATGGAAAAACACTAACCAAACATTTATCCTTATACTTATATACATGAGGGTTAATTAATATCTCCAAACCCAATCTAAATAATCTACTCTCTCTGACCTTTTCTACCTTCAACTTATAACAGACATGGTTTTAATTCTTTATTTTTTTAAATAAAGTTCATTAGCGAAATTAAGCATAATAAATACAATTAAAAAAAAAATAATAATAATTTATAGCATCACACACACACACGAATATATATAATCACCTATAGTATAATTTTTAGATCATGCAAAGTATATTATCATATTATAATATATAAGAAGTTACATTGTTTTGTTCTTTTAAACGAAAAACAAAAAAAAATAGGTTGTACATCTATTGTAATCAATAAAAAAAATATTTGTCAATATCCCATTATTACATGTTAAGTTTTTTTTAAAAAAATTGAAAGTTGAAAGAAACATAAGAGTAAATTATAACATAAAAAAAAATGTCTATCTGATTGTTAAGCATAATTTGTTAAGAATGATAAGAGTTGTTTTTTTTATCCTAGAATTCTGTGACGGGTGTTAAAAAATGACATTTGCATTCATTGAAATTATTTCACTATATATACGCGAATAGCAAAGTTATACAATAGAAAATTATCTTCTTGATATAAAATTAAGTAGATAAATTTTTTAATTTTAAATTTTAATTTGCAGAAGATTGATAAGAAATGATTAGAATTGAATATTAAGCATTTGATTCTAGCGTTTAACAAGAAAAATTTATCCAGCTTTACTTTAAATAATTTTGTCATTTTAATATTATTTACTTTTGGCAATACTTTAAAATAAATTATAATTACTTATCTTATGTGACATCCAGGTATTTTTAAAGGTAGTGAACTTGAACCATCGTTTGACAGAAATTTGGAGCTGATTTCCCTCTGGGTCTATCTCTTCATGGTTTTATTACTCCAGTAGTATAATAGAAATTTTCCATAAATATATCATTAGAATCCTTGCGATGTTTTTTTTATATTTGTTGTAATACTTTTAGAGAGTTTTTTGATTCTTTTAAGTTTTTTTTTTTACATTTTCTCCCTTGGAAATTTTTACTTTCTTCAAGTTTTTAAACTCTTTGTCTTTCTTCCCTCACACCCTCTGTGTTTCTATGACAATCAACTTTGGAAGCTTGCCAGAAATATTATTTATAAAAAATTTAACAATACAATGTTTGAATATAATAAACATAGTGATAAAAAATATTAAATATTAATTATAAATTTTAGAAATGTTATTTACTATTACAAATAATCTTTATCATTTTTAAAACATAAGATTCTAAGACAATATATAATCAGTAACTTATAAATAAAATATAGAAAAGAAAATTCTAATTAATAATACATTTATGCATCTGCCTATTATGACATGTAAATCCTCTACTATACCCAAATATCTACCACTAAACATATAGTCCAAAACTCCACCAATCAATATACCCATTTAAAATTTTAATTTTGTTAAAATCCTAATTTTAACTAGCAAATTACATCACGATTTAAGTTTAATTTTCCTAAAAACTCAATTTTAAATATTTAATTATATCACAATTCATTTTTATCAACTAATTACCTTTAGGCCTTGTTAGTACAAATGTGACCTTCCCCATATTTCTTCCTGGTGCCAACCTGGAAGGTTGCAATATTATATATATATATATTAACGTCGGAATATTCATATTTAAATTTTTTAACACGGATGAACCCACAAAATATGTCTTTATATATATATTCTGCCAAAACATAAAATTGTTTTGAGGTGCACAAATATAGGTCTTTTTCTATCAGAAAAACTATTCTCAAACAACTTATTTAAACGTTCAATTGCAGACAGATAAGTAGATATTTTATGCTTTTTGATAAAAAATAAAACCTGTAAAAATTTTTCTGATTATCTTCTCTTGTTTATTGTTTGGTGGAAAACATTTGGAAGAAACAACTGTATTTAAGAAACAATTTAACAAATATGTTAGAGGATAAATAAGAAACGTGTTTCTTACTTGAACTTTTTATTTAAAAAAAAAACAAAAAAACTGAAAGACGTTTTTTTAAATAGTTAAAGAACAATTTATATATATATATATAAACATTTAATCGATTGTAGACGCAACATTAAATATAAGTTTGTAATTATAGGTATAATAAACCCTCCATGCTTCCCCATTTTTTTTATATTCATATAAATAAAAATATAATAAAATAAAATGCCCCTCCCCCCAAATGCATTATTTTGTGCTGAACCAACACTCATCAATGGCCCAGGTCACTATCTCTCATATATATATATATATTATGCCAAATATTTATCTAGATTAAAGTGTGTAAATTTAAAAAATCAGATATATTAATCTTTAACTGAGATTTAAATTTTATATCTGTGCTAGAGATAATCTCTTGTTTCGAAAATGATTAGTAATAATCATTAGTGTATGTAATTGAAATAGATGGCATCAAAGTTGTGAATGAAGAAAGTTTGACAATGGTAAATAAAAATGTAATAACTTACTCTAGATAAATACTCTGCAGATAATAGAAATATATATGAGAGATAGTAAGCTGGGCCCACTGATGAGTGCTGGTTCAGCACGAAATGCATTTTAGGGATCACTTGTTTTTTTATTATAGCTTTATTTATATGAATTTCAAAAGAATGGGGAAGTATGGAAGTGTTTATTATATCTATAAAAGATATTACATATGGAACAGAGAAAGGTGAATAATTCCGTGTGTAAAAATTTTAAAAAAAAATCAGATATATTAATCTTTAACTGAAGTTTAAAGTTTATATATGTGCAAGAGATAATCTCTAGTTTCGAAAACGATTAGTAATAATCATTAATGTATTTATCTGAAATGGATGGCGTCAAAAGACAATGGTAAATGAAATGTAAAAATGTGTCATTATACGGTGGGATATTTACATTAATTACTTTTTAAAGCTTAAAGTTGTTGTTTTTTAAAATTCAAACTTTAAAATTTTAAACATATTCAACCGTTAGAAATAACTTATAATTTAATATATGACACAATGCTTCTGTGAAAAGTGGTTTTATTTTTATACGAAAAAAAATGTTTTACTATTGAAAGTGTCTCAATATTTTAAGAGATTTAGCAGTTTTTAAAAAGTGAAGTCCAATATTCTCTTATAATTAAAATTAAATCAAAGTACAATTCACTAAAATTCCAATTCATTAAGATATTAAACAAAGGAAAATAACATAATTTTGGCTGCAAAATGAAATTTGTTGCCACAATGTCATTGTATGTTCCATAACTATATTGGAAACTGTTGAATACAATTAATCACTGATGAGATTGATTTATACATTCAAAATTGAATATAATATAAAAAATTGTCAAGTAAAAAAAATATGTATATATAAAGTTTTATGAAGTCTCCAAAAAATATTGTTTAATACATTTCTTGTGCCAGCACCATAATTAGTTTAGAAAAATTTTCATTTAATTGTATTAGACTTCATATAATTAATATTGCATTTTATGCTTATTAGATATGTTTTAATAGATAGATAGATAGATAGATAGATAGATAGATAGATAGATAGATAGATAGATAGATAGATAGATAGATAGATAGATAGATAGATAGATAGATAGATAGATAGATAGATAGATAGATAGATAGATAGATGGATGGATGGATGGATGGATGGATGGATGGATGGATGGATGGATGGATGGATGGATGGATGGATGGATGGATGGATGGATGGATGGATGGATGGATGGATAGATAGATAGATAGATAGATAGATAGATAGATAGATAGATAGATAGATAGATAGATAGATTATTACTTTTTGAGCTGAACTGTGTATTATTTTCCATAACATACCAATATTTCGACATGAACTAGCATTTGCCAGTATCAAGATTAACTTTTGAACAAAAAAATAGATCTCAAATAATAATGTGACTGAGTGATTGAGTGCAAGATAATTCAACTTAAAATAGTTCAGCATTTAAAATATGAGGCTTATCAAAATGTTTATTTCCATCCGTTTTTTCACCTATTAATTTTAAAATTGTGATGATTCTTATATTGTGAATGGTGAACTACTTTAAGTTGTATCTCATTTCTCAGCTCACACTCAGTCACATTATTGTTTGAGATCTAACAATTTTTTGTCAAAAGTCAACCTTGATAATGGTGGATGCTAGTCCATCAAAACATCGGTATGTAATGGAAAATAATACATGGTTCAGCCCAAAAAGTAATAATTTATTTACATCATACAACCGTGAAAACATTATATATATAATAAAAAGTACAGTAATTAAAATTTATTCAAAAGAACAAAAAATATAAACATCTTTTAGGAGCACTTTCAACTAAGCTCTCCTAAGTGACGTTTATATTTTTGTTTTTCTTTTAATTACTGTATTTTCTAATATTCACTTATAACTTTAAGTATATTATTTTGGAGAAATACAGACATTGATTTGTAGTATATATATATATAAAGTATAGGATTTTATTTTCTTACATATATATTTTTTTCTTTATATATATATATATTTGTGTGTGTGCATATTATATACATTAATAAGTAATAGTTATTAATAAACAGTAGTGAAAAACGTCAATATTATAAGAAATAGTATTAAATGTAATAGTCTATTATATTAAATAAAGCAGTTAGTTATATAGCTTAGTTTTTTTTAAAATAAAACAGGCTAAAAGGCCATATCTATGGTCAACAAATTTATAGCCTCCAAAGCACACATGTACCTGAAAGAATAGGAATGCATAAACAGACACATTTTAATTAAACATAAATTTTGATTTTTATTCTTTTTATGTTCTGACTTTTAAATTGTCAAAAAGGGAAAGAATATTTTGAGACAATAGAAGAAGCAATTAATTTTATTGTTAATCATTTAAACATGGTCCATTCTTGAATTCTGTTTTATATTTGAAATGAAAATTTTTTGGTGAGAAATAGTTTTTAATCTGGAAACAGCTGGGGGTTGCAGAAAAACTGAGACATATAAAAGAAATGAGTGATAAAGAGAGAGAGGGGTTGTTTAGTCAGTATTCAGTTATCAGTTCAACATGAGTCAATAGTGATGCAGTTATTTAAGCTCAGCAGGGACTGTTATTTTTTTTCCTTTAAGTTCTTTCACTGAGGAAAAACAAGTGAAAGCAAAATATTAAAAATCTTGCTTTAAGTGATATAGCAGATGTGTTAGCAGTACAGCTATTCAGGAGGAATTGACAGAGATTGAGCTCCTAAAAGAAGGTGAACAGTAAAATGGTGCTATGAGCAGAGCTCACCAAGTACTACTTAGAAAAAAATGAACACAGTGTTTGTATATTTTGTCAACTACACGAAAAGAAGAATGCTCTATTGGCTCACTGTTTCCATCATGAGATGATTGGATAGTTTTTCTGTACACACACACACACACACACACAAACACACACACACACACATATATACACACATATATATATATATATATATATATAATTCTTAAATACCCAAATTATAATGGTCATGTTTGAAATCGACCAAGCCAAAACCACATGCTGTCTGAGAAATCACTTTTTTCATCCCCTGGTCTATTAAAGGATCATCATCTTTAAAGGGAGGGAGAAGAATAAAGAAGAGAAGAAAGAAGATGTATAAATCGCCCACAACAAACCTCATCTAGGCCACAAATATTTTTTTTATAAAATTCACACAACAATCCTCAACTAGTCTACCAATAAGTGTTTTTAAGTTTTCTTATATTCATCAAAAGTTCCAGCAATATCTTTTAATTGTAAAAACAAGCTAAACCAACACAGCCTGAAGTTATATACAAGTCAGTCTGTTGTTTCAACCTAGGAATTTAGTAAGAACTGAAAGTGGATGGTAAATTTAAAATTGTATTAATTATTTCATTTTACTTAGTAAAAGTAATCCTATGAGCTTCATCCTATGGTCAAACATCTTTTCTTTTTCTTTTAATACATAAACATTAATAGTTTTATTATTGATTGTATTATTAATTATCATTACTGCATAACAATACACACCTACATTTTGAAATTGTTAAACTTAATGTTTCATTATCTTTAAATATTTTTTATATGTTGAAGTAACAAAATGTCTTTTATTATTGACTTTTATTGAGTTAAGAGTACTTGAGCAATTTGCTAATATCTATTTTATAATGTTTTTTGTTATTTATCTGCATATTAAAATTTCATATAAGTTATTTTTTTTGCTCAAGATTTAATAATATTTTTTATATACAAAATTTATGTATCAACTAATAATATGAAGTGAAACATTTTAATATATATATATATATATATATATATATATATATATATATATATATATATATATATAATTATTCAAAATGATACAGTAATTAATACAGTAAAACAATATTTTAAAAAATATATACCACAATTTGATAGAACTTTCAACTATCTATGTAGTCATTATCAACTAGATTTAAATTGTATTAGGAAAAAAACGTTACAAATGTAAACAAAAAGTAATATGTCATACATCAATTTTCCCACAATTCATTAATTTTTTATATTGGCAGCCTGTCTGTTTATCAAATGTTGCTTTTCACTTTTTATTAACATAGCTTCTTTAATTTTGTGTTTATTATTATTTCTTTCAACACACAAAATATTAACTTTATTAAAATCAAAATCAAAACCATAATTACATGTTATATTATAATCAAAAAATACTGATCGTGATACATCATCACTTCTAACATTCTCTTGTCTTGATTTTTGTACTCGTTTATATAACAACAAATGCTCCTTTGATCTTTTCTCCAATGTACATCAAGATTTCCCAATATATGCCTGTCCACAAGCACACAGCCATTTATAAATTGCACAACTTTGATTTAAAATACTACACCTATTTTTTGAATTATTTATTAATCTATTTAAATTAGGAGTAGTATAAATGTAACTCGACATATATTTTTATATATGTGTTTTATAAATTTCACTTGTTCATTACAAATAAATGGTTTTGATATCCAAGTATATTTTATTTTATCAATATCTATAGCACCTAAAACATTTCTATTATTATTAAACTTAGTAACAATATTATAAATTAATTTATGATCATATCCAGCATTTAACAAATCTATAATAAATACATTTATGTTACATATATTATCAGAACTATATTTACATAATTTATTATTCCTAAATAAAAATGATTTTATACTACTCCTAATTTAAATAGATTAATAAATAATTCAAAAAATAGGTGTAGTATTTTAAATCAAAGTTGTGCAATATATATATGGCTGTGTGTTTGTGGAAAGGCATATATTGGGGAATCTCGATGTACATTGGAGAAAAGATCAAAGGAGCATTTGTTGTTATATAAATGAGTACAAAAATCAAGACAAGAGAATGTTAGAAATGATGATGTGTCACCATCAGTATTTTTTGATCATAATGTAACATGTAATTATGTTTTTGATTTTGATTTTAATAAAGTTAAGATTTTGTGTATTGAAAGAAATAATAATAAAGGCAAAATTAAAGATGGTATGTTAATAAAAAGTGAAAAGCAACATTTGATAAACAGACGGGCCGCCAATATAAAAATTAATGAATTGTGGGAAAATTGATGTATGGCGTATTACTTTTTGTTTACATTTGTAATGGTTTTTTCTAATATAATTTAAATCTATTTGATAACGACTACATAGATAGTTGAAAGTACTTCTATCAAATTGTGGTATATATTTTTTAAAATATTGTTTTACTGTATTAATTATTGTATTGTTTTGAATAATTATATATATATATATTATTATAATTGGAATACAGACATTGATTAATAATTTCCATATTTATATATATATCACAGTGTGTGTGCATAACTGCTTATACAAACAAGTCAAAAATAGGTTAGACTAAAGTCTTATTGATTAATAGTTATTTTTTAGTGAGCAAATTAATAGAGCTTGGTTTGACATGAATGAAAGTAAACACACACATATTTCATGAATGATATTTGCTAGTATTGCATTTATAACATATATGGTCAAGTTGGAAACAATATTGAATAAAGCATTCAATGGAATATATATATTTTTTTAATGTTTCATTTTTAAACCAGCTTATTTTAAATGGGTAGAACAGACACGTATATTTAGGTTTATTTGGTTATACTTACAGCCTTAAATATTTTGTTTTAATTATGTATTTAATTGATATAATAATTTCAGTCAATTATATAAGTAGTAATTTGATTTATTAAAAAGAAGAATCGTAATAAATATAATTATACAATATTTGACTTTCGCGTTCTTATTCTTAGTATTATTTTTTAAAATTTTATCATTAATTATAACTAGCCATTATCACAAGCACTGTATCACAATTTATATATAATGATGTTTTGGGTAAGTAGGTATAAGTTTATAACAAAAAGATAAAATTTTATGTTGTGCCGAAGGGTTTTGACCACCATCATCACTAATGAATATTAATGGTTAAATCACCATTTAACGATAATGGTGTCAGGTAAACCACAATAAATTTATAGGAAGCTAAATCTTATGTTTTGAAATTAGTGTTGACCATCATCATTGAAAATATATATTGGTAATTAAATTCGATTTTAAATATAATAATGTTTTAAGTAAATAGGGGTTTATAAAAAAGCTAGATATCATATGGTGAGATTTGTTATGATCATTCATCATCACTGGTAAATACTGATGATGAAGTTATCATTTTAAATATAATAGCGTTTTAAGTAAATAACTATAAACTTATAAAAGGCTAGATTTTAAGCCGTGAGATGTATTATGATCAGTCATCATCACTAATGAATATTAATTGTTAAATCACAATTTAGATATAATTGTTGTCTCAGGTAAATAGCTATAGATTTAAAAGAAGCTAAATCTTATATTGTGCGAAATTAATTATGACCATTATCACCCCTGGTAAATATTAATAATTAAATCCCACTTTAAATATAATATGGTTTTTTGTATGTGCTTATAGATTTATAAAAGCTAAGTTAGTTGTTGTGAACGAATTGCAAAAGCTGTGTCTAGAATCACCATCATCAGCCTTATATAACGATGAATAAATAAATTAAGTAAATAGATTTAATGGTCATATATAAATAATGGTCCTCACTATGTTTGTTTGTGGGCCATTAGTAAGAGCATTTATGCATTTGTCATTCATATACTTAAACTGAGCTAGTGACACCTTTAAAAATATTAAACGAAATTTTTTGGTATTTGGATCTTATAGTTTTATTGAAAGATAAAATATAAGAATGTCATTTTTCATTCATCCAAATGCATGTTTTGTAAAGAATGTATCAAGTGGGTTTGAGCCAGGTACACTATGAAAAAATGATATAATTTTTTCTAGGTTTGGACAGCCTAGTGCTGCCCAGATTAAACACGTGTACATAAGTAAACTGAATAAAAGAGTTTGATTCATTTTTCCAACTTGATAATATTTTATATTTCACTTTTGATATTTTTTAAGTGGTTCCAAATAGCACCAGTATTTGCAACTATGAACTGTTTTATAAATGTAACTCTCTTATATATGTGGAAAGAGGAAAGGGAAGGATTCTTTGTTGAAAGAATCTATTATTGGAGATAAGCTTAATGTATTCCATTGTTTTACTTATAATTTTTATTGAATTTATGTAGCTAATATTTATTTATCTAATGACAATGGTTAGTATGTTTTATCAGTTTCAACGACTTCCCAATATCGGAAATATTTTAAATCTTAAATGATGCCAGTGATTATTTTCATTTTATTTTGTTTGTTTAAAAATGAAATAATTTATTTATCTCATTGTAGTGACTACAACAATGCTTATGATAGTTGCAAACGGGCTGTAATTATATTTTTATAGTTACAAAATTGTAGTAGCTACCATCTTATATTTTATGTGTTACACAATGATTACCTACCTAGGACTCGAAATACGCCATATACCTGAGAGAGGAGTAGTCTATATAATGATGACAGATGTGTAGTTTAAAAAAAAATTATGTGTAATTTTTTTGAATAGAAATATTTTGGCCTTATTTTTTATTTTAAACTTATAGATGATGATTATTACAATTATTTCATTTGTTTTTTTTATTGATATTGATAAAATAAATACAGCCATAAAACAGCTTAGTTTCAATTGTAAAATAATGTGTGTGTAACACAACTTGAATTAGTTTGAGTGTTAATAGCATTTGTTTTAAATATTTTGCTAATCAATAAAATATTGTCACTGCCAGATAGGTACAGAAATATTAATAGCGTTAAATTATAGGATAATAATTTCGGGCTTATTTGGAGATTTCATCGTATAGAAAATCTATAATTTTGGAGATTGGATTGGATATTTGATTGTTGGAGTTTGGTTGGTTATGTTGCAATTTTGATGATGGATGGAAAGTTTTTGCCATTGCCTTGAGGATGTGATGTATTCATGCCACTCAAGACTGATCAATCTCATTCACGGCTCCAATCCAGATTATGATATCAGTTATTATTTATCATGAAGCAGTTAACAGTAGTCCTGCCATGATTTTAGCCTCTAAGACTCCAAGAGAGATAGCAAGGCATTATTTTATAAATTACATCCCCTACAACTTGAAACAAGAAGGGCATGGCAACAGTGTTTGCAATATACTATCAACGCTTGTAGTAGCTTAGAGTGATTAAATTGGAATGGTCTTCTAAGTGTTCATGGTGCATTATGTGCTTTAAGAGTTGTGACTGAATTTTTTATTTATCTATTGATTGTGAGGCTAATCATTCTATTGGCTGTCAGTATATGTCAGATCTCCAGGGGAATAGATGACTATATATATAATATAAAGTATAGACTCTTATATAAATATATGCATGTGCTATGTAAATTATTGTTGGTTAGTTTATTAAATAAGGGATAAGGAAATTTTTTTGTAAGCATGAAAGGACTGGATGATGGTACAAACAAGGCACACTATTATGGAAATGGCTTACTACTAAATAAGTTTTTTTTTTTTTTATGAAATAGAAGTTGTTTCCTTATATAATAATATTTTATCAAACAAATCTATAGAATAGAGATGATGGAATTTATGTTGGTACAATATTGGGTACTTGAGATGGAGATAAGCAGTGTAATGCATTTTATGAATTACACTATAATTTTATTTAGTTGTTAGTTACAATGACTTCCCAATATCACAATTATTTTAAATCTTAAATGAAGCCACTGATTATTTTCATTTTATTTTGTTTGTTTAGAAATGAGATAATTTATTTATCTCATGATTGCAGTAACTAGATCAACATTTATTATAGTTGTAAATGGGCTGTCATTATATATTTTTATAGTTACAAAATTATAAGATATATATATATATAAACAAAATATATATATATATATATATATAATAATAATTCAAACAAATATATTTAACACAGTATTCAAAATTAAATAATATATTCTTTACCAGAAGTACTTTCAATTGTTTCACTGACAATCTTTATCAACTGTTAATACAAACGTACAAAAAATAAAAACTTGCATTACCCATCATTCAATCTATTCAAATTTCCCACAATTCTGTTGTCTTTATATTAGCCGATTGTTTATTCATCAAACCACCTCTATTCCTAGATATCATCATTGCCTCTTTAATTTTACGTTTTTCACTACACCTTTCAATTTGAATAATTTTTATATCTCTATTATTAAATTTAAAACCATAATTACATGTTTTATTATGATCAAATATAATTGATGGAGTATTCATATTTACTGAAGATATATTTTCTTTCTGTACACGTTTATATAATGTCTTATGATCATTATATCGTTTTTGTAATGTACATTTGGATTCCCCTATATATTTTATTCCACAACCACATTCCAACATATACATAACAGAACTTAATTCAAACTTAGAAATCTTGGCTTTGGAGTTATTTATCATATCATTTATATTATTTGAAGAGAAAAAAGAAATTCTACACAAACCACTAAAAAGTTTATAAATTAATTTAGCTTGTTGATTAGATATAAAAGGAATAGAAATCCATTTATCACTTTTTAATTTACTTAATATTTTCTTATTATTACTCTTATTTTGATTATATTTTGTAATTGTATTATAAATAATATTCCTTCCATAACCAACATTCAACATATCAGTAATATATACATTAATATTTTCAATTTTATCACTAATAAATTTGCACAAATAATCATTTCTAAATAAAAATGACTTCAAACCAGCTAATTTATGACTCATATGAACTTTAGAATTATATGGAATATAACCCCTAATTTCCACAGGCTTTAAAATCATATTATAATCAAACACATTATTATTTCTTTTAATAAATATATCTAAAAACTTTATAGAATCTTCCTTCTCTTCATTTAACACCCATTTTACATTATTAATCATATTTAACTCATTAAACAAATTAACTATTATTTCATTATGTGCACATATAAATACATCATCAACATATCTACAATATACTTTAATTCCTTTATATTTTATCTGAGACAATATCTTAACCTCATAATTAGAAATAAAAAAATTACAAAGCTGTGATACCACCGGAAGACCCATTGGCCAACCAAAATTCATTTTATAAAAGCAATCATTAAACCTAACATATATATTATCATTCACAAATCTTAATATTTTAACAATAAAATTCCTAATATTATTATCTATAGATTTTAAAAACAAAGCTCTTTCAATAATCTCTATTGATTCCATACGATTAATTGAACCATACATTTCAGATATGTCAAGTGTACACATAACATCATTATTATCAATTTTTATATTTTTAATCCTATTAATAAAATCAAATGATGATGAAATCGTATAATCTCCAAATCCAAGCACATCTTGCATTATTTTTTCAATATATCTACAAGCATTATAATAAAAAACACCACCAAAATCAACAATTACTCTTAATGGATAACATTTTTATGCCCTATTTTGAATTGGCAAACGATTCGCACAATGGGAAGAACAAATATAAAATTGCATAAAAATTGTTATCCATTAAGAGTACACGACGCTCTTCCGATCTTTATTATAATGCTTGTAGATATATTGAAAAAATAATGCAAGATATGCTTGGATTTGGAGATTATACGATTTCATCATCATTTGATTTTATTAATAGGATTAAAAATATAAAAATTGATAATAATGATGTTATGTGTACACTTGACATATCTGAAATGTATGGTTTAATTAATCGTATTGAATCAATAGAGATTATTGAAAGAGCTTTGTTTTAAAATCTATAGATAATAATATTAGGAATTTTATTGTTAAAATATTAAGATTTGTGAATGATAATATATATGTTAGGTTTAATGATTGCTTTTATAAAATGAATTTTGGTTGGCCAATGGGTCTTCCGGTGGTATCACAGCTTTGTAATTTTTTTTATTTCTAATTATGAGGTTAAGATATTGTCTCAGATAAAATATAAAGGAATTAAAGTATATTGTAGATATGTTGATGATGTATTTATATGTGCACATAATGAAATAATAGTTAATTTGTTTAATGAGTTAAATATGATTAATAATGTAAAATGGGTGTTAAATGAAGAGAAGGAAGATTCTATAAAGTTTTTAGATATATTTATTAAAAGAAATAATAATGTGTTTGATTATAATATGATTTTAAAGCCTGTGGAAATTAGGGGTTATATTCCATATAATTCTAAAGTTCATATGAGTCATAAATTAGCTGGTTTGAAGTCATTTTTATTTAGAAATGATTATTTGTGCAAATTTATTAGTGATAAAATTGAAAATATTAATGTATATATTACTGATATGTTGAATGTTGGTTATGGAAGGAATATTATTTATAATACAATTACAAAATATAATCAAAATAAGAGTAATAATAAGAAAATATTAAGTAAATTAAAAAGTGATAAATGGATTTCTATTCCTTTTATATCTAATCAACAAGCTAAATTAATTTATAAACTTTTTAGTGGTTTGTGTAGAATTTCTTTTTAGATCTTCAAATAATATAAATGATATGATAAATAACTCCAAAGCCAAGATTTCTAAGTTTGAATTAAGTTCTGTTATATATATATGTTGGAATGTGGTTGTGGAATAAAATATATAGGGGAATCCAAATGTACATTACAAAAACGATATAATGATCATAAGACATTATATAAACGTGTACAGAAAGAAAATATATCTTCAGTAAATTTGAATACTCCATCAATTATATTTGATCATAATAAAACATGTAATTATGGTTTTAAATTTAATAATAGAGATATAAAAATTATTCAAATTGAAAGGTGTAGTGGAAAACGTAAAATTAAAGAGGCAATGATGATATCTAGGACTAGAGGTGGTTTGATGAATAAACAATCGGCTAATATAAAGACAACAGAATTGTGGGAAATTTGAATAGATTGAATGATGGGTAATGCAAGTTTTTATTTTTGTACGTTTGTATTAACAGTTGATAAAGATTGTCAGTGAAACAATTGAAAGTACTTCTGGTAAAGAATATATTATTTAATTTTGAATACTGTGTTAAATATATTTGTTTGAATTATTATTATATAATTTAAAAATACAGACATTTAATGGTTGTAGTTATTTATATATATATATATATATATATATATATAAACAAAATAAATATATTTAAGTTTCGTTATTGTATTATTAATATTAGCGGACATTTATTTTGTTTTATTGTGTTAATGTTACGTGATTAATGGATACCAAATATATATATATATATATATATATATATTGGAACTGGACCCCCATACAACCCTTTTATTACATTGGTTGTAACAATTTCCTGATGAGAATATTGTAGGAAGGAACCATCGATTGGCTTTCCCCAATACAGACATCACCCACCCTTACAACAATATTTTCTGCTCATCAGAGGATGTAGCACCATAGAGACTGAAAACACCTAAAAAATTTTGTGTTTAATTTCCCAAACAGTGCCACTAGAGTTCCATATCACTACAACCTGACTTACCTAGGTCTAGTTATGCCAGACATAGCTCAGGAGGCATGAAATTTTTGTGAACAAATGCAATAAATAACAAGTGATGCAAAAAAAAAATGGAACTATTATTCACATAAGTCTTATTATTTTATTCATACACAATCAATGTGCATGTAAGCATTTGTAATTCATATAGTACTTCATTATTTTTAAATTTATCACAGGTAAGTAAACAGATAATGTAAGCAATTCCAGGTTTGTGGACTATTCATAATCCAGTCAAGTATAAATGTGCATTTATGTGCATAAGTTTAATTATTTTATTCATTTATGGTCCATTGTGTCTCTTGGTATACATCCAATAATAGTACAATATGAATTAAAGAATGCAAGTTCTTTAACAATTTACATCTTTAGTTATTATTTAATTCACAGAGAGGAGTGTGATATATGAAGACAATAGAGATAATAATACAGATAACTGATAGCACTCTATTTATTTCAGATTTTCACTTAATTCTGATCTGTAGTCTTTTAGGTAGTTGTCACATGTAATGTGGCTTAAATTAACTCATGTATGAATATATTCTTTACACACATTTCTGTTATTCCAGTTAATTTTAGGTGAGTCAAAGCATAATAATTATATTTCTATCCATTGTTATCCAAATCCAGGTTTGAATCTATAATATAAGCACATTTATCTTAGGTTCATTGGATATCCATTTCAGGGTTTGAATCAGTCGATAAAAGCACATTTATCTCCATTGATTATTCAGGTAAAATATAAGAGTATGTATTTTCTTCTGTCCAGCTATCAATTCCTCTTGCAAATGCATTTATTTGATATTCACATATTCTTATCCAGATTTGTCATTAATTCACATTTATATCCATTGGTTATTCAGGTAAAATATAAATGTATGTATTTCCATTTGTAATTCAGGTAAAATATAAATGTATTTATTTCCATCTGTCCAGATATCAATTCATCTTGCAAATGCATTTACTTGATAATTCAGATTTCATAAGACATATATATATATATATATATATATATTGCATTTTTGTTTATCATATATATATATATATATATATATATATAAATCCTATACACATCAATAACTCTAGGTATATCATTATACATTTAACTGTGACACATTGTTTTGGTATTTTTACTTCTCTACTCGTATATATAACATGATTTAATTCCATGTTGATATTACTTTTCTCAGAGTTTTCAAATAGTAAATAAAATTATAAAAAAATATTTTTTTAATCTTTCAACTTATTTAAGTATGTTGTTCATTATATGCATAATTACCATTAACTTTTATTGATGTACTAATTCATATTTAAATCACATGATCACATTTCCTATACTAGCACATTAATTGTTGATAAACAGAGCAAAACTCTCCATACAGTATTGCCACCTGTGCTAAACAGAGTAATCAATGGATGCCAGAAGGCTTGTGCATAAAATCCCTATCCAATGCCTACTCATCCAATATCCCCAGACTAGTTTCTGGCTTGTGGCCTTCGTCAGTGAGGAGCTTAATAAATATACAAAACTATGAGAATGAAATTGAAAACACAAAAAATATTTTCAATCTAAGCTCAATAGCTTATATAGTCATATGGGTCTGAACTCAGTTCAGCACCCATACATTTTGGTGTCTTTGGCTCTTTTACAACAATAGCCACCACTATCCTATTAGGCAGGATTGGTTTTAAACCATTAAGCATCACATGATCACATTTCCTATACTAGCACATTAATTGTTTTCAATTTCATTCTCATAGTTTTGTAGTTAAGTAGAGATAAAAGGTGGTTGCTAGAGGGTTGCATTAGATCCTAAGATCTAGATGCAGTGCTCTCAGATCCAAAGCTCCTCACTAACGAAGGCCACAAGCCAGACACTAGTCTGGGGATATTGGATGAGTAGGCATTGGATAGGGATTTTATGCACAAGCCTTCTGGCATCCATTGATTACTCTGTTTAGCACAGGTGACAATACTGTTGGAGAGTTTTGCTCTGTTTATCAACAATTAATGTGCTAGTATAGAAAATGTGATCATGTGATGCTTAATGGTTTAACACCAATCCTGCCTAATAAGATAGTGGTGGCTATGGTTGTAAAAGAGCCAAAGACACCAAAATGTATGGGTGCTGAACTGAGTTCAGACCCATATGACTATATAAGCTATTGATCTTAGATTGAAAATATTTTTTTTGTTTTCAATTTCATTCTCATAGTTTTGTAGTTAAGTAGAGATAAAAGGTGGTTGCTAGAGGGTTGCATTTGATCCTAAGATCTAGATGCAGTGCTCTCAGATCCAAAGCTCCTCACTGACGAAGGCCACAAGCCAGAAACTAGTCTGGGGATATTGGATGAGTAGGCATTGGATAGGGATTTTATGCACAAGCCTTCAGCATCCATTGATTACTCTGTTTAGCACAGGTAGCAATACTGTATGGAGAGTTTTGCTCATATTTAAATGTTTGAATTTATTCATAATATAGTATAAATTTACTAAATACATTCATTTCATATAAATACATTCATTTATATATTTTCTAATTTTATCTGGGTTATAAATACATTATTATAATTTAGTTAGTTATAGTTGTATGTAATAGCTCAGCATTTCTAATTCTTCCAGGTATACTTATTTGTATATCAACAATATAAATAGTGCTAAGTATTCATTTTTATTTTATTTTAATTCAGATGTATCTGCATATAAGAAGTTAATCATTTATAATTTACTTTACTAAAAATGCCTTTTGATTATAGATATTTAAGACATTTACATATTTATAATTCATCACCAATTAAACATATTTTCACATAACTATAATTATTCCTAATTTATTTTAAGAAACATGTTTTTTTATTTATAAACATGTATAAGTATTGAATATTTCATGAAATTGTTACCTTCATTTTATCCAGTTTGTTCCTTCACTTCAGGTTACTACTGCATTTCAAAAAGAGGTCAGTTTATTTGAGTTGAATGGCATTATTTACTTTCCATGATGTTCACTCAGACAAGTCTTGGAGGTTAAGGAAATGAACAAAGTGAGGAAGCTATTACAATTAGCCCTCCATCTTTATGATTTCCTTATTAATACTTTCTTTTTTCATCATTAGCAATATTGTTGAAAATATTATTTTCCAAGGTGACTGAAATTGGTTGTTAACTAAACAGTTAAGCAACACTTAGATAAAAAAAAATTAACTCTTTTACCTTTCTTACTTTTTAACTCCTTTTAAAATCTTTTTAAAAATCTCCTCTGAACTTCAAACTCAACTATTTATACCCTGATCATGGGATTGATTCAGAAGCACTCTCACTACATCTGATTTGTTACACAGCTTTTATTTAAGCCTGAGTACTTTTTTTTCTTAAGGATTGGTCCACTACTTTTAACGGGACAGATAAGGAATCATGAGGATTGAGCTATATTTTTCAATTTGATAACTTTGCCTCAAGCGAATATTATATTTTGTACAACATCATTTCAAAAATTAAAATGTACTATTTTTAATAAATGTCAGCTTTAAGTAAATACTTAGAGACATATTTATATTACAATTTAAAATTATAAAATCAATAATAAAGATTTATATTTTTTTCTCAATTATAGAAAATAATGATGTTCTTTTAACTTTAAACTTTTTGCTTTATTTTTCTTAAAGAAATAAGATCAACTTCTTTCATATACATCTGCCTATTTTTTAGGGGGGAGGGTAAAACAAATTTTAATACATGTGAAACAGAGTTTCTGTTTAATATATATATATATATTTTTTTATATATATATATATATATATATATATATATATATATATATATATATATATTGTGTGTGTGTGTGTGTGTGTGCATGTGAGTGAGTGTGTATAATATTTTTAATCTTTAATATAGATGTAAATTAATTAATAAATGGTATCTCCATTATATAAATGAAGTAAATACACTGCCAATATCTACTGACATGAATCAAAACCAACTTTGCTGTACATCAACTTCATTCATATAAATAGTAGATGTTGATGATTTACGGTAGTAATTTTCTCCAGTGTGTCAGTTTTCCAGGATCATATATATTTTGGGCATTTTACTCATTCTTAACAATTTTGGCTGTCCTGACTTTCTCTTACAATCAATTTTATAATTAAATGAATCATTAACCAAAAGTGATGAATAATAACATTTTAATTTATCAATAAAGAAATTGTCCCTTTTCTCTCACATGTGGAAAAATAGCAATTTTCATAGATGTTATATTTAAAGACAAAATCAATACAAGTGTATTGTTCTGTAAAAATTTGGTCTTGTTTAAGTTTTCTGCAGTTGAATTTGCAAGACATCCTGTAGAAGAACGTTCAATTGCTGATTGATAATACTTGAAGTTATGCAAAATATAAACTTTTTTAACAAACTAACAGAAGACTTGGCAACATAAATAATATAGTCTAATGGGGAAATAAATCTAACCATCATTGAATGAATGAAAGTTATAATTATCATAGTTGATTGCAGCCATTAGAATATTCATTGTTTGTTTTTCACTAGGAAATAACGAATATCGAGTATTGAAAATAATGAGGTTACTTTCGTCCTTCTTCAAAATGAAATATGTCCTGCTTCTGATATCTGTATATCAATCAAATAACTGTGAAAAGTTTAAGTCAGCTATGAGACTATAATAAAATAATATTGTAAAAATGTTAACTTCATCAAAATAAAATTCAACAACATTAATTATAACGATTGTAAAAAAAACATTAAAGATTTAGAATCTACTAAAAATAAATTTACTTTGAATACCATCAAAAACTGTTTTATTAAAATTAAACAACAAACTATCTAAAAATTCAAAAGAGATTTTAAAAAATCTAAACAAATTTAAAATTTGAAACGATAATATCAAAATTATTCCAATGAAAATCTATAACATATTTACTTTTTATGGTGGCATAACTAATTAAGTTATTTCAAAAAACTAGTAATTTATTAGTAATAGATTAATTAACATTTCATAATTACTTTTTGATTTTTGCAATATTTTGCAGATTTAATAAAACATGCACTTTTTCTCTTAAATTGCTGCATAAAGGAGTTTTTTGTGCTAATTGAGGACACCTCTATGATTATTCTCTGTTTAGAAGAATCAATAAGGGAAATTTCTTAATGTTCATTTCCATATTTTCAGATTGTAGCAGCTATTGTGAGCCAGTGCTTCTCAGGAACATGCATTCGCTATGTGAGAAGCCTTTGAGTTTAAGAATCAAAAAGCATCATGATCTTTTTAATAGAGTCCTAATTGTTCATAAATAAAACATTCCTTGAAATTTTTTAGACAGAATGAATATGTGATAATCTATTACTTTGTATAGATAATTTATCAAGATTTCAAATAAAAAAAGTTATCATTCATATTTTCCAATAAGCGACACTGTATCCATCCAAAGGATTAATCAAAGAAGCAATAGGCTACCAAAGTAGAAAAATTCTAAGATTTTTTTGTTATGACCTATGGTGCATTAGATAATTAAATAACAATGATTTATTTAAATACTTATAAATATAGATGGCTTTGCAGTGAGTGAAGATTTGATGAATAAGTTGAATTGTCCAATATTAAAATGCACATTTTTGGAAGAAGTTTTAAAAAAGGTGAAGGATAAATTAATATAAAAAGTAAATATTTACTTCATTAGAAACAAATATCTATTTCCTGTTCAAGTAGATTGGTTAATATTGCAATAATAATAGTAGATTAGTTGACTGCACATGTCTTTACAGAATGAAAAGCTTTTTTAAGAATACTCTTCTTTCCAAACACATGATAAAGTTTTTCTAAAAGATAGAATGAGTCCACTCTATCTTTTTCACCCAAACTATATGTATAGGCAAATCTGAAACATTTGGGACTGAGAGCATGAAGTTTTAACTAATCACTTTAAATTACCTATAATATGAGTTTGGTTAATGAGAACGGAAAAATTATTACAATTTGCAATATGTCATTATTAAATGAAATCTGTAATAATTTTGCAGTTGTCATTAACAAAACTCACATTATAAGTAATTTTAAATGATTAATTAAAGCTTCACATTCTCAGTTCCAAATGCTTGAGATTGCCTATACATATGGTTTGGGTGAAAAAGATAGAGTGGATTGATTCTTTCTTTTAAAAAGACTTTATCTTGTGTTTGGAAAGGAGAGTAGCTATTAAAAAAGTTTTACATCTGTAAAGCGCATGTGCAGTCGAGTTATCTCCTATTATTATTGCAATTTAAAAGCATCGGGCTATATAAATAAAATGCTTGTTACAAATGGTTAATATTGTAAATAAAAAGTAGAAAAAATAACATTAAAGCATTGTTATAGAAAAAGAAGTAACTGTTTTCTTGTTATAATGATTTTTGCTGCATTAATATTACAAAAGAATAGAAAATGTCTACAATATTATAATCATATGATATTTATTTAGCAATGGATTATATTGTATAATATAAATAGAGGAATATTTTAACATTTATTCAATAATGATATAGGATTGCAGAACGCTGTGTTAATTTTATTATTTTATTGTGCAATTTGATGTTCATACGTAAATAGACTTTGAAGTAGGTAAACTTTTTTAAATTTATTCTGAAAAATAGAATGATTACAAATTCAGATACTATAATTTTTTTTCATATATGATATACGTCAGATATTTTAAACGGATGTAATTATTGAATTTATTCAGAAAATAATTACTTTTAAGTGTTGAGAAAAGTTAATAGTTTAATATCATATTAACATTTGGCTGCATTTACTTTAACAAAACAATAAACAGAAATACCCACGTATTGATATAAATATATGTTCGTATTGATGACCTCAGCTTGCCTTTAGATTACTCCTTTTTTAAAAAAACAAACTGATAATCCTGATATTAAAAAAATACTATTTCTAGGTATATATTTGTTAGAAAGATATTAATTTTGTGAAAATAATATTCTAAATCTATGTAAAGTTAATTAAATAAAGACATTGGCATATATTAGAATTACTATAAATCCTTTATTGAATGTTATATTGCTGAAATATGCATATCGATATGTAATAGCCGAGAGGACATCGCAACCGCCTTGCAAGCAATTAGTTGGTTGCAGACGGTTGTGGGATTGCGTCACGGTCGATCCTATGACATATAGAAAAAATAATTATGTAAATGTTTACACGTTTTTTATGCAAAAGGAGAGGATCAATTTAAAAATTTCAGCATTGAGTGTGGTTTAAAATAGGATTTAAGTTGTAACTTTTATTTGTAAAATTAATGGTTAAATACTAATAAATAAAAATGGATTTAAATAATTAATCGTCTGATTATTTATTACTGTTTATGTTTAAACCCTAAATTCACACTGGTTTAAGAAAAACATATTAATTGCTAAATTCTTCACGCATAATTACAACATGCTGCTAAAAATAATTAATTATAGTATAAAACTATTAAAAGTGATATTATTAGGGCTATAAAGACTGATTGTGTTAATATTTAACATTAGATAGAATTTTTCAAAAAAGACAGCTATGTTGTGGATATCACTCAAAATATAAAACCGTTCATATTTATTGCTAGAAATTGCTCTTTTTTTTTTACTTTCAAAGTTTAAAAGAATGTATTACTTATTACATCGTCTTCAATTTTTCTCTCTCATCTTTATAAATAACAAGTTACAGCAATAAGAATTTTTATAGATAAATATATTAACGTACAAAAAGCGATACTATAATCCATAACCAGAACCTTAAAAAGATAAAGATTTTTACAACACCTCATGCAACTCCATTTTTATCAAATTTAAAACCTAGAGAATAATATCATCTTTTCCATGTCTGCTGATAGACAGATGAAAATGATTTACTCGTTCAATGCACTATGCAAGGTTTATTTTAATTACATTAATTGCTGAATTGTTAAGGATTATTTGGCAAAATGAAACCCTCAATTATTTCTTTATAATATTTTAAGATGTAACACGTGTGTATTATAAAATGATTTTGCAAGTGCTTATTAACAAAAAAAAAAAAAAAAACATTTCTTAAATATTTTCCAAATTGGGCAGGGAAATATAAAAATATTAATGTGCAATTCCTTAATCAAGGACTTCATATGTGTAGAGGAGTCCTGGTTTTTTAATAATCCTAATTACAACAACAAATAATTTTAAAGCAGTGCATTGATAATCATCTCAGAAATGCGAGTTAATCAGAATAATTTAGGTTTTTATTTAACAATAACTGATTATCCATTTTCTAAGCCCTACAGGATTATTAATATAAAATTCAGAGACAATATTGACATTTAATAGCGTATTGCATTTAAAATTTATTAGAATAAACACCAAAAATCGTAAATAATTTTAATAACAAGAGTTTCTAAACTCTCTCTCTCTCTCTCTCTAATAATTAGTTGTTGCAGATTGTTCAAAATTCAAAAGCAAATTGCAACTACAATTTAGTAAATTTTCATGAATTTTCTAATCTAATATATTTTTTATGACTTGTGGTCAATGTGCATTAAAACAATTCCAATATACTCATACAGTTAATTCTGTAGTTTTGAATGTTCTGTATAATTAATTTGTATAATTTGCCTGATGTGCTTAATTAGTCTCAATATATATACTTTACTTATTAGCATGATTTTGGTAATCTGCATATGTGTATTATTACTTTTCTGAAATGTAACATTATTTAGAGATTTTCTTCATTTATTTTGTTTGACTTCTACTAACACAAATACAAACGATTTCAATGAAAATACTTTTTAGTCAGACATTTCAATTGATCTCACTCAAATGACAATTGAACAAAAAGTCTTACTTCAGTTTATACCTGAAAAATATCTTATTTAATAATTTTTATACATCAAGAATATGGTTCGAAATTTTTATGAATATATTAATAAAAATATTACGATGCGTCAGATATTGAAATTGTGTAGGTAAGAAGAGAGATCTGAAATACAATGAGTAATGGATTCATCTGAAGTAAAATTTATTATATTAATATAAAACTTTAATTGTTCATCAATGATCATACATTATATTGTAACTTCAATGTTATTTTAGGACCAGGAAAATATGAACATTTTATTATATTTAAAATTTATTAAGTACCAAATTATTTAGCTTTTGAATTAAATTTGTTATAGAAAAGTTTATTTGATAGTCAAATATGTTCTGTCTTCAAATATAGAAGTTACCATTTGTAACTATCATAATATGGTACCGGTCAAAACATATTGATCGATCTAGCATGAGATGGAATTCAAAAAATGTACTTAAACCTAGTCAAGACAGAGATTCAGGTGAGGGACCAACTAGAATTCGAACCCATTCTTTAAGCACCAGATCAAACACCTAATAAATAACATATAATGATGGTACACGAGAATTGATTTTAAATCCGGAACACTAGCAAAGGGAGAAGACAATGAGACTCACTATTAACTAAATTAAAATATTCACATACGTAGTTGTAGTTGTATGTGTGGAAGTGGAGAAAAAGAAATTTGAACTATTCAAACAAGTTAGACAATAAAAATTAATTTATTATAATGAAAATTATTTATATACATTATGAATTAATTGGTGTAATTTAGTATGTGCGTGAATGAGCAAGAGGTCTACCAAACGGTAATTGCATAGTGAAATTCGTATCAACTATGCTCATATGCTCTTTATTAATTAATAGTATATACACATATACAAACATCGTTAGTGGGTACGGTATTAAGATGTCAATCATTCATTGGAAAGATTTTACATAAGATTGCTATTAACGCTTTGGATTAAGGTTCTAAAACATGATGAATAACATTATTTCAGGGAGCTTTCAGAGATTCATTATATATATATATATATATATATATTCTTCTCACACCATTGCGTTGGTGACGATAAATAAATACATTTGAAAACTTATATTTGATTATATGACAAAATATTTAAAGAAAATTATTTTAATTAGCACTGGTAAGAAGGACACTTTATTTTCCCCTAAGCAAATACTTTTAAATACAGAACAAAAAATTATGATGGTGGTATTGTATAATAAGATTGAAATAACATTATTAATTAGCTAGTGGTATTTGGCATATATATATATTATCACGATCGAAATGAAAGTGAAGATCAAATCTAACCGCAAAAACAATATCTGCTCTACAAGGCGCCATCTAGGCATTTAAACCTAGAAAAATTTATAAAGTAGGCAGATACGCGCTGTTAAGATTCCACTTTATTTAAATATTCCGATCGTTAGCCCAAGTCACTAGCTCAGCGGAGACGCAGAGATAAAAATCTATATCTTAATTTATATCTTAAATATAAATAAATAAAAGCCACTGCCAGAAATTAACACATAAAAATATTTATTTACGCACATATAAAATCATTCTAAATTCGAGGAATAGGTTTAACATTTTTAGATTTTTATATTACTCTTTAATTTTACATTTACATAAATTTCACTGAGTTTAATATTTTATTTAGATGGTCAAGTATGAATAGACTACATAGATTCGCATTTGAAAATAAACATTCTATCCCTATTTAACCTTAGGCTAAAATTCGCAGTCAAACTGACATCAATCCATCTGATACATTTATGTATTCAATGTAGCATGAAAATACAACAGCACAAATATACTATACTGTCAGGAATGGACATCTGAACAGTATAGTTAGAGAAAACATTGACTCTTGTCCGATACAGGAATATGACGTCTGTATAGCAAGAAGAACAATAAAATAAAAACTCCATAGGAAGGGACCGCGATCCTTTTTGCCAACTTACAATCCCATCCATAGGCAAAGGGTTGGTGTGGTGTATACAGCGATTCTGCACGTAGCGAAACTCATACTACATCTACTAATTACACAAATATATCCAATCCATTGACCCAATTCAACAACGACACAAATAACCTAAGATTACCCTCCCCTAATATAACTTTACAAATCCATATAGCCATTCACGCCCGACTTAAATTTAACATTTAAATACGTTCGCACAAATGAATTTTATAAAATTTGTTTTAAAATGTTGAGTACAGATCAGATGCACAGATTCCACGGTCAAAAACATTCCAAATTAAACACAACTGATCAAAATACAAAGTCATCGATAAACGTCACTTGCATAGGGAATATACAAATCCCATTAGCATTCATCGTAAGATGCTTGCAGTGATATCGTTGACATATATTCTAATCGAATGTGAAAACCACAACATTATCAACCGCTAACGAATCTATGCAACGTCTATACCCAACCTTAAATTTCCTCATTTAAAATTTAAACAATAAATATTAATACAAATAAATAATAAATGGAAATGATTTTTTTATCAAACGCAAACATATATAAAATTACACATTATCAATTGAGTTGACACATAAGTCAGAGAAAAGTTCTTTTTATAAAATTTAAATTAACTTATCAATCTTTAAAGTTCTTAATTAATATTATGATTTTAACAATTGTTCAGTTCTATTGCTTACGGTAGAAGAGTCCCTGTTCCCGTTGGCAATTCCCACGGAGACTTTCCTGGAAGACCGGTCTGATATTTTGGAGGTAGCATTAGCTGGTTCTGTTCTGGTATCACAGTCTTTGCATTTTTAAAATAAGTGAGTGAGGATGACAAGTGCGTCTTGTCGCTCGACTCACCAAAATCAAGTTGGACAAAAACTGACTGGAACTCAATATTTTTTCTTTTTATAGTCAGATTCCATGAACAAAAATGTCACTGTTCTGTTTTTTCGTTATGGTCCACGCCTTTATTTGCTTCCATTGGTCAAGCTAAAATCTCTTTCTTCTCTTATCTAACTTTTCATCTGACTTTTTAATTAAACAGCTTTTAGATAATTAATAAACAATCATTTCCATTTATAGATTACAGGAATTAATTAATACCTGTTTTTATTTTAACTTACGTTATTTTTTTATTAAAATATTTTTATATTTCAATCTTGTATTTTTTTATTAAAAAAAATACGTTCAAATACTTTTTTTTTTTTTTGTTTATGAAAAAAATATTTTTAAAGTTTAGCATCTGTGCGAATATATACGTTTAACAAACATTTTAATTTTAGCGTTTAGTTTTTTTTTCTTTTTAATACACTTATTTTTATATGTGAACTTAAAAGTTTTTATTTCAATTTAATGTAACGACATATTTATATATTGTTACAATATATATTGTAATAGTATGTATATGCACGCGTTGGACAGGTGTGTGTGTGTGTGTATACGAGTTACATAGTTCACATGGTTTTATTTATTAAAAAATATATAAAATTTAAAAAAATATATCAGAATCAATACTTGAAAATATAGAAATTAAAATACAGGGAAATTTAGAGATAAATTAGAAACTAATAATTATAACTTGTCTTTCTTTTATACAATATTATCTGATAAAAATATTCTTTAAGGAAAAAAGGGTTTTTAATTTAAAAAATGAAATGGTTTGTGATTAATTAAAATAGTATGTACAAAAATAATCAGGCTGGGGATTAAAATTCCAGACTGATTAGTTGAGCATTTTCTAATCTCTGTAATTAAAATTCGAAACAGAAATAAAGAAATGTAAATTATAATTAAATTTTTTGAGATAAAATGTGTTGAAGCTAGAGCAGGGGGGTGGGGTCAGAGTAATATAAAAGGCACACATTCTCTATTGTTTTAGAGAGAGTTGAGATAGAGTTTTGAATTCAGTGGTTAAATTTTGAGTTCAGCCAGAGTTGTTAAGTTTGAATTAAGTTCATTTCAAGCCAGATTAAAGAATGATTGGCTAGAACCGAACGTTGTGTTCGGTCATTTTCTCCGCTATTCTCCCATGTGCCATTTAGCAAAATGCCGTAACATATTACTCTGACTCGCCTTCTGCCGAAGTTTCAACCCACCCTACTAAATTAAATGAAAATTAGGTAAACCAAGCCACCTGAACAAGGGACCACAAGAAGCTATCTTTCAGTTAAAAATACCAATGCCAAGGACCAAGAAACTAACCGGATCCGAGGACAAAAGGGGTGATCACCCAACTACAAACTACAACCCAACTACAAAAGAAATCCAGGAACTATGATATCTACTATGGAAATTAAAGACTAATAGAATCGCTACAAAGACAATGTTGAAATGACAAATAAAGTCCAAAAGCAGTGCTATAAATCCTAGGTAAATATTAATATCAGGATAAAACTTTTAAATCTCACTCGTTAAAATTAGCATGCAAAATTTATTAAATATGTAATATTTCTTATGTGTTTACATTTTAATTATATCTTATTCGTGCATTTATAATTATTATCATTGTTTTTGTTTTTTTTTTTAAATAAATTTTGTTTAAAATTATTAATGCCATTTTTTTTTCATCTTTCTCTCTCTCCATTCACAATCAAATGTGCAGCCGGTCTCATGCGAAGAGCTAGCCATGGGTCAAGCGCTTGAAACATGTTGTTGACATCTCATGGGTTCCAATCTCCATATTGGATGGTGCCCTGGGTTTTAAACCTGTTATAAATTCCCCATGGGATGTTTCACATTTCAGGCAGCCGGAGAGCTACTTTGGTCTGGAGAAATGACTGTCGGTTTAAGATTTTATTAAATCGCAGTCTGACCGGGGTATGATTGATATGTAAGTATTAATCCTATTTACTCTCCTGCTTGAGTAATGGGTTTTTTAAAAGATATTTTGCAAAATAATATGATTTCATAAAATTAAATTAAATAATTAGAAAGTTTTTAAAATTACAAGTTTGAGTTGTAAAGTTGAAAAAAATGTTAAAAGGTGTAATTAAGCAGTTTTAATTCCCGTTACAAATGTTGTCCAATGTGAGAGCACGAACATCCATTCATAAAAAAAATACATAATAAAAAAAATATATTAAAAAAAAATTTCGGCTCACATAAATAAAAATGTATAATTAAATTGAAATATTTTATGAGAGATGAAAGAGAATAAACAGCACTGGTAATAATTCTATGTTATAAAAGAAAGATAAGTGAATTTAGTTAATAAAATAATATAGTTGTATAAATGAAATAATATAGTTGGTATACAAAAAAAAAAATATATATATATATATATATACGTTATAGATATAGGAAGATAGGTGCGGGTAGGCATTGATTGGCATTAGGATAGGAATCGGCATGCAAGTGGTATTAGGGGGAATGTAGTGGGAGAAAAGTTCACCGAACACTCATGTTTGATTATAAATTAAATAAAATAGAAACTAGTAAACTTATGAGCGTGAATAAAATATAGTATTAAAGATAAATAATATAAAAAAGTAAAGTTTAAAATTATAAATATGACAAGAAATAAAGCCAGAATGGAGACTCAAGTTAAAAAAATAGAAAATGTTCCCAGCGAGGAACAAAATAAAACCGAAACTAGTGAAATAGAAAAGGTCCCCAGTGAAGAAAAAATGGAAACTCAAGTGAAAGAAGTAGAGAATGTTTCTAGTGAGGAACAAAAAGATAAAAATGAAAAAGAAGTTGAGCAAAAAGAAGAGAATAGGGAAATCATAGCTTTATTAACTTGCATGTTTGAAAAACAAAAAGAAACAGCTGAAGAATATAAAAAAATAGCCGAAGAGCTTAAAAACCAAAATAATGAAATGAAGAGTAAATTGGAAGGGCAAGCTGAAATGCTTGAAAAGTTAAAGGACCAGATCGAAATGGGCCAGAATAAAATAAAAGAAGAAATTAGGGAAGAAATAGAAGAGATTAAAACACAAGTAGAAAATCAAATAGAGACTGCTTACCAAGTAATAGAAAAAAAAATAAGATAGAAGATAGAAAAGTAATTGAAGAGATAAAAGTCGAAATGATGGATTTAGCTTGGAAAGTAAATCAAAAGAATAGTAAAAATAGTTCGCAAATGGAAATAAAACAGTATGACCAGTTGAGTGCAAACACACACATTATAAACAATCAGACAATCGTGAACCAGTTTTTGAAAATACGGATATTTTCTGGCCATCAAGGTGAAGCTCCTATGGAGCATTTGAATAGTTTGGAGTGCTATTTCACTCTGAATCAATTAAGTGAGGAGGCTATGATCACAATAGTGTGTAGCCATTTACAAGGGGGGTCTCAATCTTGGTGGGACTCTTTATATAAAAAAAAACCTGTCACTTTTGCTGAATATAAAATTGCTCTATTAGCTAGTTATTGGAGCGAAGATTATCAGGAAAATCTTCATCACCAGATGTCACAAGATAAATGGTGACTTGGTGAACCATTCGTTTCTTTTTTTAGAAGGTGAGTTGTGAAATTACGCTCTTTGACAGCAAACCCACTATCCAAACAACAAATTGTCAGGATAGTCTGCCATAGTTTTCCTCATAATGTCGAGCAAATGCTCATAGGAACTGAGAGGAAAACAGTGGAACAAATGGCAGAATTGTTGAGCGCTTTCGACAGAGCTAGACCAACTTTTGATATGAGAGATAGGGGATTCAAACCCCAACTTAGAGAGCTGGCTGTAAACGCCATAAGATATAGACATAGGTCGAATTCAGGGAGTCCCCAGAGGAGACGTTATTCTAATAGTCCTGAGAGAACAAAAATCTTTCGAAGAACCGACAGCGATCCTGACATCTCTCATACTAGATTTAAGGAAAGGCCCAGGGGTGATTCTCAATCCCCCAGCATGAGTGGCTATATGCAGAAAAAAATATATAATAAAGAACCGCCAGACAAAAATTAAAAATATGTAATCTGATGGATTCGCCGGCTTGACCTAGTTATTAATGACCATGGACTTGGAATAATGGAAAATGTTTAACAAAGTTTAATGAAATAAAAATAACATGATAAAAAAATAACCTATAGTTTTTTTTTAAAACAAAATGTAAAAACGAGTATCAAAGTTAGTTTGAATAATGAAAAATGATTAAAGTTAGTCTTAGTAAAATAAAATAACAATCTTAGAGTTTTTAAAATGTCAAAGCAACTATAAAACAATTTATGTCAAAACCCTCGATTATGTCTTATCGATTATATTGATATCCCAGCTCATAAGTCTAGAACATAGCGGAGCGTGATGCAAACAAAATAAATGTGTAAAATCAAAATAGACAAGCAAAATGAAAATGTTTTTTTTTTTAAAAAAAAAGGGGGGAGAGTAAAAATAACGCTTTAAAAATAAAAATGAAATAAATAAGTGTATAATGAAAGTATTAATGAAAATAAAACATTATCAAATAAAATTTAAAAAAAAAAGTGTATTAAATTAGGATTGAGGTGTGTGCGAGTATTTGGGCAAAGATATAAATTTCAGGCCTGACTTTTGTTGGATTAAGCCTTTTCTTGCGGTGACTTTGTTCTACAGATGGGTAGTGTGAAGAATAAATAATACTGATGATGATGTGCCAGTAGAAAAGTCCTGGCATATAAAAATTAATAAATCTGGAGGAAAAATTCCCAGTAACCAAATAAAATAAATATTTTAGTAAGTCGAATGTGCAGTAGAGATAGTCCTGCCATTCGCAATCTTAAAGTCCCTTTACATGATCCGTTGTGCACAACAGTTGCCCATGCTGTAGTCACGACTTCCGCAAGAAATTAAAAGTTGGTTTAAATCAGCACAAAATCGATCTGTGTGTTGAATTGCCTTATACTTTGCTGCCTGCTTCTCTTAATATTACATTTATTACCTAATGATGAAAATAAAAACTAAAAATGCACTCTAGAAAAATAAAGTTATTAAAAATAAGAATTTAAAGTGGTCAATACTTAGGAAAAGTGATCAACGCACTTAAAATTCTCAATTGGGAGGGGTGTGATGTAACAGTATGTATATATACGTGTTGCACAGGTGTGTGTGTGTATACGAGTTGCATAGTTCACGTGTTTTTATTTATTAAAAAATATATAAAATTTAAAAAAATATATCAGAATCAATACTTGAAAATATAGAAATTAAAATACAGGGAAATTTAGAGATAAGTTAGAAACTAATAATTATAACTTGTCTTTCTTTTATACAATATTATGTGATAAAAATATTCTTTAAGGTAAAAAAGTGTTTTTAATTTAAAAAATGAAATGTTTGTGATTAATTAAAATAGTATGTACAAAAATAATCAGGCTGGGGATTAAAATTCCAGACTGATTAGTTGAACAATTTCTAATCTCTGTAATTAAAATTCGAAACAGAAATAAAGAAATGTAAATTATAATTAAATTTTTTGAGATAAAATGTGTTGAAGCTAGAGCAGGGGGGTGGGGTCAGAGTAATATAAAAGGCACACATTCTCTATTGTTTTAGAGAGAGTTGAGATAGAGTTTTGAATTCAGTGTTTAAATTTTGAGTTCAGCCAGAGTTGTTAAGTTTGAATCAAGTTCATTTTCAAGCCAGATTAAAGAAGGATTGGCTAAAACTGAACATTGTGTTCGGTCATTTTCTCCACTATTCTCCCATGTGCCATTTAGCTAAGTGCCATAACATATTATCTGACTCGCCTTCCGCTGAAGTTTCAACCTGCCCTACTAAATTAAATGAAAATTAGGTAAACCAAACCACCTGAACAAGGGACCACAAGAAGCTATCTTTCAGTTAAAAATACCAATGCCAAGGACCAAGAAACTAACCGGATCCGAGGACAAAAGAGGTGACCACCCAACTACAAAAGAAATCTAGGAACTATGATACCTACTATGGAAATTAAAGACTAATAGAATCACTACAAAGACAATGTTGAAATGACAAATAAAGTCAAAAAGCAGCGCTATAAATCCTAGCTAAATATTAATATCAGGATAAAACTTTTAAATCTCAATTGTTAAGATTAGCATGCAAAATTTATTAAATATGTAATATTTCTTATGTGTTTACATTTTAATTATATCTTATTTGTGCATTTATAATTATTATCATTGTTTTTTTGTTTTTTTTTTAAATAAATTTTGTTTAAAATTATTAATGTCGTTTTTTTTTTTTGTCTTTCTCTCTCTCTCCATTCACAATCAAATGTGCAGCTGGTCTCATGTGAAGAGCTAGCCATGGGTCAAGCGCTTGAAACATGTTGTTGACATCTCATGGGTTCCAATCTCCATATTGGATGGTGCCCTGGGTTTTAAACCTGTTATAAATTCCCCATGGGATGTTTCACATTTCAGGCAGCCGGAGAGCTACTTTGGTCTGGAGAAATGACTGCCGGTTTAAGATTTTATTAAATAGCAGTCTGACCGGGGGTATGATTGATATGTAAGTATTAATCCTATTTACTCTCCTGCTTGAGTAATGGGTTTTTTAAAAGATATTTTGCAAAATAATATGATTTCATAAAATTAAAATAAATAATTAGAAAGTTTTTAAAATTACAAGTTCGAGTTGTAAAGTTGAAAAAAGTCTTAAAAGGTGTAAATAAGCAGTTTTAATTCCTGTTACAATATATATATATATATATATATATATATATATATATATATATATATATATATTGAGCAGAGCACAATTTTAATATTATATCACTAAAATTAGGAGATAAGCTAAAGAAATAATATATAAGTGGCGATACTGATATAGTAACAGAGAAATCAAAAATAAGGTCATGTTTCTGGAAGAAAATTGAAATCTAAGATCTCTTTTTGGGCAGTGCTTAGAGAAAAGTGGATAGGCATATCATGGATGTCAATGATGTGGAGAGGCCTTTCATATGAAAAAATTGGATATGCATAGAATGTGCCTGGCATACTTGAATCACATTCAGAGACCTTTTTATAAGAAATAAGTGGATATGAGAAGAAAGATATGGGTTCAATCCTATTGCAACCCCTAGATTGAAAGTATGTTATATATATTCACAAAGACAAATGTCAGTAATGCAGTACTGATAAATGTCACTAATGACATTAAATAAGCTTTACTGCTTTAAAAATAAATGATCCCTTTGTTTTAATGCTATAATTTAGACAAATAATATGCTATGTGGCTATAATATATGTATAGAGAATATTTCATTTAATAAAATATGTTAAAATTTGACCCCCTCTCTTTTCTGCTATTTAAAATAATTCAATGCCACTGTAGATTTTGATAATAACTAAGATATTTAAACATTAGAGATTTTAAGAGTATGGAAATAAAGCTAAGACTAGCGGTTATAGAAACCAAACAATAGGTCCCTCTTTCCGAATTGAATAATAACATTTATAAGATTTCAAAGCATTGATTAGATTAAATAGTGTATTTACTCTGGGGAGAATTATTTTATTTTATTTGGAGTTGAACAAATAACAATTTTATAATAAACCAACATAAATTGCTTCATAAAAACAACCTGGAAAACATATTAATTAATAAGACATTATGATCTAGGGAAAGTTTATAATTTCAATCAATGGAGATTTAATTAAAAGACAAAAAAAAAGGGGGGATTTTAAAAATTGTTTGCCAGGTTGCATCAGATTGGCATATTAATAATAAGCAAACTGATATAAAATCAAATAATAAATACATATAAATAACTGATTGCACCAAAGGTAAATAATTAGAGCATATGAGAGAAAATTAAATTGTTATAAATTATTTGAGAGCAATTCTCATATTAGAAAAGGCATAAAGTTAAATCACAGTTGACAATAGAGTTTGAGATTAGTTAGTCTAGCTTTGGCTTGAAAATTTACCTTGCACCATTTTAAGAGTCCATATTTCAAAGTCTGCTCATGCATGGCATTTGGTTCTTAAGTAACAGAAAACTTTTATTCAGCATTCCACAATTCTTGAGTTGGAATTTTACTTCATTCTACAGAAGCATAATGATACGGTAACAGCAGATAATCTCCATGGGTCGAATAGGTGATGAGATTTCTACTCAAACATCTTTTTTTTAAATTTCAAACCAGCATAACTTATCTGGACAACACAGTTCTCTCAATAGAAGCTTTTTTCTGGTATTCAAAATTATCCCATTTTATAATCCTGCCCAGGTATATGAGGAATGCTTTTAATTAATGTCTAGCCCACATCTAATTTTTAATCTAAAGTAATAAGTTTTCTTTGTTCATTGTTTGCAGATGCAATCATCAGATAATTGTCCAAAAATAAATTCAAGTCTATTTTGAGATTGGAAATAGATTTGACAAAAATGTTTATAACAAAAGTACAATCGTTAATCCTAATCCCCATTTTATTTTAAGTAAAAACATAATTAAAAATCCCTTCCCAAGTTTAAAGCCATATTATATTTTCAACCCTTTAATTATTTTTGGACAATTAAGGGTTGGAACTTTCATCTTGGCTTTTATGAAATATACAGTTTAATAGAAAAAACAATTTAAAAAGAAAAAGTTTTAAAATGACCTATAATGAAATATTTAAAAAAAAATCAATAATTTGTTAGTATTTTTCCTCATATATATATCTGAGCCACACCAATGTATTTTTATTTTGAAGAAAAGAATTAATAATAATAAATATTGAAAAAGTAAACATTATAAAATTTAGATGCACATCTCAAATATATACATAAAATCTATATCATGACTAAAGGAGCAGGAGGGCATATAGGGTTTAAACACAGATTAGTAAATAAAAGCATGAAGCTCAATCTTAAGCTAAGATTGAATGCTTCATTCTTCCTCACATATAATGAAAAGGAAAAAAAACAAAAATAGAGAAAGAAAATGTTTTGAGTAGGAGTTTTCGGGTGATGACCAAAACAAATAACGAAAAAAAACAAAAAAACAATTTTTATGTACATTTCTTTTTTTTTTTATGCTGAATTATTGTCCTCAGATATTTTTCCCTTTTTTAAAAAAAAATTAAACTCCTGCCTAACCAATCACTGCTCAGGCACTTTCTATACATCTGCCCAACTATAGCATTGCTAAACATTTAACTTTTGCTTGTGGGGAAAAAAAATTAAAATTTTATTTAATAATTTATTTTTACTATACTAATCTAGCCATTTCTCCTTTTGGCTTCTCTTGGTTGCACTCCTGCACCTGAAAAACAAAACTTATAATCTGGTTATTACATGTTTAAAATTTATACATTAAATCATTATAGCATTAAGTCAAAAAAAATTTTGATCTTAATATTTATTTGAATTTGAATCTTCCACTTCCAATGTGTTTGCATTTGACCCACTATTGGTTGGCAAAATTTCTTTTTGTTAGGGTACCAGCCACCATACAGTGCTCAATCATTTAGGTATTATTTACACATTTTTTATATATGTCTTGAATATCAACAAAAAACTATATATAACTCAGGTATGTGGGTTTATAAATCGAAGTCCCACATTGGGAAGCCAAACCTGGGGAAAAAATCCTATATACTGTAAAATATAATATTTATTTACTTATATGTTATTGCTTTTAAAATTCAACTTTTAATACATATTTTAAAGATTTATTGCTATACTAATTTATTATGGTCAGCTTTCCCAACCATATACAATTTATACATTTAACTTTATTTATCTGCTTTAAATTCATTTAACACAATTTTAGGCATTAAATATATTCATCTTACTTTAATTAAACTTTTAAAAACATTGTCAGTATAGCATAGTCATCATACAAGAGAACACATTTTAAATTTAAAATTTTTCAGTAAATTGATATAATAAATTTATTCTGACCTAAAGATAAAGGGTACTATATATATATATTAACAGTGAATACAATATTATAATTTAAATCCTTTTGTAGCGCATTGCATTATGTGGTGATCCTTGTCAGCTTTAATTGAATTTCAAATTTTCAAACTTAATGTTACATATATTTCCATAAGCTTTGTATTGCCATATTCGCAACTTGCTATTAATAACATCATTCTTATATTTATCAATTAATATTGCCTTCTTAATTTTGCTCTTTTTATGATTTTTTCTTCCATTAATATTTTTATTTCATTACTATTAAATGTAAATTTATAATTACAAGTTATTTCATGATCAAAGAATACTGAAGCTGTATTAAATTGACTATTTACGTTATTTTCAATTTGGTTATATAATAATTAAGGCTCCTTCAATCTTTTTTCAACACAACATCTTGATTCACGGATTTAAAATTTCTGACATCCACATGAAATCTGATAAATTATATTACTTCTTTGCAATTAAGAAATTATACCCTTAGAATTATTAATCAATTGATTAACATTTAGAGGAACACAAAATGAAATATTATACTTTTTATTAAATATATTCTTAATTAATTTAGATTGCATGTTATTTATAAATGGCATAGTTATTCATTTTTTATTATCTAAAGTAACATTGCAAACACTCTTCTTCTCATTAAATGATTTTACTGTACACAATACTTGATTTTTATCATTTTGTGTACCTCCGAATGTTAATTAATCGATTGATTAATAATTCTAAGAGTATAATTCCTAAATTGCAAAGAAGTAATATAATTTATCAGATTTCATGTGGATATCAGAAATTTTACATCAGTGAATCGAGATGTTGAGTGGAAAAAAGATTGAAGGAGCATCAATTATTATATAAACAAATTAAAAATGGCATAAATAGTCAAATTAATACAGCTTCAGTATTCTTTGACCATGAAAAAACTTGTAATTATAAATTTACATTTAATAGTAATGAAATAAAAATATTAATGGAAGAAAGAAATCATAAAAAGAGGAAAATTAAATAGACAATATTAATTGATAAATATAAGAATGATGTTATTAATAGGCAAGTTGTGAATATGGCCATACACATCTTATGAAAATATATGTAGCATTAAGATTGAAAATTTGAAATTTAGTTAAAGCTGACGAGGTTACCACATGTAATCGAATGTGCTACAAAAGAATTTAAACTATAATATTGTATTTACCGTTTAAATTTATATGTATATATTACCCTCACTTATGGGAAATATAATATATAATAAAATTGGACTAGCTCAGATAAATAGTTATGTTCAGCTAAAATGCAGTAAAATGATAATAAAGATATTCTCTATTAATGTCTATCATATAACTATCTTTAATTAATAAGAAATAATAATATGGTTCAGTTTTAGCAACTAAATAAATAAATATTTATTAAATCATTAGACCATGAAGTGAGGTACAAGTGGTAATATGAATTACATTGAGCCAATATCCCACAGGATATCACCTCAATGGTGTAAGAATACAATCCCCCTTTTTATTATCTCAAATAATAAATTTATAGCATTCTTACAACTTTAACAATAATTAATTAATTAAGATAATACTAGAAAATATATCCTAATCTCTTTATTAAAATAATATAACTAAAATAATCTCAGGTTCTATAAACTAATTCGTGGCAATTAAAATTTCTGTAGTCAAGCATGTTAAGGGATTTGATATCACCCTCAACTACACCTAACTAATAATAATAATAATAATAATAATAATAATGACGATGATGATGATGATGATCCCTAATATATAATTCAATCTTCTCTATTTTCCCCATTATAGTTCTTGTCAATAATAATAATGATAAATAAATAATATAGTATAATCTTTTAGTTTTCAAGTAGCGTCTGAAATAAAATATGTAGTATAATCTTATAATCGAAAATGTGGCAATGAATAATATTATAATTCTGTGCAATATATTATATAATTAATTTATGACCATAATGATAATAATGATAATGTAAATGAAATTTTTCAAATAAATCATCTTAAAAAATAATATAAGTGCGATTGCTTTGCACTTGCAGGTAGTTGCCCGGGTTGCGGATTCGCGTCCCAGCCGATGCTATGACACTTAATATATATATTATAATTCTTAAATAATAATTTTATCTATACTATGAAAATATTATGTTGTAGTTCAAAAACATCTGTGATTATATGTTTGCAATGTGGAAAGAAATCAATTCACACATAAACTTATTAAAAAATATACAAGTTTAACAAATTTTATTACAATAGTTTAACAAATAATAAATTATTTACAATATTTACAGTCAAATGAATCTTGTATCATTACAATTTTCATCATCTCAAAATAAAATAACAAAAAAATAAAAATCTAAGCACTTAAGTCTTCACTCCGACTTTCTAAAAATTTGTTATATATTTTAGAATATTCATAATAATTCTAATAATAATAATAATATGCATGGACATATGTTCAGTTTCAAATACATTGTCTACAATTAAATGACACTATAATATGTTTCCATCAAAATATACACCAATTATGAAAACATATAACATAAACTATAGAAGGATTACTTACTCTAATATATGTCTATCAATTTATTCTCAATTATTTAAAATAACTTATCATGACAGTGCTGCTGTTATTAAAACAAAATATATTTATTCTAGTTCTTTAGTAAAATAAGTGGACTCAATTAATAATATAATTTTCATACATTATACATCTTACTTAGCATTACTTTAATATAAAACTAGATGTATGTGTTGATGTGTTTCCTTAACATAAAAATAATATTTATAAAATATAATTACTTGATTCATTCTATGTTGTTTCTTTCGATATACTATCCATTAAAAATATGCATTTCATGTAAAATAAAAATTATTAAAATTATTCAAAAATTTTGTAAACAATTTTAATATCATTTACATACTTTCATAAAAATAGTTTACTAAAATATAGGAAATATTTTATGATTCTTTATTCTTAGTTTAATTTTATTCTCAATCTCATTTGTATTTCTTCTTAACATCATTCAAAGCAAGAAAACCTATCTTATCATTTTCCAAAATAAAGATCCTTCAACTCCAAAATTATTTATCATTATCCCTTAAAGATACAGTTCTGTACGATGCAATACTTAGAAATTATGATACCAAACAGATGTGTAGGTATGAAGAACAAACTAGAGTATTCACTCAATACTACACATATATCAGATAGTCAACATGGCAATAGTGTATAAAGAAAAGAGGCCTGAATTCTCTGTCTAATAACCTTCACTAAAATAACAATGTCGAAGCTATTTATTCAGCTTTCTGGAACATTAATATTCAATACAAAAAAACCCGATCCATGGAAATATACAAGTTACAGGACTTCGTTATCTGTACCTGCAAAATTACTAAGATCATAAAATTATTTCCATTCCCCATAAAAAACCGAGATTTAGGCATCTTTTTGGTTTCATTTAAAAAATACTCCCAAGTCAATATCTTTTAAAATTTCTTTATATATTTATCAATCTACATCGCCAAAATTCTTACAACATATTTCTAAAACAACACATAAATTCACATATAAAGTCAATGATCTAGATTAGTCAACAAGAAAAGGTTACTTCACTTTGTTAAAAAAATTCTTGAACAAAAATACAAATGACTGGTATCGATATAATAAATCAATATTTCAAACATTTAAAAAATAATAGGGTTCTTTTACGAAAAAATCACATAATTATGTTCATCATTAAATCGTACTATGTCAGTAATATAAAAGTATGCATACTTTTAAATAAAAATCTAACTCCTATAAGATTTATATGTGTTTAATCTATTCACACATACTCATATGTTCATACGATAACATTATAAAATACTTCGACAATCTAAAGGAAAGAAAATAAATACATCATAAAAAATTATTAATATTTTATAACTATTACCCAAGTGATATTTTTTATAGTTGATCACTTTTTAGACGTCTTCTTTATCCACAATCAATAAAATATTGCATAATATAAACATTTATTCAACACTACCATACGTAAAATATTAAAACTTTTAAAAATTATTAAGTATTCTTTATGGTAATTATAATATTATATTAGTAAATAATTCATTTTCATGTACCTTTTCTAACTCTAATTATAAATAAGAAAAAATAATATTTATATTAGTTAAAAATAAATAAAATATAGCTACGTAAAATACAGTCCATGATAAATATTCATTTTAAAAATAATGTTCCTTATTTTTTCCGGATTTCTTTACCAAATCCTTGTAGGCAATTAAAACTCTCCAATGCATGTTGCTATGACTACTGTCTAAACACTTGAAGACAAAAAACTTCTCTCCCCAAACAGACATGATCAGTTGATTTCAAAATGATGAACAAAAAATAAAAATAAAAACGAAAGTCAACTTGAAAAATCTGGATCCATTAATAAAAATAGTCACTAATCTTTTTTGAAAGTTTATAAAACTAATAGTCTATTGTTTATATTTTTAGAATAGTGATTATTGAAGATGATTTCAGCTTATAACATTTAAAATAATTTTCCAGAGTTTTTTTATCCTATCAAAATCCTATATCGGCTTCAAGTGTCTCTAACACGGTGATATGGACTAGGGCGTAGGTATATGTAATTTTGTGCATTTTTAATATTCCAATAAAATTAACATTTATCCATTATCATATAGGTAGCATATAGTTCTTTTGTCAGGATAATTTTTATTTATCCAATGATATTTTTTTTTTCAATTAATATTTTTCAATTATTGGTTTTGTAATATTACTAAATACATGCAGACTTTTAATATAATAAAGACTTACCACATACAATATATTTTTGCAGTAACTGTCCTTTTTCCATCATTCCAGGATAACAGTTTAAAATAAATTGTTAAAAAAATGTTTTCTTCAAAAAGAAATATCTTCTGCAACTCTTATTAAAAATGATATCTACTTTCAAAACATGGAAAGATTTAATGTTTTTACCATATTACCTTGCACGTTTTTAGATAAAGCTATCTTTTTACAAATAAATGCATTTTTGCTTTTAATTTCTTTCTGTTTAATTCCTCATACAATGTCCAAAATGTTAATTTGACCGATAAAATATTTTCCTTCGTTAACAATAATAAAATTATATTTTTAATTAAAGATTGTACTTGCAGCATTTCTATTCACAGGTAAATAATGATTCATAGTACTTCCATAATTATTGTGATGTAAGATTAAACTTTGGTAAAAACACTTGGTAAAGAATTTTAGTTGCTTAACAGTGCATCATTAAACTGAATAAATTTATAATTTATTTAAATATTCTCTTTTAAAAATAATTCCATTAGTACACTTTACTATATTAAAATAAATTATTAGAGAGTTATTATAGCACTGAATTGACTGATTAAATACTGAACTGACTTTTAACACGCCATTGACTGATACAAAAGCACACTTGACTAACAAAAAGCACAACACAAAAAATAATTGAGCATCTGTTTTTAGATTAAAATAAATTGACAACCTGATTGGCTAATCAGACTTTTAGCTGGTCATCTCATTTACATATTATTTAATATTGTACAATTAAAATTTAAAAAAAAATTATGACTCATTTTTTAAAATATTTTTTTAACATATCAATTTTAAATTAATTTTATACCCTATTTAAAACAACTAAATATTTTAAAATGACTTTTAAAAATAATATTTTACTAAATTATTCAACATTCAGTTTTAATGTATCTATTTTTTTTAATTAAAACAAAATCTAGTTCTTGTTAAGTACATTTGTTTTAAAACCTAATTAAATATTTTATGATAACTAATTTTTATATTTTATCTTATGCTAGACAAATAAACATTTTCAATTCTATAGTACAATTTTAAAACAATTTTGAAACTTTATTAACAAGAAAACTTGTAAGCACACATGTATGAATATTTACAGGTCACATGACTTAAACTCGGACATAATCTGCATCCAATTTTCTGTCTGGAAATAAAATTAATTTAATTGCAAAATATTATATATAAAATAATGATATAATAATATAATTTAGTTTATATGATGTAATTAAAATCCATTATGTTGCCTTCATAAAATACTTTAATAAAAATATAAACAAATATTATAGATAACTATGTTTGAAGTAATAAATAATTAATTTATTTACACCAAATCGATTTTCGTTCAAAATGAACCTACTCAAGATGTTAGAATAAATTAAAAAGACACGCGATTTATATTTTTATTTATATTTTTACTTTTGTTTATTTAAAGATTTTTATAAACAAGATTAAGAAAACTGCTATATTGAAGATATACTACCTGATTTCTTTTAACTCTACAGACATTTGTGTGATGGTGTCTTCTGATTGTTGATGGTAAATTTTATAAACTGTGTCCTTGATTTGTCATAATTTTATGAAGCCTTTATTGTTAAGATTAAATGATGCTAAGTTTCTGAATTTTGCACCAAGAATCCGTGACGTTGAGTTGAAAGTCGGCAGTTAAACATTGAAAATTTTAATAATTTTTAAAATTCAATTTGAACAATAAGGGTATACTACATTAATATAAATCGCTTGACTTTTTAATTTATTCTAACATCTTGAAAAGGTTCATTTTGAACGAAAATAGATTTTGTGTAAATAAATTTATTATTTATTACTTCAAATGTAGTTGTCTATAATATTTGTTTATATTTTTATTAAAGTATAATATAATTTAGAATAATAATTTGGAAACTATAAAATTAAATACACATTTCTCCATGACAAATACTACTTTCTTAAATAAATAATTTTAAATACAACTATTCAATATAATTTTCATTTAAAACTATACTATTTATTCAATTATAGGTTATTGCTTTTAAAATTCAGCTTTAAATACTTATTTAAAAGACTTATTAATACACTATTTTATTATGGTCAGCTTTCCAACCATATAAAATTACACCATTTAACTTTCTTTAACTTTTTAATATATTTAGCATAGTTTTATGCATTTATATATTTTCGTTTTACAGTAACCATGTTTTTAGAAAGACTGTCACAGTAAGATAGTAATAATACTAATAGAATACATTTTAAATTTAATTTTTTTTAGAAAATTGATACAATAAATTTATTTAAACCTATATAGAAAAGGGCACAATATATATATATATATATATATATATATATATATATATATATATATATATATATATATATATATTGAAACAGTAAGATATGCCTTACCAATCTTAGTTTCACCTTGCCTTCCTGTTTCCTACCCTCATGCCTTATTTAAAACCCTAATTTTATTGTAGTGTGTGTACTGGGTATATTTACCGAAATCCTGCCTAAATTTATATGTCTAATGGGGTGGCGGGGTTTTATAATAATTAAAATTGTCTTAAACGGCAAACAATCGAGTATATATATTACATATATATGCTTGTACAGTAAAGTCGGTCACATATCCTCAACTACACACATACTGCATATTTAAAATTTATGAAAATATTTTATTTAAAATTTGTTGTCTTGAATCTGTTTATTTTGTGATGTTATTTCACTATAATTGTTTGCATTTAATCAAGTAACATCACTGATAAATATATTCTGGAAATTAAATTCAAAAAGAGAGTTTTATAAAATAAAATGTTATTTAGTTTTTCAAAAACATGCCATTTTCTTTAAATCAGGGGGGGGGTAGGGAAAGAACAATAGTGGTTAATTGTAACTATATTGGCACCAGTTTTACTAGTAGATTTGATAAGATTAAAACAGTGCTTACAAGCAGATTTTAATTGAAAAAATGCAGTCCGAGTTTTCAAATGTATTAATAACTTAAGAATGGATTTTACCACGCAGGGTTAGATTGTAATCAGAGAGAGCATATAAATAGGGCTGATTAATTGTTATTAATTTTTATTAGAGAGTTATTAATTAATCTGCTTGATACTGTGACAGCAGAAGTTATATTTTCTGTAATTTTTAAATTGATTTTCTATTAGCTTTTATTTGTGTTATCGGACTGACCGGCTTGTTCGTTAGTTTAGAACCAATTTTAAAATCGTTTAACCTTAGAATGATGGAGTAACGGGGCAGTAGGCTGTTTTCCCTTGGGAGTCCAGTGTCTTGGCCATCCATCATTCACCATCTGATGTCCTATCACCATATCATCAAGCCCAACTGAACCAGCCCAAAGAAATGCTGCTCCTGAAATCTACTAACTGCTGTTGTGGAACAACAAACCAAGGAAAATCATAATTTACTTAAGAACTTTGTTACAAATTTGGAAATGCCCATGGACGGATTTGAAAGAACAAGGTAACTAAAATCAACCCGAGATCTCGGAAACCTTCATGCTATATAGCTAATAATTTTTGTATATTCTTTAAATGTATTTATTCAAGTGTTTTTATTAATGCATGCTGAACTAGTGCTTGAGTTGATTATCTATATATATTTGTAAAAGTCTTATTTAAACGTATTATAATAAAATATATAATTAATTTCTTCAGGCTAATGTGAGTTATGTAAGGAAGTTAAATAATGCATGGTTGCCATCTTAGTTTATAAACTGCAAACACGCATATTCCCCTTCCCATCTCATATATGTTTTAAAGTATTTCTTGTGTATAATTTTGTTAGAATAAATATTTATTTATCTTAAGTTTGTTGAGAGTCTGCTGGCCATTAAAATATGATATTTGAAAGTGAGCTATTTCTATTCCTTAATAAATTGCCCTTTGGTTTTACTAAGTCTTTTAAAATTAAACTGTGTTGCTAGTAAATATGCTTGGGTGCTGGAATATTACCATTGGCAAAGGTCATCATCAGTTAAATACGTTCCCCCTTATTTTACTCCTAGGATCCCAGTACTGTGCTATAATGGCACATGGGAATTATTTTGCATATGTTGCCACAGTTATGAAGCTCCTGGGTGCAGGCCAAGCTTGAGCTGTGAGTGGGCTAGAGATGTTCCAAATAAAAGGCGAAATGCCTATTCAAAGCCAAGACTTTTTCATATTTTATAAAGTTGCATACTCATAAACTGCACCCCTTCCTTGGCATATATTCGCTGGCACCACCATACATATCCCTTATTAATTATTTAGAAGAATTCTATTTAAATGAATTTTAAGTCCATTCAGTATAGCTCGATTTTATAATTTTCTAAATCACTTCTCGAGCAACTTTCGGTCTCCATTTAAGATAGTTTTTCAAATTCTGTTAAAGACTTTATGTGACTCACATATGCTTACCATGTCACTATATTTTAAACACGTTATCTAAACAAACCAAGTACAAGGTATCAGCCATCTTGTTGCTTTTTGTATATAACTATTAAATTTATATAGCTAAACAATTTTCCATTATCAAATTATTAAAATATTATTTGTAAATTTATTTATTTTCTTTTTTATTCGGGATGCAATATAAATTACATAGCACATTAGACTTATCTTAGGCACATCTATAAGTTATTGTTAAATGAACCTAGGGCTATTTTAGATTTAAAGACTTTTGTTTTCTCCCTGATCACCGGCACCAGCATAAAATTATACTATTAGTAGCATCAAATGTGTTATCATGTAGAGGGCATTGTAGAGTTTGGACTTTGGATTTCAACTTGGTATTTCTGAGAGGTAACCCTCCTAGTGTTGAGTTCTATGTTCCGGGTTTAAATTCTGCAGTGTGTTAGTGAGATAGACATGTTTTGACCATTACATAGTATTTTTTTCCAGGTCCATAGCACTTTACAATGTGAGGCTTCGATGTAAACACCCACAAAACCCTGATAGTATTTAGTTCATTTAATTACCCATTTCCCTGTAATTTAAATTTTCAATATCATGATTTATATTTTAAGATATTATTATATGTATTTTGTTTGGCTCGGGCATTTAGACAATCACCTGAAGAAATTTCAGTTTAATATAGCATGACATGAGCAATATATATGTAAACTTTTATCAGCTCTGGTCATTTTATAAAAATATATGTGCGCTAATTACTGTACTAAACATAATTTCAAAAAAAATAGTGTAATATATATAGTTTTGTATCAAATATGATTTGTAAAAATAAAAATGTAGATTGTCTAATTGAACGTCCGGAGTCAAACGAAATAATTAAGTTCTATATCCCTGGGAGAGGTTAATGATATAGATGTTGCCACAGATGGTATTGCATCTTGAAATAATAATGATGAACTGATTGGTTCATGCATGTAAAGTTGCATAAATTTTTTTTGGATTTGGTCAATTTATGTAAAGTTACTTATGTAAACAAGTTTCTGTAATAATAATAATAATAATAATAATCTTTTGTAAATCTATTCATCTGAAATCATTGAACAAGGGGGAATGACAGTGAGATACCCATTGAGATACCATATCTAGAAAATAATTAAATAGGACACCACCAATCAGTTGAGCAAGCAGCAGAAGAAATCTGAATATTAAAATAATGATATTTTATTTCATATTTCCAAAATGACAAAGAAGCAGCATAATGAAATCAAAACAGGATAAAACAAGGATGCACGGAAAGGCCAGAGACTGAGAGGAAGACAGCCAATTGCCATTGTTTAATAAAGAAGTTTAATTAAAAAGACTTTAAAATTTATAAATATCTTAAAAAATAATAATAACCAGAAAATTAGTGATCCAGAATTGCCACTTATAGTGAAGAATTATAATAACATTTCACAATAATAAAACCAAATTGGAAGAGCTGGAACAAAAAGACATAGACACATCCAGATTTCCAGAATCTCCAACACAAGTAGCAGAAATAAGCCAGCAAATGACAAATACAGACTTTCAATTTAAATATATAAAAGAACTCTTCAGATGACAAGCCAAAGAAGCCAGAATCAGGCACGAAGAAGACCAAGAAGAAAAGCAAGAAATGAGAGAACTGATCGTATTCTTACTTAATGAAGTCAAAGAACTCCATGAGAAACAGGGAGACCTCCAACAAAAACTCGACAAGAAACATGAAATAGAAGAGAAGCTCACTCCAAAATTAAATTTGGAAACTTTAGTTTTAAAAGCAGAAGATAATAAAAAAGAGACAAAAAAGAAGAGAGTAATCAGAACAAAACCACAAACAGTCTACTACTGGTCAATGAAGAGAAAAATACTAAAAGCCCTGAGATCACCAATATCCATAGAGTCATGATGCCTGACCCAAGCATTCAAACCCAGTTGGCCAAGGTCATCCACATCAAAATATTCCGAGGGGAGATTGGAAAAAACCCTCATTTGCACATAGATAGTTTGAAAGATTTCTTCACATTCTCTGAGATGGAACCAAAAGAACAAATTGCTATCACCACCCACCATTTACATGGATATGTGAAGGACTGGTGGAGCATCATAAAAGAAAAATCTGGAGACTTCACCAAGTATAGCAAGGCCTTACTGAGACACTACTGGATCAAGGAACGTAAGAGTGGCATCTTCAATACCATCTCCTGAGAAAAATACAGGAGCATCAAAGAAACACACACACAATTCTATATCCAGCAGGTTAATCATCTGAGATTGCTCACCACCTTCTCATTCTCTGACCTGCACATTATCCACACCATCCCGCAGAACATGACACTGTCAATCCAACAACTTATGGCTGGGAGCCAAATTACAAACACTGAAGAAATGGCAGAATTCCTAACTATGCAGGACTTCAGCTGGTGGAATACAGGACACCAAAGAAAACCTCCAGGGACCACCACTGTCAACAGAAACAAAAAATGATGGCAGTAGGAACCAAAGAGCTAAAAAGGAAATTTAACCTAAATATACTTTAGACAAAAATCCTATCTCTACAGTCATACAAGAAGAAGATCCTACCTGTGGACTACATCTTAGTCCTTGCCCTGTAGTAAATGTCACACTAGGGTCCATAGAAACACAGGCCCTCATTGACCCAGGCAGCCATGTTTTGTGCATTTCAAAGAGATGGTTGGTGCAAATGGAAGAACAAAATAAGTGTATACCAAGATTACCAGCTTGACCAATTCAAATGAAGTTAGCTGAAGGCAAAAGAATGAAAACTGAAGGATACCAGGTGTGGCTAGAGATCAAATTTGGGAAAATGACCTTCGGACATGCATTCCTAGTAATCAACAGCTTAGTGTGAGACATCATCATCGGGTCAGACTTCCTGAGTCAAAATAAATGTATAATTGACTGTGATGAAAATGTGATGATGATCCAATGGGAGAAGTTCAGATGAAGCCCACAGACCCTGTGAAATTCAAGTTAGGAGTATGGAAGTAGACATCGATGAAGATACCATTCACAATAAAGTCCAGAGATCATCCTTAAGAATGACAGAAGACCAGTCCCAGCTGCAGCAGCTATTAACAAAGATGCAATAGGTATTTTCCCAGATACCTGGAGAAATCAAGGCTACATTCACCGGATAAGGGTCAAAGAAAAAAACATTTCCAAACCTGCACCTACCCCATCCCTTTTCAATACCAAGAAGAAGTAGATGCTCAAATCAAACAGATGATTGAATGGGGTTGATAAGGGATCATCACATTATAATAACCCCTTGGTAGTCATAAGAAAAAAATGGATCTATAAGATTGTGCTAGATGCCAGGAAGCTCAACGACATCACCATACCAGAACGGGACATACCTCTCTCCATACAAGAAATTTTTATGAAGCTCTCAAAGAAAAATATATTTTCCACCTTAGATTTAACTGCTAGCTATTGGCAGATGGTATTGCACCCTCAGGATCAGAAGTATACCACCTTCCAGTACAATGGACAGATGCACATGTTCAAGAAAATGCCATTCGGATTAATAAATAGTGGTGCTGGGCTTATGAGATGCCTACACCAAGTCCTATCAGAAGACCTCAAAAGAAAATTTATCTGCTATGTTGATGACATGGTAATTGCATCCCAAGATTTTCAAGAGCCTCTGGCCCATCTACAGCAGTTTTTGATGAGTGTGCTCAAAAGAATATTACTGTGAACTTTAAAAAGAGCCGCTTTGCCATGGAAGAAATTTCATTTCTTGGTCACATCATGAATGGACAAGGAATCCGTACCCATCCTGATAAGATAAAGGCAATCAAGGACTTTCCCTGACCTGTTAATCGGAAGCATATTCGATTTTTCCTGGGCCTTGGTAGTTATTATCACAAGTTTTATCCAGGCTGCATGAAGCATATGTCCATGCTACTAGAATTAGTGAAACCACACCATCGATGGGAATAGACCATGCAACATGAGAGTGATTTTTACAAAAATTAAAGAAAACTTTCTCAAAACATTAATGTTACATTACCCAGATTTTCCCTGCCCTTTCTATGTACAGACCAATAGCAGCAAAAAAGGTTTGGGTGCTGTGCTATTTCAGGTCAGTCAAGCAGGCAATCACCAATTACTATTGTTCAGTAGCTGTACATTAAAGGGAGGTGAGAAAAATTACACCATCATGGAACAGGAGACACTGGCCATGGTGTGGGCATGCAATAAATTTAGATAAGTCTTACTGGGTTTAGAAGTGATCATCATCACCGACCAACAGAGTCTAGAAATTTTGAACAAGAGTTACCTCAATAATGATCACCATATACAATGGAGTCCCTCACTTCAGAAATTCCATTATAAGGTAATTTACTGCCCGAGCTCTGAAAATGTAGTGGCCGATGTATTAAGTCATCACCCCATGGAAGCAAAGCCATGCAATCCTATATTTGAAGACCAGCAGTTATCCATTATGACCAATATGCTGGACAATGATATTGAGCAGTAGTTAAAGAATTTGTGACACTGGCAAGAAAAGCAACCCCAATATAAAGAGTTGATGCAAGAGGTGCAGCATAAAGGAAATGCTATGCAAAGATGCACCACTAGGAGAGGAAAAACTAAGTCTGGATTACAGAATGGGCTTTTACAACAACAGGTAGAAAAGGAGGGTATGTCATGGAAAATCATAGTCCCACCCCAGCCGAGAAGTCAGTTAATTATTTTCATGCACAGCCTGGTAAGTCATTACAGTCCCAAAAAAACTGAAGAAGCATTGCAGTGACAGTTTCATTGGCCTCAGATGTACCAGGACACTTTGCATACCCTCCAGAAGTGTACCACCTGTGCAAAGAATAAACCACCAAATAAAATTTATAGTAGTGCTACAGCCTCCATTATCCCTTCAGGACCTAACAAAATATTAGCAATCGTCCATTAAGGGCCATTGCCATCATACCATAGGTTCCGATATCTCCTAGTAACCTATGACTTGTTTTCAAAATACACATGGCTTACCCTGTTTTAAGAGCAGACACGCAGAGTGCAACCAAAGCATTATAACACAAGCAATTCGTAAATACTGATAAGCCGGAGACAATTTTCTCTGACCACAGCTCTGCATTCACCACACAGAAATGGCAAAATTGGATCAAAACACAGGACCTCAAGCACATCCTGACATCAATATGGAATCCCCAATCTAACCCTTGTGAGAGGGTTGTGTGAGATCAACTAGTTGTTTAGAACCTATATTCACCATAACCACCAGAGTTGGGTAAACCAAAGTCTAAAGTTTTTTCAATATATCAATGGGCCCATGAATGAGGCTATAGGACTGACACCTATGCACCTACATTTTGGTAAATCTGAGTCCTCATTAATAAAAACACTCTTACCAAGAGATGAACAGAAGATCAACACCAAAGAAGATCGGCACACTGTACACCCATGTTTAACCTCAAGGGCTGAAAAGAGGCAGCTTAAGAAATGGAGACTGCACCAGTTTCAAATTGGGGACTGAATGTGGGTAAGAACCCCAATACCCAGTGATCGAGATCAAAAAAAATCCAGGAAGTTTTTCCCACTGTATCAGGGGCCATACATAATAAAGTGCATATGTGGCCCAAATGCATACTTACTAGAAGACAATGAAACACTTAAAGGAACATATAATGCTAGAAGCTTGAAACCTTCCTTTTGATGACCTGTAAAGTGAAAAAAAGTTGAAAAATGATTTGGGTGTATCATCAAATCTCATTGCCCCTTGTCAATTTTTTTTAGTGCTGATATTCGAAAATACTAGTAAACACTGGGTGTAAAACCTTTTTTTAAATTTTTTTTCACATACTAGGGGAATGTGAAACAGGAAGATATGCCTTACCAAGGTTAGTTTTACCTTGACTATCCTGTAACAGTAAGATATGCCTTACCAATGTTACTTTTACCTTGCCTTCCTGTTTCCCACCTTCATTCCTTATTTAAAATCCTAATTTTATCGTATTGTGTGTGTACTGGGTATATTTACCAAAATCCCGCCTAAATTTATATGTCTAACGGAGTGTCCAGGATTTTATAATAATTAAAACTGTCTTAAACGCTTTTATTTTCAAACCATTGAGTATATATATATTATGTATATGTGCTTGTACAGTAAAGTAGATCAGATATTCTCATCTGCACACATACTCTGATATTATTTAAAATTTATGAAAATATTTTATTTAAAATTTGTTGTTTTGAATCTGTTTATTTAGTGATGTCATTTTACTATAATTATTTGCATTTAATCAAATAACATCACTGACAAATATATTCTGGAAATTAAATTCAAAAAGAGAGTTTTATAAAATAAAATGTTATATAGTTTTTCAAAAACATGGCATTTTCTTTATATGAGTGAGGGTAGAAAAAGAAAAATAGTGGATAATTGCAACTATATTGGCACCAGTTTTACTAGTAAATTTGATAAGATTAAAACAGTGCTTATGAGCAGATTTTAATTAAAAAAATGCAGTCTGTGTTTTCAAATGTATTAATAACTTAAGAATGGATTTTGCCATCACATGGTTAGATTGTAATCAGAGAGAGCATATAAATAGGGCTGATTGTTATTAATTTTTATTAGAGAGTTATTAATTAATCTGCTTGATACTGTGACAGCAGAAGTTGTATTTTCTGTAATTTTGAAATTGATATTCTATTAGCTTTTATTTGCGCTATCAGACCAACCAGCTTGTTGATTAGTTTAGAACCAATTTTAAAATTGTTTAACCTTAGAATGATAGGGTAATGGGGCAGTAGGCTGTTTTTCCTTGGGAGACCAGTGCCTTGGCTATCCATCATTCACCATCCAATGTCCTGTCACCGTATCATTAAGCCCAACTGAACCGGCCCAAAGAAATGCTGCTCCTGAAACCTACTAACTGCTGCTATAGAACAACAAACCAAAGAAAATAGTAATTTACTTAAAAACTTTGTTACAAATTTGGAAATGCCCACAGACAGACTTGAAAGAACAAGGTAATTAAAATCAACCTGAGATCTCGGAAACCTTTATGCTATATAACTAATAATTTTTGTATATTCTTTAAATGTATTTATTCAAATGTTTTTATTAATGCATGCTGAACTTGTGCTTGGGTTGATTTTCTAAATATATTTGTAAATGTCTTATTTAAATGTATTATAATGAAATATGTAATTAATTTCTTTAGGCTAATGCGAGTTATGTAAGGAAGTTTAATAATGTGTGGTTGCCATCTTAGTTTATAAACTGCAAACATGCATTTTCCTTCTCCCATCCCATATATGTTTTAAAGTATCTCTTGTGTATAACTTTGCTAGAATAAATATTTATTTATCTTAAGTTTGTTGAGAGTCTGCTGGCCATTAAAATATGAAATTTGAGAGCGAGCTATTTCTGTTCCTTAATAAATTGCCCTTTGGTTTTACTAAGTCTTTTAAATTAAACTGTGTTGCTAGTAAATATACTTGGGTGCTGGAATATTACCATTGGCAAAGGTCATCATCAGTTAAATCCATTCCCTTTACTCCACGGTTCCCAGTACTGTGCTATAATGGCACATGGGAATTATTTCACGTATGTCCCCACAGTTACAAAGCTCCTGAGTGTGGGCCAGGCTTGAGCTGTGAGTGGGCTAGAGATGTTCCAAATAAAAGGCGAAATGCCTATTCAAAGCCAAGACATTTTCTTCATTATTTATAAAGTTGCAAGCTCATAAACTGCACACCTTCCTTGGCATATATTCATTGGCACCACTGTACATTTCCCTTATTAATTATTTAAAAGAATTCTATTTAAATGAATTTTAAGTCCGCTCAGAATAGCTCGATCTTATAATTTTGTTAATCACTTCGCGAGCAACTCTCAGTCTCCATTTAAGATTCCAGTTATATATAGTTTTTGAAATTCTGTTAAAAACTTTACGTGACTTGCACATGCTTACCGTGCCACTATATTTTTGACACATTATCTAAACAAACCCAAGTACGAGGTATCAGACATTTTGTTGCTTATTGTATATAACTATTCAATTTATATAGCTAAACTATTTTCCATTATCAAATTATTAAAATATTATTTGTAAATTTATTTTTTTTCTCTTTTATTCAGGGTACAATATAAATGACATAGCACATTAGACTTATCTTGGGCACATCTATAAGTTATTCTTAAATGAACCTACGGCTACTTTAGATTTAGAGGCTTTTGTTTTCTTCCTGATCACCGGCACCAGAATGAAATTATACTATTAGTAGCATCAAATGTGTTATCACATAGAGGGCATTGTGGAGTTTGGACTTTAGATTTGAACTTGGGATTTCTGGGAGGTAACCCTGCTAGTATTGAGTTCTATTTCCCGCATTTCAATTCTGCAGTGAGTTAGTGAGATAGACATGTTTTGACTGTCACAATATATATATATCCTATGATAGTTTTTATCAATACAGTGCTGATTGCGATTATTCACTTTTGTTTATCATTGAATTTGAGCAATATATATATAGAACAACTTATGATCAATAAACAATAAATTTTATGTCAGATTCTTCACTTTTCCATAAAATAGGTTTTTTAAAAAACTGGCAGTTTTGCATACTATACAATGTTAATGTTCATCTCTGAATGTAACAGCATATTTTCAGATGTTTCCACTGGTATATCACCTGTTCTGTACATTGTCATTTTAATAAGATAGATGGAGTATTGAAGAATAATTGCTTAAACAGTGACAAGATAAAAGCTTTTCAAGAATATTCTGAGGGAATATGTCTATATATGTAGGTTTTTTTCTTATTTAACAGTTACATGTTTTTGCCATTTACCCTGCTAAATCAATCTGCACTGTCTTTATCTTAAATCAGCACACAACTACTAACATTCTTGAGACTTTATATATCATTTGTTTTCATAATATGCATTTAATACTTAACTCATAATTAATTCTATATTTGGTTTTTTTTGTCAGTGATGAAAGTTTCTTCATAAAAATCAGATACAAATATAGTTATAAAAAGGTCTACAAGGGAGTGATTATATGATAAAATAAAATTTTAGAAGCAACATGGAAAGAAAAATCAGATACAAATATAGTTAGAAAAAGGTTTACAAGGGAGTGATTATATGATAAAATAATATTTTAGAAGCAACATGGAAAGAGGGGAATGATACATGTGAAAAGGGAATGGAAATTGGAAAAGGGAAATAGTGTGTAGTCCAGGTCAATCAACAATGCATGTCTTCATTGGGCATTGAGTCCTATGACAGAGTCTGAGAGGATAAGAGTTAGAGGATTGCACGTGTCTGTGAGGAGTGGAGGTGGGGATAGTTTGGTATCTCTGGTTTTGAGAGTGTAAATTAAGTCCAATAGCATTTGAATCACTGAGTGGACATTCTGGTCAAAAATAATTGTTACATGGGAGAAACCAGAATGCATAAATGAGGAATTCTGTTAATCTAATACTTGCATGTAAGGCCCCTGTTTCTATGGATTCTTGGAGGTGGAAGAGTGTATTCCTGTACAAGGAATGGCAGCAGTTGATGGCATGTCTCATTCCAAGCAGAAAGGGAAATTTAAGTAGTAAGTGCTGGAGGGTTTCATTGTCAGTTTTATAGAGCTGGAATACAGAAGTGATCTTAGTGAAACCTCTATGGTTAACCAAATTTGATTTGTGGGAAATAAGTCAATATTGATTTTGAAAAGGAAATTGAGGAATTTTGCTTCAAGGGACCGCCTTTTAAATTTGTGAATTAATTGAGCATTGGTAAGTTTGAGGTATGTACAGAACACAATGGAGAAATCTGCAGTTTGATAGAAAACCTCCCAGTACTTTAGTTTGCCAATAATGGATGGTATAACAAAGCCAGCCTTTTGAAGGATGTTGGCAATGAATGAGGTCCATGACCTGGAGCTGCCACTGGGAGGAGGAGGGTCAGTGGGTGTGACAATGATATGCACAAGGTTGGCAGGAAAGTGACTTAGGAGTGTGAGGATAATGTTGTGAGATCTCTGGATCAGAAGAGTGTCGATGGGGCGAAGGCCCAACTGATTGACATTTTTAGAAAAACAAATTCTTTTAGGATGATGACCACCACATTTCTGCCCCAGAGAAAACAGGTGCAAAGGGAATTGGATTTTGGATATAGAGGAATGTGTAGGTACAACAATTGGGAGATATGCTATTTTAGGAAACAATAAAAGATTGAGGAGGGTGACTTTCTCATAGAGGGAGAGGTAGATGCCTGTGATTGCACTGAGCATGGTTGGTATGCTTTGATGCAGAGTGGCTTGGATCCTTACCCTCCTGTCCTTAGGAGACAGAATGAAGGCAAATCCAAGGAAGTTGTGTGGCTTGGCAGTAAAGGTGAAAGGGATTTGTTTACCAGTTGATTGTTGCCAGGACATGTATTTATCACTTCTAAATTCCAGCCTGTTTGTTTTGGTGTACCAGGCGAGGATCTGTTGAGGCTGGGGTCGAGATCAACTGAGGGAAGAAAGATAACTACATCATCTACATAAGCAAGGCATTTGATGTTTTACCCAGTACAGGATGAAGATGCTTGGAAGGTCCTGTTCCAGTCTGTGCAAGAGAGGATTCAGAAATGTGAAAAACAAAGTGCTCAGTAATATGCCCTGATATATATATATATATATATATATTGTAACGAGCATAGACGTTCGTTACATTGTTGTTGTTTTTTTTTAAATTTATTAAACATGAAAGTAAATTAAAAAGTTCGCATTTAAAAATTTTCTTTAAGAATTAAAAATTGAAATTAAATATCATCTTAAACTCTTATATATTAATTAAATCGCACAGATAATGAAAAATTATTAAAATAAAACTTTATTAAAGAAAAAGTATTTTAAAACTAAATTTTAAAAAGATTTGGAGATGAAATTATATCTTTAAATTTATCTTTAAATATATTTTTGATTTGGAAAACAGGTTAATTAATCAGAAATGGAAATGATTGTTAATTAGTTAAATGTAAACCAGCCTTCGGCATTTAAATGTAAAAACACCGGTCAGATAAGAAAACAATAGAAACTGTTAGCAAATAAGAAGAAATCCCTATGGAATCAGACCACAGCGAAAGGACCATCGCATCGGTGACGTAATGTAAATTCAATCCTTCACATTAATATAAAAGGAAAATTTGGAAATTATTAATCAGTGACTAGTTATTGATGATTATTACGATGTAACAGCTAGGTGTTAGTGCTGAGGGGATTGAAAAAGATGCACAGCTTCAATCCCTTCAGTTCTGCTAAGAAAGGAAGAAAAATGAGCCATCGTTTCTACATTGAGGACCAACTACACTAAAAAAAATCTCCAGATGGATAAATAAATCGGCCAACAGGATACCAATCTTCGGACAACGTGGGAATTCACGTTCAAACGGCAAGGAATATATGAAGATGAACTATTTAAATAACCGTAAGAACTTTAAAATTTATGAACAGTAAATTAAAACTTTCCAGATTTAAATAATTGCAATATTATTCTATCTGACCGATACTATTTATTAATTAGTTATAATTTTATTTAATGTATTTATTTTGTAAAATCATTTCCATTTATTTATTTTTTGTTCTTTTAAGTTTTATTATGATTTTTGGTTTCCGTTAAATTAATTATAAAAATGTTAAACTTAAGTCGGGCGTGAATGGCTGTATAGATTCGTAAAGTTATATTAGGGGAGGGTAATCTTAGGTTATTTATGTCATTGTTAGATTGGGTCAATGGATTGGATATATTGATGTAGTTAGTAGATGTAATCGGAGATTCGCTATGGGCAGAATCATTTATATATACGCCGCACTCACCCGTTTGCCTATGGAAGGAATTATAAGACGGAGAATGCAGTTCCTTTCTATGGAGTTTTTTTTTTATTGTTCTTCTCGTTAGATAGATGTAATATTCCTATCTGATTGAGAGTCAATGTCTTTTCTTAATTCTTTTGGTGCTGCCGTATTTCGTATTACATTGAATACATCGATGTATCAGATGGATTGATGCCAGTTTGACTGCGAATTTTAGCCTAAGGTTAAATAGGGATAGAATATTTTAATTTCAATGCAAATCTATGTAGTATTCATGCTCGACCCTAAATAAAAATGCATTAAATTTAAGTTGTTTATAGACGCTTGCATGGATTGTTTATCGGTTAACTATGTTTTGCGTTTTCATATTTGATCAAAATATATAGACATTCGATAAATAATGATACCTTACGGTGAGTATCTAAAATGTATTTATTCGGATGTCTTTTAAGTTATTGGTGACAATGCAAGTATCTTATGGTGAATACTATTGGGTTACATATAAATTTCCCTCCGCAATTGTCAGTAATCAATAATTTTATATTTTGATCGCTTATGTTTACTTTGGAATGTTTTTAACCGTGTAATTTATGTAACCGATCTATAGCAACTTATTATAACAAGCTTTTATAATCCCATCTGTGCGAACTTAATTAAAATGTAAAATTAGAATATAATAGTAATTAAAGGTAAATTAAAATCAAAATCAAAGTTAAAAATAATGTTAAATGTTAAAATGTAAACTAATACTAAAATAATTTTAAATCTTATATATATGTGCATAAATAAATTTTTGTATGTTAATTACTGGCAGTGGCTTATTTTATTTATTTTTTAATGTTGAAATCTAATTAGATAAGATCTTATATTATTTAATCTCTGCTATTCCCCTGAGCTAGTGACATGGGCTAATGACCGGATGCAAAATTTAAAAGGAAAAAAAAAATTTTTTTTTTTTTGACTTACGTATCTGCCTACTTTATAAATTTTTCTAGGTTCAAATGCCTAGATGGCGCCCCGTAGTGCAGATTACGGTAAGTCGCATTTTCCGGATCGTTACAATATATATATATTAAGTGTGAAGCTGGGGATATCTTTCCCATCCATGGTAACAAGGATTTCTCTGTTGGGCAGGAGATTGTAGAGGTTGGACAGAATGGACTCTGGAATGTTCAGGTCACTGAGGACTCCAAGAAGCAGGTTGATTCTAACAGAGTCCAAGGTTGTCTGGATGTCTAGTTGGACAGTGATGGACCTGACATTTTGAGAGAGCCTAACATGCTCATTGATGATCTTGAAGAGTGTGGAAGCCTCATGAGTGGAGTGCCACTTACAAGAAAACTGTGATGCAAAATGGGGAGAGAGTATGAATGGTTCTGTTGACTCTTTGATGTTAGACTCCATAAATTTTATGAGCAGAGGGGTCATTGAAATGGGCCTAAGACTCTTGATCCATAAAGTGGCTGATCTTGCTTAAGGATATGGACTAATTTTACAGAATAGAGATCCTCAATGATGTAAACACCTGAGGCCAGTTTATTTATCATGTTAAGAGTAACGATGATAGTGAACTAACTTAGGTGGAGAAGGTTAAACTTGGGGATAGCATGAGGACCAGAGTAAATATGTACAAGAAAGCTTTCCAGTTTGTTAAGTAGCATGGTCTTGGTAATGCCAGCATCAGAACTGACATTCAATGTTGATGGCACAGTAAAAGGAGAGATGTCAGTTTTGAGAAGCATGAACTTGTAATGGTTTCTTAAACAAAGGAGCAATTCCTGACATATGTAGGATTTGTTGTTGATGGTGATGGATGGGGGTGGTTTGCTTCCTGTGGAAATAAAGAGCCCACTGCAGGTGAATTTTGGTCCAACAATGCTGATTTCCCATATATCTCTGGGTGCAGTTGACTGAGAAGTACTCAGCCAAGGCCTTTTGAGCATAGTGATATTGAAGTTTCAATTGGATGATGGTGCTAATATCTAATGGCCCACTATCCTGATTATTCAGTTGCTCTGAAATTTTGTCCATGGAAGCCAGAAACTTCAGTAGCTTTCAGGAATTCCAGGTGTATTTGTTGATGGCAGATTGCAGGATTTCCACAAATGTGAACCATGCAGAGATGTGATCCATTTGAAAGATATTGAATTTATGAAGGAATATATAAATTGCTGAAAACAATGCTATTGGTGTATTTTGTTTTTTGAGGTATTACATTGTTCTTCTGAGGTCAAGGTTTACTGGAGGGCCAGAGTTAATGTCAAAAGAAAGATGTAATGCCTTGTGATCTGAAAAAGGTATGGTGTGAAGATGGGTCGATTCAATCATGAAATGGAGATCAAGAGAGTAGTAGGTTAAATCAATGAGAGTCTGATGCTTACAGGTGTAGAAAGAAAAGATGTGGTCTGGGCAAAAGCCCTGGCCACACATTAAGCCCCCAGGGAAGAGATGTAGATATTTGTTTGTGATGGACTGGTAGCCCATTTTGAAGTCACCCAGAACAAGAATGGGAAGGGATTGGAAGCTGTGATGTTGTTGATTCTGTAAATAATAGATTTAATGAGGATGTCACTGTCATTAGAAAGCAGATATAAATAAATTACAAAACTTCTGAAGTGCCCAAATTGCACCTCCAAGATAATAGAGTGAACATCAATATGTATGATAGAAAGGTGGAGGGGGGAATTTTTATTAATGAGGATGGTGACTCCTCCAGCAGAATTTAAGGCAGTAGAATAGTTAAGGCAGTAGAATACTTGAATAGACCAAAGGTGGATAAAGTGGAGTAAATCCCCTAGGTGAAGTGAGTGGAGAGTTTAGTTTTGGCAATGAAAAAGATGTTGGGAAAGCTAAGCTCAAACCAATGTTTGAGAGTGATGAACCTATGGATTGAATTAAGGCCCCAAATGTTTAAAGCAACAACAGAGATAAGCATAAGGGACCTCAAGATATGGACATAAGGAATAAAAAAGCAGTAGAAATTTATAAATTTTTATGAAGAGTGGGTATGAAGTGGGTTGAGAGAGATATGAAGAGTACAGTTTTTTTTTCTCCTGCCAGAATTGCACAATGATTCATTTTTGATGTCACTTAATGAACCACTGTCCGAGAAAAATTCAGCAGAGAAAGGTGAGAGAATAAGAAGGGAGAAGGCTGACAAGGCCCAGGTGAAAACCAAAATATTCCTCTCTGAAAGAATTATTTTTTTATGTTCTGTATGTCTGAGAATTGCCCTGGGTTCCAGAAGAGGATCCATTATGGTTTCACTGGGAAGATCAAAAATGGAAATCTGCCTTTTAGAGTTGGTGTCAGTATATCAGATGATAGGTTAGAGCAGTGGTCCTCAACTTTTTCACACCTGCAGACCAGTAAAAATAAGGATAAGGTTTCACGGACCAGAAAAAAAAAAAATTCTCCCCCCCCCATAAACATCTGTGATAACTAGAAAAACAAATTAATTTATGTATGACTGATTAGATTTTGTTCTGTTTCTTTTTTTTTAATCAGGTAAAAGTGTGATGAAAAAAATAAATAAAAAATTGTTTATATTAATTAAAAGTTTAAAATCTTATTATTTTGTTATTAAGATTTTCTTTCCAGTCTATCACAGACCAGAAAAAACTTCTACAAACCAGCACCAGGCTGCAGACCGGTGGTTGAAAACCACTGTGTTAGAGTGTTCAAATTTTTGATGTTTGTTGTTTGTGGTGAAAGGACCAATGTTGGTAGACTCAACCAGGATGATTTTTGAGTTTGAATTAGTGGATGAGTCCATCAAGGAAAGAGAGTCCTGTGGTTGAGCTGTAACTGAAAGTTGTTGGCTGTGAGTGAATTCAAAATTATGTGGCCTAGATGAAGCTAAAATCTTACTAGAAGGAAATATGTTGGACAAATGCTGAAGGATTGAATTGGTACCAGATGAAGGTGAGAGGTTAGCTGAAGGAGGAAGTTCATGTCTATTGGAGCTGTACAGAGCACAGATGTGATTTAGGTCTTTTCTCTGGCAAGTTTTGCTTTTTAGGGCAGTCCCAAATGAGGTGGTTGTGGTCTTTACATGTGAAACATTGTGGCCTGTCCCACTTAATTGAGATGATCAAAGGTGATAGATCATCTGCTATTGTTGTGGAAATGCTTTCAGAAGAGAGTCCTTTTTAAGGATGAATTGAAATGATGTTGTGTTGGTGAAGGTGAGGCCATTGGGGAGTGGATCCCTAAGGTACTCAAATGAGGTAACTTGACTGAATGTCTCAAGTTATTTCTGTAGGTGCTGCCTCTCCATCCCTTTGTGACAGTTTTTGATAAACCCCTTAATTATGGATGGTCTATTGGTGTCTATTGAAACCAAGAACATATTGTGTAAAAAATTGAATCTGTTTTTGAAAGCTTGTCTTTACATAGTGTTGTGAAACTCTATTGCTATGTATCGGCCATTAGGAAGGATGAGGATTTTATGTATATTATCAGTTAAATTGTGGCATTTGATAAGGTCAGAGAGTTGCTACATTGGAAATTTGTGGAGTCTGCATTGTAAATATGTAACTTCCAGAATGACAGAACAGACACTTTGATAGCAATGAAGTGGTCTGAGGAGAAGTGGTGGAACTGTGTGTTTAAATTGTTTCGAGATCACCATGTTATTCTCTGGTGTGAGTTGTTTAGTGGAAATGAAGGTTACTGAAGTGGCTGAATCATTATTGTCAGGATTGTCCTCATCAAGGCCCCATAGATTTTGAAGCTGCTCAGTTTGGCTTGTTTGTGATGTGGTTATATTGGGATTTTTTAGTATGGTGCTAGATGCAGCCTGAGCATAGAAATTAGCAAAGACTTGCTGTGGTTTTAGGGAGATATCTATGGAAAGATTTTTAATAAAGGATGGCTCTATTGTGCGACTGATATTAGTGGGACTAATGTTGGAAGACTTCGTTGCACTGGTAAATTGAGATGGGGAATCATGAGTAGCATCATTTTTGGGGTAAGTATTGCATGTTAGATTTTTAGAGGATTCAGAGTTGGCTGAGTTTTCTGCTTTAAACTTAGGTGTGGCAGGCTGATTTTTACCATTCATAGTTGAGGAATTTTTAATGTTCCCAGTTTTGCTTGGAGCAACCTTATGATTGGTCAGATTATTTTTTGGGATTCCTTTTTGCCTTTGATGGGAAAATTCTCAGTCTTAGGGAGAGGAAATCCAGAGGGACTGGAGATGGAGATCTTCAATTAGGTTCTGTGTTGAAGGTGTCTTTAAATGAGTTTTCTTTGGAATTTATTTAATTTATGTAACATGTTTGGAAGTTTTGAAGATTTTTGTTGTTGTTATGCTTTTGCACATTTTTGCCCCTAGGGACAGTGGCCATCTTTAAACTGTTTGGAAGAGTTAAGAATTATATAAAGAAAAAAAATATTTAAAGTGGAAAACTAAAGAAATTTTATTTTTAAAAAATGAAGCAAATCCACATTGGATAGATTTTTAATGTTAAGTGAGTTGGCTAATGGAAAAATTGATTACAAATTTTAGGCAGTTTACTACCACAGAGGGAGTGTGTGAGAAAAGAAGATAGTTTTAAGTAACCTAAATAATTGGACAACACAAAAAAATTTATAAAAATGTTTTGAGTGACAGAAGAACTGGAGTAGGAAATGAATTCAAGGGTCTAAGAGGGAATAAAACCCTCCATAATTCACAAAACAGTGAAACTACCCATCAATTAGGGGGAAGAATCTGGTTGTCTATTGCAGATGAGCAGATAATAGATACAGTGAGCAGATGATAGATACAGTGAAATAATGATAAAAATACACTAAAAACTGATAGCTGTGAATGAAAAATCACACAAACAGCCTATAATGTTCTTTAAAGGGACAAGTACATATAAGGAATATCTTTGATTGCAGAAAAACTGAGTTTTTAAAGTCTTTTTAAGAGAGCTGTAAAGCAAGTGACTTTCTTTCTAGAAGCAGCCCCACCTAGTCTAATTCTGTATTTGTTTCCATCAGAATATATTTATAAACAACATCTTTATCCCCACAAATGTTTCATTTTAACATATTTTTTACATTGTTTTTTTTTCGGAAATGATTTTTTGACATTTATTTAATAAATTTCTAAATGAATATAAATGTGTTTTTATTACTGTTTATAAAGGAAGAGAAATAAAAAAAAGAAAATAATGATTGAATATTCAAATTTATTTTCTAATATTTTAAATATTACTGTTTTATAATATGTTATATTGTATTTAGATTTGCCATTCAATGTGCTATGAAAAAAGACAAATTACATCTTTAAATGCCCCTCTAATGCCCAAATATGAAGGGGTTACAAAATACTTTTAATTATCCTAAAGTACACAACTTATTTGCATACATTAAAATAATTTCCCTTTCTCCCCTTCAATTATACAAGTTGTTATTATATCAGTTGCAATAAAAGCACATTTGTTTTAGTAAATATATAATAGAAATATTATTTCTATTTATTTCTTAAAAATTTCTTACAACTATTAAATTTCATCAATCATATATATTAAATATGTATACACACACATGGCAATAGATAAGTTTACTAATCCATCTATCATTCTTTTTGTTAAACTTTCTTATCAATATAAACTGTAATACAAATAATTTAATCTTCAATTAAATTAGCATGTTATAATTTTCCTTTAAACATGAAACAATGGTCAGTGATAACTTATTATTTCTAACTGAGAGCCCTAAACCAAAATTTAAATGTAAGATTATTTTTTAACTACTATTACATTTCTGTGTAATCATTTCCATAAATAGTGTTTTACCAATATAATAATACACACATATATATATATATATATTGACTCTGACGTTTATGTAAACAAATACGCTTGTTTGGAGGTCTTGGTGAAGCTCCATCTATTGATCATTAATACAAGCGATAGCAGGTTTTTACGTATATAAAACTTGTTTTTCATAAATGTACCTTTAAAGTTTTCTTGCTATGATATAGATTGCAGAAGCTTTGACTATGTGGAGAAACTGAACTGATATCAGACCTATATAGCTATCTAGTTTGATAGGCTGAGTTTGAAGACATTTAGGTGTCTAAAAAATTCATGCTTGCAAACTGATAGAAACGTTTTGCATAAATGCTTGGAGTTAATATTTAGGTCTAGTTTCTAACTCCTATCCCTCACTGATGAGAGCAAATCAGCTTGAAATCAGCTGATCTGAGGATGGAGCAAAATGAAAGAGACAGTGAATATTGACTCTGACATTTATGTAAACAAATACACTTGTTTGGAGGTCTTGGTAAAGCTCCATCTATTGATCATTAATACAAGCGATAGCAGGTTTTTACTTATATAAAACTTGTTTTTGTTTTTCATATATATATATATATATATATATATATATATATATATATATATATATATATATATATATAACACAATGACTTTATTATTCAGAGATTGGATTTTTCAACTATAGATATAATAATCACCTCTATACCTCCCCATTACTTTAAATTCATATAAATAAAATTATAATAAAAGACAAATGACCTCCAAGATGCATTTCATGTTGAAACAGTACTCATCACTTGGCTCACATCATTATCTCTCATATATATCTTTATTATATGCAAAGTATTTATCTAGAGTATATTGTTACATTTTCATTTACCACTGTCAAACTTCCTCCACTCACAACTTTGATGCCATCCATTTCTGATAAATACACTAATGATTATTACTAATTATTTTTGAAACTAGAGATTATCTCAAGCATAGTTATAAACATTAAACCTCAGTTAAAAATTAATATATCTGATTTTTTTTTATTTACACACGAAGTTATTCTCTTTCTCTGTCTCTATCTAATATCTTTATAGATATAATAAACACTTCCATACTTCCCCATTCTTTTTAAATTCATATAAATAAAGATCTAATAAAAGACAAATGACCCCCAAAATGCATTTTATGCTGAAACAGCACTCATCAGTTCGCCCAGGTCACTATCTCTCATATATAATATATATATATATATATATATATATATATATATATATATATATATATATATATATATATATATATATATATATCTTTATTATATGCAAAGTATTCATCTAGAGATTACCTACAGGGCAGAGAAAGGTGAATAACTCTGTGTGTGTAAATTTAAAAAAAATCAGATATATTAATATTTTTAATCTCTAGTTTCAAAAATGATTAGTAATAATCATTAGTGTATTTATCAGAAATGGATGGCGTCAAAGTTTTGAGTGGAGGAAGTTTGACAAAGGTAATTGAAAATGTAACAATTTACTTTAGATAAATACTTTGCATATAATAATGATATATATGGGAGATAGTGACCTGGGCCAACTGATGAGTGCTGATTCAGCACAAAATACATCTTCGGGGCATTTGTCTTTTATTATATATTTATTTATATGAATTTAAAAATAATTGGGAAGTATAGAGGTGTTTATTATATTTATAAAGATATTAGATACGGGACAAAAAATGTGAATAACTCTGGTGTGTGTAAATTTAAAAAAAAGTCAGATATATTAATCTTTAACTAAGGTTTAATGTTTTTAACAGTGCTAGAGATAATGTCTAGTTTCAAAAATGATTAGTAGTAATCATTAGTGTATTTATCAGAAATGGATGGCGTCAAAGTTGTGAGTTGAGGAAGTTTGACAATAGTAAATGAAAATGTAACATTTTTCAACTATTAAAATAATGATTAGGATATTATAACTACATGATTTATAAAAAAAAAGTAACTATAAAACATTAAGTTGTACAATGAAGCTTGAAGACTAAGTATTATCTCAATTTTAAAGTTTTTCAACTACCCAAATCATGCAAAAAGTTAAAGATAAAATTAAAATGTAAACCTTTGTTGCATAAAGCAGTTGTCCCAGGTTAGCGGGTTCGCTTCCCGGCTGATGCTATGACACATGAGAAAGAATAAAAAAGCCACCATTTTCAAGTTGATCCTTGCTCCTATTGAATACGAAATTCTGAAAAATCAAACAAATATTTGGAACTGCATCTTTCTTCTTTTGATTCCTAGTCAGGTGATACTGTAAAATATGTTATGACAAAACCTGAGATATATACAGATTTCAAAAGGCCCACGACATCATAATTCCTCGTGCACATGACCATGTATTTATTCACTGTTATGAGTTGAAACACATCTAAACAAATTTTAATAGTACAACGTCTTCTCATTTCTCAAAAATTAACATAAATACTCTGATCATACGATTTATGTTTTTGTATACTTTCTTTTATCTATATTATGACTTTTAAAATTTACTTTTTCTTACTAGAAAACTGACTATTTCTCATGTTGCAATATTTTTTTTTCTAAATTGGATCTCTTACTAGTCTCTATTGTTGTTATTTTATATTTTAAGTGAGATCATTTCACAAATTCTTTGCTCTTTAACCCTAATCTTTTTAACGTATTATCGATTTCAGAGAACAAGTTATATTTAATCGCCATAAAATCAAGTTTACCACTCGCCAGATTGGGGTGAACAAATAGATCCATCAGTCTATTTCTTCCGAGCGGTTTCTGCATATTCTCTTTTTCATTATTACTTTCTTTTACAGCCTTAGCCGTGATAGTTGACGATGGTAATCTTTCAAGAAAAAAACAGATTATTTAAATGTTGGCAACTATTAAATATTCTGCTTTACTTTTTATATTATTTAATCTTTTTTTTTATATTCTTTACAATAAACAGCTCTTCTACCTTTAATTATCATTTATTTTTTTAGTATTGAAGCAGCAGCATTCCTTTTCTTACTTAATAGCAGAATATTTCTCTTAAATAATGATGGTCAACACTCATAGTAGGATTCTTAGTTTAATTAACACTGTAATTATCTTCTATCTCCTGTTGGAACATTAACAACTCACAATGTTTCTCTAACATCATGTCTAATAAATTCACAGTCATTACTTTGTTAATCTTTTGAAATTTATTCTCACTATTTATTATTCGTGTGTTTTCCTCTATAGAACCCAGAAAGATCTAGAATTTTCTACAATTTTACATTTATAAACTTCTACATTTTATAAAACATCTCAATTTGAATTTCTGTATTATAGCATCAGCACACAGTTTTACTTTTCATAAATTATCCACTTTAGCTTCTTCCAATGTCAACTTTTCGTTTGTATCTCCTAACACCACATTTTGTTCCAAATGTGATGATTCTATTATGATTGTTTTATTTCATTCAACATTTTCAACTTTTATCACACTGTTGACACTTTTTTAGGTTCATCTATAAGATGTTGCATAAGTTTTCTCATCCTCCGTGATTGCTGTCATTTGCTCATTTGCAACGTCTCTAGATATTTTTTTTCTTAACAAGCTTCTTTTTTTCTAATTTTTATTGCCTTTCTATAAAATCATTATTTTTTTTATTCCATTGGTGCTCTTCTTCTAATTATTTTTTTTGACTAGGAAGCGAACCCGGGCCAGCTGCTTGAAAGGCAACTATGCTAACCGCTAGACCGCTAACGCTTGACTTCTAATTATTTTTATCATTATTTAAATTCCATTTCTCTGTTTTATTGAATTTCACAATTTTTTTGTACTCCTTAAAGAAATTCGATATTTTTTCATACTTTTCTTCAAATTCAATATCTTTTGATGCCATTTATTTCAATTCGTTTTGCAGTATTTGCTGATTTTTATGGTACATTTTTGTATTATTCCCTTGCAATTTGTTTATTTAGAGCATAAATGCACCCTGCATTTTATCAATCAATTTGAAAGGTATCTTTTTTATAAACATTTGTATTGTCTAAATTTATTCTTATAATTATACCTTTCGTTCCCTTGACCATAATGATACTTGTATAGCTAAATGCTCCATGTTTATCTCTAGTTTTATTTTCTTATTATTAATTTTGTTATATTGTATAACTACAACCTCTATTATACACTTGCTCATTTACCTTATTACTATTTAAATATCCTCTCGAAATTTGTTTCAAACATATATAATTGTATTTATTTGATCATTAAATAAACATACCAGTTTTAAGCCTTCCTAGGCAATCATCTTATTTACAATATCATGTTAGACATGTATTAATCATTATTTTTTTATCTAAATACATTGCCACTTATCAAAGTTTCTTCTTCCCCTACCTCGTATCAAACCACACATATACTCAGTGCTGTTTGTATTTTTTTTACTTGAACAAGTTAGACACCCTTATTGTATGCCTATTACAGTATTCTACTTTATATGTTCATATTATTTATGCACTAATATTTGGTACATTATATGACTATGCTTAATGAAAAGTGAGAATTCTTAATTTGAGGGACATTCAGGCCACATTTCAGGTTAATATTATACAAATTTAAACAAAAAATGATTAAAAGATCAATTATGTACATTTAATATAACCTCACGCCGCCGATAATGGCGATCAAAATAATATTAGCCCTGAAGTTTCATGAAAATAATTCCATTTTTTTTTTTTTTAAATTGAATTAAAATTAATCCTTCAGAGCCAATCTACCTTAAAAAAAATACCGTTGGAATTTTTTTGCTATTGCCCATGACCATTTTAATTCTGTTATCTCTATATGTATCTCAATGGATTGCCTAAGTTCTCAGGATTAATGTTATATTAAGGATTATGTTTGAAATGGGTTGAAATTACAAAAGCAAACTAAATTAGTTAATAAAAATAACTTAACAATTTATTAAAACTAAATAAAAAATGTGTTCTAACTTATATATTTGTAAGTACTACAACATAAAAAAGTAAATATAATAAAAAGACCAAATACTGAATTAGAAAAAAAAACAAAAACATAAATATTATACATATAACTTTGCAATTACATATGAAGTTTGATCTTAACAGATAAGAAAATGTTTTTAACAATGTACTCTCTAAGCTATCATACTTTTTATACACTGGACATTCCAATATATATATATATATATATATATATTGGAGATGTATATATATATATATATATATATATATATATATATATATATATAATTTCTCCATTCATTTTATGCTTTTATGCTTAAACATATAAAGTTGAAGCCAAGTGAATAATTTGAATAAAAATCATTAATAAATAAAATCAAAATATACATGCAGTGAGACAATGATATTTCTATAAGGACTTCAGTTTAATAGTGATAAATCCCATTGAAACCACTAAAAGCAGACTCCACTACTATTATATTTTAGCTTATACATAACACAATTGCTTGAGCATAGCTTTTCAAGCACTGTCACTCATTTGTTTACTGCTGTCGCAGGAACTTTGAAAAACTGAAATCACAGCTTGATGGTGGTAGGATATTTATTATATTATTATATATTTTTTAAAAAATATCCAATGTATAAATATTTTATTTTTAATTCAAAAAATGTTGAAATGTTCAGAAACTCAGTCCAATCTACGTAACATGGTCATCATTTTAGCTAAAGCTTATTATTACTAACTCAACTCCCTAATCAATTTCATGGAAAAGAATCTACAAGAAAAAGAAAGCTATTGGAGAAACTTTCAACAAGGTTTTATATATTGGTCAATCCAAAATCATGATGGTCTCAGCTTGTTTTATGCTGAAATAAAAATAATTGTTAAATGGAAAGTCTATGGATACAAAAATCAGAAAGTCTGAATTGAAATAAAATTAAATCAAAAATATTATTATTTGGACATTTGGAGCTATAAAAAAATAAAAAAATCTAAATGTTTAGCCAAAACCACGGTCAAAATACTATCTGCATGATATACTAAAAAAATGAGAATTTAAAAAGAACAAAATGTCAACATAGTAAAAGTAGATAATATAAGATATATACATAATGCATATGCATATGTTACAATATATAAAAAAGTTTTTTTTTGAACATATGATATAATTTTTAATTGCTAGGTTGAAAATATGTTGTTGTTGTTGTTTTTTTTTAATTTTGTTAAAATTAAGCTTATATTTATTTAAAAAAAGACAGAGAAAATGGTTCAAGTAATTTTTTTAACTTCTTCAACAATAGTTTTTTAAGATATGATTCTTATAGAAGGAAAGCACATCTAGATTAAATAAATATTAACGAAGAAAAATAAAAAGGGATTTAAAATATTGTATATAATAAACCAAATATATACAATTATAGGTATTAACATCGAATTTATCTCATAATCATTTTTTTAAATTATTTTACTTAGTAGTTCAATTTATGAAATAGTTATTAAAACCTTGAGTTTGTCATATGATATTTTTTTTACTTTTTTATTGTTCCACTTAATATTTAATTTTATGAAACACTTACCCAAACCAAAAAAAAAAAAAAAATAGGAATATTTTTATTTGTCGTCATAATGGTTTTTCTATCGTCATACTGGTTTCTCTGTTCTGCGAATTTCCAAAGAATAAGAACTGGTATCGTTATAGAGTTATCTTTTAAGGAATATGTCTGTTATAATGATAAAATTATTTAATAATAGAATGCATATAACATTTTTATCTTTGTTTGTATAGACTAGATTCAGTGTGATCAGAAATATAATGGAGGCAAAGTAGTGTTGTCAATAGGTGTGTGAGTAATAAGCATAGAGATTTTATGTAGAATTATTTGGTTGGTATTTAGATAATTAAAATCACCTTTAATTTTCACATATTTTATGACAATAATCAATTTTTGATATCTAGTGAATTGAAGATAAAAGGTGGTCCAGAAACTGAAGATGATCAGAATTCATACCTTCATTTCTGGGTTACATTTATATGTTTCTTATTATGGTTAGTCTTATCATCTTGCATATATACATGGGTTTAATATAGTGATGATTGTTTGTAGGTTAAACCTTAACTTTGATATTCAGAAGCTGGATATTTCATGGGGGTTTATATTCAGTCTTAAAAATCCAGGCACAAATGACGACAGTGACGCCTTGACGAATGATGATTATTGCTAGAAATTTAATTCTATATATATATATATGTTGTAACGGTATGCCCCCTCTCAACAAGTCGCATCTCACCATAGTCAGATTTAAGGTCTTCATATAGGATGCCACGAATGATGTGATTTAATTTTGATATAAAACTATATTTGTTCCTAATAACTAATGTATTATTAATAAATTGTTATATCTAAACCACATCAAATCAGTTTTCACCTTAATTAGCTTTACCGTTATGCTCAGATTTTGAACTCAGGGTAGTTTAACAATTTACTCTCTTCAGGGATACCTATCAATATTTTAAAGTAATATTAACAACGAATCTCACTAACTCTTTAAACCAAATAAAACAAAATTGAAGACTTCATTTAATATAAAAAACATAATTATTTATTTAACAATTGAATAATTTACATTTTACAATATAATATATATATATATATATCTACCTCCTTATATTAAAAATATAAATATTCTCTTTGCTTACGGTAGATATATTTTCTAAACCTATAACACTACGTGATTTTACAATGTACTTAAAATATACGAATCCTAATATTTAGACATTTATATTAACACTATTTTACAATAAATGTGTTATACAAATAATAATCCAATCATTTGTATATATTACCTTCATTCGTTAAAATGATTGTCTGTAATTTATATTTATTAATATAAAAATATATACTTCACAACAATATTAGTCATTTATTCATTTATCATACATTACTGTTATTAAACTATTTAGATTAGTAGAAAATAATAATATGTGGATTTAAAAATAATTTAATCGCTTACCTCTAAGTTCACATTATCCCTTTCCCAAATTAACATTTATTAACCGATATTTAAATCTTTATTAATCATAAATAAAAACAAAAATATTGTAAATTATTAATTCTCTCTTATTATTCATTTTTATAATAAAATGAATACGATGATAAAGAAAATTAAATTAACTTTTCCCAATTATAATTTTCAAAAATCTTAAATGAAAAGTTAATGTTCCTCGTAAATGAAAATCCTTCTTCGAAGACACAGTTTTTTGATTCCTTAGATATCCTAAGTTGACATTTAGTTTCCTCTTTATATTAATCTTCTTAATACCCAGTTCCTTTATTAACAATTATAATTCCATTTTGAAGATCTAATTTCTTTATAATTTTAAGGCATTCAGCAAACGATGTTATTCACGCATATATATTTGATTAGGCAAGTGCATTTTATCTATCCCATGATAAATTGGTGTTCTAGCCGCTTTGCAATTTTTTTATAATGTAAAGTACATTAAATTTGAATGAAGTTTTTATAAACGTGTTCTTTTTTTTAAAACATGTAATTCAAACAATTTTTATAGAACACAAAAACATATGTAGATTACTTTCTTTGAACAAATTTTAGAAATTTCTTCTAATAAGTATTAAATTGTTCAAAATATAAACTTCAACTTATACTATTCTTTGAAATCAAACATAGTAAAAGTTTTTATGAGCATATAGCTTATAAAAATAGAATCCTTATTCTTCTTATAAAAAGAATAGAATTTATCACATTGTTGCAATAACAATTCAATATTAAACACTAAATTAATTTCATTTTTTTAATTCGATAAACTGTGAACCCAGAGGTCATTTATTACCTTGTCAACGGTCTTTTGTCAACAGCATCTTTTTTTTCATTTTAAATAATGAAAAATACTAACTTAACAAGTTATATATTTATTTTCATAAATATAATAATAATGCAAATATAATATATATATATATATATATATATATATGTATATATAATATATATATATATACAATATATATATATTGATTACATGTATTTATGAGTATATATATACTTCTACATTTCTCCTCGACTAAGAAAATTAAAATAAACTAACCATTTTATTTTAATTCTTCATCTTTGTTATCATTTATGCATCATTACAATTCAAATATCTTTTTTTTCCCCTCGACTTAAAATCTTAAATTCTTCATCAATTATTAGAGAAAAAAATATTATTAATTATTATATTTAATAATAATTAAATTGTTTTATGGGCAATTGGGTTCTTTTTTTAATGTCTTAAATATGGTACATCTAATATAGTCTGTTTTAATCAAATCATAGTTTAAATGTACTGACTATTTTATTTTAAACTTATTACCTAATAAAGTTAAATAATGTAATACTTTAGTATGCGAAAATCATTATCTAGATTACTTTTTTTATTCACTTATTTATATGAATTTCTATATAATGTATCTTTATGAATATACTAAATATTTGAAATGGTATATCAAAATAATTATATGGTAGAAAACCTGATTGTTCTATAACTAAGTTTTAATTAATTAGTTCATAAGTGTTTTACGTATAAATCAATTTAAAATGCCAATCCTGCTTTTTATTGAGACTTACTAGACTATCACTGTCATCTAATAAATGAACATACATAAACTTATTTAAAGGTGCCAATCCTGCTTCTTAGTATTTGAGACTTACTAGATTATCTTTAGCATCCAATAAATATATTAGTTGGAATTCATTTGTGAACTTTCCAACCTATAAGTAACCAGTCTTCCATTTCCACATTAATCATATGATCCATCTTAGTTAAACACAATTATATATGGTATTTCCTTCTCTTTCATATCTTAATTCTTTACATTTTCTCCCTATAATCCTAATAATTATTACATAATTTAGGTATTGCAAAACTCATGCTAATTGTTTATTTAAGACAATTATTATATTTTTCCTCTAAACGCTTTAATATACGAGCATTATAAGTACCTCGTATCTCACCATCACAATCCAACCAATATGCATTTGGTCCAGCTTTTTTTATGATGGTAAATGGTCCTTCATAGCTATTACAAAATTTATGAAAAATAAAATTTTGTGGATTACTCACATGTGGTGTCTGTAAAAATACTTTATCACCTACTTTGAATTGATAGGTTGACTTGTATGTATTTTTATGACCCTTTTGATCCATTTGTATCATTCTTTCTAAAGCTTATTTTCTATCCTTTTCAATGTTTGTTGTTAAAACAGGGATTGGTGGTTTATAATATTTAAATAATATTGGTATATTTTGTTTTAATTTCAATTTAATGGATGCAAATTCAGTGGACTCGTTAACACTCCAATTTATATATAATTTACCATATCTGGTGTGTGCTTTACCCACCCCTTGTGATTCTCTTGCAAATAAGTTCTAAACAAACGTCCAAGCTCCCGCATTACACATTCACATGGGTTTGATTGAGGATTTCTTATAGAAGTAAGTACATGTTTTATTTGATGTTTATTTACCCACGTATTCCATTCTTTGGATAGGAAGGGTGGGCCATGATCAGTTAAGATCGTCATAGGTTTCCCTATCCTTTCAAAATTGAGGGTTTCTAATACTTTAATAGTATATTTAGTATTATCTTGGGGTATTGGATAAGCATACACAAATTTAGAGAATAGATCATAAGCTACTACTAATTTTTTTTTTATTAAATGGAGGTAGAGATCCATAGTAGTCTATAGCTAAGATCTCATTTGGTCTTTCTGGAATGATAGAATTTATTGAACTAACATAATTTTTATTTACTGGTTTAGCTCTCAAACATATTTGACAATTTTGAATTTCATTAAAAATATCTTTATGCATTTTAGGCCAATAAAGCCAATTCTTTATTGTTTGTTCAGTTTTATAGACACCATAACGTCCATATAAACAATGGATATATTGTATGAGTTGGTCTTTTAGAACATCATTTATTACTACTCTCCACTCATCTATATTATCATTTATTTTATATTTTAAGACCATATTATCTATCTTATATAATTGAAGATTACTGGCTGTATACAAAATTTCCTCTTTATTTAATGTTTTAATAATCAGCATTAAATTTTTATCTCTATTTTGTAAATTATGGATATTTAATAAATCGTTCTCTACATTTTCATCAACTATCAGGTCAACATTCATAATGTAGGCATTATCTACCGATAAATGTAATTGTTCTGATTTACATGGATTTCGACTTAGTGCATCATCTACAACATTCTCAGATCCTTTACAATATTTAATTGTATAATTGAATTCTTACAATAACAGACTCCATCTCACTAATCGAGAATTAGTCGAATAGCTATGATTCAAGAATTCAAGACTTTTATGATCAGTTATCACAATCACCTCTGAGCCAAGAAGCATCTGTCGAAATTTTTGAAAAGCCCACACTATATTGCTAGGGCTTCTTTCTCTGTAACCGTATAATTCAATTCAGGTCCTTTTAATAGCTGGCCAATAAAATAGAGGACTCCTGTTTGGCCATCATCTTGGATTTGAAATAAAATTACCCCTAATCCGTAACTGCTACTATCTGTTTGTAAGATGAATGATTTGCTAAAGTCAGGAAAAGCTAATATAGTTTGCTTTAAAAATCCAGCTTTAATTTTAGCAAACGCATCCTCTTGATCCTCAGCCCATTTCCATTTCTCATCTTTTCTAATGAGTTTTAGCAACGGTTCCATGTAATCGGAAAATTTTTGGTAGAAACGATTATAAAAATTACATATTCCTAAAAATATTCGTATTTGTTTTTTATTTGTGGGTTTAGGGAAATTCTGTATAGCACTAATCTTATCCAGATGAGGTTTAATCCCATTGTGACCAACAATATGACCTAAGAAGATCACTTCATTAGGTACTAAAGTGATTTTCTTAAAATTGATTTTTATTCCATTGCCAGAACACTCTTTAAAAAAACATTTCTATGTGTTGAAGATGTTCTTCAATTGTAGTTGATGCAATTATAACATCATCTACATACATTGTCACAATCTGTTTTATATCAGGAGATAAGGTTTTATCTAAGCATCGAATTAAATCAGCACCACGATTGATCAATCCAAACGGCATCCTATTAAATTGGTAAGTAAATCCTTCATACAGAAACTCGGTATATTGGCGATCTTCGGGATAAAGTTCTATCTGCCAATAGTTTGAGGTCAAATCGAAAGTAGAAAATACTTTCTTGTTTCCAAATCTCGCGAATAAATCGTGTATGGGCGGTGGTATATTTCTGTCAGGGACAGTAATTTTGTTTAGTTGTCTAGCATCTAAACAAAATCTCATCGACCCATCTTTCTTCTTCACCGTCACAACTGGACTACAGTACGGAGAAGAGAATTTGGAAATGATTTCCCATTCAAACATTTTATTAATTTGTTTATATATTTCTTTTCTATATTGATAAAAAATAGGGTAAGATTTGGATTTAAAAGGTTGATCATGAATTAATTTTATTCTTTGCTGAAAACCTTCAATAACTCCTGGTATTTCTGAAAATATTGTATTATATTCATTAACAACAGATTGCAATTTATTAACATTATCGCCATCAATTAAATTTGATTCAGCAATTTTTGATTTTACAAATGTTTCTGGTACGTTTGACATTATACAATCAATTTCCAACAGATCATTCTTTGGAGACAATGTCCTCCTTAAAACCTCATCACCTATATGAACTATCTTATTTTTAAAATCAATCAAACATTTGTTCAGATGTAAAAAGTCTTCTCCCAATATCATTTCATGAATAAGTCCAGTTAATATCAAAAATTTCTTTGTATAAAAACCATCCTACCCTAACAGCCACGATCCAAACCAGTCTAGTCAATGGCTCCAATGGCTGCAGAAAGGAGTTTGCTATTAACTGAAAGGAGACCCTTTGATTCCTCTTGGAGGCATTAAAGGAACCGAGCGGGGCAAATTCCTAATGTCCACTCCATACGTTCTTGTCGTTGTAGCTGTTATTACTATGTGATTATTCATATAGTATATGAACATGGATGGGCTGCTCACCACCATGCATTAGCCAGCGTGGTGAGTTTATTGGCTTTTTACCTCTGAGTTTAAGATCAAGAAACACCATGGTCTTTCTTCTCAGTGCCTGATAAGGCGGAATTAATGTTTGTGTAAATGATAAATATTTTTCCAATACATATATACAATTATGAGAGACAAAAATAAAGCATGGCCCTTATTCCCAGGAGGCTGTAAAGTCACCAACCAAGGCAGCGGTTGGTGGCCGAAGGCGGAGGGTGCTAAGAATCCACTGATTGTGGACCCAGGCTGCCATTTGATGACGACTTTTTATTTAGGTACTTACAACTGCAGATCACTTTCAAGTGAAGGAAGATTGCAAGAATTAGAAGAAGAATTGTCTTATATTAAATGGGACATTATTGGACTTTGTGAAGTTAGAAGAAAAGGTGAAGAAACAATTGATTTAAAAAGTGGACATATACTCTATTATAAAGGCACACATATTGGAAATACAAGTGGAGTAGGATTCATTATAAATAAAAAGTGGAAGAACAATATTGTGGAGATTGATGGTGTATCAGACAGAGTTGCAAGATTAGTTATACAACTTAATAGCAGATACCAAATGCAGATAATTCAGGTTTATGCCCCAACAAGTTCTCATAGTGATGAAGTAGTAGAAGATTTTTATATGGATGTACAAAAGGCTTTTGATCAGAGTAAACAACATTTTAAAATTGTTATGGGAGACTTTAATGCTAGAATTGGTAGACAAATGAAAGATGAAATTGTTGTAGGTAGTTTTGGTCATGGTAATAGAAATGAGAGAGGACATAGACTTGTGGAGTTTGCAGAAAAAGAAAAACTTTATATTATGAATTCATTTTTTGAGAAAAATGTTAAAAGGAAATGGACATGGAAGCATCCAAATGAAGGTACATCAGAATTGGATTATATTTTGACTAACAGGAAATACATATTTCAAGATTGTAATAATCTTAATAAATTTAACACAGGAAGTGATCATCGATTAGTAAGGTGTAAATTACATGTTAATGTAAAACTAGAGAGACAAAAATTATTAAGAAAAACAATATTTACAGTTGATATTCCTAATCTTCAGAAACATTCTAATGAATTTAAATTAGAACTTACAAATAGGTTTCAAGTGTTAGGAGATTTTGAACATGATTCAGATTTGAATGAAATTAATATGAAAATAACTGATACACTTTTAAAAACTGCAACAAAGATAGCTGGTAAAAAAAAGCAGCAATTGACTAATAAAATTTCTACTGAGACTAGAGAATTTATGAAGAAAAGAAGGAATATGAAGATATACAAAAATGATGTATTAAAAAGAATTGAATATCTCGAATTTTGTAAAATGGTACGGAAAAGAGTTGAAAATGATATAAGAAAGTATAACTGTGAAATAGCAAGGAAAGCTGTAGAAGAAAATAAAAGTCTCAAGAATGTTAAACAACATTGTGGTATTGGTAGGAAATTTATATCTGCAATAAGAAAAAAAGATGGAATTATTACTAAAAAGAGAGATGACATCATGAAGTTGGTAGAAGATTTTTATCAAGAATTATATAGTAATAAAGAACAAGTACCTCCTATATCTATTACATCTTCCGAATTGCCCAGAATTTTAAATGAAGAAGTGAGACATGCAATTAAATGTATGAAGAAAGGAAAGGCTCCAGGAAATGATGGAATTATAATTGATATATTAAAAGAAGCAGGTGAAGAAATAGAAACAATTTTAGCAAAGTTATATACCAAATGTCTAAATGATAAAGATGTACCGGAAGATTGGAAGAATGCAGTAATAATATTAATATTTAAAAAAGGTGATAAAGAAGATATTAGAAATTACAGACCTATCAGCCTTTTATCAGTTTTATATAAAAATTTTACCAAGATAATTACAACTCGTCTACAGAGAACTTTGGATTTCCACCAACCAAGAGAACAAGCTGGATTTAAAAGTGGTTTTAGTACAATAGATCATATCCAGGTATTGAGAGAAGTCATAGAAAGGACAAATGAATATGAGTTGTCATTATGTTTTGGATTTGTAGATTATGAAAAGGCATTCGATTCTATACACATTTCTTCAGTGATTAAAGCATTGGATCATCAAGGTATAGATCCAGGATATTGTCATATTTCAAAGAATATTTATAAAAATGCAACAGCAACAATTAGATTACATAATGATACTGGAAAAATCAACATTGAGAAAGGTGTAAGACAAGGTGACTCCATATCTCCAAAACTTTTTACAGCAGTGCTGCAAGAAGTATTTTGTGGATTAAAATGGGAAACTAAAGGAATGAAAGTAAATGGAGAGTATTTAAGTCATTTAGATTTTGCAGATGATGTAGTTGTTTTTGCAAATAATGCTTCAGAGCTGCAGGAAATGTTGCAGGAGTTAGCAGATGAAAGTAGAAAAGTAGGACTAAAGATAAATGTTAAAAAGACTAAAGTAATGTTTAATCGATTTGCTCAAAATATGAAAATAAAGATTGATTATGAAGAATTAGAAAAAGTTAACAGTTACAAATACCTTGGTCATATTATTAATACAGATGGAAACATAATGGAGGAAATTAATCATAGAATTAAACTTGGTTGGAGTGCTTTTGGTAGAAATAACTTGATACTAAAAGGAAATATGCCTATGTGTTTGAAAAGAATGCTTTTTAACAAATGTGTTTTACCAGTTCTTACTTATGGATCTGAGACTTGGACACTTAATAGAAGAGCAATACAGAGACTTCAGACCATTCAAAGGAGTATGGAAAGATGTATGTTGGGAGTAACAAGAAGAGATCGAAAACGCAATGTATGGGTAAGACAACATTCAGGTGTTACTGACCTTATTGAAAAAATTAAAAGATTGAAATGGAGTTGGGCTGGACATATTGCTAGAAGAAATGATAATAGATGGACAATTGAAATTTTAAACTGGATTCCAAGAGATTGTAAAAGACCCAGAAAGAGACCGCATGTGAAATGGATGGATGAAATAAGAAAATGTGCAGGGGTGTTGTGGAAAAGAGAAGCTTAAGATCGGAGAAGATGGATTGAACTTGGAGAGACCTTCATCCTGCAGTGGACTGATAATGGTTGATGATGATGATGATGATGATGAATATCAAAAATACATGATAAATACATGTTTGATTAATAGTTAGTTTGATCCAGATTTGTTTTTGAATTATTTTGCCCTTTTGTTATTAGCTAGGGTAATATGTACTGATTTTACAGGTAAGGTTTTAATATGTGGATTTTTATCCATCAACCTTTTATAAAACTCTTCAGATGTTACAGCTATTTGGCTACCACTATCTAATAAGGCTTTAATTTGCAAATCTTCAAACATAATATTAATTAATGGACAATTTTGAACACCATACTTGGGTTCATCATCTTCCTCTGAATATATTATATTGATGATTTGTTTAACTACAATTTTATTTTTGTTTCTCATGTTAAATATGGGTCTTTGAGGAGAGGAACTATTTCCGAAGACCCTCTTTAATTTAATTTTGCTGTTGTTTTGGGTATATTTTTATTATACCCTATTTTACCTTTATTTAATTCACTAGTAGATGCTATACTCTTAATTTCTGAAAATTGATGTGTATCAGAACTTAATTTAACATCTGTATTATTATCACACTTTGTTTTACTTTGTGAATGATTAAAAGTATTATGCTTTCTTTTTTTATAATTAATAGCATTTACTTGAATATTTCCTTTCTTTCAAAATAATTTTGATTAACATTTTGGTTATTTGAGTCAATATTATTTCAAATATCTATAATTTGTTCGATATTTTGTGCATTAGAAAATAATAAAGACTGCTCAATTTTCATAGGTAAGTTATGTCTTACAATACGAATAATTTGATTTTGGCTAAAATGATAAGTATCAAGGGTTTTCAGTTTTGATACCTGTCTTCTAAAAAAATTAGTAAGAGTTTCACCTGGCATACTTTTATACTTTTTCTGAAGTATTTGATACAACAGTGATTCTTGACGATTATTATTCCAAAAATTCTTTATCAATAATGTTTGATATTCTTCAAAACTTTTAGGTATTTGGAATAATGATTCGCATCATGATAAAACATCACCTTGTAAATGACTGTATGCTACTATCAATTTTCCACCTTCTATCAAATTAGTATTTACTGAAAAATATAAATTTAAACTCTTTAGATGCTCTATTGGAGCTTCATTTATAAACCCTTGAAAATGTTTTAATTTTACAAATTAATTTACAACATTAGATTGTAATACGTGATTTGTATTGCTAATATTTTCTTTTTGCTGATTTATAGATGATTGTTGATTGTGATGGTGAGCAAATTCTCCTATAAAATAACTAATATTATCCTTTGCATGTTTTCCATCTCAATCACTATTTTATCTTGATGTTCCTTTTTATTTGGATCTTCTCTTATCCTATTAATAGCTTCCAATATTTGATTAAATTTATCTGAAGTAGTGTCTTTTTTAATATTAGATAATTTAATCCTTTTACAAGCTTGGGTATAACTTTGCATCATTATTTTTCTTTCTTTCTCAAACTCATCCTTCAAAACTTTTATGGTTTGATCTACGGTAATATTTTTATTTTCCAATTGATTAAATATCTCCGATTGATTCTCTAATAATATTTCAATATTATCTTTATTTAACTTTACGTCTGAATCAATCAAATTTTGCTTCACATTTAAACACTGAAAATCTTTTTCCATAGACTAAATTTTCTTGTCTTGGTTATTAATTTCTATGTGGACATCTTTTATCTTCTCATCTAAAACCTTTTCAGTCTCTTCTTGGATTTTATACAAATCAATTTGGAGATGATTGTATACAGTTTTTATTTCTAAAAATTTGTTTTCTACTTTATTTTATAGCTTTGTCTCAAATTCAAAAAATCTTTTTTGATACTTAAGATCTGTTTCTTCAATAACCTTTTGAATTTTTTGAATTTTATTATTCATATTTGTTTGTATTTGTGATACCTCGTCCTTCAAATCTATTTTTATATTATCTAATTTTATTGATAATTCATTTGTAATATCTACTTTTACACTTTCTATTTTGGTATCGATGTTTGTAGATCAAATCTACTTTCACACTTTCCATCTTGGTATCGATATTTGTAGACAAATCTACTTTCAGATTTTCCATCTGAGTATGCATACTTTCCATTTTGATATCTATGTTTGTAGATAAATTTTCCATCATTTGTTGCATCATTAACATCATTTGACTTAATGATGGATTATTATCGTTGGTTTTATTTTTTATAGGTTTGTCAATAATATCCATAGTTTCTGGAACATGAGTATCTAATATAGAACTACTCTCAGACACACCTATATCTATTTGTTCATTGATACTATTCATAGTATCATCAGCTATATTTGAATTAAGTATCTCAGTTTGCATTTCTATATTATTATTGGTATTAGAAGAAAATATTTTATACTTACTTCTTGTAATCACAAGATTAACTTTATCCTAACTATAACTTTATTTATACGATAATAAATTATTTATCATAGGATATTAATGCGATGCCTTTCTCTTTTCAAGATATATATGTGTGTTCTTACTCTAATGCCTAATTTTAAAATTATATTTTTAAGCGAGTGATCTATTCATTTAAATTTTAACTATTTAATTTTCAAAGTCTCCATTATTTTATTATCTACTATTTTACAATACATTTAATATGAGATCATTATTATTATTAACATTTATCCCTCAATGTTTTGTATCGCTATACAAATAATATAAAATCTATGATTCAATATAATAATGATATGGAATCTATGATTCAAGGCCATAGTTGTGTGCGCTATATGTAAGGGTATGCCGCCTCTCAACAAGATAAATTAAGGCAGTCGCATCTCACTATAGTCAGATTTAAGGTCTTCATATAGGATGCCACGAATGATGTGATTTAATTTTGATATAAAACTATATTTGTTCCTAATAACTAATGTATTATTAATAAATTGTTATATCTAAACCACATCCAATCAATTTTCGCCTTAATTAACTTTACCGTTATGCTCAGATTTCGAACTCAGGGTGGTTTAACAATTTACCCTCTTCAGGGGTTCCTATCAATATTTTAAAGTAATATTAACAACGAGTCTCACTAACTCTTTAAATCAAATAAAACAAAATTGAAGACTTCATTTAATATAAAAACATAATTATTTATTTAACAATTAAATAATTTAAATTTTACAATACATAAAAAAAATATTTATATATCTACCTCCTTATATTAAAAATATAAATATTCTCTTTGCTTACGGTAGATATATTTTCTAAACCTATAACACTACGTGATTTTACAATGTATATAAAATATAAGTATCCTAATATTTAGACATTTATATTAACACTATTTTACAATAATTGGGTTATACAAATAATAATCCAATCATTTGTATATAATACCTTCATTCGTTAAAATGATTGTCTGTAATTTATTAATGTAAAAATATATACTTCACAACAATGTTAATCATTTATTCATTTTATCATACATTACTGTTATTAGAAAATGATAATATGTGGATTTAAAAATAATTTAATCTCTTGCCTCTAAATTCACATTATCCCTTTCCCAAATTAACATTTATTAACCGATATTTAAATCTTTATTAATCATAAATAAAAACAAAAATATTGTAAATTGTTAATTCTCTCTTATTATTCATTTGGTAAAACTGACTTATAGCGGCTTGAACACTTCGCCCTCTATTTTTATAAAACTTAACTACCCCCCCCAATAACTGTATCCAAATTTAATAAGAGTATGTAACTATATCTTAGCGTAAATGTTAATAATAAAAAAAACTTACATTTACATGTGTATTTTTCACTTATAGCGGTCTTTGCTGTATATTTAACTGTAAATAAATTACGTATATTAACTCTAAATGTTTTTACATAAAGAAGAATAAATAACAAAAAACGAACTTACATTTAGGATCCGTGTGTCGAACTACGTCATTCTCACTATGTAATTGCAAAGTATATCTAACTATAAATGTATTTTTTACATGAAGATTAATAAATAAAGTGGATGTAAGAAAACTTACTTTTTTAGACTCTATTTAGTCTCACCCAAAAAGTCCCTGCTGTAAAAATTATGAACTAATTTTCTCACGTGTCATTTGACACGTGTAAAATTCTGAACTACTTTTACTTTACCGCATGGAATTTTGTCTTTATAAAAAATGGCAGCTAGAGTGGCTATCACAACAATAGTGCCTCCGAATGAGATTAGGGATGTTTCGGATGAAGTGTGGTCAATTCCACAGTTTGCAATTGTTCTATCAGACGACGAATATTCCATGTTTCTGCCAGAACATCCGAAACATCCATAATCTCATTTGGAGGCACTATTGTTGTAATAGCCACTCTAGCTGCCATTTTTTATAAAGACAAAATCCCACTCAGTAAAGCAAAAGTAGTTCACAATTTTACACGTGTCAAAAATGACAAGTGAGAAAAGTAGTTCATAATTTTTACAGCAGGGACTTTTTGGGTGAGACTAAATAGTGCCTTAAAAGTAAGTTTTCTTACATCCATTTTAGTTATTAATCTTCATGTAAAAAATACATTTATAGTTAGATATACTTTGCAATTACGAGTTCGACACACGGATCCTAAATGTAAGTTCATTTTTTTGTTACTTATTCTTCTTTATGTAAAAACATTTATAGTTAATATACTTAATTTATTTACAGTTATATATACAGCAAAGACCGCAATATGTGAAAAATACGCATGTAAATGTAAGTTTTTTTTTCCTTTTTTTTATTAACATTTACACTTAAGATATAGTTACATACACTTATTAAATTTGGATATAGTTATTAGGGGGGGTAGTTAAGTTTTTTAAAAATAGAGGGCGAAGTGTTCAAGCCGCTATAAGTCAGTTTTACCATTCATTTTTATAATAAAATGAATACGATGATAAAGAAAATTAAATTAACTTTTTCCAATTATAATTTTCAAAAATATTAAATGGTATTTATAAAAGTTAATGTTCCTCGCTAATGAAAATCCTTCGAAGAAGCAATTTTTTGATTCATTTGTTGTTAAACATTAAAGAGAATAATATTAGGAAATCCTAAGTTGACATTTAGTTTCCTTTTTATATTCACCTTCTTAATACAAAGTTCCTTTATTAACATTTATAATTCCATTTTGAAGATCTAATTTTTATAATTTTAAGGCATTCATAATTTCATTTTGAAGATCTAATTTCTTTATAATTTTAAAGCATTAAGCAAACATATATATTTGATTAGGCAAGTGCATTTTATCTTTCCCATGATAAATTGGAGTTCTAGCCACTTTGCATTTTCTTTATAATGTAAAGTACATTAAATTTGAATGAAGTTTTTGTAAACACGTTCTTTTTTAAAAACATGTAATTCAAACAATTTTTATAGAACACAAAATATATTTAGATTACTTTCTTTGAACAAATTTTAGAAATTTCTTTTAATGAGTATTAAATTGTTCAAAATATAAACTTCAACTTACACTTTCTTTGAAATCAAACATAGTAAAAGTTTTTATGAGGATATAGCTGATAAAAGTAGAATCCTTATTCTTCTTATAAAAAGAATAGAATTATTATATATCACGCTCCATCAGCTCGCTGAAGCATAGCATTCACATTGTTGCAATAACAATCCAATATTAAACACTAAGTTAATTTCATTTCCTTTAATTTGATCAACTGTGAACCCAGAGGTCATTTATTATCTTGTCAACGGTCTTTTTTTCATTTTAAAGAATGAAAAATACTAACTTAACAAGTTATATATTTATTTTCATAAATATAATAATAATGCAAATATAATGTATACATATTGATTACATGTATGTATGAGTATATATATATATATACTCCTACAATATATTGTAACCGGACCCGCATACAACTGTTTTATTACGTCAGTTGTAACAATTTTCTGATGAGCATGCTGTAGGAAGGAACTATCAATTGACATTCCTAATGCAGATGTTAATGCCTCCTACAACAATATTTCCTGCTCATCAGAGGATGTAGTACCATAGAGACTGGAAGCATCTAAATATTTCTATGTTTGGTTTCCCAAAAAGCGCCATTAGAGTTCCGTCTCACTACAACCTGACTGGCCTAGGTCTAGTTATGTCAGACGTAGCTCAGAAGGCATGAGATTCTCATGAACCAGTGCTATAACTGATGAGTGATGCAATAAAACAAAACAGAATTGGACAACTGGATAACCAATTTAATTTTTAGTAACAAAAAAAAATTATTAAATAACAATTAATTTGCAATTTCTAATGAAATTCATTTCTATCCACATGATAACACATTTTCATTTTACTTATGAAAGAACTAGAAGCAGTTCTTTTTTTATCAATAGTTCATTTACAAGTTCATTTATGAGAAGACATTTGGAAACAGTCTAATTCAACAATAGTTCATTTTGAATTCATTTATGAGAAGAAGCTTGGAAACATTCTAATTCAACAATAGTTCATTTTGAATTCATTTATGAGAAGAAGCTTGGGAATATTCTGATTCAACAATAGTTCATTTTGAATTCATTTATGAGAAGAAGCTTGGAAATATTCTAATTCAACAATAGTTCATTTGGATTCATTTATGAGAAGAAGCTTGGAAATATTCTAATTCAACAATAGTTCATTTGGATTCATTTATGAGAAGAAGCTTGGAAATATTCTAATTCAACAATAGTTCATTTTTGAGTTCATTTAAGAGAAGAACCTTAGAAGCAGTCAAGCATTTATGGTTTATACAGCATTTCATTATTTTATGAATCATTATTGATTGGTAAACATTTAAACTTAGCAATTCTTGGTTTGTGGAGCATTTATCATTTGGTAACCGAAGCATTTATAATTCAGTCAAATATAAAAAGTATCTTCATACACATAAACTCTGTTTGGTTTGTGGAGCATTTATCATTTAGTAATTGCAGCATTTATAATTTAGTCAAATATAAGAGTATATTCATTATGTGTATGAATATACTCTTATATTTGACTAAATTATAAATGCTGCATTTACTAAATGATAAATGCTCCACAAACCAAACAGAGTTTAAGAGTATATTCATACACATAAACTCTGTTTGGCTTGTGGAGCATTTATCATTTAGTAATTGCAGCATTTATAATTTAGTCAAATATAAGAGTATATTCATACACATAAACTCTATTTGGCTTATGGAGCATTTATCATTTAGTAATTAAAGCATTTCTAATTTAGTCAAATATAAAGGTATATTCATACACATAGACTCTATTTGGCTTGTAGAGCATTTATAATTTAGTCAAATATAAAAGTATATTCATATACATAAATTCTGTTTGGCTTGTGGAGCATTTATAATTCATATAGTAAATACGTTTAAATATTTTTATAAATAAATTTGCGTATAACTATTTCATAACTTCATTTTATAACGTATGATAAACATGTTTTAATATTTTACAAAATAAATTCTACGTAATTATTTCATAACTTCACTTTATAACGCATGATAAAGATGTTTTAATATTTTATAAAACAAATTCTATGTAGTTATTTCATAACTTCACTTTATAACGTATGATAAAGATGTTTTAATATTTTATAAAACAAATTCTATGTAGTTATTTCATAACTTCACTTTATAATGTATGATAAAGATGTTTTAATATTTTATAAAACAAATTCTATGTAATTATTTCATAACTTCACTTTATAACGTATGATAAAGATGTTTTAATATTTTATAAAATAATTACCTTCCAGTTTTGCAGTCTAGTTTACTCAAAAGAAGGCGGGTTATTTCATTTATGGAAAGTCATGGCACAGTGTGGAGAGAGTGAAGCCGCTAAATTACCCCATTGTTATTATAATTCCTCTAGCAAAGGTTTCTTTTTCCATTTTCACGTTCTGTTAAAGCTATATTTTAATATGTCAAAAGAATTAAGTAATACACTTTTTTTTTAAAAAAATTTAATATGTTCTGCCTCTCTGTGTAAAACGAGAGAGAGAAAAAAAAGTTCTTTTCTTCCGACGACGTGCCTAATTTGAATACTGCCTCAGTTTAACCCAAGTATCTTTTCCTTTTTTCTTTTTAATGATTGGATAATTAATTTCCTTTTTTTTTTATTGAGACAGATAAAAAAAAATAAGATGACTTAATATTTTATTCAAATCGATCAATCACAAAATTAAAAATATGATTTTTTTAAACAAATCACAGCTTTATTGCGTTCCCAATTAGACTGAATCACGCTAGACATTTTTGAATGGGGGGGGTCTTTTGAATATTTATATGAGGAACAGCATATCTGTTTCATTACCCCTCACCAAATTTTGGGATGAAATCGCCTGGAAGTACGATTTCATTCCATATACTATACACATTATTTCTCAGTACTGCCTGGTTTTAGATATGCTGATGAATGGGTAAGATGAGCTGGAAAAGTGAATACATGAACCATAGCTTCCAATGCTGGGACAAATAGATGGCCGAGCACAAACTACCAGTACACACCGCCTCATGACGTCATGAGAAAATATCTCATTTTTAAGCACTACCTCTCTTGTACCTAGAAGTATCATCCAACCAAGAATAGGAGCCAGAGAAAAAAAATCAATTTGGCACTCAGCCAACCCTGCTCAGCTTCGGTGAGTCTTAGGGGCTATCATTTGGTCTATCCATGAGACCAAGGCCTATACATGAGACCTATATATACGCACTGCTGGACTACTCTTGGAGCACAACATCCAGGTCTGGATAGTGCCGAGCATATACTTTGGAGCATCATAACACAATGCATCCAAGCAGCTCCGCTCAATCATCCACCATCTCAACATGAAAAACACAAGTTCATGCATCACTACATCACACTCACAATCCCTTTTCCATCAGCTATCTCTATTTTATTCTGAATCATAACTGCAACCTGGTTTGGGAAACTGAGGATCATGGTCAGTTCTCCAATAGTCCTCTTTTGTATTATGAGGTGACATACTTCTGGATTGTTTTTTTTTTGGAAATTTATCATGTTCAACATTACTGTGTTGTCTTGCTTCTTGTTCTTTTCTCTGCGGTTCAGTAGTTGTACCCACACTTCTTTGCAGGTTATCATCACTGTTTGATCTTCTTATAACCCGGGTTTGGTAAGGGCTCTGCATGTTGCCTGTCGAATATCGTCTTTGCCTTTTCCATGGTGGTGTCTGATTTCTTTGGTGCTGATACCATGGTGGTGGGTTGTTGTTGCTATATTGCCGAGGAGGCATTTTCCTTTTATATCTGATGGATCCTATGTTAGGCCCATCATCTCTTCTATAGGGAGGTTTATTTTGTGGTTGCTTTGCTCCTACTTCTTTGGTTGCTGAGGTACCACAACTATCATAGGCTGTTAATAGTTCAGCAACCTGCTCGATGGATCGATGATCAGTCCCAATTAGCATTTTTTCTATGTAATTTGGAAAACTGTGTCGTATTAATCTAATGATCTGGAGTTCAGACAGAGGATCAGACATCAAGGCTCTCAACCTGGCCACCTGTCTTCTAAAGAATGGTGTATAAAGCTCTCCAGGAGGACCTTTCTCCTGGGACACCTTATATTTAATCCCCTCCTGACACTCATCGCTCCAGTAACAGTTCATTAGCGCCCCTTTAAATTCACCAAAACTTGTAGGTTGGGCAAACAGTGAATCCCACCATGCCTGTGCTATATTTTGGAGATGGCTACATGCGATTGCCATCTTTGCCTCTTCCGTCAATATGTTAATAGTAAAATATCTCTCCAAACTTTTTATATATTCTATCAGTGCTTCATTGCAGCTCCCAGAGAAAGTTCTAATTTTTAAGAATTGGTTTACAATTCCGGACATCTGGTTGGTTGGAGGGACTTCATGACTAGCTTGGCAATTTTCCTTTTGGCTTTCTTTTGGGATTGTTTCTGCCTCCTTTTGTCTAGGCAATATATTGCTATCTTTTATTTCCATCTTTCTCATCTGGGTGGTCAATATATCCACCTTCTCCTGCATGGATTCTTGAATTTTTATTATCTTTGTATCCATGGTCTCACATATTTGGGTCATTTTGACTTCTTGCTCTATTAGTGAGCCTTTAACTTCATTCATGACATCTTCTTTTATTTTCAATATTTGATCATTTACTTGCCTAATTATTTGCTCAAACTTTTCATTCTGATTTTTAACTGCTTCCATAATTTGTTTTTCTATTCTTTGGTTTGCTTCTATTGCTTGCTTGTTATCTTCTTCTCTTTGCTTATCTCTTTTTTGGTTATCTTCTTCTCTCTGTTTGATATCTTCTTCTCTTTGTTTGATATCTTCTTCTCTTTGTTTGTCTCTTTTTTGGTTATCTTCTTCTCTTTGTTTGTCTCTTTTTTGGTTATCTTCTTCTCTTTGTTTGTCTCTTTTCTTTTGGTCTGCTTTTATAATTTCCAATAACTGGGCTAATACGGACGTTTCCCCTGTTTTCTCTGATTCCTCATCTGCTTTAGCTTCTTGTTTATCTTCTTTCTCAGGAGGATTCTCTATGCTTTCTGTATTCATCATTTTTTTTGATTTTGATCTGGTTTTCATCAATATTTTATTCTAGTTAAGTGGTATTTTTTTAATTTCAACTTTAATAAGCTTCTCTCTCCATCCACACCATGACTTTACTCCATCTTCTTTGAAATGCCTGTTTCATTCTTTATGCCATTCTTTTTTGTGTTTTTCTTTTAGACTTTTATTTTTCCATCCTTCCTGAACAAATTACATCACTACATCATATGCACTGTTCATATCACAGAATCGTGATCTACTTATGCCTATGAGTAGGCTAGCTAGATCGGACCTCAAAGTAGGGTGGCAAATTAACCGGCCTATGAGTAGGCTAGCCAGATAAGGCCTCACAGTAGGGCGCCAAATGTAACCGGACCCGCATACAACCGTTTTATTACGTCAGTTGTAACAATTTTCTGATGAGCATGCTGTAGGAAGGAACTATCAATTGACATTCCTAATGCAGATGTTAATGCCTCCTACAACAATATTTCCTGCTCATCAGAGGATGTAGTACCATAGAGACTGGAAGCATCTAAATATTTCTATGTTTGGTTTCCCAAAAAGCGCCATTAGAGTTCCGTCTCACTGCAACCTGACTGGCCTAGGTCTAGTTATGTCAGACGTAGCTCAGAAGGCATGAGATTCTCATGAACCAGTGCTATAACTGATGAGTGATGCAATAAAACAAAACAGAATTGGACAACTGGATAACCAATTTAATTTTTAGTAACAAAAAAAAATTATTAAATAACAATTAATTTGCAATTTCTAATGAAATTCATTTCTATCCACATGATAACACATTTTCATTTTACTTATGAAAGAACTAGAAGCAGTTCTTTTTTTTATCAATAGTTCATTTACAAGTTCATTTATGAGAAGACATTTGGAAACAGTCTAATTCAACAATAGTTCATTTTTGAATTCATTTATGAGAAGAAGCTTGGAAATATTCTAATTCAACAATAGTTCATTTTGAATTCATTTATGAGAAGAAGCTTGGAAATATTCTAATTCAACAATAGTTCATTTTGAATTCATTTATGAGAAGAAGCTTGGAAATATTCTAATTCAACAATAGTTCATTTGGATTCATTTATGAGAAGAAGCTTGGAAATATTCTAATTCAACAATAGTTCATTTGGATTCATTTATGAGAAGAAGCTTGGAAATATTCTAATTCAACAATAGTTCATTTGGATTCATTTATGAGAAGAAGCTTGGAAATATTCTAATTCAACAATAGTTCATTTTTGAGTTCATTTAAGAGAAGAACCTTAGAAGCAGTCAAGCATTTATGGTTTATACAGCATTTCATTATTTTATGAATCATTATTGATTGGTAAACATTTAAACTTAGCAATTCTTGGTTTGTGGAGCATTTATCATTTGGTAACCGAAGCATTTATAATTCAGTCAAATATAAAAGTATCTTCATACACATAAACTCTGTTTGGTTTGTGGAGCATTTATCATTTAGTAATTGCAGCATTTATAATTTAGTCAAATATAAGAGTATATTCATACACATAAACTCTGTTTGGCTTGTGGAGCATTTATCATTTAGTAATTGAAGCATTTATAATTTAGTCAAATATAAAAGTATATTCATACACATAAACTCTGTTTGGCTTGTGGAGCATTTATCATTTAGTAATTGCAGCATTTATAATTTAGTCAAATATAAGAGTATATTCATACACATAAACTCTATTTGGCTTATGGAGCATTTATCATTTAGTAATTAAAGCATTTCTAATTTAGTCAAATATAAAGGTATATTCATACACATAGACTCTATTTGGCTTGTAGAGCATTTATAATTTAGTCAAATATAAAAGTATATTCATATACATAAATTCTGTTTGGCTTGTGGAGCATTTATAATTCATATAGTAAATACGTTTAAATATTTTTATAAATAAATTTGCATATAACTATTTCATAACTTCATTTTATAATGTATGATAAACATGTTTTAATATTTTACAAAATAAATTCTACGTAATTATTTCATAACTTCACTTTATAACGCATGATAAAGATGTTTTAATATTTTATAAAATAATTACCTTCCAGTTTTGCAGTCTAGTTTACTCAAAAGAAGGTGGGTTATTTCATTTATGGAAAGTCATGGCACAGTGTGGAGAGAGTGAAGCCGCTAAATTACCCCATTGTTATTATAATTCCTCTAGCAAAGGTTTCTTTTTCCATTTTCACGTTCTGTTAAAGCTATATTTTAATATGTCAAAAGAATTAAGTAATACACTTTTTTTTTAAAAAAAAATTTAATATGTTCTGCCTCTCTGTGTAAAACGAGAGAGAGAAAAAAAAGTTCTTTTCTTCCGACGACGTGCCTAATTTGAATACTGCCTCAGTTTAACCCAAGTATCTTTTCCTTTTTTTTTTTAATGATTGGATAATTAATTTCCTTTTTTTTTTATTGAGACAGATAAAAAAAAATAAGATGACTTAATATTTTATTCAAATCGATCAATCACAAAATTAAAAATATGATTTTTTTAAACAAATCACAGCTTTATTGCGTTCCCAATTAGACTGAATCACGCTAGACATTTTTGAATGGGGGGGGGTCTTTTGAATATTTATATGAGGAACAGCATATCTGTTTCATTACCCCTCACCAAATTTTGGGATGAAATCGCCTGGAAGTACGATTTCATTCCATATACTATACACATTATTTCTCAGTACTGCCTGGTTTTAGATATGCTGATGAATGGGTAAGATGAGCTGGAAAAGTGAATACATGAACCATAGCCTCCAATGCTGGGACAAATAGATGGCCAAGCACAAACTACCAGTACACACCGCCTCATGACGTCATGAGAAAATATCTCATTTTTAAGCACTACCTCTCTTGTACCTAGAAGTATCATCCAACCAAGAATAGGAGCCAGAGAAAAAAAATCAATTTGGCACTCAGCCAACCCTGCTCAGCTTCGGTGAGTCTTAGGGGCTATCATTTGGCCTATCCATGAGACCAAGGCCTATACATGAGACCTATATATACGCACTGCTGGACTACTCTTGGAGCACAACATCCAGGTCTGGATAGTGCCGAGCATATACTTTGGAGCATCATAACACAATGCATCCAAGCAGCTCCGCTCAATCATCCACCATCTCAACATGAAAAACACAAGTTCATGCATCACTACATCACACTCACAAACCCTTTTCCATCAGCTATCTCTATTTTATTCTGAATCATAACTGCAACCTGGTTTGGGAAACTGAGGATCATGGTCAGTTCTCCAATAGTCCTCTTTTGTATTATGAGGTGACATACTTCTGGATTGTTTTTTTTTTGAAAATTTATCATGTTCAACATTACTGTGGTGTCTTGCTTCTTGTTCTTTTCTCTGCGGTTCAGTAGTTGTACCCACACTTCTTTGCAGGTTATCATCACTGTTTGATCTTCTTATAACCCGGGTTTGGTAAGGGCTCTGCACGTTGCCTGTCGAATATCGTCTTTGCCTTTTCCATGGTGGTGTCTGATTTCTTTGGTGCTGATACCATGGTGGTGGGTTGTTGTTGCTATATTGCCGAGGAGGCATTTTCCTTTTATATCTGATGGTTCCTATGTTAGGCCCATCATCTCTTCTATAAGGAGATTTATTTTGTGGTTGCTTTGCTCCTCCTTCTTTGGTTGCTGAGGTACCGCAGCTATCATAGGCTGTTAATAGTTCAGCAACCTGCTCGATGGATCGACGATCAGTCCCAATTAGCATTCTTTCTATATAATTTGGAAAGCTGTGTCATATTAATCTAATGATCTGGAGTTCAGACAGAGGATCAGACATCAAGGCTCTCAACCTGGCCACCTGTCTTCTAAAGAATGGTGTATAAAGCTCTCCAGGAGGACATTTCTCCTGGGACACCTTATATTTAATCCCCTCCTGACACTCATCGCTCCAGTAACAGTTCATTAGCGCCCCTTTAAATTCACCAAAACTTGTAGGTTGGGCAAACAGTGAATCCCACCATGCCTGTGCTGTACCTTGGAGATGGCTACATGCGATTGCCATCTTTGCCTCTTTCGTCAATATGTTAATAGTAAAATATCTCTCCAAACTTTTTATATATTCTATCGGTGCTTCATTGCAGCTCCCAGAGAAAGTTCTAATTTTTAAGAATTGGTTTACAATTCCGGACATCTGGTTGGTTGGAGGGACTTCATGACTAGCTTGGCAATTTTCCTTTTGGCTTTCTTTTGGGATTGTTTCTGCCTCCTTTTGTCTAGGCAATATATTGCTATCTTTTATTTCCATCTTTCTCATCTGGGTGGTCAATATATCCACCTTCTCCTGCATGGATTCTTGAATTTTTATTATCTTTGTATCCATGGTCTCACATATTTGGGTCATTTTGACTTCTTGCTCTATTAGTGAGCCTTTAACTTCATTCATGACATCTTCTTTTATTTTCAATATTTGATCATTTACTTGCCTAATTATTTGCTCAAACTTTTCATTCTGATTTTCCACTGCTTCCATAATTTGTTTTTCTATTCTTTGGTTTGCTTCTATTGCTTGCTTGTTATCTTCTTCTCTTTGCTTATCTCTTTTTTGGTTATCTTCTTCTCTCTGTTTGATATCTTCTTCTCTTTGTTTGATATCTTCTTCTCTTTGTTTGTCTCTTTTTTGGTTATCTTCTTCTCTTTGTTTGTCTCTTTTTTGGTTATCTTCTTCTCTTTGTTTGTCTCTTTTCTTTTGGTCTGCTTTTATAATTTCCAATAACTGGGCTAATGTAGACGTCTCCCCTGTTTTCTCTGATTCCTCATCTGCTTTAGCTTCTTGTTTATCTTCTTTCTCAGGAGGATCCTCTATGCTTTCTGTATTCATCATTTTTTTTGATTTTGATCTGGTTTTCATCAATATTTTATTCTAGTTTAGTGGTATTTTTTTAATTTCAACTTTAATAAGCTTCTCTCTCCATCCACACCATGACTTTACTCCATCTTCTTTGAAATGCCTGTTTCATTCTTTATGCCATTCTTTTTTTGTGTTTTTCTTTTAGACTTTTATTTTTCCATCCTTCCTGAACAAATTACATCACTACATCATATGCACTGTTCATATCACAGAATCGTGATCTGCTTATGCCTATGAGTAGGCTAGCTAGATCGGACCTCACAGTAGGGTGGCAAATTAACCGGCCTATGAGTAGGCTAGCCAGATAAGGCCTCACAGTAGGGCGCCAAATGTAACCGGACCCGCATACAACCGTTTTATTACGTCAGTTGTAACAATTTTCTGATGAGCATGCTGTAGGAAGGAACTATCAATTGACATTCCTAATGCAGATGTTAATGCCTCCTACAACAATATTTCCTGCTCATCAGAGGATGTAGTACCATAGAGACTGGAAACATCTAAATATTTCTATGTTTGGTTTCCCAAAAAGCGCCATTAGAGTTCCGTCTCACTACAACCTGACTGGCCTAGGTCTAGTTATGTCAGACGTAGCTCAGAAGGCATGAGATTCTCATGAACCAGTGCTATAACTGATGAGTGATGCAATAAAACAAAACAGAATTGGACAACTGGATAACCAATTTAATTTTTAGTAACAAAAAAAAATTATTAAATAACAATTAATTTGCAATTTCTAATGAAGTTCATTTCTATCCACATGATAACTCATTTTCATTTTACTTATGAAAGAGCTAGAAGCAGTTCTTTTTTTATCAATAGTTCATTTACAAATTCATTTATGAGAGGACATTTGGAAACAGTCTAATTCAACAATAGTTCATTTTTGAATTCCTTTATGAGAAGAAGCTTGGAAATATTCTAATTCAACAATAGTTCATTTTGAATTCATTTATGAGAAGAAGCTTGGGAATATTCTAATTCAACAATAGTTCATTTTGAATTCATTTATGAGAAGAAGCTTGGAAATATTCTAATTCAACAATAGTTCATTTGGATTCATTTATGAGAAGAAGCTTGGAAATATTCTAATTCAACAATAGTTCATTTTGAATTCATTTATGAGAAGAAGCTTGGAAATATTCTAATTCAACAATAGTTCATTTTTGAATTCATTTATGAGAAGAACCTTAGAAGCAGTCAAGCATTTATGATTTATACAGCATTTCATTATTTTATGAATTATTATTGATTGGTAAACATTTAAACTCAGCAATTCTTGGTTTGTGGAGCATTTATCATTTGGTAATTGAAGCATTTATAATTCAGTCAAATATAAAAGTATATTCATACACATAAACTCTGTTTGGTTTGTGGAGCATTTATCATTTAGTAATTGCAGCATTTATAATTTAGTCAAATATAAAAGTATATTCATACACATAAACTCTGTTTGGCTTGTGGAGCATTTATCATTTAGTAATTGAAGCATTTATAATTTAGTCAAATATAAGAGTATATTCATACACATAAACTCTGTTTGGCTTGTGGAGCATTTATCATTTAGTAATTGCAGCATTTATAATTTAGTCAAATATAAGAGTATATTCATACACATAAACTCTATTTGGCTTATGGAGCATTTATCATTTAGTAATTAAAGCATTTCTAATTTAGTCAAATATAAAGGTATATTCATACACATAAACTCTATTTGGCTTGTAGAGCATTTATAATTTAGTCAAATATAAAAGTATATTCATATACATAAATTCTGTTTGGCTTGTGGAGCATTTATAATTCATATAGTAAATACGTTTAAATATTTTTATAAATAAATTTGCGTATAACTATTTCATAACTTCATTTTATAATGTATGATAAACATGTTTTAATATTTTACAAAATAAATTCTACGTAATTATTTCATAACTTCACTTTATAACGCATGATAAAGATGTTTTAATATTTTATAAAACAAATTCTATGTAATTATTTCATAACTTCACTTTATAACGTATGATAAAGATGTTTTAATATTTTATAAAACAAATTCTATGTAATTATTTCATAACTTCACTTTATAACGTATGATAAAGATGTTTTAATATTTTATAAAACAAATTCTATGTAATTATTTCATAACTTCACTTTATAACGTATGATAAAGATGTTTTAATATTTTATAACATAATTACCTTCCAGTTTTGCAGTCTAGTTTACTCAAAAGAAGGCGGGTTATTTCATTTATGGAAAGTCATGGCACAGCGTGGAGAGAGTGAAGCCGCTAAATTACCCCATTGTTATTATAATTCCTCTAGCAAAGCTTTCTTTTTCCATTTTCACGTTCTGTTAAAGCTATATTTTAATATGTCAAAAGAATTAAGTAATACACTTTTTTTTTAAAAAAAAATTTAATATGTTCTGCCTCTCTGTGTAAAACGAGAGAGAGAAAAAAAAAGTTCTTTTCTTCCGACGACGTGCCTAATTTGAATACTGCCTCAGTTTAACCCAAGTATCTTTTCCTTTTTTTCTTTTTAATGATTGGATAATTAATTTCTTTTTTTTTTATTGAGACAGATAAAAAAAAATAAGATGACTTAACATTTTATTCAAATCGATCAATCACAAAATTAAAAATATGATTTTTTTAAACAAATCACAGCTTTATTGCGTTCCCAATTAGACTGAATCACGCTAGACATTTTTGAATGGGGGGGGGTCTTTTGAATATTTATATGAGGAACAGCATATCTGTTTCATTACCCCTCACCATATTTTGGGATGAAATCGCCTGGAAGTACGATTTCATTCCATATACTATACACATTATTTCTCAGTACTGCCTGGTTTTAGATATGCTGATGAATGGGTAAGATGAGCTGGAAAAGTGAATACATGAACCATAGCCTCCAATGCTGGGACAAATAGATGGCCAAGCACAAACTACCAGTACACACCGCCTCATGACATCATGAGAAAATATCTCATTTTTAAGCACTACCTCTCTTGTACCTAGAAGTATCATCCAACCAAGAATAGGAGCCAGAGAAAAAAAAATCAATTTGGCACTCAGCCAACCCTGCTCAGCTTCGGTGAGTCTTAGGGGCTATCATTTGGTCTATCCATGAGACCAAGGCCTATACATGAGACCTATATATACTCACTGCTGGACTACTCTTGGAGCACAACATCCAGGTCTGGATAGTGCCGAGCATATACTTTGGAGCATCATAACACAATGCATCCAAGCAGCTCCGCTCAATCATCCACCATCTCAACATGAAAAACACAAGTTCATGCATCACTACATCACACTCACAAACCCTTTTCCATCAGCTATCTCTATTTTATTCTGAATCATAACTGCAACCTGGTTTGGGAAACTGAGGATCATGGTCAGTTCTCCAATAGTCCTCTTTTGTATTATGAGGTGACATACTTCTGGATTGTTTTTTTTTGGAAATTTATCATGTTCAACATTACTGTGTTGTCTTGCTTCTTGTTCTTTTCTCTGCGGTTCAGTAGTTGTACCCACACTTCTTTGCAGGTTATCATCACTGTTTGATCTTCTTATAACCCGGGTTTGGTAAGGGCTCTGCATGTTGCCTGTCGAATATCGTCTTTGCCTTTTCCATGGTGGTGTCTGATTTCTTTGGTGCTGATACCATGGTGGTGGGTTGTTGTTGCTATATTGCCGAGGAGGCATTTTCCTTTTATATCTGATGGTTCCTATGTTAGGCCCATCATCTCTTCTATAGGGAGGTTTATTTTGTGGTTGCTTTGCTCCTACTTCTTTGGTTGCTGAGGTACCACAACTATCATAGGCTGTTAATAGTTCAGCAACCTGCTCGATGGATCGATGATCAGTCCCAATTAGCATTCTTTCTATGTAATTTGGAAAACTGTGTCATATTAATCTAATGATCTGGAGTTCAGACAGTGGATCAGATGTCAAGGCTCTCAACCTGGCCACCTGTCTTCTAAAGAATGGTGTATAAAGCTCTCCAGGAGAACATTTCTCCTGGGACACCTTATATTTAATCCCCTCCTGACACTCATCGCTCCAGTAACAGTTCATTAGTGCCCCTTTAAATTCACCAAAACTTGTAGGTTGGGCAAACAGTGAATCCCACCATGCCTGTGCTGTACTTTGGAGATTGGCTACATGCGATTGCCATCTTTGCCTCTTCCATCAATATGTTAATAGTAAAATATCTCTCCAAACTTTTATATATTCTATCAGTGCTTCATTGCAGCTCCCAGAGAAAGTTCTAATTTTTAAGAATTGGTTTACAATTCCGGACATCTGGTTGGTTGGAGGGACTTCATGACTAGCTTGGCAATTTTCCTTTTGGCTTCCTTTTGGGATTGTTTCTGCCTCCTTTTGTCTAGGCAATATATTGCTATCTTTTATTTCCATCTTTCTCATCTGGGTGGTCAATATATCCACCTTCTCCTGCATGGATTCTTGAATTTTTATTATCTTTGTATCCATGGTCTCACATATTTGGGTCATTTTGACTTCTTGCTCTATTAGTGAGCCTTTAACTTCATTCATGACATCTTCTTTTATTTTCAATATTTGATCATTTACTTGCCTAATTATTTGCTCAAACTTTTCATTCTGATTTTCAACTGCTTCCATAATTTGTTTTT